>CM064496.1:28066073-28324231 GCA_032716605.1 Paralithodes platypus | reverse complement strand
GCTCTCTCTCTCTCTCTCTCTCTCTCTCTCTCTCTCTCTCTCTCTCTCTCTCTCTCTATGTCTCTCTCTCTCTCTCTCTCTCTCTCTCTCTCTCTCTCTCTCTCTCTCTCTCTCTATCTCTCTCTCTCTCTCCTCTCTCTCTCTCTCTCTCTTTTCTCTCTTTCTCTCTCTCTCTCTCTCTCTCTCTCTCTCTCTCTCTCTCTCCAGCCTCAGGATCTAGGTTTGTCAGGTAAATGGAAGGGGCCAGGTATGTGGGAGGTGCTCTGACTCATATTTTAGAGGGGATATACAGTATATTTATTCACTGTCTTAGTACTAATGGATATTCAGGAGGATTTCAGGATTAACATCAGTTGAGTATTGTGGTAGTATTGTTGGATTAATGTTGGGTTCATGTGTCATTACTAAAACATGTATTATTAATATTTGAGAACCTTTCTAAGTTTGACCCATAGTCCCCATTCAACCCTCTCCTCAAATAAAAATAAAAAGTAAAACAAAATAAAAACAAAATTAAGGAAAACAAGGAATGCCCTTAACCCGCCTTCAAGCTAAATACGTATATTTGTCCATAATATACAGTAATGTCTTAGTTGAAAGCCAGTTTTTGCTAAATTCAAGGCTTATTATAGTTATTCAGGGGAAGATCGACATCTGGTGAAGCATCTAACAATCGCTAGACTGATGGTGCAAAACGTGGTTGAATCGCCAAACTAATGGAACGAAATAGGGGTCCAATTACAAATGTTCTCTCTCTCTCTCTCTCTCTCTCTCTCTCTCTCTCTCTCTCTCTCTCTCTCTCTCTCTCTCTCTCTCTCTCTCTCTCTCTCTCTCTCTCTCTCTCTCTCTCTCTCTCTCTCTCTCTCTACTCAGTACACATAGTTCTTAGCTATAAGGAAGGGACCAGGTACTGTACAGTTTGCCGCACATATGCTATTCCGTTGGGTGCGTGATTTGGCAGCCCTGCACCCACTTCCCTCAATCCACCTCCAATAGGAGGTGGAGTGAGGGAGGGGGGTTGGGGAGGTGGGTGCAGCGCTGTCAAATCAAGACCCAAACGGAATAGAATATGTGCGGCAAACTGTACAGTAATATGTGCGGCAAACTGTACAGTAATATGTGGGAGGTGTTCTGATCCATAGTTTAATCAGGATGTATATGTCACTTAACCCTTAATTAGCGGCTCACCACATAAGTCGTATTTAATAAAGCTGGACTATGTGGCGGCGCTCGACATAGGTCGAGTGGCAATTTCAGCACGTAATGTTGCTGAGAGAGAGAGACAAGTGGTGGCAGGAGAGTAGCGAGCGTATGACTGCTCCAGACCACCGCGGCGAACATACTGACACGAATCCCAGCTCCCTCCTCCCTCTCTCACTCGCTATATAAGGAATTGTATCGGGAAAGTGGCTAATTACATGCTTTTTGCACTCGCGTTGCACGGTTATTGCAAGAAAACTAGCCATCATAAAAGGATCGTTATGGTGTCATTCGAAAGCTCTGTTTATGTCCTTTCAGGGGTAGGTACTTGTTTTACGTTCTGGGTCTTATTTAGGCATGAAAATGATCACGTAAACAGCCCTATTTTGGCTAAAAACACCCCGCTGGGCGGTACATATAAATAAACCGCATAGGCCGCTCGTAAGGTGTTAACAATATCTAACAATACCCTACAGGACCTAACGCCCCCCCTCGCCCCCCGGTGCCCTTGACGCAGTCCCCTGCGCTACCTCCTTCAGCTTCGTCTTCTGCCGGCGCCACACGTACGACGCAACTTAGGCCACGCCCCTCGACACGCAGCCAATCAGCTTTGACCCCGCCAACTGACCACCATCCCACATCCAGTGCGCCTGCGTGAAGCGGTTCCCCCTTTTGCACTCCTAGAATACCCCTCCACCAATAGGAGACTTTTGCCCCCTGATTTTCGCCTCCTCTGATCCTCCACCCTCTATATATACCCTTCCTGTTTACCTTTTATATCATTCTATCCTTACTTGATAATGCTGGTTGTCCAGTGAAACGCGTCGTTGTATATCCTGTATCATCATGTACATTTATGTAACCCTGTACCACCATGAATTTTGCTCATCTCATTCAGCTACTTCCTGCCACCCAGCGAAAACTCATCAGAGACCTGGAAACTTTGAATAATAAAATTTCCAAACGCAGAAATTGCCATTTCTTTCAACCTCGTATGTATTAAAAAAAATTTATTACCTGGCTTTACTAACATAAAACTTAACGAAGGAATGCCAGACATCGCACCAGCATCCTCCAGTTTCGTGAAGAACTGGTGAAGGACGAAATAATTGAAAAACGAGAGCTCGCCAACAACCTTAGTAAAAAACGAGATGCTCTTCTACGGATTTGGGAAGACGAAACCCCTCCAGACCACCTCAAAGCCGAAATCAACACAGCCCTCGAACAACTCCTTGAACAACACAGAAGACAAGCCGAAAACACAACCATAAAAAAGCTTGCCCGTCTTTATGGCGGAAACATAAAACTTCCCAAACCAACAAAAGGATACATAAACCTGACTAACACCATTCTGACCCTGGACCAAGAAGACCTCAACAAAGGCCTCAACTGCCACTACAACTCCAAACCTGGCCCCCACCGGAAACGCCTTGAAACGGAAATCCTCCTGGACGACACCCTACGACTCAAGAAGGATGGCAAGGTCACCACTACTCCTGCCCTACAACCTACTCTCCTCGCTGAAGCCGCCAAAAACCAGAGGAACTCACCATAGCAAAATCCTCAACAAACAACACTTCCAAGCTGCCAAACAATTAAGAGACAACCCCAACGTCATCATCCGTCGTGCGGATAAAGCTTCCTGCCTCGTGATTCATGACAAGGAGGAATATCTTAGAAAAATGGACGTCATCTTAAATGACAACACCAAATTTAAAAAGATCACCCGCAACCCAACTGACGAAATCAAACGTACTGCCAATACCACCATCACCGCCATCAACGCCAAACAAGGAGGGGTCCACCTTAAAAAACTCGTCGGAGAATACACCCCTGGTTATGCGTACGGAACCATCAAAACTCACAAACCTGGGAACCCCCTCCGCCCCATCATCTCCCAGATCTCCACTGCCACCTATCAGATCGCCAAGGCCCTGAACAACCTCCTCACCCCCTACGTGCCCAGCCATTACAACCTTAACTCAGCCCACGATTTCTTGGAAATTTTACGAGACGCCCCCCGGAACAACAACCACACAATCGCCTCCCTCGACGTAGAAAGCCTGTTCACCAACGTGCCAGTGGATAGGACCATTGACATGATTCTACGTCGAATTTACCATTGCCCTGATACACCAACACTGGACATCCCGGAGAAGGCCCTGAAAACACTACTGGAGCTATGCACCAAGGAGGCCCCCTTCCTTTACCCCCGGGGCAACATGTACAAGCAGATAGACGGTGTGGCGATGGGCAGCCCCCTAGGAGTTCTTTTTGCGAACTTTTTATGGGTACCATCGAGGAAGAGCTCCTAGCTGCCCAACGACCCGCCGTCTACTGTAGATACGTGGATGACATCTTCGTGCAAATCAAGGACCTCCACGAACTACAGGAGCTCCAGCATAGATTCATGACCTCCTCCGGACTTAACTTCACCTTTGAAAAATCAAACAATGCACAACTCCCCTTCCTCGACATCCTCGTAGCTCTGAACGACCATGGGTTCAAAACCACCGTCTACACTAAACCAACTAACACAGGACAATGCCTCAACGGCGATAGTGAATGCCCCCGCCGTTATCTTCTATCCTCCATCTCCGCCTATGTAAGGAGAGCCCTCACGCACTGATCTACCTGGGCCGACACCCACCAGGAACTAGAAAGACTATCCCAAGTTTTAGTGAATAATGGATACTCCAACTCCGACATCTACAGCACCATCAACCACCATCTTGAAAAATGGTACACCCAAAGCCCTCCCAACATTGACCCCCCCCCAATAAAATTAAGATCTTCTACCGCAATTACATGTCCTCTGAACACAAAAATGATGAGGCCGTCTTAAAAGAAATAATCTCCAAGCATGTCCACCCAACCAACCCGGAAAACAAAATCAAATAAATAATTTATTACAAATCCCCCAAGATCTCCAACCTCGTTCTCCGCAACAAACCAGCTTCCACCAAGATAAAGAGCCCGATGACCGACGATCACGTCATTTACCAACATACCTGTAATTATGAGGACTGTGGACCTCATTCCTATATTGGCATGACGCAGACTCGTCTTTCACGTCGGTTAACTCTTCACCTTCAGTCTGGAGCCATCAAAGACCACTATCTCACTCCCAACCACCCCCACCTCACACGCAACGAGTTAGAGAAACACACCACCATACTCGATAAAGAAAGTGACCCAAGGAGATTACCTATACTCGAAGTGTTATATATCCAAGCCTAACATCCTAACATCAACAACCATACTCTGGACCTTCAGATCCTTCCATCTGCCAAAAGGCACTACCCTACAGGACCTAACGCCCCCCCTTGCCCCCCGGTGCCCTTGACGCAGCCCCCTGCGCTACCTCCTTCAGCTTCGTCTTCTGCCGGCGCCACGCGTACGACGCAACTTAGGCCACGCCCCTCGACACGCAGCCAATCAGCTTTGGCCCCGCCAACTGACCACCATCCCGCATCCAGTGCACCTGCGTGAAGCGGTTCCCCCTTTTGCACTCCTAGAATACCCCTCCACCAATAGGAGACTTTTGCCCCCTGATTTTCGCCTCCTCTGATCCTCCACCCTCTATATATACCCTTCCTGTTTACCTTTTATATCATTCTATCCTTACTTGTTAATGCTGGTTGTCCAGTGAAACGCGTCGTATATCCTGTATCATCATGTACATTTATGTAACCCTGTACCCCCATGAATTTTGCTCATCTCATTCATCTACTTCCTGCCACCCAGCGAAAACTCATCAGAGACCTGGAAACTTTGAATAATAAAATTTCCAACGCAGAAATTGCCATTTCTTTCAACCTCGTATGTATTAAAGAACATTTATTACCTGGCTTTACTAACATAAAACTTCACGAGAATGCCAGACATCGCACCAGCACCCTCCAGTTTCGTGAAGAACTGGTGAAGGACGAAAAAATTGAAAAACGAGAGCTCGCCAACAACCTTAGTAAAGAACGAGATGCTCTTCTACGGATTTGGGAAGACGAAACCCCTCCAGACCACCTCAAAGCCGAAATCAACATAGCCCTCGAACAACTCCTTGAACAACACAGAAGACAAGCCGAAAACACAACCATAAAAAAGCTTGCCCGTCTTTATGGCGGAAACATAAAACTTCCCAAACCAACAAAAGGATACATAAACCTGACTAACACCATTCTGACCCTGGACCAAAAAGACCTCCTCAACAAAGGCCTCAACTGCCACTTCAGCTCCAAACCTGGCCCCCACCGGAAACGCCTAGAAACGGAAATCCTCCTGGACGACACCCTACGACTCAAGAAGGATGGCAAGGTCACCACTACTCCTGCCCTACAACCTACTCTCCTCGCTGAAGCCGCCAAAACCAGAGGAACTCACCATAGCAAAATCCTCAACAAACAACACTTCCAAGCTACCAAACAATTAAGAGACAACCCCAACATCATCATCCGTCGTGCGGATAAAGCTTCCTGCCTCGTGATTCATGACAAGGAGGAATATCTTAGAAAAATGGACGTCATCTTAAATGACAACACCAAATTTAAAAAGATCACCCGCAACCCAACCGACGAAATCAAACGTACTGCCAACACCACCATCACCGCCATCAACGCCAAACAAGGAGGGGTCCACCATAAAAAACTCGTCGGAGAATACACCCCTGGTTATGCGTACGGAACCATCAAAACTCACAAACCTGGGAACCCCCTCCGCCCCATCATCTCCCAGATCCCCACTGCCACCTACCAGATCGCCAAGGCCCTGAACAACCTCCTCACCCCCTACGTGCCCAGCCATTACAACCTTAACTCAGCCCATGATTTCTTGGACATTTTACGAGACGACCCCCGGAACAACAACCACACAATCGCCTCCCTCGACGTAGAAAGCCTGTTCACCAACGTGCCAGTGGATAGGACCATTGACATGATTCTACGTCGAATTTACCATTGCCCTGATACACCAACACTGGACATCCCAGAGAAGGCCCTGAAAACACTACTGGAGCTATGCACCAAGGAGGCCCCCTTCCGTTGCCCCCGGGGCAACATGTACAAGCAGATAGACGGTGTGGCGATGGGCAGCCCCCTAGGAGTTCTTTTTGCGAACTTTTTTATGGGTACCATCGAGGAAGAGCTCCTAGCTGCCCAACGACCCGCCGTCTACTGTAGATACGTGGATGACATCTTCGTGCAAATCAAGGACCTCCACGAACTACAGGAGCTCCAGCATAGATTCATGACCTCCTCCGGACTTAACTTCACCTTTGAAAAATCAAACAATGGACAACTCCCCTTCCTCGACATCCTCGTAGCTCTGAACGACCATGGGTTCAAAACCACCGTCTACACTAAACCAACTAACACAGGACAATGCCTCAACGGCGATAGTGAATGCCCCCACCGTTATCTTCTATCCTCCATCTCCGCCTATGTAAGGAGTACCCTCACGCACTGCTCTACCTGGGCCGGCACCCACCAGGAACTAGAAAGACTATCCCAAGTTTTAGTGAATAATGGATACTCCAACTCCGACATCTCCAGCACCATCAACCACCATCTTGAAAAATGGTACACCCAAAGCCCTCCCAACATTGACCCCCCCAATGAAATTAAGATCTTTTACCGCAATTACATGTCCTCTGAACACAAAAATGATGAGGCCGTCTTAAAAGAAATAATCTCCAAGCATGTCCACCCAACCAACCCGGAAAACAAAATCAAATTAATAATTTATTACAAATCCCCCCCAAGAACTCCAACCTCGTTCTCCGCAACACACCAGCTTCCACCAAGATAAAGAGCCCGATGACCGTCGATCACGTAATTTACCAACATACCTTTAATTATGAGGACTGTGGACCTCATTCCTATATTGGCATGACGCAGACTCGTCTTTCACGTCGGTTAACTCTTCACCTTCAGTCTGGAGCCATCAAAGACCACTATCTGACTCCCAACCAACCCCACCTCACACGCAACGAGTTAGAGAAACACACCACCATACTCGATAAAGAAAGTGACCCAAGGAGATTACCTATACTCGAAGTGTTATATATCCAAGCCTTATATCCTAACATCAACTGTTGCGATCCAGGTTCTCAAAGACCCAGGGCTCTTCAACATTGGACTAGATAATGGCAAAATGCAACAACGGTAACACTAGATCCATCCCCTGCCTTAAACACTGGAAAACAAAACCCCATTACCGCCCTGAGTCGTGCCTGGACAACGAGGTATCCTATGACTCGGTAACTGGTGCACACACACTAGGCTGACGCTCGATGAAACAGCCTATTCTCAAACAGTAAAAGATTACTCGATTAGGTTACACAAAGAAAAGATAGTTAACGTGATTAATTAACGTTACGGTAGATACTCAAATAACTGGCACTCCTGTATTAAAGAAAGTGCAATGCTAGTCCTGCAACATCAACTGGAAACTTCTGAAATAAGTCTGATGCTGGGAAGATGTTCGTAAAGAATCTTGAACAATTATAATGCAGAATACGGGTCACAATAAATACTAGGACATATAGTAATAATAGGCAGGCGAATAATAAAGACTGCGCAAAGGTAGTAATGCTCGACAACTAAAGAAATGCTTCGTGACACAACGCAACAGCCTACTAGGGTTGTGCAACTCAACAACAACCTCGGCTCAAAAGTGCAGTGAATAATAATGTTGCATACATATAATAATGGGGGCTTATCTCTAACCAGTGTCTGCTCAGTTAATAAAGTCTAGCTGGGGTATCAAGGCAGGGCAACAATGGGTGAGCATGCGGCTCATAGCCTAACGTTGTCCGAAGGTGGTATAATGAAGATTACGTTATATGACGGGGATGCTCTCTTGATAAATCTAGGTCTCTAGTACCTAGTTCTATCCTGGCGATCCCTCAGAAGTCCACACAAAGAGGCAGCACTATGTTGAGAGGGATAGGCTATGGCCCTCTCACACCACAGCGCTGTGCTCGCAAAGTAAACCCACCCGAAGACAACTTAGGCTCCCACAGTACCTGTCGATGTCGTGCAGGGCTTAGCTAACACTGCACACATCGGAGACAACGACACAGTAACCCTACCCCTAGTGTCGGGAATAGGGTAATGATCCCGACAGGTTTTGGTCCAATAGGACATTTGAATTTGGCGGTATCGTATCGCTTGTACGATTTCGGCTGGTTCTTTGTGTATTGTAGTTTATTCTTAAGTTAGGTTAAATATTAACTGTAATGTATAAATATCTACATCAGCTCTAGATGTATTATGAAACCAAGTTATGGGTTATAATTATTATGAGCCGGCAGCCATATGTAATTTCGCGAAGCGATCGGAAGCCGGCCCTTCAGTCTCTCAATCAACACCGTACAGCCAACATCTCCTCCCCCGGCTCTGACTCAACCCACAGTTCACCATGTGCTACAAATACTAATTTATAACAATATTAACAACAGTCCTACATCACCAGTCCTCTAAGCTAAGTTCATTGTATCGATATTGTATTATGTGAACATTCCTACATGTCATGCAATTGAACTAGCCGTGTGTGGGGGACTGGATTACACCCATCGACGAATACCTCGTTGGTAATTATATTATAACTATTTGTTGGGATATTTCATGTACCAGTGATATGTAATTTAACCTTTATCTAAATTCCCGATAAATATTGGTCCTTCGTGCCCTAAAGCTTCCTTACCGTAGTACCGTTTTGTTTGCTTCCTTGACGCTTGTGGGCTTACAAATGGCTGCCGCCTCGCGCGTTGTAGGCCAACTGCCGTTCCCTAGTTTACACCCAGCTTCTTCCCTCATGTTTTTTACCATTTAGGCGCCGTCTCTATCTTTTTTGGGACTAGTTTCCAGGTTTTGTTGGGCGTGTAATCCTTGGCGTTTTTTTGGTGGGTTAGCTGGGCTGGAGATTGGGGTTGGGGTAATTTCGTCGGGCGCCATTTCGCGCTCATAGGCTAGGCAGTCTAGGCCTGCAGGTGTCTTTGGTGGCTTTTCATTTCGCTTTGGTGGTGTGCCTGTGGTGTTGCTTGTGTTTTGTCATTGTGGGACTCATTATTGATTTTCTGGTGGGGAGGGTTCTCATGTGACCTTTTATATTTAAATTTCATAATAGCCTAGGCCTAGTTGCTTAAAGTGGCGGTCATGAGTGTCGTTCTTTGTTAATTCCTAAGCGATTGACAGTTAATAGTCAGACCTCATGATTGTAGCTTAACCAACTAGGCTTACCTATAAAGGGCTTACAATAATTAGTGCTTCACCTTACCCTTTCTTTTAATGGATTTAGTATTTAATTCTTTTGTCAATACATCATGGCTCAAAGGTACCATCCCACAGCTGCATCAGGAAGTAGCATTGGGGTGAATTTTACACCAACCTCCTCATACAATCAGAGCCCTGGGAAAGTGGTGGGTATATTAGGCCACAGTTATGTTGGTCGCCTAGGGGTTTCCCGCCGAGAGTTTTATGACCCGGGTTTTGTAGTGAGGGTGTTTAGTGCCCCAGGAGCCACTCTCGATAATATCAGGTCCCAACCAGCCTGGGATGGTCTTTTGAGCCTAAGGCCCGAGAGATCATGTATTAGTGTTAGGCGGTAACGACATCGTCTTCTGGGGTAGTCCCGCAGGAGCTCGCGGCTAAGATCCAGGAGTTGACCTATGAGATTGAGGCATCCACGAATGGCCGCTGTCTTGTATTGGGATTAGAGCAGAGGGAGTCTCCTCGGGGTATACCGGCAGGCGAATACCACAAGGTGAAGAACTCGGTCAATGCTCTCCTCAAGAGGAAATACAAGCACCTTGGTGGTCGATTCTCCCCATATAGTTTTGGGAGCCAGTATATGTCCGAGGACGGCGTCCACCTCACCAATGAAGGCAGCGATCGTTTGTTGGCCCAGGTCATTAAGATGGTAAGGGACTATCTTGCGTCGCAGTAGTCGGTCTCCTCATAGATAGCCCCAGTGTACTTTATGTTGTTGTCTAGTCAGATAATTTCCTTTCGTTAGTTTATATTAAGGGGACTGTAGGTATTATGTAATTCTTTTTGAGTAAATTTCTTAAGTAATGGGGGTTTGCCGCTGTTGATTCCTAAGCGATTAACGGTTTGTAGTCTGACCTCATTGTAGTTTAAGTTGCTTAAGCTAGAAGCTAGAAGCTACCAGCTACAAGTCTGCAGTGGAGTTGCTGAAGAGAACTTACGGGAGAGTGGAAGTCATCAAGACCGCGTTAATTACTAAGTTCTTCACGCTAAATCCTCCATCCTATGATGTGACGGCCCTAAAGGAGTACTATGCCTCCTTTGAGAGCCTCCTCCGATCTATGGAGACAATGGCCGTCACCAAGGAGGAGATATTTAGTGTGAATATCTTGAATAAAATACCCTCTCCCCTAAGGGAAATCTTAAGACGACAACTAAGCGACTCTCCACTAAACTTGGAAGCGTTGGTGCAGCTGTACCAGACTGAAGTCTTCAATATGGAGAGTACTGGACACTACCGACAAGTGGAGATGTCGCCATCTACTGCAGCTTTCCCGGTACAGACTTCTCCTAAACAGAAAAGGCCAATATCATTAGGTTGTAAGTTGTGCAGTGTCCACGGTCATCTGTGGTATCAGTGTCCTAAGTATCCTAAGGCTATATAGAAGATTAGCAAGGCTAAATCGCTTAAGTTATGTACCAGCTGTCTGGCAAGAGACCACTTCAACAGTACCTGCACCATTTCCTACATCAAACCTTGTAAGTATTGCAAGGGGAAACATTGGTTTTCCCTTTGCACCCAGTCTGATCGGCACGACGGCAAAGAAAAGGGGAGAAACCCCAAAGAGTCACATGAGAAACATAAGAGCGAGGGTGATAAAGTATCTGCCATGTCCATTGCTTCTCGAGAATGTCAATTGCTTCCTACTATGATGCTGCCAGTAGTGGGGAGTAATAATAATACTATAATGACGCGCACCTTACTTGACCAGTGCTCACAGAGGTCATTCGTTCTGCGGTCATCATTACCCCAGCTCAAGTGTACCAGCAAGGGTCAAGAGAATTTGAGTCTCTATGGTTTCACTGGTGAAATAGATTCCAGTGACTATGATATTGTGGAGATTTCATATGTTTATAGAAAAAAAGTATGTCCCATCAAGGCTGTTGTGGTCGACACACTACCCAGTTTCTATATAGCATCAGAGATTCAACCACATTTGAAATATCTCAGAAGCAAGGGTTATAAACTGGCTGATGATCAACTCTCTGCTAACAATGGTATTATGCTACTGGTCGGAGCTGATTATTACTACGACCTGGTTCACCCTGGATATCGGCGGGTAGATAAGCTAATAATGCTCCCCACGATCCAAGGTTTTGCCATTTCTGGATCCTATGCCACTTCCTCTCAAGACACACAGGTGGAGGTGGTTACGGTCCTCAAGGTAGCAGTAAGCCCCATAGATAAATATATTAGGCCAAATGTGCCTGATAATACAAGTACTGATATAGATAAGCTATGGGACTTGGACAATATTGGAATTGACCCACATGAACTTGATCGTGAGTCCAAGCTAGCGTTAAGCTCGTATGAAGAGACTGTAACGTATGACTCTGGCAGAGGTCAGTATGTGGTAAGGCTCCCTTGGAATGATAACAAGAGTAAACTACCTACTAACTTCCATCTAGCACTTGGTAGGTTACGTGGCCTTCAGAAGCAGTTTGTCAAGGATCCAAGTTATTGCGAGACTTATGCGGCAGTTTTAGCCGAGCAGGTACAACGTGGATTTGTGGAGAGAGTAGATCTCAATGAGTATGGGGATAACATCCATTACCTTGCTCACCATGGGATTAAAAAGTACAGTTCCACCACTCCTGTTCGTATTGTGTATGACTGCTCTTCTAAATCCAGTGATCGCTCCTATAGCCTGAATGATTGTCTGTACACGGGTCCGTCCCTGGTCTCTGATCTAGCGCAAATTATGTTGCGCTTCAGATGTCATAAGTTTGCATGGGTCGCCGATATTGAGAAGGCCTTCCTGATGCTTCAACTCCATCGTGAAGACAGGGACTCGACAAGATTTTTATGGCCACGGGACCCAATGGATCTAGATTCGGAGTACCTGGTCTACAGGTTCAGAGTCGTCTTATTCGGGGCGACCTGTTCCCAGTTCCTTCTCAACGCTACTATCTTGCGTCATCTTGAGGAGGCTGGACTAGATCCTGACTTCAAGAATGAGATCAAGCAGGGGATCTATGTGGACAATCTTCAAGGCACCGGAGACAATGAAGATTTATTGCTCAAGAGATGCTGGGAGATCCGTGATATATTTGCCAAGGCTCATTTATACTTAAGAGAATGGGCCACTAATAGTGATCTTTTGAAAGGTCAATTTGCTTCTGACGGTGTGGCTACTGAGAATAGTGAGGTGAAGTTTTTAGGCCACAAATGGGACACTACCACAGATTGTATATCCTTCTGTCACACCCCATGCGGCAGTGAACTTATTACCAAGCGAAACTGCTTAAGCTTGTCAGCGAGGTTGTTTGATCCCCTAGGTTTTTTGCTGCCTGTTACAATCCGTGCTCGTATGTTTTTACAGCAACTGTGGCGGCTAAAGCTAGATTGGGACACGCCCCTCCCGATTGAGTTACAGGATACTTGGCGGTTGATTCGGTCGGACCTTTCCGCATGTTGCAAGGTCCAACTTCCTCGTCAGGTTATTAGTGGTCACCAGGTGGATCTACATGCCTTTTCTGATGCTAGTAATAGTGCGTACGGTACTGCCATATACATATGTAATGGTAGTGAAGCGACACTGGCTATAGCGAAGGCTAAAGTAGCCCCTATAAAGAAGATTACAGTTCCTAAATTAGAACTTACTGCATTGCTTCTGTCTGCTCGTCTAATAAAGTTTACACTGGATGCTTATACAGACATACTACAGATTAGTAACGTCTATGTCTGGAGCGACAGTCAAATAGCGCTTTCATGGGTACACAGCCAGAAAGTGTTACCTGTTTATGTTTCTAATCGCACTGATGAGATTCATAACTTAGTTCCTACCGCTACATTTCGCTATGTGAGCACCAGGGATAACCCCAGTGACATAATTTCCCGGGGGATCTCGGCACAGCAGTTTATGTCTTCCTCTATTTGGTGGCATGGACCTCCATGGCTTACATCTCCAACTGAGTGGCCTCAGGATTTCAGGGAATACATATCTGATCCTTCAAGTCGGCCCCAAGATGATGTGTTAAGTAGTTCGAATGTGAGTACTACACATCAGGATAACAAGTTGGTAGAGTGGGAACGTTACGGCAGCTATGATCAAGTAATACGGGTATTTGCATGGATATACCGTTTCATTAACAACATGAGAAGTCGGGCTCACGGGTCTTTCCTTAGTGAAGATTCGAAGCATATCAGACTCCATGAATTTAGATCAGCAGAAGCAAAACTAATATGTTTAGTACAAAAGGAATCTTATCCTACTGAACATCAAATCCTGAGCAAGGAGTCAAAGGCCAAACCCTCAAACTTAATGAGGCAGCTAGGATTATATATGGAAGGAGGCATAATTAAGTGTAGAGGCAGGATACAAAAGGCGGACATTATTGATTCTGCAAAATATCCTGTCCTCCTTAGCTCCTCTCATTTGATTACCAAACTGTTGATTCGCCAATGCCATGGGACCTGCCTACATTTTGGCGTAAATTATGTTCTGGCGTATATGCGACAACGTTGGTGGATCCCTAAGATGCGACAAGCAATTAAAGGGATCCACAATAGCTGTACTATCTGTAAAAGATTACAGGGTAAGCCTTACTCCCCAGTTGATCTACCTCCCTTGCCTGAGTTCAGGGTACAAAGGACTGAACCATTTCAGGTAACCGGGGTAGACTACACCGGAGCGATTCATGTTAGAGAATCGCCCGGTAATATCATAAAGGTATATGCCGTTCTATTCACATGTGCGGTAACCAGAGCGATTCATATTGAATTGATTGACGACCTATCCAGTGAGGGGTTTTTGCATACTCTAAGACGCTTTGCAGGCCGCAATGGTTTCCCTCAAATTATTATGAGCGATAATGCGACTTGTTTTGTCGGGGCCTCTAAATATCTCCAGAGTTTAATGGATGACCCGCAGGTTGTGGCTACCCTCACTGGAAAGGGTTGTCAATGGAGATTTATACCAGCACGTGCACCATGGTTCGGGGCGATTTGGGAGAGAACAATCGGTATCGTCAAATCTGCCTTGAAGAAGGTATTAGGAAGGGCACTGGTGACCAGACGGGAGTTGCAAACCATCTTAATAGAGATTGAGATGTTAGTCAACGACAGGCCCTTGACCTATACCTCGGCAGATGTTGATGACCTCTTACCCATTTCGCCTTCCATGATGACACGTGGACGAACCCTTAATACCTTTCCTAGATCGTCTGTAAATGACGAAGATCTGCATGACCCTACGTTCGGCAATGCTGACGCCACACGTCGTCGCTTCCAGTATGTAAACAAGGTGTCCGACGATCTATGGAAATGGTGGACCCAAGAATATTTGCTGTCTCTTCGCGAGCGTCACTCTCATAAGATCAAAGGGACGAATCAACGATGGCCTCGTATCGGGGATATCGTCCTGATTCATAATGAGCGTCCTAGGTTATTTTGGAAGCTTGGGAGGATTATCGATTTGTTCCAGGGCATTGATGGTCTTATAAGGGTTGCTAAAATACGAACTTCGACTGGGGTTACTACTCGCCCAGTCGTAAGGTTATATCCCTTGGAGCAGGATGTAGAACTGCCGGATTATCCTGGCGTCTCTACTGATACCCCTCCGCGGGAGAGTGCTGGTGACAGTGCTCCTCAAGGTGGGGCAGCTGATGATGAGAAGGATGATCCTCCTCAGGCTTCAGGTGGCGCTCGTCCCAAAAGGAGGACGGCTATGATCTCCAAAGATCCAACAAGGTGATCTTTGACTTCGATGTCCTTTTTTTGTTCCTGTATATCATTTTTGGTGGCGGGCAATATGTCGGGAATAGGGTAATGATCCCGACAGGTTTTGGTCCAATAGGACATTTGAATTTGGCGGTATCGTATCGCTTGTACGATTTCGGCTGGTTCTTTGTGTATTGTAGTTTATTCTTAAGTTAGGTTAAATATTAACTGTAATGTATAAATATCTACATCAGCTCTAGATGTATTATGAAACCAAGTTATGGGTTATAATTATTATGAGCCGGCAGCCATATGTAATTTCGCGAAGCGATCGGAAGCCGGCCCTTCAGTCTCTCAATCAACACCGTACAGCCAACATCTCCTCCCCCGGCTCTGACTCAACCCACAGTTCACCATGTGCTACAAATACTAAATTATAACAATATTAACAACAGTCCTACATCACCAGTCCTCTAAGCTAAGTTCATTGTATCGATATTGTATTATGTGAACATTCCTACATGTCATGCAATTGAACTAGCCGTGTGTGGGGGACTGGATTACACCCATCGACGAATACCTCGTTGGTAATTATATTATAACTATTTGTTGGGATATTTCATGTACCAGTGATATGTAATTTAACCTTTATCTAAATTCCCGATACCTAGTCTAGCTTTAGATAACCAAGCAGAATCACTCAACACCTTGCCAGGGAGACATATACCGGTCTACAACCTTTCCGAGAGAGGACACATACGGAAAAGTCCGTCTCTCTAACCTCAATAAAGCATAATACCTCCTTAACCTAATACATGGAAATATCTGAGAGCTTCGCGTACAATATGACTGGTCGACGGTGAACGTCTATGCTGAAACCAGAAGGGATGTTGAGTTTAATAAAGATTAGAGAATGAGAAAGGAGAAGTTGAGAGAGAGAAATAGTATGCAAAGTGGCGAGTATGGGGGACAGAATTGCAAAGGATGTAGGCGATACGCGTGTCAGGCAAGCTCTGAGCTGGTAAAGAACACGAGGCCGCCAACGCAGTCAGCGCCCAAGCGAGCCGCGTCATAGGTCACCCAGCTGCCAGGTGTACTCCCTCACCCTCTCTCGCTCGCCTCCCACACAAGCAACATTTATATTATAGCGAATATAAAATACAAGGCGCGGTCACAGACCAAGACAAAGACCATTTCTAGACTGTCTGTGGCAACACGACACTAATTAAATAAAGCAGATTATTCTAGGACAACTGTAGCCCATCCTGGCGAGCGCTAGCGAGCTGCAATGCCCCACGCAACCATTCTGCTAACGCCGGGAGGCGTCACACCCCCCCCAAGATATGGGACACTCAACCATGAGCCCATATCTGAACAGGCAGAATGTCGCTAGAATCTGTCACTCCTAACCACTCTGCCACTCATGGAATGCAAGCTCAGTCTCCTCAAAAAAAAAATACAACAACATTTATATATAAACAAATCTTATCACCCTTCCCAAATATAATACATTAATTCATAACATCGTGCTCCCAGAGCGAGCTTTAAGAAGCACAGCCTACTGAGGGAAAATCATCTGCACTCAGTATTCAGCTACAATATTATCTTAAAATTAGTTTTCTAAAAGAAAGAGTTTTTATTTAATTTTTTCATATTTTATTTTAATGTTGTTTTTGGCGGCTACTATAGATGTAGCCTAACTTTCTTCTAATCAAAGCTAACAACTCCTGCCCTGCGACCCTACGCTGATGCTACACATGCGAGCCAACAAGCACCAGCGCAAAAATACACCGCGAGCCAAGACAGGAGGCTATACCAACATACTGTGGTAGCCTACCCCGGATCCTCCACCCACGACAGACACTGACTGAACAGCGAGGGTTCTCCTGCAAACAAAGCCAAAACATTATCAGCGCCCCCAGCATGCCACACATCCAACCTGTGTTCCGGCAGCACAACAACACCTGACACTGACAAACTGCCCAGTCCATCGCAAGACTGGCACTTCTCTTCGCTCCTTCCGGCAACGGGGCCTGCCAATTGTTCTGCCACTAGTTCTACCTTCGTGATGAACGAGGCAGCCCCGAAGCGGTCTATGGTGTCGTCAACTCTGGGTAATGGATAGGCGTCTGTCAGGGATAATGCTTCCACACTCTTGCAATCAACACACACACGGACTCTGCCACCAAACTCAGGTTGCAAAGCCACTGGCAACGACCAGTCACGACATTCCTCATCCCTCAGACCCCCTCTCCACACGCCGTCCAGCTCCGCCTTCACAACAGGCTGTCGAGCAGGATTCACACGGTAGGGAACCAACTCGAGCCTAGCACTGTCTCCAGCCTCCATGTCGGATTCTACCCCGTACATCAGGCCTGGAGAAGCAACAAACATGCGGACGGACTGCCACAGCCTAGTAAACAACTCCTCTTGTCGCTCAGGAACAAGAGGTTGCAACTTATCTCGCAGAACAATATTCCTAGTGCCCTCCCACATCTCCTTCACCATGTGGAGAGGAGCCCTCATCTGATGCCCGAAAACAAGCTCATTCGGACTGAAACCGAGACTCTCTCCAGGTACTTCTCTTGCCGCGAACAAAACATATGGCAGACCAAGGTCCCAATCCTTTCCGTTCTCTGCGCAATAACATCGAAGCATGCTTTTCAGCGTGGCGTGCCACCTCTCCAACACCCCTTGACTCTCCGGGTGATACGCAGAAGAGACGACAGTGCTGATGCCATGCTGAATCATAGTTTGTTTGAACAGATTAGATGTAAAATTAGAGCCTTGGTCCGATTGCACCTCTTGCGGGTAACCATACCGCGAGCAATACAAGAGCAGGTTCCGGACAACAGTTTTCGCTGTGCCATTTCTCATTGGATATGCATCAGGATAACGAGTGGCCACATCCATGATAGTTAATAGAAATTTATTACCGGCACTAGTAGGGGGTAGGGGTCCGACCATATCAATGATGACCTTACTGAAGGGCGGTCCACTGACAGGAATGGGGTGCAACGGGGCTCTCGGAATTGTTTGGTTAGGTTTTCCAACCCTCTGGCACGTATGACACCTTGCTATCCAGGTTACCACCTGCCCCTTCAACCCCGGCCACCAAAACAATTTTTCTAAAGCCGCCACCGTTTTTCTCACCCCTAGATGTCCTGCCAGTGGTATGTCATGCGCCAACCTCAGTAGGCTATCCCTGCACTCCCGTGGCACCACCAACTGGTCCACTACTCCGGACCCCTCTTGCCAACTACGTTTAGGGTCTTGAAAACGCCTATAGAGGATGCCTTCTAAATAAAAAAATCTCCTGGCTGTGCATCGCCGTCCTCGTCGTGCTCTACAGCTCCATTAGCACACGTTTGGAGCTCAGGGTCCTCTAGTTGCAACCGACGTATATCTGAGGGTGCCAAGCGATCTAACTGCTACCGGAGCAATGCATGACCTTCCCCGATACTGGGCTGCTCCCTCTGTCTCTCTCGATGTACATAACGTTGCTGTCGTGGAGACTCGTCATGCCCAGCCTCGTCACTCTCGATGACAGGCCCAGGGGCTACTCCAGAATTAAGTAATACTGAATCACCCAGGAGGGCCGCCGAGTCAAAACTCTTAAAACCAACTCCAGCTTTAGCCTCCTCCTGTTGATCGTTCCTCCGCTGGTCTGAAGACGGAGGACTAGGCTGTGACACTTTAGCTGCCCGAGCTCGGGTGACAACACACGCCATGGGTTGTGTCTGGCACCGCTCGACCCACTCTTGCTCTTCCCTACTCACGTCGGCCGGCCTCTCGGCAACGACTAAGGGTAGAACCTCAGAAGCGGGCATTGCAAAGTCGTTGCCGAGAAGAAGGTCGACGCCCTCCACTGGCAGTTTCTCCACAATCCCGACATCCAATTCACGTGCCACACCATCCACCTCCATCTCCAACCGCACCAGCGGGTATGACCGAGTTGCATTAATAACCTGCACCACCACCACCCGAGCCGCGTTTATAGGGTAGCTTGTCAAGTTTTTCATCAGAGTCTGGGAAGCACCTGTATCACGCAAGACCTCTACTCCATGCTTGAGCCCCGCCCACATCACGCAACCCCGCCCTCTACGGTCGCAAAAAACATCCTGAGCAGGGTTCGAGCCTCCCAGGTGCTTCTGCATTGGCTGTGCCTCAGCCTCTGACGAACTGCCCCGGGCAAACTCAGATGACTTCGGAGACACACCAATGTTGCAGGCCAAAGACACAGCTGCTGTAGGTGGTTTGCTAGGACAGACTCTTGCAAAGTGCCCCTTTTTATGACAATGATAACACTCCAACTCCCCTTTGGGCTTCCCTTGGTACTGGGAAGGGCCCGGCCCCTTCTTAAACGGGACGGTGCTAGTCTTGTGGTCAGTCTTGGTATCATGGCTCTTGTACTTGTTTGCATAAGGTATATCACTAACTCGGGGGGGTGGGGCGTCACGCCCCTTGTTACCTGCCTCACTACGCTGGGCAGACCCGCACCCACGAATTAGTGATAGCCGGAGGTCAGCCATCTCAGCTGCCTCCTGTAGAGTTTTTGGTTGCTTTTCTTTAAGGTTTAACGTCAGGTCGCCGCCCGTGCATTTGAAAAACTGCTCTAAAAGCACCAACTGTTTAATGTCGTCAAACGTAGTAGCTTTCTCCGACCTCAGCCAATTCCCAAAAGCATCGGACAGCTCCCGGGCATGCTCCAAAAAGGTGCTCTCCCGACCCTTGGTAACACCCCGGAACTTCAACCTGTACGTCTCTGGTTGTAGTTGGTATGCTCTCAGGACAGCCTCCTTGAGTTCCTCATAGATAATACACGACTCTATAGGCAATGCATCATAAGCCTTGAGTCCCTTGCCCACAAGTATAGAGGAAACAAGGGCTGCCCACTTCTCCCCAGGCCACTGGTGGATCTGGCACTTCTTCTCGAAGCGTGCGAAAAATTCTGTAACACCACTCTCATCAAACACCGGAACCAGTTTCAATAATTGCGAGAGAGACTGCTCATGAACACGGTTACCAGCCCCAAGTCGCTGTCCCGTTGTCTCTACTCGCGACTTCTCTACGTCCCTGTCGGCACAGTACCTAGTCGACTCAGCTTGGATTTTTGCTAGCTCTATTTGCTGCTCACCCGCCCTGATAGCCTTTCTCTCTTCGATCTTAGCTAATTCGAGCTGAAGCAATAATTCTGGAGATAACCCTTGAGGAGGTGAAGGTGCTACAATGTTTGAAATTAACGGTGGTCCCCCCAGGGGCAACCCACCCTGCCAGTCACCACCCAACTGCGGAAGCGTACCCGGGGTCGGCAAACTACTGGAATGGCTGGGAGTCGAGTGTAGGGGAAGCATGGCTGAAGGGCTCTGAGCACTCAACCCATCTCACTCACCAGTCACCCTGCCCAGTACACACGTTATCAAGTTATCCTTGGTCATGCTGCTAGTAACCGCATGACCGATAGCTGTGGCCAGGCATTGAAGACCGTACCGATCCATACCCTCCAACCGCTCGGCAGTAACAGGCCATTGCAAAAATATCCTAGCATCCTCCTCACAGTTCACCCGATTAACCCTTTCATCATGCTGCTGTTCCTCAGTTTCGACATTACGTACTGTGTCTCCATTCTCCTCTGACCCGGTATAAGACATGATGCTCACAAAATTTCTCACCACAATATTCAGAAAAGAAGTACCCCAAACTCTTATGTAGCACTATTCACTTGCCAAAAATGTCTGAAGACTCTCAAGTGCTATACTACTTTGCCAAAAAAAATTAACGTGCCCACTATATTCCTCAATAAAACAAATGACCACAACAATCCTGCAATTATCTCTTAGTTCACAAGATCCTGAGCTAGGTCGCCATTTGTTACGATCCAGGTTCTCAAAGACACAGGGCTCTTCAACATTGGACTAGATAATGGCAAAATGCAACAACGGTAACACTAGATCCAACCCCTGCCTTAAACACTGGAAAACAAAACACCATTACCGCCCTGAGTCGTGCCTGGACAACGAGGTATCCTATGACTCGGTAACTGGTGCACACACACTAGGCTAACGCTCGATGAAACAGCCTATTCTCAAACAGTAAAAGATTACTTGATTAGGTTACACAAAGAAAAGATAGTTAACGTGATTAATTAACGTTACGGTAGATACTCAAATTACTGGCACTCCTGTATTAAAGAAAGTGCAATGCTAGTCCTGCAACATCAACTGGAAACTTCTGAAATAAGTCTGATGCTGGGAAGATGTTCGTAAAGAATCTTGAACAATTTTAATGCAGAATATGGGTCACAATAAATACTAGGACATATAGTAATAATAGGCAGGCGAATAATAAAGACTGCGCAAAGGTAGTAATGCTCGACAACTAAAGAAATGCTTCGTGACACAACGCAACAGCCTACTAGGGTTGTGCAACTCAACAACAACCTCAGCTTAAAAGTGCAGTGAATAATAATGTTGCATACATATAATAATGGGGGCTTATCTCTAACCAGTGTCTGCTCAGTTAATAAAGTCTAGCTGGGGTATCAAGGCAGGGCAACAATGGGTGAGCATGTGGCTCGTAGCCTAACGTTGTCCGAAGGTGGTATAATGAAGATTACGTTATATGAAGGGGATGCTCTCTTGATAAATCTAGGTCTCTAGTACCTAGTTCTATCCTGGCGATCCCTCAGAAGTCAACACAAAGAGACAGCACTATGTTGTGAGGGATAGGCTATGGCCCTCTCACACCACAGCTCTGTGCTCGCAAAGTAAACCCACCCGAAGACAACTTAGGCTCCCACAGTACCTATCGATGTCGTGCAGGGCTTAGCTAACACTGCACACATCGGAGACAACGACACAGTAACCCTACCCCTAGTCTAGCTTTAGATAACCAAGCAGAATCACTCAAAACCTTGCCAGGGAGACATATACCGGTCTACAACCTTCCCGAGAGAGGACACATACGGAAAAGTCCGTCTCTCTAACCTCAATAAAGCATAATACCTCCTTAACCTAATACATGGAAATATCTGAGAGCTTCGCGTACAATACGACTGGTCGACGGTGAACGTCTATGCTGAAACCAGAAGGGATGTTGAGTTTAATAAAGATTAGAGAATGAGAAAGGAGAAGTCGAGAGAGAGAAATAGTATGCAAAGTGGCGAGTATGGGGGACAGAATTGCAAAGGATGTAGGCGATACGCGTGTCAGGCAAGCTCTGAGCTGGTAAAGAACACGAGGCCGCCAACGCCGTCAGCGCCCAAGCGAGCCGCGTCATAGCTCACCCCGCTGCCAGGTGTACTCCCTCACCCTCTCTCGCTCGCCTCCCACACAAGCAACATTTATATTATAGCGAATATAAAATACAAGGCGCGGTCACAGACCAAAACAAAGACCATTTCTAGACTGTCTGTGGCAACATGACACTAATTAAATAAAGCAGATTATTCTATGACAACTGTAGCCCATCCCCCCATCCTGGCGAGCGCTAGCGAGCTGCAATGCCCCACGCAACCATTTTGCTAACGCCGGGAGGCGTCGCACAACAACCAAACTCTGGACATTCAGATCCTTCCTTCTGCCAAAAGGCACTACCCTACAGGACCTAACGCCCCCCGGTGCCCTTGACGCAGCCCCCTGCGCTACCTCCTTCAGCTTCGTCTTCTACCGGCGCGACACGTACGACGCAACTTAGGCCACGCCCCTCGACACGCAGCCAATCAGCTTTGACCCCGCCAACTGACCACCATCCCGCATCCAGTGCGCCTGCGTGAAGCGGTTCCCCCTTTTGCACTCCTAGAATACCCCTCCACCAATAGGAGACTTTTGCCCCCTGATTTTCGCCTCCTCTGATCCTCCACCCTCTATATTATACCCTTCCTGTTTACCTTTTATATCATTCTATCCTTACTTGATAATGCTGGTTGTCCAGTGAAACACGTCGTATATCCTGTATCATCATGTACATTTATGTAACCCTGTACCACCATGAATTTTGCTCATCTCATTCATCTACTTCTGCCACCCAGCGAAAACTCATCAGAGACCTGGAAACTTTGAATAATAAAATTTCCAACGCAGAAATTGTCATTTCTTTCAACCTCGTATGTATTAAAGAAAAAAAAAAAGAAAGGAGAAGTCGAGAGAGAGAAATAGTATGCAAAGTGGCGAGTATGGGGGACAGAATTGCAAAGGATGTAGGCGATACGCGTGTCAGGCAAGCTCTGAGCTGGTAAAGAACACGAGGCCGCCAACGCCGTCAGCGCCCAAGCGAGCCGCGTCATAGCTCACCCCGCTGCCAGGTGTACTCCCTGACCCTCTCTCGCTCGCCTCCCACACAAGCAACATTTATATTATAGCGAATATAAAATACAAGGCGCGGTCACAGACCAAAACAAAGACCATTTCTAGACTGTCTGTGGCAACATGACACTAATTAAATAAAGCAGATTATTCTAGGACAACTGTAGCCCATCCCCCCATCCTGGCGAGCGCTAGCGAGCTGCAATGCCCCACGCAACCATTTTGCTAACGCCGGGAGGCGTCACACAACAATCAAACTCTGGACCTTCAGATCCTTCCTTCTGCCAAAAGGCACTACCCTACAGGACCTAACGCCCCCCCTCGCCCCCCGGTGCCCTTGACGCAGCCCCCTGCGCTACCTCATTCAGCTTCGTCTTCTGCCGGCGCGACACGTACGACGCAACTTAGGCCACGCCCCTCGACACGCAGCCAATCAGCTTTGACCCCGCCAACTGACCACCATCCCGCATCCAGTGAGCCTGCGTGAAGCGGTTCCCCCTTTTGCACTCCTAGAATACCCCTCCACCAATAGGAGACTTTTGCCCCCTGATTTTCGCCTCCTCTGATCCTCCACCCTCTATATTATACCCATCCTGTTTACCTTTTATATCATTCTATCCTTACTTGATAATGCTGGTTGTCCAGTGAAACACGTCGTATATCCTGTATCATCATGTACATTTATGTAACCCTGTACCACCATGAATTTTGCTCATCTCATTCATCTACTTCTGCCACCCAGCGAAAACTCATCAGAGACCTGGAAACTTTGAATAATAAAATTTCCAACGCAGAAATTGTCATTTCTTTCAACCTCGTATGTATTAAAGAAAAAAAAAAAAAAAAAAAAAAAAAAAAATATATATATATATATATATATATATATATATATATATATATATATATTGTTTACTGTTCTTATGAGGTGTGTGTGTGTGTGGGTGGGTGGTGGTGGGGGGGGGGAGGGGTATAGATGGGACGTTGTTGGTTCAAAACAATGTTCATATATATTATGATGACAGTAAAATCTTCTGCCAACTGGGACGTTTAAGTAAGACTGGGATAGTTTTACTTAGCCCTTGGTCATTAATAAGTCACACCCCACGGTAAGGTGCCTAAAACAAACGATTAAGAGAGCCCACCTCGCTCTTTTTCTCTTTTCTCCCTCTCTCTTTGGCTTGTATTCATTCGGCTCCATTCAGCATACTGTTTAGCCTAGACGTTTACACCCACCCAGGTGCCAATATATATACAGTATATATTTTTGTTTACAGCAAGCTAAATTTGTACATTTTTCAATAGAAAACAATTCTCCAGCGAAGCCGGATGTTTTAAGCCTACTGTTTTAATCCTACTGTTGTAAGGCGTTTATCTCCATCCAGGTGTCGATTTCTTCCTGGCGAGCGATAACAAGCCAGCATTGTATGGAGAAATCCGGCTTTGCCGGAGAAATTTGTCTATCGAAAAAATTGACAAATTTAGCTTGCTGTAAAACAAAAATAAATATATGCTGGCTCGCTCCTGCTCGCCAGGAAATTATTGACACCTGGATGGGGGTAAACGTCTTAAAACAGTAGGCTGAATGGGGCCGAATGAATACAAGCAAAAGAGAGAGGGAGAGAAACAGAAAACAGCGAGGTGGGCCCCCTTAAGGATGAAGATAAGGAGTATTAACCCATTCAGTACCGGTGACGTCCTTTTGATTATAGTCTGGCAACTTTCAGACGAGTTTATTCAACTTATACAGGGCCTCCAGCAATGAATAGGCTTCGAACTATCTCTCTTAACCCGTTTTACTACCACATATCCTTCTTTAATTTATCAAAATCCTTTATATATAGCTAGACTGAAATATAGACTGAAATATAGACTGAATATAGCTAGACTGAAATTACAAAGACGAGGTTGGTGCAGAAGGGGTTAATACCTTAAGAGATATTTGTTTCGTTCTTGTGGTCAGTTTTGTTCGTGTCATAAGTTTGTATTGGTTCGTCAACATGGACCATGCATTACATACATAGGCGATGCATAACTCGCGTCGCGGGTGCTCAAGGGGTTAATAGTGGGTTTAGTTTGTATTGGTTAGCCAACATGGACCATGCGTTATATACATAGGCGATGCATAACGCACGTCACTGGTGCTCAAGGGGTTAATAGTGGGTTTATTTTGTATTGGTTAGTCAACATGGATCATGCGTCACATACATAGGCGATGCATAATGCGCGTCGCTGGTGCTCAAGGGGTTAATAGTGGGTTTAGTTTGTATTGGTTAGTCAACATGGACCATGCGTTACATACATAGGCGATGCATAACGCGCGTCGCTGGTGCTCAAGGGGTTAATAGTGGGTTTAGTTTGTATTTGTTAGTCAACATGGACCATGTGTTACATACATAGGCGATGCATAACGCGCGTCGCGGGTGCTCAAGGGGTTAATAGTGGGTTTAGTTTGTATTTGTTAGTCAACATGGACCATGTGTTACATACATAGGTGATGCATAACGCGCGTCGCGGGTGCTCAAGGGGTTAATAGTGGGTTTGGTTTGTATGTGTTAGTCAACATGGGATTATGCGTTACATACATAGGCGATGCATAACGCGCGTCGCTGGTGCTCAAGGGGTTAATAGTGGGTTTAGTTTGTATTGGTTAGTCAACATGGATCATGCGTTACATACATAGGCGATGCATAACGCGTGTCGCGGGTGCTCAAGGGGTTAATAGTGGGTTTAGTTTGTATTGATTAGTCAACATGGATCATGCGTTACATACATAAGCGATGCATAACGCACGTCACGGGTGCTCAAGGGGTTAATAGTGGGTTTAGTTTGTATTGGTTAGTCAACATGGATCATGCGTTACATACATAGGCGATGCATAACGCGCGTCGCGGGTGCTCAAGGGGTTAATAGTGGGTTTAGTTTGTATTGGTTAGTCAACATGGACCATGCGTTACATACATAGGCGATGCATAACGCGTGTCGCGGGTGCTCAAGGGGTTAATAGTGGGTTTAGTTTGTATTGATTAGTCAACATGGATCATGCGTTACATACATAAGCGATGCATAACGCGCGTCGCGGGTGCTCAAGGGGTTAATAGTGGGTTTAGTTTGTATTGGTTAGTCAACATGGATCATGCGTTACATACATAGGCGATGCATAACGCGCGTCGCGGGTGCTCAAGGGGTTAATAGTCGGTTTAGTTTGTATTGGTTAGTCAACATGGACCATGTGTTACATACATAGGCGATGCATAACGCGCGTCGCGGGTGCTCAAGGGGTTAATAGTGGGTTTAGTTTGTATTGGTTAGTCAACATGGATCATGCGTTACATACATAGGCGATGCATAATGCGCGTCGCGGGTGCTCAAGGGGTTAATAGTGGGTTTAGTTTGTATTGGTTAGTCAACATGGACCATGTGTTGCATACATAGGCGATGCATAACGCACGTCGCTGGTGCTCAAGGGGTTAATAGTGGGTTTAGTTTTCCAATTGTCTGTTCACAACACTGTGAGTTTTCCCACTCTAAGATAAATACTTAAATGGTACCTGGAAATAACGGAAGACTGTCTAGAAAACAACATGTTTTATCTTAACCCTTTCATGATACGAAATCTTCCTAAGATTAACAAAATCGTCTAACAGTAGCCAGAAGAAAATTGAGAAAACGAGTAACCGAATATTGACAGAGTTAAAATTAGATAGATCTTCATATACAGTACCTTCTCGTCTGCAGCATAGATGCAACATTGGTGGTTAGACAAATTGAGAAAAAAGCATTGCAGAGTGAGGGAGGCAATGGAAGGATGGGAAGGAAGGAAGGAAGAAACAAGGAAGTAACAACGTAGAGGGAGGGAAGGAAGGAGTGAAAATAAGAAAGAGGATGTGAGGCAAGGAGAATGAGAGAAAGAAGGGAACAGGGGAATGAGGGAAGGAAGTAGTGATGGCAGGCAGTCAAGAGAGGGAGTGAGAGAAGGGAGGAAAGGAGTGTAGGAAGGAATGAATGAAGAGAGAGAGTGAAAGGAGGATGAAATAAAGGGAGTAAAAGAAGGAAGGATGGGAGTGAAAGAAGGAGAGAGTGAAAGAAGGAAAGCAAGAAGGGATTGAATAAATGAGGAAAGCGATGGAAAAGGAATAAAGGAAGCAGGGAGGGAAATAAATAGTCATTGCATGGATAAACGAAAAGAAAGGAAGGAAGGGAGAATCCAAAGAGAGGATAAAGGAAAGTGGATAAACGAAAGAAAGGAAGGAAGGAAGAATACAAAGATAGGATAGAGGAAAGTAAAGACACAAGGAACGAAGTAAAAAAGAATGAAAAGGAAAACAATGAAAGGAAGAAGGGAAGGAAGAATCCAAAGATAAGATAAAGTAAAACTAAGAATTCCAGGGAACGAAGTAAGGAGGTAGGTAAGGAAAAGCAGTAGAATTGAAAGAAAAGTATGCAGGAGAGAAAGAAAAAGTCAAGGAAGCAAGCAAGCAAGGAAGGAAGGATGAATGGATGAAGGAATGAATGAAGGAAGGAAGGAAGGAGGGAAGGGAGGAAGAGAGAGTGAGGAAAACAAGAAAAGGACGAGGCAACGAAGTAAACAAAAGTAAGGCAAGAATTATGGAATGAAAGAAAGGGGAACTACAAAAGGAAGGAGTGAACAGCAGGGTAGGAAAGGAAGCAAGGAATGAACGAATTAACGAAGAAGAAAGGAATGAAGGGAGAAAGGAGTGGGGGAAGAGAGCATGAAAGGTGGGAGGGGTGGAAGGGAAGAAAGAAGCGAACTAAGGATGGATGAAGGAAGGACATTTAGGTAGCTGGAAAATCAAGGAAGGTAAGGAGGAAAAAAGAAGGAAGAGGAAGGCAGAAGGGCAAAATGGATGACAGAAAGAAGATATGAGAAATAAATAATTCAATATATTGTAGGACGTAGGGAATGGATGACGGGGAAAGAGAGGGTGGGGGTAAGAAGAATAGGGAGAGGGAGGGTGAAAGGGGAAGGTGGAGAGAGAAGGGAGAGGGAGAAAGCGAGGGAGAAAGAGAGGGAAAGGGAAGGTAGAGAGAAAGAAAGAGAGAGAATGGGAAAGGAACAGGAGCGACATATACAGTATATAAAATTAAAGTGGGAAAGCGAGGGAGGGGGAGAGGGAAAGGGAAGGTGGAAGAAAGAGAGAGAGACGATGGGAAGGGAATAGGAGAAACATGTATGTAGTGGAAGAGGGGGGAGAGGAGTAGGGAGAGGGTAGGTGAAGAGCGAGAGAGAGAGAGAGTATGTGTGTGTTTTTGTGTCCTAGCGCGGTATTGTTGGTGGTGTGTATGACAGCAATTATCATCGTGGGCATGGCAATTATAAAATATAATTAGGGAAAACTGGAAGGCTGATTTTAAGCAAAATCTGATTACTATAAATCAAATTAAAAATTATCAGGAATTGTAGAAACGTACCAGTTACATAAATTTGAATCCTACCAACCACCTTCTGATACAATATGACTTCATCAAACATAATTAAAAATAAGCTGACAAACAAACTTTCTAACCAACTGTTAAATAATAATGACACCACTAAATTTAACAACATTCCATAGATTTGACAAGTTAAATCTGTAAATAATAATTTTACGTAAAAATAATTTTAAATGAGGTTTAACTCAGTTGATAGAGCTCTCAACTATCACTAGGTCGACAGAGGAGTGAGTTCACGACAGTACTACCAGGGGTTTGAATAGGTAATCAAAAAAAAATTGAAGTTAAACAGTATTATACAGTTTGAATATCTACACAATTTGAGGAGCACCTTATAGAAACGTGTCACTTACAACTTAGTTAGGTTTAAGAGAAACTTTGTCAATAAAGTGCTGCTCTTAATATGAGTTTATGTTCAATCTGTCTACTTTTCTATATACCAGTGACTTATGTTATGAGGTTGTTTGCACCATGTTATGATGACGTTGACACCATGTTAGGATGACATTTGTGAGTCTCCTTAATTAAGTTAATGTAAAGGTAAACCGTTTGGGAGGTTTCCTTATGGAGTTATAGATTTGGTTTATTGTAGTTTAGTTAAGCTGCTTGAAGAATACTGTGTAGCTTTGCTCTGCTCTGCTCTGCTTCTCTCGTTGATTGGTAGATATAAAATAGATGTGATAGATATGCCGCCACCACCTTTATTCTCTTATTTAGGTAAAGGAAAGGATGTATGCAGCCACGTTGATTTATTGAAGTAACAAAGGATGATTACAATATTACAAGGATAATTCCCTATGTCTGGAGGGAATCTCCGGGGCTGTGATCGTCCCCATGTCTCGTGTCTAAGTCTAGTCAAAACCTTTTTCATACCTCTCACTACCCTTCTCCATACACACCCCTAACATGTGATGTTAACTTTCGATTAACGTGTACAGTGCCTGGTGCTCAAAAGTGCGTGTGTAAAGTCTGACTCAGGGAAACCAAACCAAGAAGCCACATTGAATATCCTTGTAGATGTACAGTCACCTGCATAAATACATAGACAACTGCTAGTAAATCACCTCAACATTATATGAGAGTTGAAATAATGATTCCTATAATAATTACTGAATATAACATGTAATACTTACAGTGTTATTGTTTTACTAAACTGTTACAGCTCCCACCCCACATCACTAACCCCTGTCACCACCAACTGCTAAGATAGAAGAATATGGGTATGGCAACACTTTGCAACCAACATGTAAGCTGTGGCATGCGTGAATAAATAGTGTTGCCATCCGCCACCATATGACACAATTATTAACTCAAAAATTCAAACACGTGAAACTAGAATAAGGCTGGATAATATTTGTCTAGGGTACTACTATAATGTCCTGTCCTATAATCGTAACAGGGCAAGACATTATCATATACCTATTACAATGCTGAGCTGGGATTCGTTTTAAATAATGCAGAACTTCTGCTTATCAGAATTCATTTATCCCCAGAGCTACTACTCTTTGGAATTCACTTCCCTCGAATTGCTTTCCACAAACTTACAATTTACAAATGTTTAAATCCAGTTGTTATAAACATTTTATGAATGGAGGATGCCTTTAGGCACATGGACCTTTTTGTTTTATCTGTGTTTTTCCTTCCTCCGTTCATTGTCTCTTAAAAAAAAAAAAAAAAAAAAAAAAAAAGGAATGCATGGTAAATTATGAAAATAAATAGTTATAATGGAAAACCAATTAGAGCTGCATTAGTTTCGTATTATGCACATAATTGTCAGGCGTATGTATGCTAGAGTATGATATTCCTTGCCCATTTAACTCTTTCCATATTCGAGGACACGTTTTCCGTATATTCTAACTAACATTCGACAAGTTCAATCAAGACTAGAAATCCTCTTAAATTTTGTCAATGGAGTAAAAACTATCTCAAATATTCCTGTGCCACCAATAGTCTTTCCTAAACTTTGTACAATTATTTACTAATAGCCAACACAAAAGGAAGAAACGTGTCCTCGTATCAGCTTACCATTTCAAAAGGTTAAGATTAAGAGAATATAAGAAACTACACTAGCTCTTTATGTAAACAGACAACAGCTGTTCTGTGTCCTATGCTATAACTATCGTATGCTACCGTCTTGTACACATGACTTGGGATTGAATGGATGCTCTTTAGAATACAAACTACCTTCTGTCACGGTTCGGTGACTTAAGAGGGACTTTCTATGCTGGGGGCTCCGTTCTTTTCATGGGACCTGAGAAAACTATAAATGGGGAAGGACACTATGTTACAGCAAGGATTTGAGAGGAAGAACAAACGGTATTTAGGTAATCAATTGCGGTCGCTTGTACATAAATATATAGATGAATTAATTACTCTCTCTCTCTCTCTCTCTCTAAATATATAGTATATATATATATATATATATATATATATATATATATATATATATATATATATAAATGAGGACGATAAACACCAGTGAAAGGAACCATATCTTGAGTTATGTCCTACGTTTCGATACTATCCTCGTATCATCATCAGAGCCAAATATAGAACAGAAAACTCCGTTTAAAATATTATACATGTAGATTTACTTATCTAAAATGGTTAAACAAAAAGATAAATTTGAAACTTCAGTCTTCAGAAAGCCTACATTTACGGGATTATATACCAAGTTCACTTTTTGTTATCCCAATTAATTCTAAGCGTAACCTATTTAAAACCTTAACCTTTAGAGCATTATCACATTTGCTGCAACTACTTAAAGTTTGATGAAGAACTTGCATTCACAAAGAAGCTGCTTTTTAGTAATGGATTACCCAGAAACTGTGTTGAAACAAATATAGGTAAAACTATTAATACATTATTAAATAAACCCTCCCAAGTCCCAGAAACGGTAGCGAAAGCGATTTTCCTATAATGTTCACAGGCTCGTCTAGCTTCACACTCAGAAATAAAGTTAATAAACTTCGAAATGAATTTTTTCCTCAAGTATGTGTTCGTGTACTTTTCAAAAATGACAGTACAATTAAGAAATGCTTTAAAGTTAAAGACCAAATTCCGTTAGATATTCAGTCGTCTCTTAGATATAAATTAACGTGTCATAGCTGTAAGGCACACAACTTGACACAAGGGACTGGAATTTTCGAAAAGAGGCTCCAGTCCTGACGTTATTCTTGACTTACAGTGTGCTGGCTTAATAATCCAATAGGATTGATAGCCTCTGAAGTCCTATTTTAGCTAAACAAAGCTGTAGGGCTTCGTACATTGGGAAAACAAAGAGACACCTGAAGAGTTAGATTGCGGAACACCTTGGTCGCTCAGCTCGTACGGGTTCACGAATCACTAAACCATCTTTTTTCTGCCATTAGAGAGCATTCTTTGAACAATGATCACCCATTTTCGGCCGGTATGTTTTCAGTTCTTTTTAGGAGTCCGGGGGAGCAGGATCTGTCTATTATGGAATCTCTTTTTCACTTACCTCCATGAACCCGAGATTGGAACTCACGAGACTTCAGCACAGCTGTTGTGTTTTTAGGTACTAATTAGGTGTGTGATCTGTTTTCCTTCCTATTTCTCCTTAAATTTCAAATGTATCTTATAATTTCCAAACAAACATAAATGTACACCCTCCTGTCTACTTCATTTAGAATCTAGTGATTCCCTTTTATTCACACCATTTTGAACTTGATATGATAATTCTTGTCTTTAATAATTCCACGCACCCTATTATCATTGAATGTTATCAACATCTTCACATACAATTTATATATCGTAAGTATCTCTTTGTTTTAACTATTTTAGATAAGTAAATCTACATGTATTATATTTTAAAAGAAGTTTTCTGTTCTATATTTGGCTCTGGATATGATACGAGGATAGTATCGAAACTTAGGAAATAAATCAATATGTGGTTCCTGTCACTGGTGTCTATCTTCCTCATACGTCTGCGCTTCCCAAGCTTAAGATCACTAGCTGATATATATACAGTATATATAAACTATATTCATATCCACTTTCCGAAAAATCTAACCACAACATAAAGGGGTTGAATATTAGATGAGCATGATTTATTATTATTATATAAGGATTATGATAATCAATGGAGCACTAAGTGCTTAATGAAGTCATTTCCTGTTACCCGTGGAGTTTAGTGGTGTAGCTCCCAGCAAGTCCTGCAGGGGAGTAATTAGTGCAAGGTTCAGGGGGGTCACCGGATTTTTTGTTCTTTCTCTCTTTTTCTCTCTTTTCCTGGCTTGTATCCAATCAGCCCCATTCAGCCAACTGTTTTAAGACGTTTATCCCCATCCAGGTGTCGATCTCTTCCTGACGAGCGATAGGGAGCCAACATATTTTATGGAGAAATCCGGCTTTGCCGGAGAAATTTTGCTATCGACAAATGTCCAAATTTAGCTTGCTGTCAAAACTATATATATATATATATATATATATATATATATGCTGGCTTGCTACCGCTCGCCAGGAAAGTATTGACACCTGGATGGGGGTAAACTTCTTGACAGTAGGCTGAATGGGGCCAAATGAATATAAGCCAAATAGAGAGGGAGAGAAAGAGAACAAAAGCGAGGTGGGCTCCCTTAATGTACTCGGAGTGTTTGTTTGTTATGTGCAATATATTAATACTCTAGTAGTTTATCTTTGGTACATACTTCTCATTATCGTGGTTCGCTTCCTTGTGCTTTCACCCCTACCATCCCCAACTCTCTCTCTCTCTCTCTCTCTCTCTCTCTGTGAGTGAGTGAATGAAGGAATATGTGTGTGTGTCTGTGTGTGTGTACTGTACTTAATATCAGCCGTCGTTCACCATAAGCCCACCAATATGATATAATTATACCCTAATGCTGGTATTATATAATTATACCCTAATGCTGGTATTATATAATTATACCCTAATGCTGGTATTATATAATTATACCCTAATGCTGGTATTATATAATTATACCCTAATGCTGGTATCATATAATTATACCCTAATGCTGGTATCATATAATTACCCTAATGCTGGTATTATATAATTATACCCTAATGCTGGTATCATATAATTATACCCTAATGCTGGTATCATATAATTATACCCTAATGCTGGTATTATAATTATACCCTAATGCTGGTATCATATAATTATACCCTAATGCTGGTATCATATAATTATACCCTAATGCTGGTATTATATAATTATACCCTAATGCTGGTATTATATAATTATACCCTAATGCTGGTATTATATAATGGTGTATCTCCCACTAATACTATGTCATCATTGATACATTACAGTTAATTACTGGTAGACATTTTGGGTGTATAATACATAATTACCAGGTTCATGAGGATTAGTTCATTAGGCTGAAGTTCTCAACATAATTAGATGAAACCCAGTGCGGTAGCAAGGCGAGCATACAAGCTAAATAGATTGTTGACACCAATCAAGCAGAGCAGTACCCAGGGGAGGCCTCATAGTCATGTGATAAGGAGTTACTGGAAGTCCTGTTTCATTATGTCTGGCTTCCTTCATTGTTTCTGTATGTGTCTCACCTACACAGAGTAATCCAGCTCACTCTCACAAACACCTCCTCCTCCTATTAACCCTCTCACGTTTTTGACGCAATTTTGAGCCTATTAAGGATACTTTAAAGCCTTTGTTACCATCAGGGGTATTTAGAAAACTTTAGTTTAGTTAATTCAACCTTTGCAGTTGTCTTTGAGTTAGCTGTGGGCAGAAAATAATTTATGAGAGGTAATTATAAGAGTGACAGAACTCTATTTATTATTGCTAATCTGGCAACCTCTGCGTCATAAAAACGTGAAAGGGTTAATTTAATTACACTTAACAAGCACATCACACTTCTTTCCAGTACACCAAAATATATCAGTTTAAATTAGACTATCACTCAATTTTTGGGGTAGACACTGTTACAGGCAGCTTTGCCTTTATTCTCCTTTATACACTTAGACAAACAAACTCAATTGGTCAAGACGGCATTCTTCCTAGAGTTGTGAGAAAAGTTTATGACCAAGTGACAAGTGTGTTGAATAGCTAGTAGAGATCATAAGATTACGGAGAGGTACCACGAGACTGAAAATTGGCAATGGCTCAGCTCACAAAGGTGGATAGTAGGTTTGAGTCATGTGTCTTCAAATATGGCACAGATAGTTGGTGACCTCATTCAAAAGGTTACATTTGTTCAATGATTTCATCCAAGATTAACAGGCAGAAACAGTAAAGGTTTTAAATGATATAGAAGACCCCTGACAAGATTATTGAGGTGTTCGCTATGGCCCATAACTAGCCACAAATCAAACGAATCTGACACAAAAATGCAGACACATGCTGCGTGTGAGCTTGCCCATTGTGACTTCAATCTTTAAGAAAGGGGATCACGAATCATCCAAGAATTATTGGTCAATTAGCTTGCCATCTATCATTGCAATAATGTTAGAAGAGATACTAGAACATTGATTGTGGCTAAACTTATCATGTGCTACCAATTTTATAAATGTTGACCATGAACTGTCGAGTGAATAGGATAAAAGTAAAGCTATAAACATTATATATTTCGAATTTTAAAATACCTTTGACAAAGTGTCTGCCTGTAGGCTATTGTCAAATGCGAATTGAAAACCATTAATATATATTTAATATAATTCAATAGAAAATTGGGTAAAAGATAGACAGCAGCAAGGCGTTATCATGGAGATTCTTCCGATTGGACTCCTGTTACTTCTGAAATTCCACAGATTTCTATTTATGGCCCACTACAAGATTGGGGGAAATTTCTAATTATCACCAAACAAATGAGTTTCCCAAGCTCTTTGGGGTCATTACCCCTTTTTATATAGCATCCATATTTATGGCCCCCGTCCGTCCATCCATCCGTAACCCGATACAGTATTTAAAAACACACACTTTTAGCAACATAAATGTCATAATTGTAATTATGTTATTTATTGGTTCATTCTTTGAGTATGATACATTAATAGAACTAAACAATTAATACACATTCCTAGAGCAGACAATATCTAATGAGGTACTTGATTTTATATCAAATATATCTTACTAAAAACAAGTTACAGCTCTTACAATGTTCTTATCATATGAATCCCCATTCCATTCAGTGGGAAGGGTGATGTTGCATATCAACAACCACCTTCTTGATACCTGGTTATGTTACACTCAAAGCGCATCATAGGTCATGCTTCACATCAAAGCTATTACAATATTTTGTTTTTATGTAGAGTCGGTAAGAGAAAGCAGCCTCACATAAATAGGTTGTTGTTGTTCCCCAAGCTGCCTGGCCGAACAGCCCCAAGGCCCTGAGCAAGGCCAAGGTCATAACCGAGCGCCCCCACAGAACCCTCCCTACTGACCACAATAAAGCCTGGGTGACCGAAGCCACTCCATGGCGGGGAGCTGAGGAGGGTGTGGAAACGCCCGGGAAACCAAAGCCCCACCCGGGGCCCTGTGCCCCTCAACAATTATGAAGAGAAAGCTGAGGGGCAAAGGAAAAATGTGACGCTTTGGCTTCCAATCTTGGTAGATTAGGAGGTCAATCCGCGAAAGAGGCGCCGTCACTTGAGATCTAGAAAATATATAAGTAAAAGGAACAGTCAGAGTAAGCTATGGGTATGGCAGAGATCGCTCAGTTCTCACTCTGATAGACCAGCCCATCACCAAACACATAGGTTGACGCAAATGTTAGGAGGTGGCGAAATACTAGGTCACATAAGTTTGGTTAGGAAACTACCATTGATGACAAAACACAGTGAGAGATTCAAATTCAAACTTCATCTTGGTTCCTGAATCTTCCTGAAGCTTCAACAGCTCTGTCTGGCCATTATCATTGCCATCAGGTATACATGTCACTGGAACAGTGAATGGGCCCTTAGTAGCAGAGAGGTTTGGCTCTGGATATCTAGGAAGTATCTTTTAAGTTCCTCTTCCAAGGCTTAACACTTTGTCTGCAGGCATATTTCCGCCCATTTCCGCCATATTAGGGCTCATTTATTAGGCAAGTGTCTGAATGAAATGAAATGTATTCAGCCAGATATTAGAAGAAAATAGCTTCAAAATGACACAAAAATGAGCTTCGTAGATCACAGACTTCACCCGCAGCGCTACCATAGACATTTGCTAAAATGAGCAATTATCACTAATGTCGCACTACATTTGCCTTTGGCAGCACTGTATATCCTGTGAGACTCTGACTCAGAGTCTTCAGTGCCGGAGCCGGCTGGCTGGGGGAAGGACGTGTGGCCTGCCGCCCTCCCGCTCCCTCGCACTCGATTCTACAGGCTTCAAGAGGCTTTAAAAGCCTGTAAATTGCCATGGCATACCTGAACGTCTCCTGTCGGCAATGGGTTAAAAATGTTTGGCTATCAAGTTATGTGTAGCAATGTTGCATTCCTCTAAAACATCTGACACAGTTTCCAGCATTGCTAAGTTACCTAGGCCATCTTTGCGCCTCCACTTTCCCATCTTACAAATGAAAGATTTGATTTTGTCCACAGATTCGATTATCAAGCTTCCTTTACCCTGTAGTTCGAGGTTGAGAATAGTCAGTTGATTAAATATGTCAGAGTGTACAAGAATTCTGGGGGTAGTGTTTTAGATGCAAGGGCTTGCCTGGGGATCATGCAGTGCAGACAGATAGCAGTTGGAGCTCTTTTGTAGAAATATTGTGACAAAGCCTGACTGAGAACCTAGCATGGCTGGAGACCCATCCGTGCATAGCCTCTGTGGGATATGCACGGTTTAGGCCAACATTGTGTTCTTCCTCATCAAATCCATATATTTTGTTATTATAATATAAGAAAATATAATCAGATATGGAGCAATATTTATTCAGATTGAATAAATAAAGAAAAATATATAATTTGGGGCAGACCAATCCTATGCCTAGCAGCAAGGCAATGCACAAACCTATTCTGAACCTGTAATTTTACTCTACTGGCTGGTTACCTCCACCGTACCCTCTGGTATCATAATCTGCACACTCCCTCAACTTAAGGCCCCTCACATATTCAAAAAAGGCCCCCCAGTTTGAAAACCACTGCGTAGACAGAGAAGCTGATTTGGGAAAAACAATATCGGGTAACCTAAAAACCAGTCAACAATGTTTAGAAGTTGTTAAGAAAGCAAAGCAAATAATTTACTTTATAGGCAGGTTATTCGAGCATAAATCCAAAGATGTGATCCTCATACTTTACAATTCCCTGGTCCGTTCTCTTCTGGAATATTGTGTTCAATCCTGGTACTCCTAATACCAAAAATATATTGATAAACTTGAATGACTTCAACGTGGAGTTACCAAAATGATAGCTAATCTAAGAAAAACAAACCTTACGAGGAGTATCTTGGAGAATTAAGTTTATTTCCTTCAACCCAGCACAGATTAAGAGGTGATCTAATTCAAGTCTTCAAAATCATCAAAGGAATCGACAGTGTGAACGGTAATCGCGGGGATATGGTTGCAAAATCATTGGTAAATCATTTAACTCACACGAGTCCTAAGAATTGTTCTTCAATCGAGTTGTGAACTTGTGGAATGGGCTTCCTCGAGATGCTATAGACTGCAGTACCGTTGATTTCTTTAAACATCGCCTAGACAAGCACCTTTTTTTTTGTTTTTTTTTCTATGTGATTGAGGGAGGCAAAAGGCATTACTGCCTATAGCGAGTGCCTCCCCCATAGTTGAAAGAGTGACAGGGCCAAAATCAAGGGACGTTCGAGCCAAAATGCCTGGACACACGGAGTTTGAAGCAATTTAAGTCATAGGAAGAGGGAAAGACTGATTCTGGGAGAGAGTTCCAGAGCTCAGCTGTTGAGTAGAAGAAAGTTTGAGAGTAACGTTTCACTCTAGGGATGGAGAGTTGCACAGAGTAGGGGTGGGATTGAGTTGCAAGACGGGTACCACGTGCCCTACGTAAAGGAGGTGGTATGCACTGGGATAGCTCTGAGGAACACTGATTATTATAGTAGCGATAGAATAGCGAGAGAGATGCAACATTGCGGCGGAGAGAGAGAGACTGCAGAGAGTTGGTGAGTGGACGGGAGTTACTGATACGAAAGGCCTTCCTTTCAACTTTGTCTAGGAGAGCGGTGTGAGAGGAACCTCCCCACACATGTGAACAATACTCAATACAAGGGTGCACTATGCCCCTGTACAGAGCAAGAAGCTGTGCAGGGGAGAAGAATCCCCTAAGGCGGTTAAGCACACCGAGCTTCTGGGAGACTGCCTTAGCAAGACTGGTAATATGGTCCTTCCAAATGAGAGGAGAAGAAAAAGAGACACCAAGAATATTGAGAGAAGATGAAGGGTTGATTTTTGTATTGTTGAAGAATAAGGGATAGTCCGCTGGGAGATCCTGACGGGTAGATAGATGGAGAAATTGGGTTTTGGAAGCATTAAAGTTAACAAGGTTTTCTCTGCCCCAATTGGAAATAGTATTTAGATCAGAATTTAAGAGTTCTATGGCTTCATTACGTTTGCCGTTGAGGAATTGCTAGCGGGGGCGTTCTGAAAAACTAATGGAGTAGTGTAAGGTTGAGTCGTCTGCGTATGAATGGATGGGAATTAAGGTACAGTTAAGGAGATCATTTATAAAAATTAGAAAGAGAATAGGAGAAAGGACAGAGCCCTGAGGAACACCAGAGTTTATAGGGTGAGGAAGTGAACAATGGCCGTCCACAACCGCGGCTATGGAACGGCCAGAAAGGAAATTAGAGACAAAGGCACAGATGGAGGGATAGAAACCGAAGGAGGGTAGTTTAGAAATTAAAGATTTATGCCAGACTCTATCGAAGGCTTTCGATATGTCTAGTGCAATAGAAAAAGTCTCACCGAAGTCCCGAAAGGAGGATGACCAAGAGTTAGTAAGATATGAAAGAAGATCACCAGTAGAGCGACCCTTAAGGAAGCCATACTGGCGATCTGAGAGCAGATTATGAGAAGAGAAATGCTTAAGAAATTTGGAAGCAAGAATAGTTTCAAAAACTTTAGAAAGACAAGAGATGAGAGTAATTGGACGATAGTTGGAGGGTTGAGAGTGGTCACCCTTCTTTGGGACAGGTTGAATGTGAGCAAACTTCCAGCATGAAGGGAAGACTTTAGAGGATAGACAGAGACGAAAGAGTTTGCCTAGGCAGGGAGTCAGCACGGAAGCACAGTTTTTGAGAACAACAGGAGGAACACCGTCCGGACCGTACGCCTTATTAGTGTTAAGCCCAGAGAGGGTAGAAAGTACATCTTTAGAAGAGATTAGGATATTAGGCATAAGTAAGAGAGAGGAGGGCGGAGAGGGAGGAATAGCACCGGAATCATCCAAGGTGGAGTTTCTAGCAAAAGTTTGAGCGAAGAGTTTAGCTTTGTCAGAGGAAGAAGTGATGGTTGTGCCATCAGAGTGGGAAAGGGGAGGGAAAGACGAGGAAGGGAAATTGTTGGAGAGATTTTTGGCTAGATGCCAGAAAGCTTGGGAAGAGCTAGAGTTGGATAGTTCAGTGCATTTATTATTGATGAAAGAGTGTTTGGCAAGTTGAAGAACAGATTTGGCTTGATTCCGGGCAGAAACCTTGCCTTAAACCCGCGACTAATTGCATTATTTTGTAAATGAATTACTTTTTTCTCAGATACATCGAGGATCACTTGTAGCTGTGTTATGTTATAAACCTAAATTGTTCCATACTAACATCTCCTAACCCTGCCATTGGTCTTAGGACAGCGCTACCCTTTCCAATTGTCCCTTATCCACTCTGAACCACTGTTGGACTTTTTGAACAGCAGTTATTTAGAGGGCTAGGAACGTCAGGGGCTCGCTAGACGTGTTGTTGCTTGACTTCATTTGTACTCTTTTGTATCTCTGTTTATCTCTCTCTCCCCTCTCTGTACACAATGTACAGTATATAGGTTATGTACAGAAAACATCTACTATTCAATAAAGCATAACAAATAATAATTGTATTCGATTAGGACATGATAATATATATATATATATATATACATATATACATATATATATATATATATATATATATATATATATACGTGTATTTTGTTGGCTCCTTGATAAACGTGCTAGTGAGCCCCCATGAATAGGAATGAAAGAAGTAAGATCCCACCGTAAAGGGCCCGATTTAAGTGCCGACGCACCACGATTAAGTGGTATTAACGAGGTCGGCACCTAATGCTGCGTGCATCAGTAATGGATGGCAACTCACGTAGGAACACGGTACGGGTCGGAAGGGGTCTGCCAGGGAGATGGAAAAAGTTTGACATGCTCAACTCGAATAAGCTTGGGTTGGTGAGTGTGAGGTTATGTCAATGGATGTAACTAATGCAGGACGGCGTCGCAGAGTGGCAGCGGCTGTTATGCGACCAACGTAACGACGCAGCCAGTCATTCGCCCTAACACGGCGGTGTAAGGCAGTTCGGCGTGGGGCTGCGTAAGGCGGCGACCTCGTTACAATGTAAACAAATAATGCTGCGGCACCGGGGCGTCACACGGCGTCAGAAGTTTCTCGAAAGGGGATGCACGGAGAGGCAAAGGCCGCCACACGTGGAGGCAACGGCCAATAGCTGTGGTGCCAATATCTGTCTCAGTGTTGGTGTTGTCCTGTTCAAGTAATAGTATCATTTATAGGTAGTTGAGGGTATGTGTTCGGGTGGTTGGGGCGATGGATGTGGCAGTATAGTGAAGGACTTGACGGTATAGCAAAGGATGTGACGGTACGACAGGGATAGTGTGACTGAGGCTGCGGCTCTCGGGTGCGCGGGTTTTTATATGCAGCGCGGCCCTTTTTATATCTGGTCGGGTACAGTAGGCGACACAAAATCGGTGATAGTGTGACACTGGGAACGTGTGTTGACGCCATACTGCGACCTGTGCCGTGCGTCTGCACCTTGGTATGCGTGTGATGGGAGGGGTCCGACACTAGCCACCGGCGTGCCTGCATGCCGGCGCCAGTCGTTGGTGTTTTTTAGTATACATTCCATGAATGTCGCGGCATGAGGCCGTTTGATCCAGTTGACTATGCATCTAACACCGGTGCAGTGTATACACATCTCCGTCTGAGCACCGCGTGTGCTATGCATCCTAATAATCTCCACCACACGCCGTGCGTCGGCCCCGACACACGGCACTCGTCAAGTCGTGGTGCATCGGCACTTAAGTCGTCAGTGTGATACGCCCTTAATGGACCTCAGGGTGGAGACGCTCACGAGCACTCCAGAGGAGGACCAGCTGCGTCGATGCCTGACAGCGACAAAACAGAAAAGGTTGGAGGAGCCGGATTTCAGAGTGCAGAGCAGTGATGCCTGGGCCATTGGCCAAGGAATAGGGCATGACACACCTCTAATTAACCCATTTGGTAGATGAGCTGGGAGAGTGTTCCGCAAACAAAACGATGGTAATAGAAGGCCGAGACAACACACAAACACGCATTTTTAAGCCATTTCCCATGGTCCCTTCTTCAGCCTCTCCCAAGCCAGGCAACCTCCCACGCCTCTCTCCTGTGCACCGAGTCCCCCCATCGACTACGACTTGATCGATCTTCACTCGCCTAGTCCCCCTACCGAGCACGACTTGATTGATTTATGCTTGACTAGTCCCTCACCACCAAGCATCTCGGATTTCCCCTATTCTGCATTCCATCACGAGAGTTGAACTATCCACGATGAGTAGGCCCATCCCTATCCCGCCATAACCTACTCACCCACAATTGAGGAAGAAGTCTGCCAGAGCCTTGTTCATTCCGCCATCCCCAGAGGTAAAAAAGACGCCCCAGAAACCTGCTAGGCTTTGCAGAGGTTGCGCCTACTGGTACAGAGCAAACCAGAGGAAACGAAAGTCCCAGCAGAAGGCGTCACAGCCCAGGTAACCACCCCAGAGCCAGAAATAAGAAAAGGGGTGACCGTGAAGGAAGTAGAAGAGGCAATACAAAAGCTCCATTTCCGAAGCGAAAACAGTGAAGACAGTGAAAAAGAATGGAAGAACACCCGGAATGTAAAAGGAGCAACCCCAGGCTACAAAGCCCCAGAGTGTTGAGGGTGAGGTGTAACAATGTCAATGCATCTTCAAAGAAAGAAGTAGCAGAGCCCAGCAGATCAACATTTAGGGTAGAACTTAGGGTAATCCTAAAAAAGGCAAAATCTAGGGGAATTGGGAAATCTTTGGGGTGTATTGCGTATTTTCTAGGGTATTATAATATTTTACATTAACAGCTGGAATTTTATTTTGAAAGTGGGAAACAGGGAATATTTATGTGAAATTATCCATTTAATGTGAGATATATATTAGTTTTCTTTCATCATCGTTACTATGGTTACGCTCAAGATGAATCGCGCTGCAGGAAGGTGGGACCAGTGGTGATATATGTTTTATAATGTTTGTATCTACTTGAGTAATTATATATTAGAGTAAGTATAACTATAGCCTATAAGTAAAGATCATATCTTAATTTGGTACACTTAATTTTCATTTGATTTATATCAATGACTTAAATTGGTATTATGTAAAACAATAACCTAAATCAGCAACACTACCGTGGGAGTTTGTCGGACTCAGAGCATCGAGTTGCCAAATGCAGTTCTGAGTTATTTTTTATGTAAACGATAATATTCCCTTGCCTCATTATTTCCCTTTTAATTCTACAACAGATTCTTATATGAGTTGGTTTACCCTTTGTCTTGTGTGCCATTTACATGATTTCTCCGAGGGGTTGCCGAACAATGTGTTTTTTACTGTATGTGTGTAGCAACTGCCTTAAATTGTAGAAGGACTAAGGCCCTTGATTATCTACATGCGTACACGACACGACATCGACTTCAGGCCACCACTGAGACTGTGTATGGGTTAACTAAGGCTTAGCAGTCAACCATAGCAGCGGCCTGAAAGATTTGCACAGTAATTCTCCTTCATGTGTGAATATCAAGCCCGCCATTCTACAGCCTATAGTGTCAGCCTTTAAATAAATATATTATTATAACCATCACTCTTCAAGTTGAAATATACCCTTATCCATTAGGTCGAAAACCACTAGTGGATTTACCACTTCCATTACAGTTATTAAGTGTGCAGGGATTACAATTGAGTGGAATAAACACATTGTGAATGAGTGTTTTTAGTCTTAATTGCCAATATCTGGGCCTGTAGCTAAACTATTGAAGCCAAACTTCTTGTTTTCCTCAAAGGCCTAGCCTAAACTTACCTTTTTTCTATAAAAAAAAGTAAATATACTTTAAATGAAGGTAAATCAGTTTTTCAGAACTATAATGGAAATTAATTGAAAAAGGGGCTGCTGAAGCAAACAAAAGAGAGAGAGAAAGGAGAGTGTAAGGGGTGAGAGGAGTTTCTTGTTAAGCTATTACTTTCAAATGTATCCTACTTCTTTATTATTATCTCCCCCTTTCTTGCTAGTTGATATTTGTCTTCCTGCTTTTTTTCTAGCTTTCCCAAAAAGGGAGGAAGCCGATACAAAGGCGTGGCTGGGGTAGGAATACCCGGCCGACCACACAAGAAGAAGAAGAAGACGAAGAAGAACTTAGGCTAAACCTATGATACCTCTCTATCTATTTTGATTATATTGACTTTATGTTTGTGTCTGCCACTTTTGATACTTTCATCAACAAATGCACAATGCTTCTAACTAACCGCTACACTAATTTAGAATGAAATAGATACATAAAAGCTAGAGAGAAGGAATTAAATACAGTATACTTATACAATATACAGTATGTTCGGGAACTCTTCTGTCAAACTGACCATAGCATGATCAGGTAACCCTATGAAACTGTTTTTTCTAAATAATCTTTATCCCTAATCATATCATTACTGAGATAATTGCCTCGACATAATTGTAGCTAATTCAGGATAATTTCTACCAAAACAAAGTATGGATTTCACCGTCATAAAGACAAGACACTTATATGTGATAACATAGACTATGGTTATAATTAAAGAAAAGATAACTTGACAATGTACATTTATGATGTTGTTAACTACATTTTAGTTAGTTAAAAGTAGCTACATGCAAGCAACAATTATTTTTGTGGAAATGACATTGCTGACTGCATCACTCGTGAAGATGAAAATGTATAGTCAAAGTCAGTGTTCCCTATCCGAACAACCTGTAGTTCAATCACACGTTACACAAGAGCGGAGATGTGGGACTGGAACGAGATCAACATTATAATTCATAACTTTTTCTAGTAAAGAACCTGAGACATTTGAAGCATACAGTGACTGAGGGGACTCGAAGCAGTATCGAAGATCTTGACACTTATTGGTCAACCACTTTTTAATGTTCAAGGTGATTCGGATATACAGTACGTTCACGTATCGTTTATGTTGAAAGAACTTAGCTTGAAGTTTAATGGGTCGGACATGACCATATCCATATTGGCTAGAAAAGAGGTTACCTGTTATACCTGTTATAGAGATCGCCACCTGTAAGTGGCACCGATTAGTGTGTCGCCCATCGGTAATTTGTTTAGGGTTTATTCCCCTAGACGTGTTGCCCGCTAAGGCTATCAAGTCCCATCCACCTGGAAACACCCCTTTCAGATACCAGGGGGACTGCTATCACCAGAGAGACCCCTATCACAGGTAAGTTAAGTTTTCTAATAATTGTTTTCTTTATGTATGCAATTACTATCGAGAACCTTATATTAACCCCTTTCGTACCGAAGTTATGATTTGTGTTATTTCAACCCTATTTTAGACGATTTTATGCAGCTAAGGAAGGGTGTGTGATAGTTAACATGGTTAATTAGATAGTGACTTTTAATTGTTATACCACCTTCATAAGCTACACATATCGTCTAATAATTAACATTCATATACCCTGTTCGTATAAACAATCGTATAATGTTAGCCACAATAAATTGCTAAAATGCGCCATTAACCTAATGGGATTCACAAAAATACCTTTAACAATCGGGGCCCTTTTTAACAAGTAAAGACATATTAAAATAATTGTTTTCAAATATATAGCAGCTATTTATACCTATATACGAAGCACCTCTCGCTAGCATGCTGCACAACCTTCTCTTCGAAACAGATGTTTTGACTCCAATCAAGACATGATGGAGAGGAGCCAGTGTTCGACATGCGGCCAAGTACTTTATTCATGGCCAAGTCTACATTTTGTAATACATTTAAAGGCTCTCTAACTTATTATTGTTACATTGTAAGGATAGTATTTATATAATAATTTATTTTCTGGCTACTTTGACCAAATAGGTCGTGTTAATTTGATGGGTAAATTTCCGAACATACTGTATATAATATTTATATATGATGCAAGTATAACTTCGAGCAACACAACAATAATAAAAAGGTCATTTTGAATTCATAATTATTATCAGTTACATTTTACGTAGATGTTTAATTGTAAAGTTGTATTGTAACTGGGCATGTTGACGAAATACGTAGGTTGGGAAATATTTATGACATCTAGGGATATTCTGATTAGGGAGAGATCCCAACCTGTCTGAGCATCCTGGATTCGAATCCACGGACTGCCACATGTGTTTGTAAATTTCATTAATCGATTTTAGGAGTATAGTTGGTTGTTGGAAGGAACATAATAATTGGTAACTCTGAGTCTCACAACAACAATGGCGGTGGTAGTGGAGACTTGTCTGTGAACCTCCTCCTAATAATGACAATATCATGATGATCTGGCCTCTACAATAGCATGTAGATATGTCTATTGAACTCGTTCATGCTTACAGAGTCTGTGGATAACGTTGAATTTAATATTCATAGCGTTCGTAGTACAAGGTAGGGAATATTACGAATTATTAGAAACCCTCTCGTTTTTTAATCCAATCGTGCTGCCATCTCTCGTGTGCGAGGATCACTATTATCATAACTGTGACCTCTCACTTACACATCCTTTCTTCTATAATTCCTTATTCTTGGCCCTCTTGGTAGTGAACCTTGATGTTGCTCCATTGCCTCATCACCTCATTCCTGTTGTCCCTGTTGGGTTTTGCTGTTCAGGATCTGTTGTTCCAAAGCAGAGACTCAATTCGTTAGTTGTCTTATGCTTTCCTTTTTTTTTCCTCTGGTCCGGAACTATTCTTCTACAGCAGAGATTCAATCAATGATTTGCTTTTCCTTTTCTCTATATTTCTTCATTGCTCAAAATCGGTTCATAGTGGTGATTCAGTCTGAGAGTGGTTGTAGCTCTACCTTCTCACTCGGGGTTGATGTAACCGTTACAATCTCAGTATTTGGTTTGCATCGTAGTGGACCATTTCCTGCTTCACTGGCCAAAATTCGCTCATTCATCACTTGTAATGCAGAGTTGATGTTCTTTATTTCACTTCGAAGGTTCTCTATTTCCGAATCCTTTTCTTCAATAATTATATTGACGTTTTGCTATATTTCCCAGTTATGTTCTGCACAATTTATGTCAGCTCTATTTTTAGTAGTGTTTGTTGTTTCATTTTTTCTAATATCATGTATGTTATTTGTGATTTAGTAACCCAATTTGTTTGTATTTATTCTCAACTCATGACACTTTATTTGGAATTAAATCTTGGTATAGTTTTCATTAACATAATATTACAGGTAATAGTAAACGTCAGGATTTCATCAAGATTTTGCTGACTATGACTAGTTTCATTACATGTGTACAGTACCATCGTCAACATCATTGGGTAATGGTGTAGTAGGCATTTCTGTGGCTTGATTATCTGTTATGTTTACGTTTACGTAGTGGGACTCACAGAGGGCTGCTCTCGGGCGGCATGATATGCGGGAGGTGTGCATGGGGACTAGTGGTTGGGGACAGGATCAGGATTAGGGATGTAATGACTGGTGCTCCTATTTAAAAAATAATCAAGAGTGGGGCTATTAATTATGAAATGGGAGGGATTCCACTCTTGGATGCTGCGGGAAAAAATATTGTCTAATTATATCTGTGGCTGTGTCTCATAAATCGTATACATGTTGGGTGTAAATATATATCTTTGCCTATGTCTACTAAGTTGTTAGTGATTTTATATAACATCTGTTGTCTCTGTATTTGTCTTCTTGTTGCAAGTAGGTCTAATCTATTGTCTTGTTTGAGCAAAGTGACAGATGTAGTGTGTCTGTAATCACGTCTGATCCATATTGCGGCTTTATTCTGTATGGCCTCTAGTATATCTATGGTATTGTGAGTGTGTGGATCCCAGATGGTGTCGCAGTATTCTAAAAGTGGCCAAACAAGTTTTTTAAATGCTAGAATTTTGATGCTTGCGTTACACTTAGTGAGATTCCTGCGCAGGAAGCCCAGGGCCTTTGCTCTGATGCTGCTAACGTGAGTGGTCTATCTCATGTCTGCTGAGATGTGGACCCTCAACTATTTGTTGGAGGGAACAGTATCTAGAAAAGTGCTGTGGAGTCTGTAGGAAAAGCAGATGGTTTTGTTTGAACGGGTGAAGCGAATTTGGTGACATTTGTCAGGTGTAAATGTCATCTACCACTTGGCTTCCCACTCTTCAAGGGCAGTTAAGTCGTCCTGTAGTCGAAGGCAATCGTCCCTATTAGTAATTGGTCTATAAAATAACCTATGATCTGCTAATAGTCTAGTAGAAGTAAGCGATAGTGGGAGGTCATTTATGTAGGAAAGGAAAAAGTAGGGGACCCAGAACAATGCCTTGTGGGGCCCCAGAAGTTAAAAACACAGTAGAAGAGTGAGAACCCTTAACAACAATGTGTTGATCCCGATTGGTCAGGAAAGTCTTAATCCAGTGAAAAAGTGGTCCTTGGTTACCATAGTATTCTAACTTGGCTACTATTCTTTGGTGGGGGACTTTGTTGAAGGCTTTGGCGAAGTCCAGTACTATGGCGTCTAGTTGTCTAATTTTGGGGTCGTTGACAGTGTGGGAAATGTCATGTGTGGTCACAAGTAGTTGTGTCTCGCCCGACCGTTTGGTTCGGAAGCCGTGCTGTGTGTCAGGCAGTATGTATTGCCTATCTAGATGGTTCATTAACCCACAGAACCCCAGCGATGACACGTTTGTGTCGGCAATGTTTGTAACGCTAAACCCAGAGCCGCATAGGGTGCGTCACGGTTAATTACTCCGGTTCTATGGCACCTAGAGGGCTCAGATTTGTATGAAAACTGTGTAAGTATCCCACGCAACAATGCCGATGGTTGAAAACTCTCAAAGTCCAACCGCGTGCGTGTGAGCACACAAAAACCTGTTTTTGCCTGTTTTTGCGTACCCATTTCCCCATGTTAATTCCGACTTTCGGGCGCACCGTAGGACCCCTTAATGACCTAGGGGATCGTTTTTTTCTGGTTTTCCTTCATTTCTAACCCATTCCTGGTGTTTTCTGGATTTTTTTTTCTTCACAACCTGCTGGTCCTGGGTGGTTCATTTATTATTAACTAGCTGGGGTTCAGTGGGTTAAATGTTGGTGGAAAATGTGTTCTATAATGTTGCAAGTAACTGAGGTAACGAAAAAGGCCTATAGTTAACAAGGAGGGTCGTCTCCGGATTATAAAATAGGTGTCACATTTACCAATAGCCAATCAAAGGGAAGTTCTCTGGTGTCAATGGTCTGTGAGAATATAACCTGCAGGATAGGGAAAATAATGGCAGCATTCACCTTGAGTATCCTGCAGGGTATATTGCCTAGTCCAGTCGCTTTATTAACGTCTACCACAGATGAATGTTTCTCGATTCCACGGGTATGTATAGTCAGTCAAGGTATACAGTAGGTGGGTATGGTGATGGTGACAGTTCCAGCAATTCTGTTTGTTCTTGTGTAAAAACTGACTGAAACTGTGCTTTGTCCTGTGTGAAGTGTGACCAGAGAATCATTATGTAATAATGTTGTTATACCAGTCGAGTTTTGTTTGCGCGCTTTGAAGAAGCTGTAGTTTTTTTTTGTGGTTTTGCATGTTGTTTTTGAGGAAGGTGGTTGTGTAGTTAGTTTCTGCTTGTATAATTTCTCTTTGTAATGTGTTATGCATGTTTTGTAATGTTCCTAGTGTTGTATAGCATTGTAATGTTTAGCTGTCTTGTATTATTTTATCTTGTTTCTACATAGTTTTCGTAACTGTTTATTGAACCATAGTGGTGACTGGTTCTGTGTAACTGTGTTCTTGGGTATGTGCTTGTCCATTGTGTCATGTATAAAGTCGCAAAGTTTAGTTCAATTTAGCACAACAGAATTGACCATTGGGTCATTGCTGAGGAATTTGTCTCTAAAGTCAGCTAAATCTACCGAGGTGGCTCCCATGTATGCTCTGTTGAATAGCTAGATTTTCCTGGGTAATTGTTTCTGAATGTTTGGTTATATGTTTGCATCTACAAGTATCATGTTGTGGTCACTAAATCCTGGTATAACCTGTGTTCATGTAATAAAAGAGGTGTTGTTCGTTAGGGTTGTTTCTTGCTACGCAAATTTGTGTACGTATTGGTTCAAGTACTTTTTGTGAGAGTGAATGGGTGTTGATTATGTCATTGAATTGTTCGTGTAATGATCTCCTATCAGTCTGTGGTAGTATTGTGTTACTTTCATGGGCACTATTCTCTGTTGTTCCATTAGCTGTCCAGTTGATGTCTGGCAAGATGAAGTCTCCAGCAAGCCAAACATTCTTGGAGGGATCAATTTTAGATAGAGATTCGTCAAAGGGCTGCAGGTAATTTACGTTAATGTTAGGGGGCCGGTAAAATTATCCTATGTAGAGTGTCCTGCAGCCCCGTATCTGTGTTTTAATCCACAACATTTATACATCCGCGCTAAGTTCGGTGGCTGGTGTTACGACTGGTCACAGCTTCGTCGCTGTCATGATTCCGTTCTGTCTGTCTTTTCTATGTAAGGTCATAGTATAGGGACTGTCTGTCGGGAAGACTTCACTTTCTGAATTGTCAGGGTTGAGCCAATTAGTTTCTGTCCCTATAACAATGTCAGGGTCATAAGTCTCAGGGGTGTGCTGAAAAGTGTCTCTTTTGTTAATGATGCTGCAGAAGTTGATGATGAGGGTTCTGAGGGTGGATGGCTCTCCGAAAGGGAAGTTTTCGGAGGTGGTTGTGGTAGAGTGAGAGGTAAGAGTGATTCAGGAGTTGGGTGGTGCTATGGGGGCTATTGAAAATTGGGACTTAAAGGTAGGAAGGTTAGGTGTGGCATGGTATGGCTGCAGATATGTCAGGGAGGTCGGGTCATGTAGTCTGTTTTGTGTAGGGGAGGAATAGTCAAGGTCGTCTTGCCTAAGGCTGGGGACAGTCGCTAAGGGTGAGATGAGGTGGTGTGGTCTTGTTGGTGGTTGCGGAGGGGAAGGTGTAACTTCCGGGAAACAAAATCTATTTGAAGTTGGTATTGGATTAAAAGAAAGGGAGCTCCTTAACCCCAGCAGATCCACGACAGACTTTGGCCAATCAACTCGTTGAACGCCATCACAAAGCCTCTCACACAGTTATGTTACCAGCCTTGGTGGACAGGAGCTTCATAGCAGCGGTCGCACTGGATGGCCCGTTGCCCCCACTTTACCACACGCTGACAAATTTGGCATGCGAACTTGGGGGCATGCGGGCCAGGGGATGACCAAATTGTCAGTGTCTCCACACACAAGTAGTAGCAGCATGAGGCCTCAAAATTTCAATTTATTCTTAACTTTTAAACGGCAAACCTATAGTATTTGAAAGTGCCCGCGAGGCGAAGATATTTTGATACAATCCCAACGAAAATCGTCGTTATCAGATAAATATCGTTATTACTTATTCATATGTGCCTATTTTACGTTCATTATGAAGATTTTAACATGTAACAGCAATAAAACAAGTGGGAATAGTATTTGGGTGCCGAAAAAACCGATGTATTGCCGAGCGGTTCATTCATGAGAGGAGAGAAAGGCGGCACACACACTCCCTCTGTCGCTTATCGATTAACACTGATGTCTTGTTTGTGAAGTCTCTCTCTTGCGACGATCTCTATATGCGTCCCACACTACCTTGAAACCGGGTGGGGGATATTGGCACGGAAAATAAACCGATAAACAAGGGAATAAGAGGAAAAATATGTGATAATTGAAGGGGGAGGGGGGAAAGTGGAAGGGGGGGGTTGACACATGTGGAGGAGTGATAGGAGGTATGGAGGGGAATTATCTCCCTTAATCACATATTCCTTTGTTTTGAAGATCACCAGTATATATATAAAACTGTCTTCGTGGTGCAATGCATTAGTGTGTTGATTTTCGGTGTGAGCGTCCTGGTTTCGAATCCCCGGACTGCCACATGTGTTTGTTAATTTCATTAAATCAAGTTTAGGAGTAAAGTTGGTTAGTGGAGAAAACATAATACAAAATGTATATATTGTGGCACTGTATCAACCTTCAAAGCATGCTTAGATCAATTTTTGTGAACTAACCCTCACCTAGTATATTTTTATAACTGAGTAAGCCCACGGTAAATATGTCCCACACAAACCGGTTTGTCTGTTGCTGTCCGCACTCCTCTGCCTTCCTCTGTTACAGTGAATAAACTGATTCAAGATACACATAACCGTTGTACACCCCCTTGCACTTCTCAAAGTTTAGTGGCTCTTGCCATTTCTGAAGCGCGATTCCCATATCTCCGTTTTGGCCTCCGTTTTTGACGGACCAACGTCATCGATGAAGCAGGTTCGTCCACGTGTGGGCTCCGGCGGGTGGGAACCGAGGCTAGAAACCCTCTGTCATGACCTTCCGTTCAGAGTTGAATCTGATTTAACTTTGGATGGACGCCGGAAGAGAATTGCGTGTATTTATGGTGCCCATGAGATATTATGTAGGCCTACTGACCACCAATGAATAGTACACACCCTATAACCTATATATACACACACAGATTGTACGTATAGTGCGTATTTATAATATAAACAAGAGAAACACTCGCTCTCTCCTCCACGGACACACTGTTGATCGAGTTCTGAAGTACTGCCAATGTGTTATAGCCCAGGAGCAAGGCGAAAAGGTAGCCCACAATTTTTAAATAGTCTCATACTTTCCATTTTGTGAAGCCAGAGTTGTGTAGAAACTGTTATTTGATAGCTGTGCATTTTGTCACGACGACGACCAATTATGGACATTGTAATATTTGTTCCGAAATCAACAAATTTAGGCTCGAGGTACATTGCCTCTTTTGATGCTAGTGCTCGTTAATTTAACTTTGATTTCAGGCTTTTTAATTACTCTCCCATAATTTGACTCTGTTTACATAGTGCATAACACGATACATTGTGTCAAGCAGTACCACAAATACGAATAATTTGCCATCTATACTTAAAGGAAGCCCAACTAGGCGACCGAAGAGGTAGTGTGGCAACATTGGATTTCACGCACGTGAAGTTTTAACTCCTGGGGGAGCACACACGGCCAAACGGACCTACGTCATCGATGACGTAGGTCCGTTCTAAACGGAGACCAAAACAGAGATATGGGAACCGTGCTTTAGACCATTCGTCGTGATTGCTGTTCAAGATCTGCGCCGAATTAAACCCCTTGTAGGATTGTGCGGATTCCCTCCAAGTGTAATGTCACCTGCAACACATAACGACCAATATTAGTTTGCTACCGAATAATTTACACATTTCGCTTGAAGGGGGTTCTGGAGGTTGTTATTAGCTTGAAGGGGAGGAGAGTGGGGTTAGGGGCATTTATAGCTTGGAATTGGTCTAGGGAGGCATTTTGTGTGTCTAGGGGCAAACTTAAACTGAATTGCTCGGAAAAAAATCATTCTGTAATCACCGTAATTATTCACTTAGTCAGATATCCGCCGTTGCACCCCCTTGTTAACTGTGAATTACTTGATTACGCTATTACTATTATGGCAACATTTCCGATAACACACCCAGGCATTTATGTTGACGCTTGTAATCAATGCTCTTGGTGTTGATATTACATTACATACATAGTTCCCTGTTTAATATTATTAACAATTCGCAGATAAAATGAGAGCGGTTTTCCTTAAATTGATTAGCTGAATATTATTTGCACAACCAATATGTGTGTCAGCGAGCGCGCATGTGTGTGTGTATTATGATTGTGTGTATGTATAAATCCGTGTATGTGCATGTATAAATGAAACCTATTCGATAGATATGATTTGATATACAGTACATGCATCATCTTCGACTTACATTAAAGACAAAAATAATAATAACATTGCAAAAAAGAAAAAGTCTCTAACTGTTAACCAGGCTTTATATCTTCACAGCATCCTATTTCAGGCTCACAAACTTACTATAAACTTTTATAATGAACCTACTTAGCCATTCCAATTATTCGCTATTTAGTCTTAAAGTTTAGGATAATCCATCGTGCTGCAGTGAACAGTGTGATACAGACGTTAGATTAATAGATAAAGAGATAGATAGATTGATAGAAAGAGATTTAGAGAACAAATTATTATACTGATAGTGTGTGTGTGTATCTGTGTGTGTGTGTGTGTGTTATTCGTCCTTGTTATCATAATATACTAATACAAAATTGTGCAGAGTAATTTGAAAATCCTAATAGTCCGTTTCCTCATACGTGATTGAATGTGTCTTAGCTATTCTATATGTGTATAATAATAATAATAATAATAATAAACGGTTTATTAAAGAATGGCAGCCTCATGAGCTGAAAATACAAATTTTACAATTTAGTGGATGAATATGAGATGTACAGATATGAAAATGGTAAGCTCAGTTTACAATGTGTGAGTATAATATACTTTACATTAAAAAAAGAAATTAATACAATAATTATGCTAGTGTAAAATACAAATTATCATAAATTAACCATGAGAGTAAGTGATTTACAGTGCATAATTATACAGTATACATTTATTTTACTTATATATATACAGAACATACATATATACACATACGTACACACATACATACGCATATATATACATACATATATAAGAACATAAGAACATGCAGTAAGTGTGCACATGCCCGTATACATAAACGTTCACGTATTCAAACAAACATACATTCATACAAAAACTGTTCTGGTAGGGTCAGGTGAGGTGTGTGTGTGTATGTGTGTGTTCGTGTGTATGTGTGTGTCTGTGTGTGTGCGTGTGTGTGTTAATCTGTCTTGCTATCAGAATATACTAAATAGAAAATTGTGCAGAGTAAATTGAAAATCCTAATAGTCTGTTTCCCCACACTTGCATGAATGTGATTCTTAGCTATACTATATATGTGTGTGTGTGTGTGTGTGTGTGTGTGATACTTAAGAGCAATACTACGTATACTTTCTCTTTCTCACCGAAACTCAGGTGTCCGGGACTAATGACAGCAAATCCTTCTCTGTATCCTCCTACTATCTCTATCCTCAGTTTCAAGCCAAAGGTGGATGTTGCGTATATGTGCGCAACAATCTCGCTTTCTCTCATGTTCCCAACGTTGACTCCTCTTAATTCTCAACTCTTTGGCTAAAGTTTTTCTTGTCACTCTCAAACTAAATATTTCTGTGCTGTTTATCTCTCCCCTAATTCTACAGACTATCCAAAATTCTTTGACTATCTAACTTCTAAAGTGGAACATGTTCTCTTTATCTCTTCTTTCGCAGAAATCTCAATCATAGGAGATTCAACGTTCACCACCGCCAATGGCTCTCCTCCCTTTCCACTAACTAACCTGGTGAACAAACCTACATTTTCTCTATTCTAAATGACCTAGAGCAGTTACTTCAGCAACCCAACCGTTTCCAGGATCGCTTAGGAGATCGACCCAACATTCTTGACTTATTTTTAACTTCTAACCCTTCTGCTTATACTGTAAATTTGTTCTCTCCTTTGGGCTCCTCCGACCGAAAACTTATCTCTGTCACCTGTCCTATCTCTCTGGTACGGCCACCCATCCTCCCAGCTGGCAGCGCTTGTGGCACTTTGGCACTGCCGACTGGGAGGCTCTTCGGCAGTACTTCTTTGATTTCCAATGGAATGACTTGTGGCCAGGGACCCTCGGAGAGAGCTGAACGCATTACCGAGGTAATCCTCTTGGGCATGGACGCATATATTCCACTTTCTTTCTCTCAGTCTAATGCAAACAATTCTTGGTTTACTAACGCTTGTTCTACTGCTGTCCGCAACAAGGAGGATGCTTTCAAACGGTACCGACGCATTAAACCTCAAAAACCTTCTTCTTCCTATGTTTCTGCCCGAAATCAAGCCAAATCTGTTCTTCGACTTGCCAAACACTCTTTCATCTATAATAAATGCACTGATCTATCCAACTCTAGCTCTTCCTATGCTTTCTGTCATCTAGCCAAAAACTTCTCCGACAATTTTTCTTCATCGTCTTTCCCTCCCCTTTTCCACTCTGATGGCACAACCATCACTTCTTCCTCTGACAAAGCTGAATTATTTGCTCAAACCTTTGCTAGAAACTCCACCTTGGATGATTCCGGTGCTATTCCTCTCTTTCCACCTCCCTTTCTCCTACTTATGCCTAATATCCTAATCTTTTCTAAAGATATATTCTCTACCATCTATGGGCTTAACCCCTCTTTGGCGGCGCCCGCCTTAAGTCGGTTAGAGAACCAAGGCCTAAAAAGTGGGGCCCGCCTTAAGTCGTATGCGATTTTTAGCACATAATCGGCTCTGAGAGAGAGTCCGAGCGGTGGAAGGAGCGCGGGTGGGCTCTGACCGTTCGGCATGGACCCAGTCCCGCCACTGACGGTTACATCACATCCCACCACATCTCTGGTCCCGCAATACAGGGTAAAAACTGACGAAATTACTGTATTTTGGGGATTTTCCCTTCGTGTTGCACGATCGTTGCAAGAAATCCCTTGGTCGTACAAGGATGGTTCAGGTGTCATTAGAAAGCTCAATTATCGCCCTTTCACGGATACATAATTGTATTATGCTCTGGCTCTTCTTTATGCATGAAAAAGAGCATGGAATGAAGCTCGTTTAGGGTAAATCTACCCGCTGGGCAGGTAGTAGCGTTACAAAACTACCCGCTCGTTGAGTGTAAATACTAAGAAGGTGTACGGTCTGGATGGTGTTCCTCCTGTTGTACTAAAAAACTATACTTCCGTGCTGACTCCCTGCCTAGGCAAACTCTTTCGTCTCTGTCTCTCCTCTAACGTCTTCCCTTCTTGCTGGAAGTTTGCTCTCATTCAACCTGTCCCAAAGAAGGGTGACCGCTCTCAACCCTCCAACTATCGTCCAATTGCTCTCATCTTTTGTATCTCTAAAGTTTTTGAAACTATTCTTGCTTCCAAATTTCTTAAGCATTTCTCTTCTCATAATCTACTCTCAGATCGCCAGTATGGCTTCCTTAAGGGTCGCTCTACTGGTGATCTTCTTTCATATCTTACTAACTCTTGGTCATCCTTCTTTCGGGACTTCGGTGAGACCTTTTCTATTGCACTAGACATATCGAAGGCCTTCGATAGAGGTTGGCATGAATCTTTAATTTCTAAACTACCCTCCTTCGGTTTCTATCCCTCCATCTGTGCCTTTGTCTCTAATTTTCTTTCCGGCCATTCCATTGCTGCGGTTGTGGACGGCCATCGCTAATTTCCTCATCCTATCAACTCTGGTTCCTCAGGGCTCTGTCCTATCTCCCATTATCTTTCTAATTTTCATAAATGATCTTCTCAACTTTACCTCCAGTCCCATCCATTCATACACAGACGACTCTACCTTACTCTACTCAAATTAGTTTTCCTGAACGCCCCAGCCAGCAATCCCTCAAAAACAAAGGTAATGAAGCCATAGAACACTTATCCGCTGATCTAACTACTATTTCCAATTGGGGCAGAGAAAAGCATTGTTGCCTTTAATGCTTCCAAAACCCAATTTTTCCAGTTTACAACCGGAACTCCCAAAGGACTTTCCCTTATACTTAAACAATATAAAAATCAATCCTTCATCTTCTCTCAATATTCTTGGTGTCTCTTTTTCTTCTGCTCTCACTTGGAAGGACCATATTACCAGTCTTGCTAAGGCAGCCTCCCAGTATCTGGGTGTGCTAAACCGACTCAACGGGTTCTCTACCCCTGCATAGCTTCTTGTTCTGTACAGGGGCGCAGTGCGTCCTTGTATTGATTATTGTTCACATATGAGGGGAGGATCCTCTAACACTGCACTTCTAGACAAAGTAGAAAGGAAGGCCTTTCGTATCATTAACACCCAAAAATCGGGGACATTTGTAACATCAACTACCTGCCAAGCAGGCATATTTACGGAAAACGAGCTTCATTCCATACTCTTTTTCATGCATAAACAAGAGCCAGATGCAATTTAATTATGTTTCTGTGAAAGGGCAATACTAGAGCTTTCCAATGACACCTGGAATCATTCTTGTACGACCACGGGTTATCCTGTAGCGATCGCGCACTGAGAGGTGAAAAACCCTAAAATAAGGTAATTTCCCCGTTTTTTTCCTGGTCTCGCAAGGCCGGACCAACCAGTTGCGGCCCAACGGTGGTGCCGAACGGTCAGAGCCCGCCTATCGTCCTCCCAACGCGTGGACTCTCTCTCAGAGCCGATAATGTGCTCAAAATGCCGCCCCTCCTATCACGGGTGCCACCAGATTGTCCATTATTCTCTAGCCCGTCATATGACAGGCACAGATGGACAGGGGTTAACTCCCGTCCACTCACCAACTCTCTGCAATCTCTCTCTCTCCGCCGCAATGTTGAATCTCTCTCGCTATTGTGTCACTACTATAATAATCAGTGTTCCTCAGAGCTCTCCCAGTGTATACCACCTCCTCTATGTGGTACCTGTCTTGCAACACAATGCCACCCCTACTCTGTGCAGCTCTCCAACCCAAGAGTGAAACTTTACTCTCAGACTTTCTTCTATTCAACAGCTGAAGTTTGGAAGTCTCTCCCGGAATCAGTCTGTCCCTCTTCCTATGACTTAAATTGCTTCGAACTCCGTGTTTCCAGGCATTTTGGCGCGAACGTCCCTTGAATTTGGCCCTGTCACTCTTTCAACTCTGGGGGAGGCACTCGCTAGAGGCAGTTCTGCCTTTTGCCTCCCTCACTCACATAGAAAAAAAAAGAAAACACACACACTGTTACTCTCAGTCTCTCTCTCTCTCTCTCAATTTAGGTGAGATAAGGAGAAAATTACACACCCACTTTTGACATGCAGCAATTAAAAGTATTTACTGACAGCTGAGGCTGGAAGAGACAGAGGCACGAGAGGTAGACTACAGGTGACCGCGTGCTTTGAAATGTGATTTCCATATATAGTAAAAAGGAAAGGTAATTGATAATTAATCGAAACTTAATCGAATTGATCAATTAATTTTTGAGAAATTTCGAGTTAAGTTTACCAATTTTTCAAAATGTACTAGTTAAGTTAAAGTTAATTAACTTAGTTGACCCAACTGATATATATACAGTATATATAGCCTATATATTATAGGTTTGAGTCCCGAAGGGAAGAGGGAAAACCTAATATGTAGTAGTGGCCCCGGAATCATTGACGATATGCCTTAAACATTAACCCACTGAGCCCTAGCGAAGCAGGGTTTGCCTCCACAATGTATGTAACGCTAAACCCCAGCGACGCATGGTTTGCGTCCTGGCCGATCCGGTCCCAATTACTCTGGTCCTATGGTACCTAGAGGGCTCAGATTTGTATGGGAACTGTGTAAGTATCCCACGCACCAATGCCGATGGTTGAAAACTCTCAAAGTCCAACCGCGTGCGCGTGAGTGTGCAAAAACATGCTTTTTGGGGGGAAATTGCCTTCAATTTTTTACTCTTGTAAAATCCGTTTTCGGGGGCTCTGTAGGACCATTTTTTGAGCTTTTTGATCGGTTTTTCGTGGTTTTTCCTTCATTCCTAACCCATTCACTATTGTTTCTGGAATAAAAAAAAATTCAGAATCAGCCGGTCCTGGGTGGTACATTTATAAATATTTAGCTGGTACTCAGTGGGTTAATGGCACTCTTTGAACCCAAAGTGGAGTGTTCAAACACCCGCCGCCCCGGAAGCGCCAGAGACCAAAGTTCGTAAGTGTACGCTTATAGTTTCTTACGGAACCATCATTATGAAGCAGATGTCAACTAAGAAAAAAAATATATATATAAATGATAAAAGAAAAAGTATCAAGTCTCTAAATCTGCTATGCTTTCTATCGTGTGGATGTTGCGAGCGTGGGTTTGTCCCTAGACGTTGACGTGTCATTCCTCCTTCAAAGATATATCAAGATAATTTAGAAACATTAATACGAATGGGAAGGGGATGGAAGGGAGGGCCAGAATCGTCAATAATTCCGGGGCCACTACTAAATATTAAGTTTTCCTTCTTCCCTTCGGGACTCAAACTTATAATATATCATTGACGATATGCCTGATATCACAAGTCTGGAGGGGGACATTCGTGACAAATACCCAACCGCTAAGAGAAAATAGGATGAACATAAACCCCAAAATAGAGCTCAACATTTTCTATATTTTGTATGCAAAATACAATGAAAATAAAAAAGAATGTACAGATAGCGCGCTTAAAAATATACCTGTAGAACAATATATTCTGAAATCTTAAGGATAGAGATTGTAGAACAGTTGTATTGCATATAAAACTTCTGATATGTACCAACAATTTCACTAGCATATATGGAACTGTTGTAAAATAAAATTTCTAGGTAAGTATATTTTCTTATACCCCCAAAACAAAAATATTGTATTACTCATAACTGAGAAACATTAGGATAATGATTATCACAAAGTATTTGGTTATGTATACCTGGTACAAAACAAAATGTCCTTAAACTAAAGTATTACCTGTTTTCAAGTAATACATATCACAGTGCTTTTGTACGCACTTACCACGTTCCGGCAGGGGTGAGGGTCTTAGCTAGCATGTGCCCGGTTGATTAGGCCGAGAAACTCCGATATAAGTCATTAGAGATTTCACCGGGCATAATTTATGGTGAGAATCTCTTCTCTTGAGCGCAGGAACCTCAAATTCCGAAAAACACATGATCACTGTGCTAATTTTTTGCAATAAATGTAGGCGACGGAGCAATGTGGACACTGACATTGCGCCGGGCAAACCTGAGACAGTTAGGTTCGTTGCTCATCGCCGCCAGCTCAGCTACCCGGTTTCCTGTAGCCAAGGCCATAAGGAACACAGCCTTCTTTAGGATCAAATTAAAAGTAAGATTGCGACTATAATTCTGAGAATCTAGTATTGACAAGGCTTTGTCAAGCGACCAGGTGGGCATGAGCTGACGTGGTGGTGGGCGAAGCTTGAAACATGCACTCATGAAACCCTTCTCCTCCGCCGGCGGTATGGAGTGCCCAGTTATGTCAAAAAGGGGGACTCTTATTGCTGTCATGTGATTCTTTAGTGTTACTACTGACAATCGTTTATGCTCAAATAAATAATCAAGATATATGAAAATTAACAATACCGATGCTTCAGTTTGATCAGTTTCCACTATCCAAGTAATAAATGCTTTCCAGTGTGATTGGTACTGACGTCTGGTGGAAAGAGTGCATTGATTAATACATTTATTAGTCACGCTCTCTCCATAAGGGGCTAATCATTTGGCCCTTTGAATGTCCATAATGCAAAAGTCAGCGAGGTCTTTAGGTTGCCAATTGTCTCCAAGTGGAAGTATGTGAACGGGAGCGACACCGGGTTCTCGAACCACGTCTTCAATTGGGAGTACCACACCAGAAAACATACAGTCATAATCACAAAAAACATAGTGCAACATTTGTGTGTTATGTGGTGGGAGAGAAATATTTTGTTGTTGTCTATGTGTATGAAGGAGAGAAAGGGCAGGTTGCCTGTAACGAGTGTCTCCCCCAAGGTCAAAAGAGTAACAGAGAGCCAAATTCAAGGAACTTTGTGGTCAAAATGCATGGACACACGAAGTTTAAAGCAGCTTAAGACATAGGATGAAGGAAAGTATGATTGATGGAGGGAGTTCCAGAGTTCACTTGTTGAGTAGAAGAAAGACAGAAAATTTGCCAAATCTGGGGCTGGAGAGTTGGACAGAATAGGAGTGGGACTGTGTTGAAAGAAGGGTGCCTCGTACTCGCCGTAAGGGAGGGGTATGCACTGAGAGAGCTCTGAAGAACACTGTGTGTTGTAATAGCTATAGAAGAATGTGAGAGATGCAACATTGTGGCGTGTAGAAAACTATTGTAGCTGGGAACTAGTAAGAGGAAGTGAGTTGATGAGATGACATGCTTTGGACTCTACTCTTTCGAGAAATGCGGTATGGGTGGAGCCTCCCCACACATGCGAAATATACTGAATACAGGGGCGCACTGTGCCCCAATACAGAGCAAGAATCTGTGCGGGCATGAAAAACCCACAGAGACGGCTGAGCACACCCAATATCTGGGAAGCTGTTTTAGCAAGAGTGGTAATATGATCTTTCCAAGAAAGGTCGGATGAAAATGAATAAAAACAAAAAAATCAAATATTGAGAGAAGATGAAGGGTTGATTTGTGTATTGTTGAAGAAGAATTGATAGTCTTCCGGAAGATTGCGATAGAGGGATAGTGGGAGAAATTGGGTCTTGGAGGCGTTGAAAGTAACAAGATTTTCTCTGCCCCAGTCAGAAATAATTGATAGATCAGAAGATAGGCGTTCTATGGCACTTGTACGTGAATAGTGGAGTGATTGTGTGCTGGGTTGATGTGAAAAACTAGTAAGGTAGAGTCATCATAGGTACAGTTAACGATATCATAAATAAATATTAGAAAGAGAATTGGAGACAGGTCAGAACTTGGAGGAATACCGGAGTTGATAGGTTGAGGAAGTGAGCGATGGCCGCAATTGCAGCTCTGGAGCGGTCTGGATGGAAATTAAAGACAAAGGCACAGATTGAGGGATACAAACCGGAGGAGGCTAGTTTGGAAATTAGAGATTTGTGTCAGACTCTATCAATGGCTTTCGATATGTCTAGCGCATCCGAAAAAGTCTCACTGAAGTCCCGAAAGGAGGATGACCAAGAGTTAGTGAGATAAACAAAAAGATCACCAGAAGAGAAGATCTTAAGAACATCGTACTGGCGATCTGAAAGTAGATTATGGGAATATTAATGCTTAAGAAATGTTTAGTTAAGAATTCTTGCAAAGACTTTAGAGATACAAGATATGAGAGCAATTGTACGATAGTTGTGTCGAGACCAGTCACCCTTCTTTGGGACAGGTTGAATAAGAGCAAACTTCCAGCAAGAAAGAAAGACGTTATAATATATATATCTATATATATATATATATATATATATATATATATATATATATATATATATCCCATGATACTTGAACAAAATCCATAGGTATCTGATATATCCACAATATTTTGCGTATATTTAAGTAAAACAATTCACTACGGGCGACTAGGATATCGAACAATTTACTAAGCTTTTCAAGAAAATATCCTATTAGAAACTAGCACACACACACACACACACACACACACACACACACACACAAACACACACACAAACACACACACACCAATACACACACACCACACACTCCTGTATAACTCAACAATTGGCTTCATCACCCCACACAAGAAATTTTACCCTCCCTCTCTCCCCCTCTCGCCCCTTACACCTCTCTTGGGAGTTGTAGGCCTTATATAAAGGAGTCCAATTATTATATACATAATTCATATATCTAACTCTATCTCTCTGTCTCTCTCTCTCTTTCACTCTCTGTATATATATATATATATATATATATATATATTATATCATACCATATACATTAATAATACAAAACTATCACCAACGATTTTATATACTTCTTATATTAGACCTTCCTTACATATACATAGTGTAGTTGATAAGTGTGTCAGCTCAGAACCGAATCACTTGCGTTCGACCCCATGCTGGTTGAAATGTTTGGTCAATATCTTCACACACGATGCCTCCAAAAATTAGAAAGGAACCAGGAGGTAACGAACATTGGTTGTTGTTGTTGTTGCTGTTCCCCAAGCTGCCTGGCCGAACAGCCCCAAGGCCCCGAGCAAGGCCAAGGCCATAACCGAGCGCCCCTACAGAACCCTCCCTGCCGACCATAATAAAGCCTGGGTGACCGAAGCCACTCCATGGCGGGGAGCTGAGGAGGGTGCAGAAACGCCCGGGAAACCAAAGCCCCACCCAGGGCCCTGTGCCCCTCAGCAATTATGAAGAGAAAGTTGAGGGGCAAAGGAAAAATGTGACGCTTTGGCTTCCAATCTTGGTAGATTGGGAGGTCAATCCACAGAAGAGACACCGTCACTTGAGATCTAGAAAATATATAAGTAAAAGGAACAGTCAGAGTAAGCTATGGGTATGGCAGAGATCGCTCAGTTCTCACTCTGATAGACCAGCCCATCACCACAAACATTGATGGTAGTGTTTTAACTGCAAGTGAATTCCTCTGGAGGACTGGAACATAATTAAAGACTTAAGATTATTTATCAAACGATTAACATATCCAATAATTCCGAGTTTATATTTGTCAATTCTAGAAGGAAACGTGTAGATCGACTAAGTACAACAGCTTATTACTAAACCATGCACACCACACATGAATAATACACCTTTTTTTTTATTTTCCTAAGTGGACGAGGGAAACAAAAGGCAAAAATACCTGTGACGAGTGCCTCCCCCAGAGTTAAAAGAGTGACAGGGCCAAAGTCAAGGAACGTTCGAGTCAAAATGTCTGGACACACAGAGTTTGACACAATTTAAGTCATAGGATGAGGGAAAGATGGATTCAGAGAGAGAGTTCCAGAGCTGATCTGTTGAATAGAAGAATGATGGGGGGTAACGTTTCACTCTTGAGTTGGAGAGTTGTAGAAGGTAGGGGTGGGATTGTGTTGCACGACGGGTACTACGCACCCTACGTAGAGGAGGTGGTATGCACTGTAGAAGCTATGAGGAACATTGATTGGAGTAGCGATAGAATAGCGAGAGAGATACAACATTGCAGCGAAGAAAGAGAGATTGCAAAGTGTCGGTGAGTGGACGGGAGTTAATGATACGAAAGGCTTTCCTTTTTACTTTGTCTAGAAGTGCTGTGTGAGAGGATACTCCCCACACATTTGAACAATACTCAATACAAGGACGCACTTTGCCCCTGTACAGAGCAAGAAGCTGAGCAGACCCCCTTGTGGCGGTTGAGCAGACCAAGCTGGAGGAACAGTTGAGAAGATCATTTATGAAAATTAGAAGAGAATGCAAGATAGAACAGATCCCTGAGATGCAGCGGAGTTGATAGGATGAGGAAGTGAACGATGGTCGTCCACAACCGCAGCTATGGAACGACCGGAAAGAAAATTAGAAACAAAGGCACAGCTGGATGGATAGAAACCGAAGGAGGGTAGTTTATAAATTAAAGATTTGTGCCAGACTCTATCGAAGGCCTTCGATATGTCTAACGGAATAGAAAAGGTCTCACTGAAGTCCCGAAAGGAGGATGACGAAGAGCTAGTTAGATATGAAAAAAGATCACCAGTAGAGCGACCCTAAAGGAAGCCATACTGGCGATCTGAGAGTAGATGATGAGAAGAGAAATGCTTAAGAAATTTGGAAGTAAGAATAGTTTCAAAACCTTTAGAGATACAAGAGATGAGAGCAAGTGGACGATAGTTGAAAGGTAGAGAGTGGTCACTCTTCTTTGGAACAGGTTGAATGAGAGCAAACTTCTAGCATGAAGGGAAGACGTTAGAGGAGAGACAGAGACGAACGAGTATGCCTACGCAAGGAGTCAGCACGGAAGCACAGTTTTTTAGTATTTCAAGAGGAACACCATACGGACCATACGCCTTTTTAATATCAAGCCCAGAGAGGGTAGAAGAGATTAGGATATAAGGCATAAGTAGGGGAGAGAAGGGTAGAGAGGGAGGAATAGCACCGGAATCATCCAAGGTTGGATTTCTAGCGGAGGTTTGAGCGAAGAGTTCAGCTTTGTCAGAGGAAGAAGTGATGGTTGTGCTGTCAGAGTGGAAGAGGGGAGGAAAACACGAGGAAGAAAAATTGTTGGAGAGGTTTTTGGCTAGATGCCAGAAAGCTTGGGATGAGCTAGAGTTGGATAGTTCAGTGCAATTATTATTGATGAAAGAGTGTTTGATAAGTTGAAGAACAGATTTGGCTTAATTCCTGGCAGAAACATCGGAAAAATTAGATTCTTAAGTATTAAGGCGTCAGTACTGCATCAATGCTTCCTCCTTATTGCGGACATTAGTAGAATAAGCGTGAGTAAACCAAGATTTGTTTGCATTAGTCTGAGAGAAAGAAGATGGAATGTATGCCTCCATGCCTGGTAGGATTACCTCGGTAATGCTTTCAGCACTCTCTGTGGGTCCCCGGTCATGGAAGCAGAAATCATTCCATGGGAAATCAAAGAAATACTGCCGGAGAGCCTCCGAGTCGGTAGCACCAAAGTGCCACAAGCGCCGCCAGCTGGGAGGATCGGGTGACCATACACGAGAGATAGGACAAGTGACAGAGATAAGTTTATGGTCGGAGGAGCCCAAAGGAGAGAAAAGATCGACAGTATACGAAGAAATGTTAGAAACAAGTCAAGAATGTTGGGCCGATCTCCAAAGCGATCTGGGATACGGATGGGTTGCTGAACTAACTGCTCTAGGTCACTTAGGATAGAAAAGACGTAGGCTTGTTCACCAGGTTGGTCAGTAGTGCGAGAGGAGAGCCATTGGCGGTGGCGAACGTTGAGAAAGGAGAAATGGATAGAATGTGTTCAACTTTAGATTTTAAATAGTCGAAGAATTTGGGAAAGTCGGTAGAGTTAGGGGAAAGATAGACAGCACAGAAATATTTAGTATGAGAATGATACGATAGTTTGAGCAACTGCCGGAAATCGAACTCGGGAAACAGGACGACAGTGCTATGCTAAATATTTAATAGTGGCCCCTTCGTCATTGACGAACTGCCTTAAAGGAAGGCACCCTTTCAAACTCCATGCGTTTAGCACATTTGAAATGCCCGCGCAGGTAGCTTGATGGGGCCCGCATCATAAGTGCACACTTAATCTCTTATGGAATCGTCATAATGATCGGGTACCACTAAAGAAAAAACTTTTAGATAAATTAAAAACTAATAATAATACACCAAAGTTGTCAAAAACAGCTTCCAACAATAGTGGATATTCTTGGTGTGCACAGCCTGACGTCGGGACCCCCGCGTCATTTCGTCCTTCTTCAACAGAAGACCTCAGTGATATCCCTACACCATCGCCGATTCAGATTGATAATGCAGATGTTCTAAGCAATATCACCGTTACAGAGAGAGAAGTATTGAATTGTTTAGATAACCTCAAGGTAAATAAAACGCCTGGACCTGATACAATCTCGCCTAGAGTTCTAAAGGAAGCTAAGGATGAGCTCTCCAAACCACTGACATTACTATTCAATAAATCCGTGCAGTCTGGAACTATGCCTGATCAGTGGAAGCTAGCCAACGTAACACCGATATTAAAAAAAGGCAGCAAATCCCTACCCAGTAACTATCGTCCAATTAGCTTAACCTCAGTTGTATGTATAATGCTAGAAACGGTCATACGAGACAGACTCATAAATCACTTAGAAGAAAATAACATACTTAAAGATACTCAACACGGCTTTCGTAAAAAACGTTCCTGTTTAACAAACCTCTTAGACTTCTTCCACGATATCCTCAACCTCTACGATGAGAGTAAAGCTGTAGATATTATATACCTTGATTTTCAAAAGGCCTTTGACTAAGTTCCCCACAAACGTTTACTGCTAAAACTAAAAGCACATGGAATACAAGACGGTGTGTTGAAATGGATAGAAAATTGGCTCAGCGACAGAAAGCAAAGAGTAGTCATAAACGGTAAGGCATCTAAATGGACCAATGTAAGTAGCGGGGTACCCCACGGATCGGTACTAGGACCAATTATCTTTCTAATTTACATCAACGACATAGATGAGGATCTCACCTGTACAATCTCAAAATTTGCTGACGATACAAAAATTGCAAATAGCGTACTCTCAAAAGAACAAGTTGACGATATGCAACACAATCTAGATAAATTGTCATGTTGGGCCCAAATTTGGCAAATGAGAGTCAATGCGGATAAATGTAAAGTACTACATATCGGATACCTAAAGGGGAAAGCAAACTATTCGATGAATGGCACTCAGCTTAAGAATGTAAACAGAGAAACCGATCTGGGAGTAACAATATCGAGTAACCTAAAACCGAGTCAACAATGTTCAGAAGTTATTAAGAAGGCAAACAAAATAATTGGCTTTATAGGCAGGTCATTTGAGCATAAATCCAAAGAAGTTATCCTAACCCTTTACAATTCCTTAGTCCGCCCTCTTCTGGAATACTGCGTTCAATCCTGGTGCCCTTATTACCAAAAAGATATAAACAAGCTAGAACGAGTTCAACGTAGAGTTACCAAAATGATACCTAGCCTAAAGAACAAACCATACGAAGAGCGTCTTAGAGAATTAAATCTATTTCCTTTAACCCAGCGCAGATTAAGAGGTGACTTAATTCAAGTGTTCAAAATCATCAAAGGCATCGACAATATGAACTGTAGTAAGTACTTCACTATCGACCAATCTAATTACACGCGGAGAAACGGTTGCAAAATTATTGGTAAATCTTTTAACTCACACGAATCTAAGAATTTCTTCTTCAATCGAGTTGTCAACTTGTGGAATGGTCTTCCCCGAAACGTTATAGACTGCATCACTGTTGATTCATTTAAACTCCGCCTAGACAAATATCTCGCATCAAACCCGCGACTGACTGCGTTTGTAAATGAATAACTTTATTTTATCCCCCCCTCAGTTACTAACCCATCTGTCCCTTACTAACTTCCTAATCCTGCCACGGACATTAGTTCCAGGGCAGTAATTCCCTTTCCAATGTTCCCTTACCCACTCTAAACCACTGTTTGGACACTTGATCCTCAGTGGTTTGGAGGACAAGCAACCTAGAAGGGTCACTAGATCTGTTGTTGCTTGATTTCCTTTGTACTCCTTTGTACTCCTTCTACCTGCGACGATACCGCTCGGATGTGTTTTAGTGAGCTGCTGTATTCGTCGTCCCCTTTCGTCTTCTCGTGAGTCCTTACTCATTTGTATTAACCGAGACGTTCTGTGACAGGTTTAGATTAGCTAGCTTACTAGACCGAGCAGTATTATCGCAGGGAGAGTGTATTATAAGGGTACTTTTTGAGCGTCCAAGAAGCCCGATTGGGTGGACGCCTCGCATGTCAAACTTTTTTTTTTCAGTTTCCGTGTTAACTTAAACTAGTTAGGAGGCTATTTTACTAGGTTTTTTCCTGCTGAAGATGTTTCCAGGTTCTGTGCGTTTTGTGCGGTGTTTGTAGGCTCTAAAAGTTGTCACACGTAGTTGTGGGACTTCGTGGAGCCTTGCCCTGTCCCTGGGCCAACGTGTGGTGGCGTCATCGTCGTGGGAGCCCCTCTGCGGTTGCCCAAGGCCTCGTGGTCTGCCTCTGTTAGGGGTTTAGCTTGTTTAGGCTAAGTTTATTACTTTATGATTATATATTGTGTATTATAGCCTTGCTTCCTCAGTACTTGTTGTGTTTTGGCAAGTACGAGGATGACAGGGGACGCCCTGTTTATTGTTGTGGTTGTGTTTTTCGTCGCCCAATGGTCTGGGTACTTAACACAACGGGTTGGGTGTCCTTTCCCGGCGCTCTCACTGCTTAGTGCCCGCCAGGAGTCTGCTTCGGTGGACATTGGACATGTCCCGGTTCCCATAGTGGTCTAGTGCCACTTTTTTCCCGGCGGGGGGTGACAACCTCCTGGGGATATTCCGGCGTTGCCAGGAGGACTAGCCTGTCTCGCTAGGGTTACTTGTTCCCGGCGGGACACACAAGGTTGTGACTGTTTTTTGTTTTGGTTTACTATCAAGATTAGGTAGTATACGGACCTCTCACTACTGTGTCTTCGCCCCGGCGAGTAGGTAGGATGGAAAAACAATAGTCAATGGGTTTATTGATACTACTAAAAAATTATAAGTGTCATTATATGCAACCCTGTGTGTTTTTTCTTTTGGGTTACTATCAAGATTAGGTAGTATACAGACCTTATCACTACTAGTCTTCGCCCCGGCGAGTAGGTAGGACGAAAAAACAATGGGCAATGGATTTATTGATACTACTAAATATCAGTGTCAATTATATTACATTTAGTCCTCACCCCTCTTTTTGTGCAACTTCAGGCATGATTAAGAGTGTGGCCCATTCGGGAAAATAGACTGATCCTGTTAGGATGCTCTGTTTTCTCGGCAGGGCCGGGGATATCAAATAATATATGTGAATGTTTCGGTTTATCCTTATGAGCATTGATTCCTGGAAATTATTTTCCAGATCACCACCACTTCCGGCGAGGAGAACGGACAAGGGGACAACCAATCTGGCTGGGGGGTTTGTCACTACCATGCCCTTTGTACCTCTTTGTGTTACTAAATCTTGTTATGAGTTTCCAATTTTTAATCACTCACATTGTATCCGGTGTGTGCCATGCCTGGATCGTTCTCGTGGGACCTGGTGGTCCAAGAAGTGCATGACCTGCACTGAGCTCCGGCATGGCTTATCGTTGACAAAGATAAATCTTGCTTAATTTCTCTGAATGCAATCAGAATTGCTTTTAAGAATTACTGTACTGAGGTCGCACATAAGTCTTTGATGTGTGACGACCTAGTAGTGTGGGAATACTTAACTGTCAAAGAACCCCCTGCCCCTCTCTTGCCTAAATCTCGCAGGGCTTTCACCAGTATATCTCCCAAAGATAGTAAAACTAAACCTAAGTTTCTGTCAAAGGAACATATTAGCTCAAGTGACAGTAGTGACAGTGAAGGGACTGAACCCCCCAGCCACAGCCGCCAGCCACAGTCCAAGTCGCCGGGGACTAGCAAGACGTCCTCCCCGACTCACTGGACCAAGACATCCTCTTCTAGCCGGAAGAGAAAGGCGGAAGAGTCAACATCCTCTTCTAGGAAGTCGTCCCCCGAACGACATAGCAAGAAATCTCGTTCGGGGTCTGCTGATGTTGGTTCCCGGCGTAGAACCGAGCATAGTAAGTCTTCCTCAGCTTCCACCTCCGCTAAGCCTGACATTCAATCCGGCAGCTCGGTGGTGGGACCGGAGGATGAGGCAGCAACTCGGGGTGATGTTCTCAATGTGCTTACTACCTCTAAGTTAAACAAGCAGGACTTTGTAATCCCACAGGTTTCTAGTCATGCCAAGGTTCACGGTTTGCCACCAAAAGTGTTAGCAGACGAGTACCAGGGTTATAGGGTGGTGGACTATTGAGAAAATAAAAATCCTGGTACCAGATTTCAAAAATGCTGATTTTGACAAACTTAGGCAAGCAGTGCATAACACACACTCACAGCTAGATATAAATAACGAAATAAATTATATGTGGGAACAGTTTAAGAACATGTTTATGATGACACAGAACAAAATATTTACCAACAAATGTTAAACAAACGGGTGAAAAAACAAACAAAGACACTATGGTTAAACAGTGAAATCCGTAATGCAAAAATAAATAGACAGAAAATGCTCAAGCTTAAAACAAATGACTGATCTAATGACCTAGTAAAGGAATTATACAATCTTGCTAGAAGAGATGTTAAGAAACTGATTAGATCCACTAAACGTGAGTATGAAGTATCTATAGCCAGAAATAGCACCGACAACCCAAAACATTTTTATTGCTACGTAAATAACACCAGATAAATAAAAAGCGGAATAGGCCCATTAACTAAAGATGATCAAATACTGGCAGCCGACATAGATATTGCAAATACACTTAACGAATATTTGTGTTCTGTTTTTAGAGACTAAGTACAGAATAATGCAGAACAGGGTAGTAACAAAGCAAGAAATAGGAAACTTTACTATTAGCGCAGGTGAAGTATTATGTAAATTAAATACATTAAATATCAACAAGATTCCGGGGCCTGATAATTTCCATAATAGGATAGTAAAAGAAGATATATGCAAATTCCTGACCATTATCGTTAACTTATCACTACAGCAGGGTTGCGTCCCTAATCATTGGAAAACAGCCAACATTACACCCATTCACAAAAAGGGTGATCGAGCCACAGCTAGTAATTACAGACCTATAAGTTTAACGTCAGTAATAGGAAAACATCTTGAAACCATTTTAAGAGATAACATAGTTGATTATCTTTAATCTAATGAATTAATTTAAAACAGCCAGCACGGAATTAGGACCAGAAAATTATGCCTAACAAACCTCGAATTTTATAATAAATTGTTTACTTCTAATGACTCAACTAAGACGCATGACATAGTCAACCTTGATTTTCAAAAGGCGTTTGACAAGGTACCTCACAATAAATTATTAGACAAATTAGAAATGCTCGGAAAAAAGGGTAATATACAGTATATCAATGGATTAAAAGCTGGCTTGCAAACAGAAAGCAAAGAGTTGTTATTGATGGTGCGTCCACACTGGCCACAAAACATGTCAACAACACATCACACAACATTGTAGGCAACAAGTTGTTAAGTTGTAAAGGAGACAAAGTTGCAGACATGTTGGTACAACTTTGTAGACGATATGTTGGTAACCCTGGTGTGGACGAGTCAACGTGGTTGGGAAACATCTGGGCAGACACACACTCCCATACTAACAGCGGCGACTTAAGGACTACGGAGCAATAATGGGTTGGACTAGGGAACAGGGGGTACATTTAATTGATTGTTACCGTAGGTACAATCTACTGTGGGATCCCACCCACGTTCATTATTAACACAAATTTAAGAGGGCCGATGCATGGCGAAACATCGCCAAAAATAATTATGAAGGTGGTGAGGGATGAGGCCAGAAAAAAACAAATTAGAAACTTAATTACACAATTTAGAAGGGAGCTTAAAATAACAAAGGAGAAGAACTCTGGCAATGGAGCCGATGACACCTACATAAGCCAGTGGTTTGGATTCAAAAGCATGATAGTTTTAGCCGACAAACACATACCACACAAGACTTACGACGCTGGAATTGAGGTAAGAATATATGCATAATATTGTACTTCGCTTATTTTATTCTGTCCCATATACAATGTAATACTTTGAACACATAAAACATTATAACATTGGAAATACTGGTATACAATATTTGTTTTCTTGGATTAAGGGATGAGGGAGCTGGCCCTATTTACCCTGACACAGACCTATTTATTTACAAAATAACTACAGCAGCAGCTGCTGTCAAGGCGTCTTCGCACGCTGACATGATCTTCCCGTCTACACAGACCAAGTGTAGACACCCTTACCAAGTCGACTCCTATTGCCAACATATCTCCAACATTCATTCAAACATTGTTGCATACATTGTTGTAGATATGTCTCACAATGTCGAACACGGAGTTTGAAACATTGTTTCCGACTTGTATGACGACCAAATGTTGCCAGTGTGGACCCACCTTGATGGTATAGAATCAGATTGGGTGCCTGTTACCAGCGATGTGCCTCAAGGATCGGTCCTTGGTCTGGTTTTATTTATCATATACATAAATTATTTTGATGTAGGTCTGAATAACTTTATCTCCAAATTGGCTGACGATACAAAGATAGGGAACATAGTCTTGAGTGACTAAGACAGAAATAACCTACGGTTTTATGCAAAATAGTGGATTGGTCAGGAAAGTGGCAAATGTCCTTTAATGTTGACAAATGTCAAATTTTGCACGTTGGTTCAAAAAACAAAAAGTATGATTATCAAATGAAAGTCCAACCAATAATAGCAAACTCTAAGGTTGAAAATCTCGGGGTTTTAATATAAAAAAAATAAAATCCTCAGAGCAATTTTATTTTTCTATGTGAGTGAGGGAGACAAAAGGTAGAATTGACTGTAGCGAGTGCCTACCCCATAGTTGAAAGACTAACAGGGCCAAAATCAAGGGACGTTCTAGCCAAAATGCCTGGACACACGGAGTTTGAAGCAATTTAAGTCATAAGAAGAGGGAAAGACTGATTCTGGGAGAGAGATCCAGAGCTCAGCTGTTGAATAGAAGACAGACTGAGAGTAACATTTCACTCTTGGGTTGCAGAGTTGCACAGAGTAGGGGTGGAATTGTGTTGTAAGACAGGTACCACGTACCCTATATAGAGGAGTTGGTAAACACTGGAAGAGCTCTGAGGAGCACTGGTTATTGTAATAGCGGTAGAATAGCGAGAGAGATGCAACATTGCGGCGAAGAGAGAGAGTTTGCAGAGAATTGGTGAGTGGATGGGAATTAATGATACGAAAGGCCTTCCTTTCTACTTTGTCTAGGAGTGCGGTGTGAGAGGATCCTCCCCACACATGTGAACAATACTCAATACAATGATGCATTTTGCCCCTGTACAGAGCAAGAAGCTGTGCAGGGGTAAAGAACCCCCTGAGGCAGTTTAGCACACCCAGCTTCTGGGAGGCTGCCTTACCAAGACTGGTAATATGGTCCTTCCAAGTGAGAGCAGAAGAAAAAGAGACACCAAGAATATTGAGAAATGATGCAGGATTGATTTTTGTATTGTTGAAGAATAAGGGTTAGTCCTCTGGCAGTTCCGGACGGCTAGATAGATGGAGAAATTTGGTTTGGAAGCATTAAAGCCAACAAGGTTTTTTCTGCCCCATTTGGAAATAGTAGTTAGATCAGAAGATAAATGTTGTATGGCTTCATTACGTTTGTTTTTGAGGGATTGCTGGCTGGGGCATTCTGGAAAACTAATTAAGTAGTGTAAGGTAGATTCATCTGCATGTGAATGGATGGGACTGGAGGTACAGTTGAGAAGATGTTTTATGAAAATTAGAAAGAGAATAGGAGATAGTACAGACTGAGGAACACCGGAGTTGATAGGATGAGGAAGTGAGCGATGGCCGTCCACAACCACAGCTATGGAATAGCCAGAAAGAAAATTAGAGACAAAGGTACAGATGGAGGGATAGAAACCGAAAGAGAGTAGTTTAGAAATTAAAGATTTGTGCCAGACCCTATCCAAGGCCTTCGATATGTCTAGTGCAATAGAAAAGGTTTCACCAAAGTCCCGAAAGGAAGATGACCAAGAGTTAGTAAGATATGAAAGAAGATCACCAGTAGAATGACTGACCCCGAAGGAAGCCATACTGGCAATCTGAGAGTAGATTATGAGAAGAGAAATGCCTAACAAATTTGGAATCAAGAATAGTTTAAAAAACTTTAGAGATACATGAAATGTGAGCAATTGGACGATAGTTGGAGGGTTGAGAACAGTCACCCTTCTTTGGGACAGGTTGAATGAGAGCAAACTTCCAGCATGAAGGGAAGACGTTATAGGAGAGACAGAGACGAAAGAGTTTGCCTAGGCAGGGAGTCAGCACGGAAGCACAGTTTTTTAGTACAAAAGGAGGAACACCATCCGGACTGTACGCCTTCTTAGTATTAAGCCCAGAGAGGGTAGAAAGTACATCATTAGAAGAGATTAGGATATTAGGCATAAGTAGGAGAGACGGGGGTGGAGATGGATTAATAGCACCGGAATCATCCAAGGTGGAGTTTCTAGCAAAAGTTTGAGCGAAGAGTTCAGCTTTGTCAGAGGAAGAAGTAATGGTTGTGCCATCAGAGTGGAAAAGGGGAGGGAAAGACGAGAAAGAAAAATTGTTGGAGATGTTTTTGGCTAGATACGAGAAAGCTTGGGAAGAGCTAAAGTTGGATAGTTCAGTGCATTTAGTATTGATGAAAGAGTGCTTGGCAAGTCGAAGAACAGATTTGGCTTGATTCCAGGCAGAAACATAGGAAGAATGAGATTCTTGAATGTTAAGGCATCGGTACCGTTTGAATGCTTCCTCCATGTTGCGGACAGCAGTAGAACAAGTGTGAGTAAACCAAGATTGTTTTGCATTATACTGGGAGAAAGAAAATGCAATGTACGCTTCCATGCCCGAGAAGATTACCTCGGTAATACGTTCAGCACTCTCCGAGGGTTCTCAGCCATGGAAGCAGAAGTTATTCCATGGTAAATCAAAGAAGTACTGCTGAAGAGCCTCACCAGCGCCAAAGTGCCACAAGCGCCGCCGGCTGGGAGGATTGGGTGGCCATCCTGGAGAGATAGGACAGGTAACGGAGATAAGTTTAGTTGCTGCGGCAAATAAAGCTAACAACATGAATTTTACCTATAAAAACGAAAACATTATATTGCCGTTATTCAAAAGCATTGTTTGACCCCATCTTGAATATGGCGTTCAGTTCTGGTCCCCGTATCTTAAGAATGACATTTAAAAACTCGAATCTGCGCAGCGTAGAGCAAGTCAACTAAATCCCTCTCTGAAAATCAAGCCATATTATGAAAGATTAAAGAAAATAAATTTGTTCTCGCTAAAGAAATGGAGGTTGCGAGGCCAGCTTATCGAGTGTTTTAAGATACTTAAATGATTTGATAGAGTAGATATCAGTGCACTGTTCACGATAAATAATAATGCTGCAACCCAAGGTAATGGAATTAAAATAATTAGGAAAAGGCATCCTTAGATGTGTAGTTAAGTAGTGGACTAGTTTGCCTAGGAAGGTGGTCGACAGTAATTCTATCGATACGTTTAACCCCGATCCGTACCTTCGACGTCTTTTCATTTTATTCAAGCTGTAATTTAGACGATTGTGTGCAGTTTAAGAAGGGTCTGTGGTAGTAAACAGGGTTGAGTGAGAAAGTTCAAAGCCTGTGAATTGCTTGAGGCCCTTTTGATTCTGAATAAAATCGTCTAATAGTACCCAAAATAAAGTTAAAATGACGGTGCCGGTACAGAGGGGGTCAAGAAAAGACTGGACGATCATCTAATGAATATTGGATTAATATGAATTAATCAGTAGGCATGTGTAATTTCCCTTTCAAACTAATTTCTTCCTATACTATTGTATATAAAAACTTTACTTGTGGGCATTTCCTGACCCATAAGGTCACACTTCATCCTATTTTCCGGTACGGCTTTTTAGCCAGAGGGTGGGGAGAGAGCCTTCTATTTTACTGTCCTATCCTTCCACTATAAAATGTCCCTGTCTAGTAGTATTAAGGCCGAACCACCTCGTTAGGACCGCAAGGTCCGTGTGGTCTGAGTATCTGTGTAACTCTCTGCCAGTCTGTCTGCTCTCCCACCCACACATACAAATCGCTTATGAATATTTTGTCGGAGAACAGATATTGGGGTGAAGAGAGAGAGAGAGAGAGAGAGAGAGAGAGAGAGAGAGAGAGAGAGAGAGAGAGAGAGAGAGAGAGAGAGAGAGAGAGAGAGAGAGAGAGAGAGAGAGAGAGAGAGAGAGAGAGAGAGAGAGAGAGAGAGAGAGAGAGAGAGAGAGAGAGAGAGAGAGAGAGAGAGAGAGAGAGAGAGAGAGAGAGAGAGAGAGAGAGAGAGAGAGGTGGGGGGATGGGGGTAGCGTCTTGTCCTCCCACCTGAGAGACTCAACTTTAACTTGGTGAACTCCAGCGGTCACTTCTTCAAACTGCCTCCTCTCATTTTATTACTTTTCTTCCTATTTATTAACTCTCTCTCTCTCTCGCTTTATGAACTCCAGTGCTTACTTCTTCCAACTGCTTGTCTGCAAATTAATCAACAGTTTCATCTCCCTTTTTCCATTATTTCACCTTTTCTATCTTCCTGTACACTCTCCTTCTCTATCTTTACTTCCTTTGTATTTACTTTATTGTGCTTACAGTATATCTACACACTCTCTATACCTGTTCCTATTTATACATCGGTTTTAACACACACATGCACACGCGCGCACGCATAAGCAGACCAAGATCTTCTCTCTCTCTCTCTCTCTTGCAATCTAGTTTTATGTATTCTCTTCTATCCCCATATTTTTCAAGAACAATCCTTTCCTTTTATTCTTTCTAACGATTTAATTTCAACCCCTTTGCGTATAATTTGTTTCTCTTTTTCCACCAAACCAGACCTTCTTTCTTTACTTTGTCTCTTTGGTTATTTAATTTTTCATACGAAAATAATATATGATATATATATACAGTATATATATATATATATATATTTATAAGTAGTTATCTCACAATTACACGTTAGGACATAATTAAATATTTTGGTGCGGACGTGAAGGTACCAGCTTTTGCCAGGCTGCTGTGAGTGCATCTTTACTTCCACCTGATTGATCGACTGAATCGTTGCATGTAAACCGCCTCAACGAATCCAGCACCGCACACCTGCAGACTTACCTTCGCCCTAAGCACTTTAATTCAAGATATTTGCAAAGCGACCAGATTTCTCTTCCCCAAAGTTTGTACGGAGCTGACCTACCCGGTTGGTATTACAAAGAAAACAGTGTAAACACAGACAATGTTGCAGATAGGGAACGAGATAAGGAAAATTGTCGTCCTGAAAACACTTGGGGACCACCAGCCAATCAAAGCACAGTGCTAAGGTGAGTTCCGCAAAGGAAAAGCTGAGGCGTCCAGCTCAAGAACTCCCTTAAGGCCCTTGTCATTCACATTTGCCAGGCTCTCCCTATTTTAGACCCTTAACATCTAAAACTGCCACCTATTTGCAACCTTATCACCCAAAATTCACCCTTCTTTATGCCTCTACCGCCCAAAATCAAGTCTCAAACCCCATTCTTGATGTGCTGTACTGAAGCTCTTCAATGTGTTCTCAATAAAAGCACCAACATTCACAAGCCCTCCCCAACCCCCATTTTTCAACTCACGCACATTGGGTCAAACACAGACACCCCTTTTTCTCCTACTTCTCTAACTACACCAATAAAAACTTCCCTTCTTTCAAACTCATCCTCTTTTTCCCCAATTAGCAACACCTCCAGGAGAGGACCATGTGGCACTTCCTCGGATCCTATACTCAGAGGCCGTGAAATCTGAATGTGATCATCCAGTGTCGGGGGTTGCAGTAAAATAGGCACCTACCACCACGCTTCAATGCTGCCATTTTTTTTCCAAACCTCGAGTTTGCAGCCAGATACCCTGCAGCGTGTGAGTACCTGTCAGCGGTACATGGATTCTCTGTGGCGTTGCATGGATAGCTGGGTGAAATTACTACACCCTATGCCGAGAAGGAGCTGAATGGTACTGTACCATGGTTCCATAAAACCCCAGCTGCAGCGGTTTTGAGGCGAATAGCAGAGTGGTGGTGCCAACTTTGAGCAGAGCAGCAGCCGTTTTATTTTTGAGGTGGATACTTTGGGTGCATGATCATTCCTTTAACCCAAGGGCTGTGACACTCCTTCTGGAAGGTTTTACTGGGCAAATGCGAAGCTCTTTCCGGTAGCTAGCACAAGAAAACAAAACAAAGATGCCCTAACGCCAGTGAAATAGAAGCAATATATGAATAAGTGGTATATCTCTTTACTACCACCTTTTGTCCTCCCCTTATATTGTCTTACCCTTTTCCCTCCAGTTCCCCCTCCTCATTTATCCTATATTTTCCCTCCCCACTCCCTATAAATCCTCCTTCCCACCTCAAATTTTTTTTTTTTTTTTTTTTTTTAAGAGACAATGAACGGAGGAAGGAAAAACACAGATAAAACAAAAAGGTCCATGTGCCTAAAGGCATCCTCCATTCATAAAATGTTTGTAACAACTGGATTTAAACATTAAACATAACTAAAATATATTTAGTTACCCTCCTGTACTTTCCCCCTACCTCCTTCCTCCCTCATATATGCACAAGACCAGCCCAGACCCATCAGTAGCTCTCGAGCTGGCCAAGGGAGCAGAATTATGTCTAATTGCTCCCTCCCAGCACTCCAGTCACAAATATGCACCTTCAAACTGGATATTTCCTTTTATCACCTATTTTCTGGTTCTTCAATGTTCACATGTTTATTATACAAGTAAGTTATGCACAAATAGAATAGCAATATTGCTTTACATGAGTAATATAACAAATGTTGTCAGAATTGAAGCTTAATCTACCACACTGGTGGCCATTTAAAAAATATGTCTGTCGCAGGTGGAGAGTTAAAGAGAAAAAGGTGAAGGTGTATTACATACGTTTTAAGAGAACATATCAAGGTACATTATATATATTTTGTCTTTAACCCCTCGAGTAAAAGAGACGCACCATATGCATCGGCAATGTATGTAACGCTAAGCCCCAGAGCAGCATCGGGTGCGTCACGGTTAATTACTCCGGTTCTTTGGCACCTACAGTAGAGGGCTCAGATTTGTATGGGAACTGTGAAAGTATCCCACGCAACAATGCCGATGGTTGAACACCCTCTAAGTCCAGCTGCGTGCGCGTGAGCGCACAAAAACCTGTTTTCGCATGTTTTTGCCTACCCATTTCCTCATGTTAATTCCGACTTTCGGGTGCCCCGTAGGACCCCTTAATGACCTTTGGGGATCATTTTATTGTGGTTTTTCCTTCATTTCTAACCCATTCCAGGTGTTTTCTGGAAGATTTTTGTTTTTTGTTGACAACCTGCTGGTCCTGGAGTGTACATTAATATTATATTGCCTGGTGCTCAGTGGGGTAAAAAGTATATTTTTCTTTGGTGAACGATATATATTCTATTTCAGTTAGGTTTTCTTTTAACACCTTAAGAGCGGGTAGAGGAGTATATTTGACTGTGCCGCCCAGCGGGGGGTTTTACCGTAAACGAGCTTGTTTCTGTACTCGTTTTCATGCATAAACAAGAGCCAAAGCGTAATACAAGTATGTATCCCTGAAAGGGAGTTAATTCAGCTTTCCAATGACACCAGAACCATCCTTCTATGATCACTGGTTGTCTTGCAACGATCGTGCAGCCGAAGGGCAAAATCGGTAAAATACGGTCATTTTCTTACGTTATTATTACGTTACATTATTACGTGTGAAACGAGTGAGAGAGGGTGGAGTACAAAGTGTGACGTTAACCACTCCGTTAGAACCGCATGGCTTGTCCTACAGTGACTCGCTAGGATCGCCAGGGCAGTGGATGGGGCTACAGTTTATGTATTAGAGTGTGCTTTATTTCAAATGGAAGCTCGTGTCATGGGCAGTCCAGAAAGGCTCTTTGTTTTCACCCATGTCAAGGCTTTATATATTTAATTGTAAAGTATATGTTTTATCATTAACTAGTAATGATGGGATCTGGGAGAGAGAGAGAGAGTAGAACAGAGTGAGAGGGAGCGCGCAGTGTTTTCGTCCCGCTCGATGACGTCACGGCTGGCTGCCTCGTGGGGGTTGGTGGAGAGAGGTCCTTACCATGCTGCTAGCTCCCTTGCTAGTGGCTAGAGGACTTGTAACCGCTTTTTTCCCACGCGCCTCGAGCTAGTGCGAGTATATATACAGTTCCTCGCCACTCTCTCCCTCAGATCTGGTTTCTAGAACGCATCCATCTTTTTCCCTTGCTATCTGTCCCCCGCACCGCACCTGAGAATCTTTTCCTCTGCCTACCTCTCTCTTTTTCATATCTTTCACCACCTTTGTATTAACATTATATCCCCTCTGGTTAACTCTGCAAAATCAGCTTCATGCTGGCCAGTTGTATTGTGCGTTAAGGTCTGATATAACCTATGTATGTTAGTTGTTAAGATAAGTGGATCACGAAGCATTGGTTGACATTCATATTGTTTAGTACTGCTTCCTTTAATTATTAGTGTTCTGCTGGATTAGATAATGCTAGACTAGGAGTCTGATATTAGAAGGTATTGTTTCCTATGAGTGCTGGCTTTAGTTAAAAACTGCACGACATACCTGAGAACTGGAGTTGATTGAGTAAATTCTAGTCTGTGTGCCATTGAGAGTAGAGCATGCACGAATGAGGGCTTTTTGCCTATACCATTCTGCACTGTTCTAGTCTCGATTGTTTGTCTTTGAGGTACGCCAGGAGAACGCTTAATACTTCGGTATTAAGGTTTCTCAAGAGAGCTACCCTTCCCTATAACGTAATATTTGACGCACAGACTTGAGATTTGCACTAGGCTATGCGGCATGCCATGCGCACCAGTATCTCGTATCATTGACTCTAGCTAGACTTTATCAGTCAAAGTAGATATTAAGTATATTAACCTAATTACTCTTTTTATGCATACCCATTTATGATTACACAAGCATTTCGCAGCCTAGTTTGATGTATGGAGACACAAACGACTTAGGCTCTTTTTGTTGATAGGAATACTGCATTGTCGTGGCGATTATTATTGTTGTAGTGTTTAGGATATTCTTGGCTCCGACGGCATTATATATTCTGCCTTTTTGTGTGCATAGCCTGCACGAGCATTGTTCCGCTGCCTGCCTTTTTGGGTTCCATTTCCGATACGAGCATCTTTATAGCATCTAACATTTAAAGAAGATTCCTTGTTAGTGTTGAAGGACTTTAGTGCACTTTATTTCATGCAGGAATGCCTGACATTTATTGATTAAAGTAACGTAAGCTGTAACTTCTCTTACCACCTTACTTTGCATACCATAACCAAGCACCTTCGGTTATAGGTAGTAATAGGCTGTTTTCACATAACATTAAGCCTAGAGTAGACGCACATTTATTGAGAGTTTGATAGCCTATTATTGCATATAGAACTCTGTAGAGTATTTGTGTTCTTTGTTCACTGGGAATATACATCAGAGGTTGGATCTAGCGCTTTCCGTTGTAGCATTTATGCCATTACTAGTCCAATGAATAAGAGCCCTGATATATTTGAACCCCAGTCGTAACAAATGGCGACCTTACCTAGGATTTGGTGAACCTACATTTATTAGCAGGGAACATTTGTTGTTTTGGGGAATATTTTGCGGGGATCAGCAAGAATAATTTTTTTTTTGCAACATAGTATAGCCCTTGAGTATTTCCGAGAATTTTTGTGTGTATATTGAGGTATAAGAGTTTGGGGTACTTCTTTTCTGAATATTGAGGTGGGAAATTTTTGTGAGCATCATGTTTTATACCGGATCAGAGGAGAATGGAGACACCGTACGTAATGTCGAAACTGAGGAACAGCAGTATGATGATATGGTTAATCAGGTGAACTGTGAGGAGGATACTAGGATATTTTTGCAATGGCCTGTTACTGCCGAGCGTTTTTTTTTTTTTTTTTTTTTTTTTTTTTCTATATTCCAACTACTCCCTCTCGGGCATAGGCTGAGAGCCTGTACATTCCACCGCTCAACACGGTGAAGCCCGTGAGGTCTTGTTCCAGCCTGGGGAGTGAGACATGTGAAGCATCCATCATGGCTCAAAGCAGCTCCATCTCTGAAGCGGCTGGTTGCTTCGCTCAAGTGCTTCACCGTCTCACCCTCCAGACTCAGACCCTCACTCTCAGAACGCCACCTATTGAGCAGTGAACTCACTAGGCATTGTCCCCCTGTAACATATTTTGAATATGGGAATATTCATACAGTGTTATTTAATCAGGGAACAATGAGGGTATTTTTTTGGCATTTCGGTGGGCTTTGTGGTAATGCACTGATACTAGGTACAGCACAAATTCAATCCCAATAATATCTTCCCATTGACATATCGGGATTTGAACCCGGGTCCATTGGATTACCAATCCAGTGGCATGACCACTCCACCACTTGGAGGGTATGGATCGGTACGGTCTTAATGCCTGGCCACAGCTATAGGTCATGCGGTTACTAGCAGCATGACCAAGGATAACTTGATAACGTGTGTACTGGGCAGGGTGACTGGTGAGCGAGATGGGTTGAGTGCTCAGAGCCCTTCGGCCATGCTTCCCCTACACTCGACTCCCAGCCATCCCAGTAGTTTGCCGACCCTGGGTACGCTTCCGCAGTTGGGTGGTGACTGGCAGGGTGGGTTGCCCCTGGGGGGACCACCGGTAATTTCAAACATTGTAGCACCTTCACCTCCTCAAGGGTTAACTCCAGAATTATTGTTTCAGCTCGAGTTAGCTAAGATCGAAGAGAGAAAGGCTAACAGGGTATCTGAGGTTCAACAGCAACAAAGGGCATGTGAGCTTCAGCTTCAGCAGCAATTAGAATTAGCCAAGATAGAAGAGAGAAAAACTATCAGTCAAGCAAAAATCCTAGCCGGGTCGACTAGGTACTGTGCCGACATGGATGTAGAGAAGTTGCGAGTAGAGGCAACGGGACAGCGACTTGGGGCTGGTAACCGTGTTCATGAGCAGTCTCTCTCGCACTTATTGAAACTGGTTCCGGTGTTTGATGAGAGTGGTGTAACAGAATTTTTCACACGCTTTGAGAAGAAGTGCCAGGAACACCAGTGGCCAGAGAATAAATGGGCAGCACTTGTATCCTCTAGATTAATAGGCAAGGGTCTTAAAGCCTACGATGCGTTACCTTTGGAGTTATGTATTGTGTACGAGGATCTCAAGGAGGCTGTCCTGAGGGCTTACGAACTGCAACCAGAAACGTACCGTTTGAAGTTCCGGGGTGTAACTAAGGGAAGAGATAGCACCTTTTTGGAACACGCCCGGGACTTGTCCGATGCTATGGGGAACTGGCTCCGATCTGAGAAGGTCACAACATTTGATGAAATTAAGCAGTTAATGATGTTGGAGCAGTTCTTTAAGAGCACGGGCGGTGATCTAACTTTGAACTTAAAGGAGAACAACCCAAGAACTCTAGTCGAAGCAGCAGAAATGGCTGATCGACGGCTGTCGTTGATTCGGGGTTGCGGGTCCTCACAGAAGTACGATGTAAGTGCTAAGGACCGTTATCCTCCCCCTCCCCGTAACAATGACACATTTAAACAGAAGAGCCATGAAACTAAAACTGAATCCAAACCTCACACCACACCGTATGTGAAAAGTCAGGGGCCTTTTACATCACAGTATAAGCCGAAACCGAAATTTATGTGTTTTAGTTGCCACCAGGAGGGTCATAAGGCAAATGAGTGCCCTAGTTGACCTCCTCCGGCAGCCGTGTCTTTTGCTCACGGCATTGGAGTGTTCAAGAGGACATCGGAGTTTGTTAGAGGCATTTCTTCCGAGGTAAATACACTGCCAGTGCAGAAGGATCCGGAAGGCTTATTCCCTGTCTGTGATGCCTTTAGTGACCACAGGGGACTCGGTTGTGTGTAGAAGACATGAGGTGAGAATTTTGCGTGACACTGGGGCATCGCAAACACTGTTGAGAAATTTCACTGGTAAACCTGTCAATACGGCGCGGGTGGTTGTGGTTCAGGGAGTTAACGCGACGAGGTCATACCCGCTTGTAAAAATGAAGGTGGAAGTTGATGGTGTGACTCGGGACCTGGATGTAGGAATTGTGGAGAAGTTACCTGTTGAGGGCGTCGACCTCCTTCTCGGCAACGACTTTGCGGGACCTACTTCTGAGGCTCCACCCTTGGTCGTTGCCGAGAAGCCAGCCGACGTGAGTAGGGAGGAGCAGGAGTGGGTTGAGAAGTGTCCGGTGCAGCCTATGGCGTGTGTTGTCACCGGAGATCCTGCATCCAGGGAGTCACATTCTGGTCAACAATCTTTAGATCAGCGGAGGAAGGGTACCGAAAAGGGGTTGAAAGTTGATGCGGTTGAGAGTTTAGTGTCAACGGACCTTCTCGGGGACTCATTATTAGGACCACATTTCGAGTCTGGAGAAGACCCAGTAACTGTTCCTGAAGGGGCAGAGGATGGGCTTAAAAAGACGAAAGAATTGAAGGAGGACAGTGATGCATAGTCGGGAGATGTAGCAACAAGGTACCCTGCCGCGTACCCTATGAGAAATGGGTCGGCGAAGACGGTGGTCCGAAGCTTGCTAGTGTATTTTTGCCGGTATGGTTACCCGCAGGGGATTCAGTCAGTCCAGGGACCCAACTTCACTTCTAGCCTCTTGGTTCAAGCAATGCCGCAGCATGAGATTGTTGGAGTTGTGTCATCTGCGTATCATCCGGAGAGCCAGGGTGTGTTAGAGCGATGGCACTCAGCCTTGAAATCTGTGCTTCGTTGTTGCTTTGAGGGTGGGAGGGATTGGGATCTTGGCCTGCCATGTGTTTTGTTTGCTGTGTGGGAGGTACCTGGGGAGAGTTTGGGATTCAGCCCTAATGAGCTCGTCTTTGGACACCGTGTCAGAGGGCCTCTCCATATGGTTGAAGAAGTATGGGAGGGTGCAGAAAAACCTTGTTCTATGCTCAAGTGTGTCCTCAACAGTCGAGAACGGATGTTGCGCAGTCTGGAGTTGGCTGGCCGTAATTTGACTAGCTCTCAGGCCCTCAGGAAGGACAGGTACGACCTCAAGGTTGAACTCAGGGAGTTTCACGTGGGTCAGGAGGTGTTGATTCTACTGCCCCTTGTAGGTCACCCCTTATCCGCGAAGTACGCTGGTCCTTATAGGGTGGTTGAGGAGCTATCAGACCTGGATTACTTTGTAGCCACTCCAGACAGACGGACGCGCAATCAGTTATGTCATGTTAATCCCATGAAGGAGTATGGGAGGCACCCCCCTGAGCCTCTCACTGTGCCTGTGATGATGTTTAGCAGTCAGGGTGGAGAAGGAGAACGGGACAGTCAAGCTCAGGTGGAGGATAACTGGAAGGATAAGAAGTTCAAATGGGCGCCTGAGTGTGAGAAGGTGTTTAGAGAAGTAAAACACCTGTTGTGCACTCACCCGATCCTCAGGGCCCCTGACTTTAGCCTACCTTTCCAACTAGCAACGGAGACTAGTGGTGTGGGGGCTGGTGCCGTCCTTGTGGAAAAGGACGATGATGGGCTGGAGCATCCTGTTAGTTTCTGCTCGGAGAAGTACAATTCGGCCCAGGGGAGCTGCTCTGTTGTCGAGGAGGAGCTGCTGGCGGTTGTGCTTGCGCTGGGGCATTTCGAGGTCTATGTTCCAGCCTATGGTCCGGTCGTTGTAGTTTACACAGATCATCACCCTCTCAAGTTCTTGGACCAGTTTCACAATCGGAATATGAGGCTGACCAGGTGGTCACTAAGGTTATTGGTATATAACCTTGACATACGCCATATTGCCGGTTGTGACAATGTGGTTGCAGATGGTCGTTCAAGGGTATATGATCCTGGGTAGATTGACACACGGGTAGCCTCGTGCTTTAGTTTGAATAGTATTTTGCGCTTGGTGCTTGTTGGCTCGCGGTTCTAGCCCAGCGTATTGGGTCGTAAAGCAGGAGTTGAGCGTTTGGTATAGAAGAAAAAACTAGGCTTGCCCCTATAGTGCAGCCGAAATAAACAAATTATAAACATAAAAATCAAATAAAAACTCTTTCTTTGATAGTTGAATTTTGTTTAGTATGTTATAGCAGTAATTCTGAGTTGCACTCCTCTCAGAATGCTGGGCTAGAGAAGATCGCTATTGAGGAGCATAACTACATATAATTTAACCTATGGTGTTGGGGAGGGTTATAATTTTGAAAAATGTTTTGTTGAAGAACTGTGCCAGATATTTTACTGCCGCTGGGTGATGGGAAGTTGAGATATAGCCTGGGTTCTAACCATCAGATTTTTGTGAGCCTTGGGGCCTCTGAGAAAAATCTTGGGGGGGGTGTGATGTTAACCACTCCGTTAGAACCGCATGGCTTGTCCTACAGTGACTCGCTAGGATCGCCAGGGCAGTGGATGGGGCTACAGTTTATGTATTAGAGTGTGCTTTATTTCATATGAAAGCTCGTGTCATGGGCAGTCCAGAAAGGCTCTTTGTTTTCACCCATGTCAAGGCTTTATATATTTAATTGTAAAGTATATGTTTTATCATTAACTAGTAATGATGGGATCTGGGAGAGAGAGAGAGAGTAGAACAGAGTGAGAGGGAGCACGCAGTGTTTTCGTCCCGCTCGATGACGTCACGGCTGGCTGCCTCATAGGGGTTGGTGGAGAGAGGTCCTTACCATGCTGCTAGCTCCCTTGCTAGTGGCTAGAGGACTTGTAACCGCTTTTTTCCCACGCGCCTCGAGCTAGTGCGAGTATGTATACAGTTCCTCGCCACTCTCTCCCTCAGATCTGGTTTCTAGAACGCATCCATCTTTTTCCCTTGCTATCTGTCCCCCGCACCGCACCTGAGAATCTTTTCCTCTGCCTACCTCTCTCTTTTTCATATCTTTCACCACCTTTTTATTAACATTATATCCCCTCTGGTTAACTCTGCAAAATCAGCTTCATGCTGGCCAGTTGTATTGTGCGTTAAGGTCTGATATAACCTATGTATGTTAGTTGTTAAGATAAGTGGATCACGAAGCATTGGTTGACATTCATATTGTTTAGTACTGCTTCCTTTAATTATTAGTGTTCTGCTGGATTAGATAATGCTAGACTAGGAGTCTGATATTAGAAGGTATTGTTTCCTATTTAGTTAAAAGCTGCACGACATACCTGAGAACTGGAGTTGATTGAGTAAATTCTAGTCTGTGTGCCATTGAGAGTAGAGCATGCACGAATGAGGCCTTTTTGCCTATACCATTCTGCACTGTTCTAGTCTCGATTGTTTGTCTTTGAGGTACGCCAGGAGAACGCTTAATACTTCGGTATAAAGGTTTCTCAAGAGAGCTACCCTTCCCTATAACGTAATATTTGACACACAGACTTGAGATTTGCACTAGGCTATGCGGCATGCCATGCGCACCAGTATCTCGTATCATTGACTCTAGCTAGACTTTATCAGTCAAAGTAGATATTAAGTATATTAACCTAATTACTCTTTTTATGCATATCCATTTATGATTACACAAGCATTTCGCAGTCTAGTTTGATGTATGGAGACACAAACGACTTAGGCTCTTTTTGTTGATAGGAATACTGCATTGTCGTGGCGATTATTATTGTTGTAGTGTTTAGGATATTCTTGGCTCCGACGGCATTATATATATTCTGCCTTTTTGTGTGCATAGCCTGCACGAGCATTGTTCCGCTGCCTGCCTTTTTGGGTTCCATTTCCGATACGAGCATCTTTATAGCATCTAACATTTAAAGAAGATTCCTTGTTAGTGTTGAAGGACTTTAGTGCACTTTCTTTCATGCAGGAGTGCCTGACATTTATTGATTAAAGTAACGTAAGCTGTAACTTCTCTTACCACCTTACTTTGCATACCATAACCAAGCACCTTCGGTTATAGGTAGTAATAGGCTGTTTTCACATAACATTAAGCCTAGAGTAGACGCACATTTATTGAGAGTTTGATAGCCTATTATTGCATATAGAACTCTGTAGAGTATTTGTGTTCTTTGTTCACTGGGAATATACATCAGAGGTTGGATCTAGCGCTTTCCGTTGTAGCATTTATGCCATTACTAGTCCAATGAATAAGAGCCCTGATATATTTGAACCCCAGTCGTAACAAAAGGAGTACATCTCAGTACCTCCACGGCCACCGTGGCGAGCGGTCATGAGGTAACCTACGCTCCTCCCACCGCTCCGCTCTCTCTCAGAGCACATTACGTGCTCAAAATTGCACTCGACAATAGGCGTGACCCGCCACATAGGCCACATTTATTTCACTCGACAATAGCCGGGTGCCGCCAGTTAAGGGTAAATATCCATAATTTGCATAGTCTGTTTCACTTAACTTGGCAAATGCTTGCAGTGGGTTAAATTCGCCTATCCATAGTAAGGGATTACTGTCAAAAATAAGATTTTCACAAAACTGGAAGAAAATTATGTCAACGTTTTGTAAATAGGCCTAACGTATTTTCAATCATCCACTACAAGTATGTTTTTTGTATAGACATGATCTGGGAACGGCAATGTTGTGGTCAGTAGTTGCAAGTTTGGCTCGCATACGCAATTGAGTCAGAGGAAGGAGAAGTGGAGGAAGGTTGAGGATTTTCGTAAAATCTCCCGTATGTCTCCCATATAAAGCAATATGTTTATGCCACATGTGCATATCATTGAATAACAACGCACCTTTGAACAATTAGAATCCAGACAATAGGTGTACATTATGTTTTTGTAAAGAATACCGTCAACTAAATATAGGAGGGAGTGGAAGTTGAAGGGAGGGAGGAGGTAAACACGCACACCTCCCCCCTCCCTCACCGGTGCTTGTTAAGGGGGGTCAGCGTTTTTTTTGTTTATCTTTCTCTCCTTTTCTCTCTTTCCCTGGCTTGTATCCATTCGGCCCCATTCAGCCAACTGTTTTAAGGCGTTTATCCCCATCCAGGTGTCGATTTCTTCCCGGCGAGCGATAGCGAGCCAGCATTGTATCGAGAAATCCGGCTTCGCCGGAGAAATTTTTCTATCGAAAAATTTGCAAATTTAGCTTGCTGTCATAACAAAAATATATATATGCTGGCGCACTACCGCTCGCCAGGAAAATATTGACACCTGGATGGGGGTAAACCTCTTGAAACAGTAGGCTGAATGGGGCCGAATGGATACAAGCCAAAGAGAGAGAGAGAGAGAGAGAGAGAGAGAGAGAGAGAAAGAGAAAACAGCGAGGTGGGCCCCCTTAAGTGTTTTTGCTCGATCCGGTCGTGTACGACTTCCTCTTCTCTCGTATATTTGTGTAGGATAAACTGTAGGATATATTTGGGGTTAAAGGGTGGTCCCTGATAGTTCATTTTAGATCACAAAATACCCCTAGAATGTTCCAAGCTCTTCCTCCTCCCGCAACCCCTATGAGAGATAATAGCGGAGTCGTAGCTGTAAATCTGAAAGAGAAGGAGGCTATGTTAATTCCCAGACTTGGACATTTGCTAGTCCTGGGACAACAAGGGAAATGTACCCAATTCGAGTGCACCATAGCCTACCTCTTTCCTGATAAACATGCCGAAACATTTACCCAGGTTTAGCTACATTAAGTAACTTAAATTTAAGGCATCCTGAGCAATAGAGGTAGATAATTTACTAACGAGCTTTGTTATCAGATGGGGATACCGAGCTCGGCATACTTCTCTCTATTGGCCACATGAAATGCGATTTTCGAACTAAATCATCGTGGTGTGGAAAACTTTATACAGGGTGTCCCGCGAGTTTTGTCAAATACTTCCAGAGATGAAAGATTAAGTAATTCTAAGTAAAAACTGTTATATACACATAGGCTTTTTGGGGCATTGTTTTGTAGTTATGGACCCTTAAAGTCGGCATTTTGGTGTTTTTTGCAATTTCTAACCCTATTTTTCTTCAATAAGATAAGGATAAGAAAACAAAAATATAAAGTGTATTATGAAGCATGATATCAATACTTCTAACTGACACCAAAAACTTCCCTACATCATACTTCATATTCCCTTGACATGGAGTTGAATATTACAAGAAACCAACAAAACTTAATTTTAAGCTCATCATCACGGAAAGAAGAAAGGAGCTACAGAGGATTTTTTGGTGTTTTCATTAAGTATTGATACCATGCACCATCATACATCATTTAAATGTATCGCTATTAATTTTCATTACTCGGATAATGGGTTTAAACCGACAGAAAACACCAAAAAATCCTCTGTAGATCCTTTTTTCTTTCCGTGATGATGAGCTTATAATTAAGTTTTGTTGGTTTCTTGTAATATTCAGTTTGAAGTATTGATATCATGCTTCATAATACACTTTATATTTGTTTTCCTATCCTCATCTTATTGAAGAAAAACAGGGTTAGAAATGACAAAAAACACCAAAATGCCGACTTTAAGGGTCCATAACTACAAAACAATGCCCCAAAAAGCCTATGTGTATATAACAGTTTTTACTTAGAATTACTTAATCTTTCATCTCTGGAAGTATTTGACAAAACTCGCGGGACACCCTGTATGTGCAACTCTTTCGTCCCAGGAACTAGATGATTATCGAGAATGGCCGAAACTTCTGCGTGAGATCGTGTGGGGTATAATAGCGTGGGTTTGCAATACAACATAAGTTACCCCTTTTGAAATTACTTTTGGAACCCTCCCAAGATTTCAACAGGAGAAACTTGGAAGAAAATGCGGAGTTCCGGGATGTAACCAGTATATTGATCTGATACACAACCAGCGGTATAAAATATGGGAACGTGAAAATACATGAACAATCTCAACCTAAAGTATTGCCAGGGAGCCCTTATTTCCGGGGAGGAATTTATGCTAATCGAGTGGCAAGGCCCACTATGAGCCGGAAAGTTATAGGAAAAGTATGAGCGAATGTTTAAAGTTACTAAAATAATCAGCTCTTATCATATTCAGTATAGAGATGGGAGAGGAATATTTAAGCTTTATCAAAATATGGGATGATGAGGAATCCACAGAAAATAGTAGTGAATGGTAAGAAGATGTTGACATAAATAAAGAATACCTGTACTATAAGAGTATAATTGGGGGTAACAGAGAGAAATCCCCGGATGTCCTTGTAAATAATTGATCCTCATACCCTTTGGCTCAGGTGTCCTGAGCATAGCCTAATACCTGAACTTAGTCAAGATTCAGAGTACGATCGAGAGAGTAACGGTAGTGAAACCAGAAGTGTTAGCTTCTCGGTAAGTGACGTAAAAACGTCCTTGTGAGTCCGTAAATATTCCTTTAAAAAGAGAAAGAGACTTTTCCAATAAACCCAAGGTTATAATTATGAGTCTCACCGTTTACCGGCTTTGTTTTTATCTTTCTCTCCTTTTCTCTCTTTTCCTGGCTTGTATCCATTTGGCCCCATTCAGCCAACTGATTTAAGACGTTTATCCCCATTCAGGTGTCGATGTCTACCTGGCGAGCGATAGCGAGCCAGCATTGTATGGAGAAACCCGGTTTCACCAGATTTTTTGTTTTATCGAAAAATGTACAAATTTAGCTTGCTGTCAAAACAAGATGTATATATGGTGGCTCGCTACCGCTCGCCAGGGAAATATTGACACCTGGATGGGGGTAAACGTCTTAAAACAGTTGGCTGAATGGAGCCGAATGGATAAAAGCCAAAGAGAGAGGTAGAGAAAGAGAAAAAAAAAACGAGGTGGGCTCCCTTAACACACAAAGAGCGGGTGGGTCGGTAACTTCTACTACCCGCCAAGCGGGTGGTTTTACCCTAAACGGGGTTGTTTCTGTGCTCTTTTTCATGCATAAACAAGACCCAGAGCGTAATACAAGTATCTATCCCTGAAAGGGCTTTCCAATGACACCCGAACCATCCTTCTAGGACCACTGGTTCTCTTGCAACGATCGTGCAAAAACCCTAAAATAAGGTAATTTCCTTACATAATTCCCTGTGTAGCGAGTGAGAGAGGGTGGAGCAGGGTGTAATAAATTTCAGTCGACCCACGGTGGTGGTGGCGAGCGGTCAGGAAGCAATCTATGCTCCTCGCACTGCTCAGCTCTCTCTCAGAGCACATTACGTGCTCAAAATTGCACTCGACATATGTCGAGGCCCGCATATGGGCACGTTTTCTTTAACTCGACATATGTCGAGCGCCGATGGTTAAGGGTTAAGAAAGAATCATTTAGACAATCATGACCAAGGCGACAACCAAAGCGTATTGCATCATAAGAAAATAATGTGCTTTAATTAAATGATTTCTTACCTTTATTAATTGAGCCAGGGTAGCTCCGAAGCCCACATTTACCTACCCGACCAAAAGGCTCAGACCCGTATTATTAAACATCCCCTTCCCACGAGCGGGCCGTTCGTCTCCTTGACGGTATTATTAAACAGTTTTAAGCCTCGAACAGGGTCTTCAGGGACGGGGCTTGTAGTAATATTATTGGAATACGAAGGTCACGAAGTACCCCACCTCTTCGCATACCCCTTCGAGATATAAGACATTTTTGTCTTGCATTCTTATTGTGTATTACAAAGCAATGCTATAAGACGCCTATTTGTGTCGGTATCGACACTATTAGAATATTAGTATCCAATTGGGTAATATTTAAGTAATTTGTGAAGACTTCTGCTATACCGCCCAGACATCACGATCGCCATTCTACCAACAAAATATGCCGTGTCGCTCTTGTTCTGATATTACTACCCTCTATTCTGCTTTAGGGAAGCACTTACACTAATTCTAATGTATTTTTTAGCAATTTCGGCATTGCATTTTTGCTTGAGTAACATGGCTATCCCATAGTTTTACTTAAATTTCGTAGTACGTGTGATGCCAATTATGCCAGTTCCAAGTCTTTAGACATTGGCTAGTTTATACCTTTCATTACTGCAGTTAAGCACAAACTTATTTAACAATGGAAGAGAATGCATGAGGAGGGCTGGGTATCAGTATTTTGTGAAATAACTTAAATAAAGTTATAGTAAACTTCATTAGGTTATTAAGCCAATGAGAAAACAGGCCTAGGCCTAGACTAATTTTATTTCACTGCTCAACATAATTATTATTATTTTTTTGTTTGCTGTTGAGCTCTGCATATATTCAGGTAGGCTTGGGTTTTAGTAAAATTGCATTAGGCTAGGCTACATATTTTTACTTCTATTGGAAAGCATAGGCCTACACATGCTAAAGAATTTAGCCTAGACTGAAAAAACAAAAACAAATAGGCTAATTGCAGTTTTGGTAAGAGTTGTATTTGTGGGCATACCAAAAGCTTTGTATATATAGCCTAGTCGCACGCTCGCAGTTAGGCCTACATTCACGTCTAATTTAACTGATGGGGGGCAAAGCCCCCCTCAATCCATTATTGTATCCCCCGGTCGGTAACAAAACAATTTACCCAATACCTGGCCGTGGGATACAATAAACGGTTGAGGGGATCTTTATCCCCCTATGACTTATTGTCATCATCATATATATCACCAGCAGGGGCAAATAACCACAGTCAAATTAGACGCGAATGTAACTGCGAGCGTGCGACTACGTAAATAAAGCGGATGATACGCCGCTAACACAACTCTTAACGCATTTTTTCTTAATGAATCAGATTTGTTTTACTTATGACCTCAACAGTTGAAAGATGACAATTTTATTGTTTATTTTATACAAAAACATTTGATTTGATACTCTCATATTTATGCTTATAATTGCAGTATGAGTGGGCTTTGGCTTTTTATATGTAGGCCTAGGCTAAACAAATGTTAGTTTTTGTTTTATAGGCTAAACTAGGCTGAATTTATGCTAATAAATATTAATTGTAGGGAGCAAAGGTGTTTCAGAATACATTTAAAGCGATATTTGCACGCTCTACGCGTCGGATTTTACACCTATATTTTTTCTTAAATTATCCCACACGCGTGTCGGATTTGACATCTTTAGTTTTTTCTTAAATTATCCCACGGGCAGCGGCTATTTGCCCCATTCTGTTATATATTATGATAACAATAAGTCCTGGGGGGGGGGGGGGTGAGGGTGGCATTGTTCCCCTCAACCCCCCAAATATGGTTACATAAGAAGCGAACACACAGAACTTGCGAATCGCGGCGGTAGGCTCTTTGAATGATACCATCAATGCATCATATTAAATCTCTATTAATCTTTTTTCACAGTTGTTAAGAACCGTTAATGTAAATTTTTAATACAGTAGTATGAACGGTAAGAGTTATGTTAGCGGGCGTACCGTCAGCTTTCTTTACATAGTCGCACACTTACATTTGTGTCTAATTTGACTGCTGTTATTTGCCCCTGCTGGTAATATATATGATGATGACAATAAGTCATGGGGGATGAGGAGGGCAAAGCTCCCCTCAACCCATCATTGTATCCCATGGGCAGGTGTTGGGTAAATTGTTTGTTACCGGCCATGGGATACAATAATGGATTAAGTGAGCTCAGCTATATCACAGAAGTTAGAACGTTTTGATTATCGAGCGTGATATCTCTGATAATTATGCGGTTTTATATATAGGATAGCCTATAGGCTAGGCCTATATATTTATTTTGTTTGAGAGAAGGCGGTAAGATTAGGAGTAGTGGGCGTACCACTACCAACATACAGCATAACTCATCTATAAAACATGAACCTAACCAAACAACCTATCCTAACCTAACCTAGTATTCATGTAGTACTAGGTTAGGTTAGGTTAGGTTAATGTTTTATAGATGATTTATGCTGTATGTCGGTAGTGGTGCGCCCACTACTCCTATCTTACCGAGAAGGCTCATTGAGTCAGTTCTGAAGAATTACCAACCATTTAATTTTGTGCCTTTAAAATGACCCAAATTAGGCTATACTGGAAGATTAGATGAATCTTTAAGAAAGACATATGTTAGGGTCATTGTCGTGCCAAAGTTAGATTATAGCCTAAATATAGAAGGAAGTGAATAAAATAAAATATGTAAGCCATGACTATTATATCCTAATGGTGTTAGTGAGCTAGGCTTATAATTAGGGTCAGGTGTGAGAGGGATCTGCCTTGTGTGGGCCAATCGTCTTTCTGCAGACTCCCATATTCTTATGTTCTTATATTGATATAGCCACAAGTGTTTTCAGAAAGTTTGGCCTAAAAATGGTCAGTAATAGGCCTAGCCTAGGCCTAACTCAACTCAATGAGTGTTTTCTTGAAAATGTCACATTTACCCTAGGCCTAGGCTAGAGTTGTATTTCCATCAAAACCGGAGAACAAATTTGATTGTACTTAGAAGACTCGGATCATGGTCAGAATACAATATTGTATTACTTCACACTTGTTTCCACATTCGTGTATACTGTAGGCTAAAGACTACCGAGTCTGCATATAGGCTATGAAGCTAGGCTATAGGCCTAGACATATGGATAACAAACATGTAGGTGTGCATTCTTTATTGAAAGGCTATTAGGTTTGATCATGGATGTGTGAAGATACGCGTGTATGGACTGAATTTCTGAAATTCACTCCAGTTCCCAACCAAGTGAAAACGAAAGTTGGCGAATATTTGTAAACAAACCTCTTCTCAGGTATACCAACCCTTCAGATTTTGCTTTCATGATATACACAGGCGTACCAACCTACGAACGAACCTCTTCCACGAAAGGGACGCTCAGGTAGCGTTTAATAATACCGCACGAAGGAACGACCCCGCCGTGAGGGTTGTTCGTGAGCAAACGAAGGGGACATCTAATAATATGGGCCTCAAACTATTCCGAACATTAACCCCTTCTTTACCAGCGACGTCTTTTTAATTTTATTCGTGCTATACTTAGACGATTTTGTGTAGCTTAAGAAGGATCTGTCGTAGTAAAAAGGGTTAAGTAAGATATTTCGAGGCCTGTTAATTGATGGAGGCCCTTTTTTGACTATATTATAATCGTCTAATAATAGCCAGAATAAAGTTAAAAGGACGTCGCCGGTACATAATGGGTTAATGAAGGGTATCAATAAGATAATTCAATCAACTAAGAAAGTATGATTGCTGCATTAAAATTGTTATGCGAGGGCTTGACGTTCACTGAATGCTTGAAGGTTAGGAGAGCATGTAGGCGTAAGAATAACACTTTTCACCCGAGCTATTTACCGACATTGAGTTAAAGATTAAGTACAGGGAAATTAGAGTTTAAACAATAGATTGCAATGCGAATGTAGTGTAGGTCATCAACATGATTTAGACATTATTATTTTTGGGACAGTTGCATGTTGAGGCCACATTGGCTGTGGCATAGCCTATTAACAGTGCACAGTACAAAGGTCATATTCTTTAGTGGAGGTTAAGGTGTAATTATTATCATATTTTTAAGTGTAGTTCAATAATATATATATATATATATATATATATATATATATATATATATGGAGTATAAGAGCATTACTCCTTTGATGTAAATGTATTGATTCAGTAGAGGTTTAGGTGTACTGCATAGTTTTAAAATAACATAACAAAGTACAATATGTATACAGTAGATGTTCTTTTTTTTTTGGGGGGGGGTTTTCTATATTCCAACTACTCCTTCTCAGGCATAGGCTGAGAGCCTATACATTCAACCATACATTGAACGGCGAAGCCCGTGAAGTCTCGTTCCAGTCTAGGGAGTGAGACATATGAAGCACTTTGGGATACAACCAGCCCCGATATCTTGCCTTCGCAAGATGCACGGGTGCACCCACGACTCGAAGCAGCCACATCTTTGAAGCTGCTTCGCTCCAGTACTTCACTGTCTCACCACCTAGACTCGGACCCTCACTCTCAGAACGCCACCTATTGGGCAATGAACTTACTAGGCATTGCCCACCTCTAGCATATTTTGATTATGGAATATCCATAGTGCTATTTAATCAGGGAACAGTGAGTTTTTTTGTTTTTTTTGTTTTTTTTGGCGTTTCGGTGGACTTTATGGTAATGCACTGATACTGGGTACATCACAAATTCCATCCCAATAATATCTTCCCATTGATACATCGGGAGGTACAGTATATTATATAAAGGTATATTATTTTTGAGTGAACAATATCAATTCTATTTTCATAGGTATAAACCAGTGTATTTATATATCTACATGTTTTGTATCGAAGAGTTATATTTGGTGGTAAAGGTTAACATATATTTCACAGTCTTTATGTGAAGTATGATCAGTCAGTGACTGGCGGTTACCAGAGACGGAGGTGGCTGTTGTGCTGCAATATTTTCAACTCAAAATGACCACTTTGAAGGAACTGTCAGTGATGTGACTATACATTACTACTGTGTAAATGTGTGGACACTAAGAGGAGTGACACAGAAAACACCACCGTGAACAGATTGTCCAATTAATCAAAAACAAGTATAATGTAGGTGTAGACCATACAAGCTGCATGTGTCCCAGTGTTTGTGGAGCCGTAGCTAGTGACGTTACCCATTTGAAGTTTTTGAAACATATACTCTATTTGGTCGAGACAACTATCTTTAAATAAGTGTATAAACCAATACAAAAAAAAATCAAAGCATTTATACTAGTTCTCAGTGACGAAAATATAATTACAAATTAGAAATTCTAGTATGAGGATAACTAACAAAAGACAGGAGTTGATTTTTAAAGATCGTTATGTGAACATCAAATCCCTGGAAGGTGAAGTAGACTGTAGAAAGCCTCAAAGTGTCACTGGATGAACTCGAGCAGTATTCCAGGCGAAACTAAATTTGATAATGTAACGAAGGAGTAGCCCTATCTATAATATTATGGCAGGCCAGAACTACGAAGAGAACAGGCAATATTGCAGGTTGGTAGGCGGCAGTAAAATACTAAAAGAAAATGACAATATTATCAGTCAGATTTAATCGTTTAAGGATCTGAAATTGATACTATGAAAAGACAAAATAGCCGGTCAAGCTGGTAAGATTAGTTTTAGTTGATACACTGGGTTGGTTCGAAGTAGTGTCCCTCCTTGTATCGAACCGATTCAACCTTCAGCCAGAGGACTGTCAGCTCCTACTCTGCATTCTGTCGACTATATAATTATAATGTAAGTATATGTATTTATTTGTTGTATTAACCCCTTCTGTACTGCAACATCCTTTTAACTTTAATCTGGGCACTATTAGACGATTGTATACAGTTTCAAAAGGGAAATGCAATTAACAGGCTTCGAATTATCTACCTTAACCCTTTTTACTGGTTTAGATCCGTCTTAGACTACACAAAATTGTCTAAATATGGCTAGATTATAATTAAAAGAACGCCGCCGGTACAGAAGGGGTTAATATATATTTGTTTTCCTCACAATTATTATTATTCGTTTATGTTTTGATATAATATGTGATAATGTGTGATCAACCGCGGGAGTTATGTCGTTCTCGTGTTGTTTCATTTTAATTCGGAAAGTTTGTATAACTCATGTTTATCCTTGATCGATATAATATGATTATTTATGTTGTATTAAGATTTTGCCCATGAATTTATGGAGGTAGGGATGAAAGCGCGATTTTTGTGGGCGGCTGTGCATGGATTGTACAGTACTAGAGGTGGTTTGCGGTGATAGAGTTTGGAATAAAGTCAGTTCCGCATGACATCCATGAGGAATCGAGGATTGTACACCTACTATGGGTTACATACTGTTTGTATATTTATACTTGATATTGACGGTTACTTGAATTTAAAGGCGATAATAGCGTTGGATGGTGGCTGATAACTATGGTGTTTGATGGAGGAGCAATAATGGTTTGGTGGTTCTCACAGGTAAGCCACGGTAGCCTTGTTCGTATCTTAGTCATTAATATGCGACTTTAACCTCATGACACAGGGACAAGTGGCTTATTTCTACACTTTTGGTAATGCACTATATTGACAAAAATTAGGGGACGGTGTGAAAAAGGCAGTGTCAAAATATCATACTGATCCAACTGTTTGTTAATAAGTTATTCCCGAAAAAAACGATGCCACACGGCCACTGAAACCCATAGTAGGTCTGATGAATGTGATTATCTGGGTTAGCATACTTTCATGCAAATAATTGAATTCTACTCTCATACTTGTTATTAATTCATACGTTGCTCCAACTATATTATTGATGTGCTTCTCGGGGGATATATTGTCTTAGATAAAAAACAAACCTAGGTTCTTTGCTGTGCTTGTCTTGCTGATTTCCTCATTCCCTAACCTACAGTATAGCTTCCAGTTGGTCTTCTGCGACTCTTCCCCATTTCTAAGACGTGACACGTTTTAGCATTAAATTCCATCTACCATGTTTTACTCCAGTTATGGATTCTGTCTAGGTCTCCTTGTAACTCTGTATAACTGTTTTCATTGATGTGTTTCATGAGTTTGGCGTCATCTGCAAACATGTTCATATAGGCATCAATTCCGTTGGTTATGTCATTAACATATATCAAGAACATCACTGGGGCCAGTACTGATCCCTGAGGCACTCCACTCTTGACTTTTGCCCACTGCGAAACTTCATCCCTAATCGTTATTCGCATATCTCTCTCGCAGATCATTTGTCATCCAGTCCAATAGTTTTCCTCTCACTCTCCCTACAATACTTAATTTCCATATTAATCTGTTATGCGGTACTCTGTTGAAGGCTTTCTTTAGGTCTAAGTATATACAGTCCACCCAGCCGTGTGTGTGTGTCATAGTAATAAGAAAGGTGAGAAAGAGACTTGACCCGGGAACGGCGAAGGTCCTCAATTAAGTCTGTACTTGTTTTTTTTTTTTTTACACAGGAAAAAAGGTAAAAAAAACAAAAAAAAAATCTCGGTACAGACTCAAACGAACAACCAGCCTCGGATGCGGACGGACCCTGTGTTGACGAACCCCGACCGACTATGGACAAGCTTACGGACATTCTGAGAATAGGTACATGGAACGTGAGTGGCATGAATGATGGCACAAAAGAGAGAGAGGTACTGGAAGTGTTAGTGAATGCCAGGCTGGATGTATGTGGAATGACGGAGACCAAATGGAAGGGTACAGATGTGAGAGAGTGGGAGTGTGTGCTGGAGTGAGTGAGGGAGCAGCGAGAGATCTAAAGGTGCGTGTTTGTTTGTAAGTAACAAATGGAAGGAGTGTGTAAGATATTATGGGTCTGTGGGTTCAAGGATTGTGTGGGTGAGAATGAAAGTAGGAATACAATCGTGGGTGATTGTGTGTGTATGCTCCGACAGAGGATAAACTTGTAAGAGAGAAAGAGGAGTTCTGGGTGAATGTGGAGGGGTTCCTGGATAAGTTTGGCAAGAACGAAAGAATATTTCTGATTGGGGATATGAATGGTAAGGTGGGTGATAGGAAAGTTGATGGAGTGGTGGGAGGGTGGGGGGTACCGTCAGAGGTGAATGGAAATGGTAGTGCACTTGTGGACGTATGTGTGGGGAGGAGGTTGTGAATAGCCAACACCTTCTTCCGACACAGAATGATACACAGGTACACATGGAAAGTGGTGTGGACGATGAAGGATAAGACAGTGGTGGAACGAAAGTCACTGATTGATTATATATGTGTGAATGAAAGAATAAAGAAATCTGTGATGGATGCTAGGGTGTATAGGGGTATTGGAGGGGGTCTGTCTGATCATTATGTAGTAGTAGCTAAGGTTAGGATACAATAGAAGTGGGTGAGGAGAGCTGGAGGGAGGCGAGAGGAAGGTGGAATGGTGAGGAGGGTGGAGAGGCTACAGGAGGAGGAAATCAGGGAAGAGTACAGGAGAGCAGTAGAAAGACGACTAGGTGGGTTCGACCTGGAAGATATGGAGGAAGTGGAGGAGATAAGCAAGGTGTTTAAGGAAGAGATCTGTGCAGCATGTGAGGAGGTGTGTGGAGTGAGGAGAAGAGGGAAGGGAGTGAAAGGTACAGCATGGTGGACAGAAGAGGTAAAAGTATCTGTGGAAGACAGGAAGAAAGCGTATAGAGAGTGGTTGGGTAGTAGAGGGAATGAAGATTTGGAGAAGCTGAAACGAGCGAGGTACGTGGAGATTAAGAGAGTGGTGAAGAGAGTAGTGAAGGAAAGTAAGAGAAGAGTAGATGAGGAATTTGGAAGGAATCTGAGTGTAAAATGGAGGGAGTGTAAGAAACTGTTCTGGATAGAAGTCAAGAAAGTTAGGGAAGGTAGCAAGGGAAACAGTAAGGGTGTGAAAGATAAGAATGGGAGAATGCTAGCCGAGAAGCAAGAGAGAGTCGAAAGATGGAGGGAGTACTTCAACGAGTTGCTAAATGTAAGGAATGAAGAGCCAGAAAATATAGTTGGATATGGTATGGAAGGGAGGAGAGGAGAAGTAGTGGAGGAGGAGGTGTGGATCAGGAGGTGAGAAGTGTGGTAAGCCATGAAAAGAGTGAAGTTGGGGAAAGCACCAGGAACAGATGGAGTGTGTGGGGAAATGGTGAGCTATGGTGGTGAGATAGTGATCGAATGGGTACGGTATGGAAAATGTGCAAACTAGCATGGGAGAAGTGGGATGCACCCGATGATTGGAAGACTTGCATAATAGTCCCCCTATATAAGGGCAAAGGGGAAACAGGAGTGTGTGGTAACCACCGAGGAATATGTCTTTTAAGCGTAGTAGGGAAGGTGTACAGTAGGGTAGTGATAGAGAGAGTGAAAGTGAGAACGAAGAAATGGATAGGCGACGTGCAGGGAGGTTTTAGGAAGGGAAGAGGATGTGTAGATCAGATTTTTACCCTGAATTGTGTTGTGGAGAAATATCCTGAGAAGCAACAAAAATTGTATGTTGCCTTTATGGACTTGGAGAAGGCCTATGACAGAGTGGATAGAGAAGGTATGTGGAAAGTACTTAGAATATACGGAGTAGATGGCAAGTTGCTGAAAGCAGTGAAGAGCATGTATGAGGGTGCAAAGGCGGCAGTACGTGTGGAGAATGAGCAGAGCGAGTTCTTTGACCTGAGTGTTGGGTAGAAACAGGGGTGTGTGATGTCCCTGTGGTTGTTTACTGTATATATAGATGGAGTCATGAAAGAAATACTAGGAAGAGCAGTGGATGTTGGTGTATCGCTGAAAAGGGATGGAAATGAGTTGAAGCTGCCTATACTGCTGTTTACGGATGATACAGTTCTGATGAGCGATAATGAATGGGAGTTGCAGGGTCTGGTAAATGGGTTTGGAACAGTGTGCGAAAAACGGAATTTGAAGGTAAATGCGGGGAAGAGCAAGGTTATTGTCTTCGAAAGGGGTGAAGTCACAGAGTTTGAGGTGAAGTTGAACGGTCAGGCTATGGAGATCGTCAGCTCTTTTAAGTATCTGGGCAGTGTGTTCAGTAAAGATGGGACTATGGATGAGAAACTGCGGGAGAGGGTACAACAGGGGAAGAGGGTTGTAGGAACGTTGAAAGCAGTAACAAGAAATAGGGTGGTCAGTATGGAAGTGAAGAAGTCCTTGCATGACAGTGTGGTAATCCCGACACTAACTTACGGAAGCGAAGCATGGACGTTCGGGAAGATACTCAGACCAAGAGTGAGAGCGGTGGAAATGAGTTACTTGAGAAGTGTGTGCGGAGTTACATGGAGGGGTAGACAGACGAATGAGGAAGTAAGAAGGAGGTGTGGTGTGGAGGTAGATGTGCTGGAAAGTGTGAAAAGGAACAACTTGAGATGGCTCGGCCATAAGGAATGTATGGAAAGCGAGAGATTGACTAAGAGGGTGTACGAGAGCGAGGTGGAAGGACAGAGAGGGAGAGGCGCACCGAAGGCGAGGTGGAAGGATGGAGTGAGAAAGTATATGAATGAAGGCGGTGCTGGTTGGGAGGAGGGACGTCGACTGACTTGGGACAGAGGTGCATGGGGGCGGTTCGTTCATGGCCACCCCTTCGGGGATCACGGCGTCAGGCAATAGATAGATAGATAGATAGATAGACTCAATTGAGGACCTTCGCAGTTCTTGGGTTAAATATTGGTAAGATTTGATATACGTAGACTAAACAGTGGATTTAAACACTAGAAGTGTTTAAAGTGTATATTTCTCCTCCAAATTATTTTCACAATGTTTTAGTATCATGGTTATTAATTATATATATTACTTTTCTTAATTACGTATATACTTTGCATATTTTTGTCTGCACTCAATAACTGTATTAGCTCTTGTTTGAACACAACATGTGATTGACTACCATGCACCATTGTTCCATGTGTATTGCAGCAGGTGATCTTAAGCTTTATATATACAGTTTATTATGACAGTACATATTTGAATCACTTACATTTTGTATCAAATCAATATAATTTTAGTTTTCATTTGTAGTTTTCCTATTCCAATTAACTCTTCAAAGGTCGCAGCCATATATAATCACTAACCTCCCTCTGTGGCCCGGTGTTTTTTCTTCTGTATTACTATAGTCACTAAGGAGTGGAGTGAGGTAAGGGTGTGGAGGTGGGGAACGATGGGTGGAGAGGTGGGTGGGTGTTGAGGTGGAGGTGGGGGAGTTGTGGTGGGATTGTTTAGAGTAGTGGAAGAATGCATAATAATTGTAAATTAGGGATATTAATATGTTGTTATATTGGTCAGTCAGTATCACCATTAACCCGAGAAGTGCGATAGAACTCACAGATGTATCTGTATAGCGAATGCGATAGGCCTCACGGAAGCAAGGCCATGACAAAACCTTTCAAAAACAACCCAGGGGCTCTCAAAACAAAGGAATATGTTATTAGGTGAGATAATTCCTCTCAAGTACTTACTCATCCATATGTTTCTCACCGCCCCCTTCTCCTCCTTCCCCACCTTTTTCCTCCCTCCCCCTTCCTCAATTATCACCTATTTTCCCTCTTATTTTCATCATTTATCGCCTATTTCTCGCGTGAATTGTTCTCCCGCGGTTTCGTACACAACAGTGAGTAATTTAGAGATCCTATGCAACAAGAGAGTCTTTCCCGAATCGATCAGTGTGGCGAGACAGCTCAGAGGGGGAGGGTGTATGTCTCGCCGCCTACCGCCTGAGAATACAAGCGGCTGGGGAATATCGTCTTTTTTTAGCCACCCAAACGCTCTCCCCACTTATTTTATCACTCTTCATATGTTTATCATATTAGTAAAATATGTGCTCATGGAAAATAAATTATGGTTTTTATGATAGATATAACAGATTTTGTCAGAATATTGGGCAACTAATTTGCATATAATTACATTGGCCACACCCTTTATTTAGCTCTAACCGGTTAACAGATGCCATTGTTCATGTAACTATGCATCAAGAATAGTATTAGGAATTATATATCCCCTTTAGCTGCAAAATAAAGCAGCTTGTTTGGTAAACGACTGGTTTAGCAAAAACAGAACCAGATAGTTATATGAGGATTGCATTACAAGTAATACTGGGATCATAATTTAATACAGTATCTGCGTTATTTATTTCAATTAGCCTATTTACAGTGGAATTAAATAAAAACTCCATGCTTGTGGTGTGTGTGTGTGTATTTAAAGGGAGATCAGAACAAGGAATGAGTTAAGGTTTCGTGTTAATGGATGGGTAGAAAATGATATTGCTAGATATATTTTTGTGCTATATAATCAATTTCTTCTTATTGTATATCTTTTCATAGATGTATAAGGAACCCGTTAAATGTTGATTTCATGTATTCAATTAAATATTCTACAAAATTTGCATTATAAAATGTATATCATTCATTATGTATTCCATCTAAAGGCTGAGGCTAAATCTAGCAACTAAAGTTTGAAGTTCTTTACATTTCATTTTATATAATCATGTGTAATATTGTTGTATGGTAAACAAATACTGGCATTCCTTACCCTCCTGCTGAATCTCCTACATTCATTTGTTTAGAAAAAACAAAATATCATATCCCTCATTGTTATACCAGGTTTTTGCTGGGGTTAATTTGATAAGTTTGGTAGGTTCTTGCTTGACTAGAGAAGCTGAATCCATTTAAACATAATTATGCACAAAGATAATAGAGGATAAATATAACACATCAAACATGCATATAATATATTTTAGGCACATAGATATTGTATATTAAGTAATAGATTATGGATTATATAAACATAGACGCATGAGCGAGGGTCCACATTACTCTCTCACGATTAAGACTTGGCCTGTACATATTACTTTAGTACTCCCTTCAATTGAGGTACGACACTAGTACTTTTGAGATCACACGATATAGGTATATTTCAAGCTAAATACTTCCCTTTCAAAAAAATATAAGGTATATCACTAAGTACTTTTGAGATTTCACTTGTATAGATATATAGGATTTTCAATGAAGTACTTTCCTTAGATAAGGTATATCATTAATACTTCTTTTAAGGTTAAAATAGCATATTAATATTATTAGATAATTCACTTAAGTACTTCCTTTTATACAAGGTGCATCACTAGTACCTATTAGGGGTTTCACTAGGTATTATATTATTAGGCACTCTGTAGTCTTCTAGTGAGGGTCTTGGCCGTGGTGGTGATCCTGACGTGGCTGGTGGATGGAGACTGAAACTCATGGGTGTTGGGTCTTACATAATATGTATAATATGCCAGTGCATCTGTACAATATTATAGAGCGAACATAGAGAGAAGCTCTCTAACTACTCTGACCGTTATAAGAGTTTTGATGCAGAACCTTCCAGTACTCTTGGGTGTTGGGCCTTGAATGTCATGTACAATATGCCAGTGCAACTGTAACATGTCATCGAATTAACGTAGGAGAGTCTTTTTTTACACAACGTCTCTTAACTATTCTGATCGTTATAAGAGTCTTTCAGGGACTGAGTGGATTAGGTAATTTCCGATAAACGTACCCTAGATCCAGTGCCTGGGGTTCCGTACCGGATGGACTCTATTTGCAAAATGCCGTTATGCAGTGTTGTTACGGTATCTCGCAGAGCCCTTGCGTTTCTAGAGTCCAGCCTGTGAGTGAACTTCTAGTAAGACGAGAGGTGGTTTACTACCAATAATGCGCTTGACAAATCAGAATTCTTTATTGACAGTAACGTCAGATATCAAGGCAGAGGAAAGGATATTAGGTGGCCTTCAGTGAGCTTTAATAACAAATTCCTTTGATGAGCCAAGATCTTAAATAAGATTAAAATAGAGCTTTACAACCAGTTCTGTCAGGGATCTATTTCAATATTAAACCCAAATCTTCCAGCTGTTATCTATCTTCCAGTGAGGGTAGTTAATAGCTTTCCAACTTTAAAGATCTTAACTTTGCCTGTCATAGTCATACCTCTTTCTGAGTTCTTCCCGGTGTCCCTTCTCCGGTTATAAAGGACATATGTGCGGGGAGGAGTCACTGAGGTGGTTGGGGTAGATGCAGCTTTGAAGAAGGGCACGTGGAGATATGGTATCTATGCAGCCTTTTGGTGGTCTTCCTTTCCTTCGTGGTTTTCCTTTTCTTTATGGCATCATGGTTATCAATTGCGCCTTTTTATTCTTGCCGGGTGTTGGAGGGATTGTGAAAGCTATAGTTGCTACTCTGGCACATCTTGGTGATGTGGTGGTTACAGCTTCCTTTCTCTGGGTTGTGGTGTGAAGCGCGGGAAAACTACTTGGCGGTGGTGGCATGGTGGTTATTGTCTTTGTTATTTTACTCATAAAAATAACTAATAATGAGAAGGCCTTCCCTAATTAAGATAATTTCACAATGAAGTATATTACAGTATAAAGATGATATAAAGAAATATGGATACTACATGAATCGCTTAACACAATGTTACTCTCTCTCTCTCTCTCTCTCTCTCTCTCTCTCTCTCTCTCTCTCTCTCTCTCTCTCTCTCTCTCTATCTCTTTCTTTCTCTCTGTCAGTATAACCTCATTTGCATGTATTTTATTCACATGATATTGAATTACCGGTACTTCCCATTTAACTGTGTCTGACAGTCTGCTTATCTAGTCAATCATTTATTTATCTATTTTAAAGAAAGAAGTTTGGCTCGCTTTCGCTCGCCAGGAAAAAAATCGACACCTAAATGGCACGAAAGGTCTTAATATTGGCAAAGGAATGGGGCAAAAGGTCTGAAAATTGCCAAACTAATGAGGCGAATGTCTTGAAATCTCATAATTAATAGGACTAAACATGAGGGAGGAGCAGGACTCGAAAAAAAAAGTGCCTCCACTTAAACTATGCAGTGCGAGGGAGGAAAGGCGGAAGTTTAACAGAGAGACACAGGAAAATCGACTTTAAATCACATTCAACAAAGAACAATTTGGGATCAAAATTTACATACGGTTGCCAGCTATATAAATATACCGATAGTCATGAGGGAAATGGTTTACCAACAAATGTGCCTCAATGTAAATTAGTTTTATATTATATAAATCAGCCATGTCATATCTTGACTATTTGGCTCTATACATTATTATAATGTTATCCTCTGCAATGTTTCTTGGCTACAGGAAATTTAGAATCATGACAAACCGATCTCACCTATTGTATGTGGAATTAATTTGACCAAACTTCGTAAAAGATTATCAATGTATTCAATATCCCACCAACTCAATAATAACTGTGACTCTCTTGCTTGAGGGAAGTCATCCACAGATCAAGCACATTAATTGTCACAACACCAAGGTACATTTATCGCTAGTTTGTAGTTTGCTAACAACAGCTGTATGTTATATTATTAATGACATGTAAATTGTTCAGTAGAGCGTTGTCTGCTGATCAAAGGGTCGGCAGATCAAGCCCGTACTGTCTAGCGATTCGTGACACAAGCTTAATGTTCTCGGGAATTACGACGTCAGGCAAACAAAAACAAAATATTAACACTAATAATAATAAAGATATTTTATTCTTACCAATAAAGTAGTTAAAGATATATATATAGAGAGAGATTACTGCATCATTACTTCAGTCATAATGATGATACTATTTTCCTTCAGGTTTATTTCATTTTAGTATTTATATAAACATTTTGCCTAACAGTCATTTAACCACATTGCCTAACTATTCATTTAATCACAAACAAAGTAAAGCTGGGTATTGAGTATAACCATTAATACTTTGCAGTCTAATATTGTAAGACTAATGCTAATGGTTAATGATGGGGTTAATTGAGATAATTTGAGCACATACCGGCAATATATTGCTCAATTTGTATTACTTATTCATTTAACCCACCACTACTTACTCCACTCCACTTCCATACCCGCCCACCTCCACACCTTTACCTCCCTCCATCCCTTAGTGACTAGTAGGATAGAAGAGTCCGGAGAGGGAGAGGAAGGATGGTGATTATTATATGGCCGCGACTGTACATCTAGCTACAGGAGTAACAAGACAGTTAGTTTGTGTAACATATTGAAATACTATAATCAATACTTTTATAATACGAGCAGCAATGCAATCCAAATGTTCCATGGAAAACGTTATTTATGCGTTTACTTATTAGAGAGGTATCCAGAGTGAGGTTTGGCATCCTCTACCCAACCTTAGCTGTTTCTGTCTGTATCTTTTACTGTCCTACTTTTCCTTCTGTGGGTAGGGGGCTAGGACTCCTCCTCCCCTTGTATAATTCTCCTACTCGACGAGACAGAGAAACGGGCGACAGAACGTGAAATTTGTCTCGGACCCTGAGAATAGGAACTGTAAATGTTGTTTCTGTTCGGGCTCTGTCTCGTGTCAGCCACCCCCAGCAATGGGGTATGTACCTGACTACATACATACATACATACTTAAATGATATGATGCAACATATGTAGGGAAGATATTCTTTCTGATATAGAATATTATTCATGTTCAGTTTGTAGGAAGGCCATGCATCCACAAAGTTCAGATTGGGTATGTGTAAACTGTATATAAGACACTATTCATTTTAACGACTTGCTCGATGAGGATTTTTTGGCATATGTTGCAGGGAATAATTGGGCAAACAACAGGGAATCTTTAGCTACACTTGAAAATAATATTGTTTTAATTCTATGGAACTGAATAACCATAGTATGAGACCTACCTACAGGTATCTATCATACTGATCTTGACTTATTACAATGCATTAACGCGTAACAATTTAAAGTATATAATTTAAATGTTGACATAAACGAGAAGCATCTACAAAATGTAGAGAGCGTAATTATTTGGGGAGTAAAAACTGATTCTAAATTATAACGGTACGAAAATGTGGACAATTATAAGAACAACATATTAAAGGGCATTGACATTTTTTGCAAAGCCATAAAAGTTTTAAATATTCAAACACCTATAACATTATATAACTGCTTTATATATCCATACATTGCATATGATATCGAGGTCTGGGTTGCAAGTGATTGTTACATTAAATCATTTATTACTCTACAGAAAAAAGACTAATTCGACCAGCACGTTATAGAGAACGTACTCAACCAATGATTTAGATTACTTTGCGTTACATATTATGTTAATGGGATTGCACGCTAAATTAATGTTTAGATTTATAGACAGACATATTCCCTGAATTTTAGACAAACTGTTTTCGAAAAATAATATATCCATAAACCCATGTTATGTCCAAAACCATTTAACTAGACACAGGCATAAATTACATTTACCAGTTTACATAACAACATTACATAATTTTCCGACGTGGAGGTGTTCAAATGTTGAATATATTGTCATACAATAAAAATAGTCCCTGTAGTTATACTCCTATAAATAATATTAAAATCTTATTTGTTGAATGAGTTGCTATAGTTGTAATGATATTTGTATTGGAAAATAGAGCTATGAAATTTGCTAGATATACATCACGTTGTCAAGTGTTAGCCTATGTATACTGTGCCTCAGTCGTTATCAGTGTACAGTAGGTATGTACAATCACAGTTTGTTGTATATTTGTATGACTGTATGAATTGTTGTGTGTGTGTTCAGGATTTATATATGTGTGTTTGTCTTATGCACAAATACACATTATCTTGTTCTTTTGTTGACCATAAATATGTATTGTACAGATTAGATGAATACATAATATGCTATATGGCAATAACTCATCTTTGTCACATAGTAAGCTAATTATTGTATTTTAAATCCTGTATCCTATAACATTTTGTTTTATTTGTGACAATAGACATTTTCGAATGTAATTGAATTGTTATATAACTGTATAATGTGTTCTTTTATTTTTGGGTGCAATGATATTTAGTTCATAGAGGTTCAGATATTCCACAGGTTGTAAGAGCTCTCTAACTGGTATTATAATTTCATTCAATTAGTTTCTGATAGTTTGTTTATCTTAGAATATGTCCATGCAGGAACAGTGCACATATTATTATTGCGTAGAAGCCTGACGAAAGGTTCGTAGGGCTGTACTAATGGGAATTACATAACACCCGAGGTAGAGTGCTGCACTAACTACATAACATTATTCATAATTTGCATAGTCTATTTTACTTAAGGAAAGTTCTAAAGCCCCGTGAGGCTATAAGTTTTAAAATATTAGATACCAAAAAAAGGAAGTTTTCATTTGTAGGCTACAGGAAAAGGTTGTTATAAAAGTGTTTTTTGTTTATTTTATTTATTTTATTTGTATACTATTGGCTGTCTATCATCCACCTTCAATTATATATTTGCTTTTTAACTGTTATTTCATTTGTTTTGCTTATTATTATTATTTTTATTATTATTATTATTATTATTATTATTATTATTATAGTTATAATAAGCAAACGTACCGTACTGAACGATATGCGACTTCCTTCCGTTCTCCCTTCCCTAAAACATTATTTATAATTTGTTTAGCCAATCTAACTGACTAATCCGTATCAATGCCTCTTGCTCTTTGTTTGTGTCTCCTCTTTCGTGTCAACAATATAAAAGTACGGGAGATATGAGAAACACAGATAAGTCAATGGCATTCAGATAAAGACCCGGAGAGAGGGTGAGAGGAAGGATAAAAATAGAAGGAGAGAATGGCAGATAAAGACAGGGAGAGATGGAGAGGAATAATACAAACGGGGGAAGAGAATGGGAGAGGAGGGTGGGAACGAAAAATAGGACAATAATGCGATAACATGAGATGGTAAGTTGGAGCAGGAGAGGAAGAAACATAAAACCAATGGGATACATGAAGAAGACGAAGAAGGAAGAGGAGGATGGGAGACGGTGAATAACACCGAGAGAGAGAGAGAGAGAGAGAGAGAGAGAGAGAGAGAGAGAGAGAGAGAGAGAGAGAGAGAGAGAGAGAGAGAGAGAGACAGAGAGAGAGAGAGAGAGAGAGAGAGAGAGAGAGAGAGAATTAGAGTTAATTCTACAGAGAACACACAGACAATCCAGTCCCTACTAAGTGGTAACGGCATCAGAGAGACAGGGACAGTTTATAATAGAAGAATAGGACAACAAAGTCGAAGGGAAAGAAAGAGTGTCACAACGAATAATTATTATCACAAAGACCTTGTTGCCCATTCTAGGAAGATACTGGAAGTGGAAAGAGAGACTGTGTAGTGCATTACAACCATTACAGTGTGTAAAGTATTATCTAATTCCTTCTTGAACTGCTCTATTGAAGAACTGTTAGCAACTTCTAAGGGAAGTTATACCAGGTAAAACAGAACTTGTTTGTGAAAACGTTTCCACAAATGCTAGTGGTGAGCATTTCCAATTATAAGTTACAACAATGGTTGCGTGTTACATTCATATCCAGGAGGAGTAGGCTGTAGGCACCCGCTTAACACAGGATGGTACTCCAGGCGAGTGCTACAGGTGACTGATAAGGACAGCTGTAACTCGTGTTTTACCACCTGGCCTCTCTTGCTGATCCTTTCCGAGTCTTGCCAATATATATATATTTTTGTTTAAGAGACAATGAACGGAGGAAGGAAAAACACAGATAAAACAAAAAGGTCCATGGGCCTAAAGGCATCCTCCATTCATAAAATGTTTGTAACAACTGGATTTAAACATTTGTAGATTGTAAGTTTGTGGAAAGCAATTCCAGGGAAGTGAATTCCAAAGAGTAATAGCTCTGGGGATAAATGAATTCTGATAAGCAGAAGTTCTGCATTGTGGAGGAGAAAGTGTAAATTCATGGGCGCTCTCAGCTGCCCTAATTCTACGGGGAAAGATGTGGAGAGGCGGCACAATTGAAGCAAGTTCCTCGGAACAATTGCTGTGAAAATATCTGTAGAATAATGCAAGGGATGCAATGTTTCTTCGTATGGATAATGTAGGAAGGTCCTGTGTGATTGCAGGGTTATTGATTAATCTAATAGCTTTATTTTGAATTTTGTCCAACTGCCTCAATGCAACCACTCCACTTCCACCCCACAGAGGTGAACAGTAATCCATCTGAGAACGCACATGACTTTTATATATTACGGCCAACTGCTCGTCAGTGAAGAATTCTCGAACTCTGTACAGGAGTCCCAGTTTTTTAGAGGCATTCTTAGCAATGCTTCTAACATAATGTGTCCAGCTCAAGTTAGTAGTTAATGTTACACCGAGAATGTCAATACTAGGGGAAGTGGGAATATTTACATCATTAAAAAATATATGGGAGTCAGTGAGATTCTGTCGGTTAGAAAATTGAATGTACTTGGTTTTCTGTGCATTAAAGGAAACTAGATTCTTTTGTCCCCATTCATTAATTCTAGAAAGGTCCTGGTTCAGAGAAATTGCAGTGTTTTTTTTGAATTTATAAGATCGGGTTGGGTGAAAGAATTGGTAAATGTGAAGGAACTGTGGAGTGTTGAGTCATCTGCGTAGGAATGTATTGGATTATGAGTGGTAGATATGAGATCATTGATATGAATGAGGAACAGAGTTGGGGCCAAAACTGATCCCTGGGGAACACCAGCATTTATTGAGTGAAATTGAGAATAAAGGCCATCTACCATTACACATATATTTCTGTTATGAAGATAAGAAGAAATTAGTGGAACTAATGATGCAAGGCCGTAGTGTGACCTCTTCGACAATAAGGATTGATGCCAGACTCTATCAAATGCCTTTGATATATCCAGTGCTATTGTATGTGTTTCACCATGTTGGTCTGTAGCTTGGTTGATTTGATGCATAAGAAGGCAAAGAATGTCTGCAGTTGATCGACATCGTCTAAAACCATATTGCCTATCACTGATTAATTTATTATTCTCAAGATGCTTAATTATGTGATTATTTAATATAATTTCAAAGACTTTACCAAGAGTGGAAGTTATAGCTATTGGTCTGTAGTTTGATGGATCTGAAGAGGCACCTTTTTTAGGAACTGGATGGATGTTTGCTTCTTTCCAGGGTACTGGGAAGCATGAGGTATGAGTGCACAGACGGAAAACATTTGCCAATACAGGAGCGAGCACCAAGGAGCCATTCTTAAGTACCATTGGAGGAATTTCATCTGGACCAGGAGCCTTATCTACTGAGAGATTCTGCAAAATAGTTTTGACATGTCTGGTGTGGATCTTAAGTGAGGGAATTTCAGGCGAATTAAAATTAAGTACAGGGACATCTTGATTTATTTCATCTAAGGTTGAGTTGGTGGAGAAAATATCCGCAAGAAGGTTAGCTTTACCTCGTGGGTCACTTACAAGATTGCCAGTCGGAGATTTTAATGGTGGAATGGATGAAGCAGTAGTGAAGTTTGATTTGAATGAGTTAAGAGTAGACCAAAATATTTTGTTATCATTTGGATTATTTAGAAGTTTATTTGCCTGCTTGTGGATAAAGTTTGATTTAGTTAGGTTTAATACAGTTTTGGCATGATTTCTGATGTTTCTAAAGTAATTAAAGGCTTCATGTGTTTTTTATCTTGTGTATGCATTGTAGGCTATTGCTTTTTGTTCAGTTACTCTAGCACAATTATGGTCAAACCATTTAGGTGAATTAGATCTTTTACTGTACTTTTGATGAGGAATAAAAGTTTCCATTCCAATTTTTACAAAATCTTGTATGTGGCTCAAGGTGGAGTGTGCATAATTAGAAAAGAAAGAGGTCCAGGGAATATCAATAAAGAAACCTTGAAGACCCTCCCAGTCTGCCCTATCGTAATGCCATTTAGTCACCAAAACAGGTTCAGAGTGGGAAGGTGTGGTAGGTGATAGACAGGTGGCCTGTATCAGACAGTGATCAGAAGATCCAATCGGGGACCTCACTGTAACATCATAATTTTCTGAATTGGTTGTTAAAAATAAGTCCAGTAGGTGGGAATTATGATTAGGATTATATGGTACACGGGTGGGTTGGTTGACTAGTTGAGTGAGATTAAATTAGTCTGCAAATAGCTCACATTCAAGACCAGCATCATCAGTCCTGGCTGAATGAGTGAGCCATTCAACATTATGGACATTAAAATCACCCAACACAGTGATTTCAGAAGAAGCATTTAAGTTGAGGACACTGAGTTGTGAGGACAGAGAATCAAAAAGACTTTGCTCTGGAGGAGTATTTGGGGAACGGTAGATGCAACATATGTATTTAAATTTACCAGCAGAAATTAATTTGTATATAGAATAATCAAAATAGGGACAATTGAAACTAGTAACCTCCTCCAGGGCAATTTCAGATTTTGCGAAGCAACATACACCTCCTTTAGGTCTGAAATTTTGGAGCAGTTGATTACCTGGAAAATTAAATCTAGACGTGTCAGATGTGGATGTTACTTGAGTCTCTGTCAAAAAAAGGAGAGTAGGGGATTCTGCTTGAAGAAATTGGTGTACAGAATTGATGTTAGAGTGAAGTCCCCTTATATTACTAAAGAAAAAGCTGCACCGACGAGCAGCTTTGGGACGTTGCAATGCTCTTGACACAGTCGCATGATGACGACCCCATTGAGGGCAACCCCAGTCTGCCCTCCCTATAGGGGTGGGGGGGGGGGGGGAGGTGCCCCCAGTGGTTTGACCCATGCTACCGACCCTCTATAATGCTCCGGACAAAAAGCTTTTACTCATACTATTAATTCCTGCAACATTCCACTCTGTTGAACACCACCTCTCATCTGCCAACCCTTGTTTATCTCTTTCTCACCGAAACCCAGTTGTTTGGGACTACTGAGAGCAAACTTGTATATGTATCCTCTTATTATCTATATCCTTTGTTTCAAGCCAAAGGTGGGTATTGTGTGTATGTGTGCCACAATCGTGATTTATCTCGGTTTCCCAACATTGATTCTTCTGAATTCTCAACTATCTAGCTAAAACTTGTGTACCACTCTCAAGCTAAAATTGTTTGCAATGTCTATCTATCCCCTATTTCTACTGATTATCCAAAATTCTTTGCCTATAAAACTTCTAATGTGGAACACATTCTATCAATCTCTCCTGTCACAGAAATCTTCATCTTAGGAGATTTCAATGTTCACCACCGCCAATGGCTTTCCTCTCCTTTCACTGACCAACATGGTGAACAAACCTACACCTTTTCTATCCTAAATGACCTAGAGTAGTTAGTTCAGGAACCCACCTGTATCCCGGATCACTTCGGATATCGGCCCAACATATTTTACTTATTTTTAACCTCTAACCCGACCATAAACTTAGCTCCGTCAACTGTCCTAACTCTCCAGTATAGTCATCCGATCCTCCCAACCGGCGGTGCTTGTGGCACATTGTTGTTGCCTACAAGGAGGCTCTTCAGCAGTACTCCTTTGATATTCCATGGAATGATTTTTGCTTCTTTGGCCAGAGACCGTCCGAGAGTGCCGAGCGCATTACCAAGCTAATCCTCTTGGGCATGGCGGCATATTTTCCATTTTCTTTCAGTCTAATATCAAAATATCTTGGCTTACTCATGCTTATTCTACTACTGTCCGCCACAAGGAGGAAGCATTCCAATTTTTCCGTCAGCTTCAAACTCAAGAATCTCGTTCATTTTGTATTTCTGCCCGGAATCAAGCCAAATCTGTTCTTCTGAAATTTCCAACTCTAGCTCTTCCGAAGCTTTCTAGCCAAAAACCTCTCCAACAATTTTCCTTCCTCATTTTTCCCTCCTCTTTTCCACTCTGACGACACTACCACCACATCTTCCTCTGACAAAGCTAAATTCTTTGCTCAAACTTTCACAATAATCTCAACCTTGAATAATTCCAGTCCTGCTCCTCCCTTTCCACCCACTAGCTCTTACTTTTGCCAAATATCATAATTTTGTTTAAGGACGTACTTTCTGCCCTCTCTGGGATAAATACTAAGGAGGCGTACAGACCAGATTGTGTTCCTCCCTTTGTACTCATAAACTGTTCTTCCATGCTGACTCCCTGCCTAAGCAAACTCTTCATCTCTGTCATTCCTCTAACGTCTTTCCTTCTTGCTGGAAGTTTGCTCTCACTCAACTTGTCCCAAAGACGATTGAATGCTTTCAACCTTCCACTTATCATCCAATTGCACTCATTTCTTGCATCTCTCAAATTTTTGAAACTATTCCTAATTCAAAATATCTTAAGCATTTGTCTTCCCATAACCTATTTTCAGTTTGCCAGTATGGTTTAAATAGGGGCCCTCTACTGGTGATATTTTTATCTCAGTAATTCTTGGTCATCCTCCTCTTGAAAATTTGGTGAGATCTTTTCTACTGCGCTATAAATATCGAAAGCCTTTGATAGAGTCTGGCACAAATCTCCAATTTCCAAACTACCCTCCTTCTGTTTCTTTCCCTCCATCTGTGCCTTTACCTCTAATTTCCTTTTTGTTTGTTCCATAGCTGCGGTTGTGGATGGGCATCACTCACTTCCTCAACCTATCAACTCCGGTGTTCCTCAAAGTTTTGTCCTGTCTCCAGTTCTCTTTCTAATATTCATTAATGATCTTCTCAACTGTACCTTTAGTCCCATCCACTCATATGCTGATGACTCTACCTTACAATATTCAACTAGTTTTGCGCAACGACCCGAAAGCAATAACTCCAAAACTCACGTGATGAGGCCATAGCACGCCTATCTTCTGATATGTCAACTATTTTCGATCTTGTTACTTTCAATGCTTCCAAAACCCAATTCCTCAATGTTCGATACCCGTCAAGCTCTTCCTCACATATATCCACTATATTTCAACAATACACAAATCAATCCTTCAAGATATCTTCTCTCAGTATTGTTGGTGTTTCTTTGTATTCAGGCCATTATTGGAAAGACCATATTGCCACCCTTGCTATAAAAAGCTTCCCAGAAATTAGGTGTGCTCACTCTTCTCCGTGGGTTTTTCACCCCTGCGCAGTTTTTTGCTCTGTATAGGGGCACAGTACGCCCGCCCATGTATCGTGTATTGTTCGCATTTATGGGTAGGCTCAACCCATACCTCACTTCTCAAAAGGATAGAGTTAAAAACCTTTTGTCTCATCAACTCGCCTACTCTTACTAATTCCCTACAATCTCTCTCTACATGCCACAATGTTGCATCTCTCTCACTCTTCTATCGCTATTACAATAATCAGTGATCTTCAGAGCTTTCTCAGTGTATACCTCCTCACTTACGGAGAGTGGGGGTCACCCACCTCTCAACACACTCCCACCCCTATTATGTCCAACTCTCTAACTCAAGATTGAACCGATTTTCCTAGTCTTTCTTCTACTCAAGAAGCAAGCTTTGGAACTCTCTTCCTCTATCTGTCTTTCTTTCATCCTATGAATTAAACTGCTTCAAGCTATGTGTTTCCAGATATTTTGACTCTATCGTACCTTGAATTTGGCTCTGTCAATCTTTCAACTTTGGAGAAGACACTTGTTATAGGCAGATTTGCCCCTCTTGTATCCTTCATTCTCATAAAAAAGAAAAACAAATAGACAAAACATTTTGCTACAATCAACGTTGTCATATCCATTAAGTAGTTTAAAAACTTTAGTGAGCTTACCTCATAGTCGGTGTCTTTCAAAAGAAAAGAGATCAAAAGCTTTCAAATGGTCCTCGTAGCACAGTCTTCTAATTTATTTAATACGTTTTTAGTCCTACCTTGTACTCTTCCCAGTCGCTCTATGTCTATCCTGTTTGCTGGAAACCAAAATTGAACAGCATACTCCAGGAGTGGCTGTATCAGAGCATTGTAGAGTATAAGGACTGTTTTTTTTTGTTTTTTTCCCTTAAAATGCCTCATAACATAGCCCAATAATTGTTTAGCATTCTTCTCTACGTCAATGCACTGCTGGGAAAACTTTAGATCCCTCCTAATTTCACCCGCCGGCTTTAGCACCGCCAACAGCTCCGCATCACCACTGAGAAAACTCGATCCTAATTTGAGTATTTCATATCCCTATTCCCTTTATTCATTGCATGAACAGTAGTTAAGTGCTTGTTTAACCTCCACATAGTTCTGTAGTTGCCGTGCATGATATTTTATTGCTTTTCTGACTGATAAACATTGTTGTTTACATGTGTTATCCTAGCTTGTAGCAGACGACGCACGCGCACCTCTAATCGACCTAGCTTTGTATTTTCTTATTAACTCTAGTAGTTATCGTATTCAGTATCCTACTGTAGCTATATATATATCTGTAATTTTAGTTGTTGCTTGCATGATCTTGTAGTAACCTTTGACTGATAACTTTATTTATCTAAATATAATCCTGCTTGACTAGCCTACAGTGACACCAGCGCCATTTGTTGATACAGTATATTAACCCCTTGTATGAAGTTACACTTTATTCTTATATAATCTCTTATTTGGTGAATTGTACATTTAGTTACATATTCTATTATATATATATATATATTTGTTTTGCTTTTTTAGGTAGGTTATCACCCCTGGTAGCCTACTTCTGCATATTTCATACTTTTTGTTTTTGGTTATTTTTGTTTTCGGTTAGTCTAGGCTATCATCCCTGGTGGCCTATTTCTGCGTACTGTTTTCGGTTATTTTTGTTTTCGGTTAGTCTAGGCTATCATCCCTGGTGGCCTATTTCTGCGTACTTCAATTTTTAAATTTTCAGTTAGGCTATTACCGCTGGTGGCCTATTTCTGCGTACCGGTATTTCATAATTTTTGTTTTCGGTTAAGATAGTCTATAACCCCTGGTGGCCTATTTCTGTTTAAATAAAAATAAAATTGTTTTCGGTTCGGCTATCACTGCGTATTCAAATATAATTTTGTTTTGTTTTAATTTTCGGTTAGGCTATCACCGCTGATAACCTATTTGTGCGTATTTCAACATTTTTGTTTTCGGTTAGGCCTATTTAAGTAAGTGAAGTGACCTGAAGGGAGTGAAGTGTTATTAAAGTGAAATAAGTGTTTTTAAAGTGAGTTTAGTGTTTTTAAAGTGAGTTAAGTGTTTTTAAGTGAGTGAAGGGATCTGAAGAAAGTGATCGTCACCATGCCTCGTGCCTGTACGAACTGCGCCGGTAGGTTTGGTGCTTCCATGTTTGCTCCTGCCGATCCACAAGTCTGCCGACTCTGCTAGCAACGAGAGGATTTGACAGCAAAATTGGATGAAGCCCACAACAAGATCAACGCCCTCACCAGGAAGCTGGAATCACTCCAAGAGTTTGTAACACTCAACGTTGGAGTATCACTAACTCCAATTGTTTCAACTCCAGCATCCACCACCGCCCCAACGTCATCTGCCAACAATCCAACACCTGCAGTAGCCACTGCAGCAGATGCTTCTGACGAACCTTAGCCGACATCAAACCAGGATAGCCGGCCTGTTCACCTTAGTCTCTCCCCCACTCCTCGTGCAAGAAGCCTGCTAGCAAGAACAGTACCAACCCCTCGCCCACGTTCTAACCACTCCTCTCCCTGACCTGTACGCAGAGACCCGCCACCACAGGTTTCTGGATTTACACCAGTGAGGAACGGTGCACGGCCAACGCAGAAAAGGTCTCTTCTACCAGTCACAATGTCAAACAGATTTGAGATATTGGTAGAGATGGAAGACGAACCAGAAGAGACCTGGCTCGTTGGGGATTCCATCCTACGAGGACAGGTCGAAGAGTTCTGCGACAGAGTCCCAAATCGACGAAAGAGATTTTGCATCCCAGGAGCTGGACTGGACAGCAATGTGGAAGCCTTCGAAGATACCACAAAAGATGCAAATGAAAATACCCTTTTTGTCATCCATGCTGGTTCAAATGACGTCATGATCACCAGATCCGAAGAGTTGATGGAGAAATATCGCAAGATGATCCAGCACTACAAAAACAAGACAAGGAATATCATCATCTCAGGCATTCTCCCCAAGATCGACGCACCTGACAAATTCTACGACAAGGCCTTCAGCACAAATAGCCGACTAAAATATTTGTGTCTGAGGGAAGAAGTTGAATTCATCAACCTCTGGGACAACTTCTACAACCAGCCTACTCTGTTCCACAAGGATGGCACTCATCTAAACCCTGTGGGTTCAGCACGCATGGGTCGTCTCCTACACGAAGCAGTCCGCAGCCATGGATCAAAAAACGCCATCCGAGAAGAAGCAGCAGTGGCATAAATCATCCAATGCCAAGCAAAAAACAGAGGCAACCGAGGACCACCAGCGATAAGGACCGAAGACATCGAGGACCGAGGACAGCCATGAACATAAATGTAGATCCGACAAGAACCAAAAATATTATTAAAGAGCATTCCGTGAGTTCTAAAATAACAAATTTAAAGGTTTTCTATGCAAACGCTCGTAGCATACGCAATACATTTTCAGATTTAGAGGAGCTAGTGTTTACAGAAAATTATGATGTGATTGGCATAACAGAACCTTGGCTCAATACAGAAGATAGAGACTTTTTAGCAGAGTATTCACTTCCCGGTTATGTAATGTTTGAGAAAAGCTGAATAAATCGAAATGGAGGTGGCGTTTTACTTTATATCAAAGAAAGTCTTAACCCTACCCTCTTGTCAAAACCTCAAATTGTGAACGTCGACACATCTTTTGTGCTAATAAAGAATAATAAAGGTACAAAAATAATACTTGCGTTAATATACAGACCTCCAGCTCAATCAGTGCAAACTGACCGAAAAATTTACAAACAAATTGCAGATGTAAGTAACTCACAAGCTACCGTAATTTTTGGCGACTTTAATTTACCTGTGACCAAGTGGGGCGATACTCTTACTTCACACTCCGGACATGACTTGTATACGAACTTGCAAGAGAGTTCGCTTTATCAATTTGTTCGAACGCCGACCCGTGGTAATAACGTTCTTGACATTGTACTTGCAACAAAAGAAGAATTAATAGAGAATTTGAATGTTGGTGACGAATTCAGTAACCGCGACCATCGTACGATAACTTTCACTTTAAAGTTTACTAGTAACGAACCAAATAGTAGCATCGAAAAAGTCCCTAATTTCAAGAAAGCAAACTTCTATAAACTTAGAGCTATGTTTAAAGAAACTGACTGGAGCTTTTTAATTAACAATAATGACATAAATACATCTTGGAGGTTATTCGAAACCACTTACCTAAAAGCAGTGCAAGACTGCATACCATCAAAAATACGGCGTCCAGGCCATAATAATAAGCCCAAATGGTGGAATAAATATAATTGCTAAAAAATTTGCTAATGATAGATTAAAATCCTCACAAAATGACGAAGAACGGGTGAAATTTGTAGAGCTATGACGCAAAGCCAAAAAGTTAATTAAGCAAAGTAAAATGACCTTAGAGTTACATATTGCGAATCAAAGTAAAACAAACCCGAAAGAATTCTATAGTTATATCAGAAAGAAAAAAGTAGTTACTTCAACTGTTGGACCGTTAGTCGATGAAAATGGAAAAAAACACCAAAGACGAAGTACAAATGAGTAATGCCCTCAATACCTTCTTTGCATCAGTTTTTACAACAGAAGACCTCAGTGATATCCCTACACCATCGCCGATTCAGATTGATAATTCAGATGTTCTAAGCAATATCACCGTTACAGAGAGAGAAGTATTGAATTGTTTAGATAAACTCAAGGTAAATAAAACGCCTGGACCTGATACAATCTCGCCTAGGGTTCTAAAGGAAGCTAAGGATGAGCTCTCCAAACCACTGACATTACTATTCAATAAATCCTTGGAGTCTGGATCTATGCCTGATCAGTGGAAGCTAGCCAACGTAACACCGATGTTCAAAAAGGCAGCAAATCCCTACCCAGTAACTATCGTCCAATTAGCTTAACCTCAGTTGTATGTAAAATGCTAGAAACGGTCATACGAGACAGACTCGTAAATCACTTAGAGGGAAATAACATAATTAAAGATGCTCAACACGGCTTTCGTAAAAAACGTTCCTGTTTAACAAACCTCTTAGACTTCTTTCACGATATCCTCAACCTCTACGATGAGAATAAAGCTGTAGATATTATATACCTTGATTTTCAAAGGGCCTTGACAAAGTTCCCCACAAACGTTTACTGCTAAAACTAAAAGCGCATGGAATACAAGACGGTGTGTTGAAATGGATAGAAAAATGGCTCCACGACAGAAAGTAAAGTGTAGTCATAAACGGTAAGGCATCTAAATGGACCAATGTAAGTAGCGGGGTACCCCAGGGATCGGTACTAGGTCCAATTCTCTTTCTAATTTACATCAACGACATAGATGAGGGTCTCACTTGTACAATCTCAAAATTTGCTGACGATACAAACATTTCAAATAGCGTACTCTCAAAAGAACAATTTGACGATATTGAACACAATCTAGATAAATTGTCATGTTGGGCCCAAATTTGGCAAATGAGTTTCAATGCGGATAAATGTAAAATACTACATATCGGATACCTAAATGAGAAAGCAAACTATTCGATGAATGGCACTCAGCTTAAGAATGTAAACAGAGAAACCGATCTGGGAGTAACAATATTGAGTAACTTAAAACCGAGTCGACAATGTTCAGAAGTTGTTAAGAAGGCAAACAAAATAATTGGCTTTATAGGCAGGTCATTTGAGCATAAATCCAAAGAAGTTATCCTAACCCTTTACAATTCCTTAGTCCGCCCTCTTCTGGAATACTGCGTTCAATCCTGGTGCCCTTATTGCCAAAAAAATATAAATAAGCTAGAACGAGTTCAACGTAGAGTTACCAATATGATAAGTAGCCTAAAGAACAAACCATACGAAGAGCGTCTTAGAGAATTAAATCTATTTCCTTTAACCCAGCGCAGATTAACCCTCCTGGCCCGGGCAGGCTCTCCTAATGACGGAGCTCGTATCCGGGCGATCTGGTCGAATATCAACAAAAGTAAACTAAGGCTAATCTCGCTTAATATATAACCTACATTAATCAAACATATATAGAAATGAGCGCCTTACCTTCCTGCGTAGAATGGCGTTAAGTAGAGCTCTCTAGCTCAACTGGTTCCGGAGTGATGGTGATGGAAGTGGAGATAACTTTTGCGGCGTATTTACCTCGGCGCGTCCGAACACTCAACCGCGGCCCCGGCTACGACGCCCAGTTGCACTCGTCGCTCCACCCGCAATTATGCCGGGAAGCGATTTGATAGTGTTTTATTGGTTATTCTGTCATTTATTATAGTTATTATGTTATTTTCACTCAATAAAGTTATTTATATGAACTTATTTGTGTCTCTGTCACTTATTACTTCGTTTTATTATTATTATTATGATTATTAGTGTCACTTTCACTGGACTTTGATAATTGGTAGTGTCATTTCCCCTTTTATGTATTGTTAGGTAAGCTAATAATATATATAGTGTCACTGTCACTTATTCATATTGTTATGAAGGCACTTATTATTACTTGTGTGTGTCTCTTTCACTTATACTTAGTTTTATTATTATTATACTGTCACTTTGACTGGCCTAGGCTTATTGAGTGTCATTTTCACTTATTTATTGTTAGAAATATATATTTTAGTGTCACTTTCACTTGCTCATATTGTTATGAAGGCACTTATTATTACTTGTGTGTGTCTCTTTCACTTTTACTTAGTTTTAATATTATTATACTGTCACTTTGACTGGCCTAGGCTTATTGAGTGTCATTTTCACTTATTTATTGTTAGAAATATATATTTTAGTGTCACTTTCACTTGTTCATATTGTTATTGAAGGCACTTATTATTACTTATGTGTCCTTTTCACTTATACTTAGTTATATTATTATTCTTAGCCTACATTTGAGTGTCACTTTCACTGTTGCCACTTCCACTTCAAAAGTTTGTTAGAGTGTGGAAGTCGTTGAAGCAGGTGCCAGCACACAGTCCAACTTGACACTCGAGGCATTCCCAAGTGGTTTTTGTGGGTTTGCGGGGTCTGCGAGTTGTGTGGCTGCACACATGGCACCTCTTCTGACTCCTAGCGTTACTACCTGGTGCTTTGAAAGGAAGGGCGTTGAGCTGGTGCTTCCTGAAGAATTCAGCACACCCCGTTCTGTCAAGCTGGCCTGGTCCTAGTATTGGCCTGCATGGTGTACCCGCATGTTTAGCCAGGAGCTCAAGTAGCACCTGCTTGTGGAACTTCCGCAGGGACTTGTACTTCTTGGCTCCTGGAGTCCTCAGACGGTAGATGTTGTAGGCATTGAGGACCGACATATCTACCGTATGCAGGATAAACTTCTTGTACCACCTGCAAGATGTTCGCAGGCATTCGATGAAGCCCATCTGCATGTCGGACTTGTCGACGAGGCGTATATTGATGTTATAATCCAGGACAGCAGCTGGTTTTTGGACGGGGTTCTTGGTTGTTCGGTCCACCTTCCCTGTGGCGACCATCTGGGCCTTGTGGCATGTGGTGAGGAGGTTGACCTTGGGCTGGTCATGCTAGTGGATGGAGAGGATAGGGCCACTCTTCTTGTGGAAGATGTCCGCCTTCTTCGTCTTGATTGGGTAGCCTGGCATGCCCTTCCTTTTGCCCTTGACTGTGCCGACAGTTCCGGTCTTGCGGTCATGGAGGTACTTGGTCAGGAGAGGCGACGTGTAATAATTTTCTGTGTAAACGATGTGGTTTTTATTGAAGTGCCTCTCCATCATCTTCTTCACTACAGCGCCACCAAAACCAATGAGAGGGTCAGTCACAACTTCTCCAGCCTTGCCGCTGTAGACTATAAAGTCCAGCACATACCCCATCAAGCAGTCGCAGAGGACGAAGAGCTTGATGCCGAAGCGGTGTCTCTTGGACGGGATATACTGTCGGAAGTGCAGCCTACCACGGAACAGGACCAGAGACTCGTCGAGGCACATCTTCTGGAAAGGAATCAGGTATGTGGTGAACCGATGACGTATCATGTCATACAGCTTCCTGATCTTCCATAATGAGTCGGGAAGGTGGACTGCCATGTTGTTTGTCAGGTGGAGATAGGAGAGGATGTCGAAGTACCTGTCCCTGGACATGTATTTGGCAAATGATGGAGTCGTTATGATGTCGCCAGTGATCCAGTAGTCAGCCAGAACGTGCTTCCTTATATGAGTCATCAGCATTGTGAGTGCCAAGAACACATATAGTTCTGCCACAGTGAGAGCTCTCCATGCCACCATCTTGGCACTGGTCTTCCTCCCAAGAAAGTTGGCACAGATAGCATGGTGGTGATTTGTCTCTTTGACGAGGTATTCCATGACTTCAATGTCATAGAAGCCACAGAAAAGTTCACTGGGGGTAGCATCTGGGCCACAGGGATATGCTGGTGACACCCCAGAACCCATCTGTACCTCGTCAAAGGCAGGACAATCTGGCTCAAAATCAGCTCCATCTGTCCACACAAACAGGTCGGATGCTGATGCTCAAGGTCGTGCTGCAGCAGGCACACGCCCTGGACACCCTGGCACACGCCCTTGGCCACGCGGATGCCCAGGCGGACGCCCTGCACGCCCACGCCCAGGCCCAGGCCCAGGGGCAGCGGCGTCGGCAGGCTGACAACGTCCACGACCTCGCCCTCTCCCTCGTTTTGTCGGCACTTCCTCTTCCTCTTCCTCTTCCTGTTCCTCTTCCTCTTCCTCCTCAGGCGACGTCAGGTCATCTGGGGCAATGTTGGGGTCGTCAGCATCCTCTTCAGGAGACAATTCTGGTGAAGAAGTGACCGGGCGTCGGCGGTGTGAGGCGCGGGAGGCTGCGGGAGCTTCAAGAATGGGAGCCGAGGCCTCGGGAGTTGGGCTATTTTTGCGGCGAGCCGAGGGCTTTTCAGCAGCAAATAATGCTCTACGGTGTGTTGAGGCCTGTGGCACATCACCAATACCATTTGAAGAGGCCCTTTGGTCATCCTGAACGAGAGATGAAGTCGAGGGCTGTGGGTGACCCACGCGGCGTCCTGTGTCAAGGCGTCGGGACAATGGAATGCGGGTGGTTGCTAGGCCAGGGTCGGCGTCATTATCGCTATCTTCAGCTTCCCTATGCTTTTCTGCGGCTGCCCTGCGTGCTTTTTTAGCTGCACTTTTGATCAATGATTGTTTGTAGAAATATTTGCCCACTTTCAAGGGCGTACGGGCAGGCAAAGGGGAAGGTCCTGAGCTAGGGCTAGGGCTAGGCCTAGGCTGACCTAGCAAAGATGGCGAGGGGGTAGGCCTAGGTTCTAGCACACTGGGAAGCTCAATGGCACCTTCCTGAAACACTTCCACATCAGGATCATCACTACTGTCTCCCCCCTCAAATAAATCGACATTATCGTCGTCTCCATAGCCCACGAAATCGTCTTCACTTTCACTTATAAATTGTACCTTGTCCACCAAGCTTTCGCCACTGCTCTCTTCATCACTATCAAAAAGTTGTCGCTGTATAGCGCTATCACTCAACAAACGCTTAACTTTCTTTTGTTGAGCTCTCTTCTCGGTTGCAACAGGCGTTGAAGTTGCGAGTGGGGTAGTACTGGGGCCCGCGGGAGGTTGCAACGAATCGGACATGTCGGAAAACATTTTTTCAGTATTACTCGCTATGGCGGCCACGTACGAACTGATAACACTAGTAGTTGAGGTTTGGTGGTGCTGCGGTCGCTCCTACCATGCCAAAATTGGTCGCGCGAATTTTGAAGAACGCTTTCAAGCACAAGGATTTTAAAATGACACCCGTGTTCCGGCCCTTTTTTTTGGGTGTCATTTTAAAATGACACCCGGGCTGGAAGGGTTAAGAGGTTACTTAATTCAAGTGTTCAAAATCATCAAAGGCATCGACAATATGGACTGTAGTAAGTACTTCACTATCGACCAATATAATTACACGCGGGGAAACGGTTGCAAAATTAGTGGTAAATCTTTTAACTCACACGAATCTAAGAATTTCTTCTTCAATCGAGTTGTAAACTTGTGGAATGGGCTTCCCCGAAACCTTATAGACTGCATCACCGTTGATTCATTTAAACTCCGCCTAGACAAATATCTCGCATCAAACCCGCGACTGACTGTGTTTGTAAATGAATAACTTTATTTTATCCCCCCCTCAGTTACTAACCCATCTGTCCCCTACTAACTTCCTAATCCTGCCACGGACATTAGTTCCAGGTCAGTAATTCCCTTTCCAATGTTCCCTTACCCACTCTAAACCACTGTTTGGACACTTGATCCTCAGTGTTTTGGAGGACAAGCAACCTAGAAGGGCCACTAGACCTGTTGTTGCTTGATTTCCTTTGTACTCCTTTGTACTAATCAGAACACCTAAATCCTTTTCAAAGTGAGTCCCTTCCAGAGGCATTCCCAATAGCGAATAACCTGGCTTGTGGTATGCTTGGCCGATATGCATCATTTTGCACTTTTTCAAGTATATTGGCGTCTGCAATGTCTCGGACCAGTCTCCTTGGCTGTTAAGATCCGCCCTGAGGGTTTCAACACTTTTAGAGCCCTTCACATACACTCTAAGTTAATTATTTTCATCTGCAAACTTGCATATCACACTCAAGTTGACTCAACAGACCAATGTCGATGTCATTGACATATATGATAAACAGAAGTGGGACAAGGACAGATCCCTGTGGAACTCCAGAGGTGACTGGAGTTTACTCAGAAAAAACACCATTGATTACCATCCATTGCTGACTACCTCTTAGCCAACATTCTATCCAAGCTGTGACTTCTGTATTGATACCTAGTGCACTCACTCCCACTAGGGGAGGTGTGGTGGAGTGATCTAATTGCTTCTGGACTGGTAACCTAAAAGTTCCTAGTTTGAATCCTGATTTGACAATTAGAAGATATTATTGGGATGGAATTTGTGCAATGCTTTGTTTCTTTACATCACTACAAAGCCCGCCGACACGCCATGGAAAATACTTTTGCTGTTTCCAATAAATTAGCATTGTGTACATAATCCCATATATAATTATGTTATGGGGCAGTGCCTACTGAGCTCAATAGGTGGTGTTTGAGAGAGAATGGGTCTGAGACAGTATTATGGAACAGTGAATCAGTGGCAATGCAGCTTTGAGGCTTTGAGGAGTCGAAGCTTGCACCGGGCCATGAAGTGACAACCAGGCTTATGAAGATAATGCCACAAATGAACCAGATACAACACACAAACTGTCTCAATGTAGCCCACACAGTCTGGAATAAGGCCTTTAGCTTCACCGTGTTCAGCGGTTAAATCTACTGGCTTCTAGCCAATATCCGGATGTAGAAGTTGGAATATAGGAAACAATATATAACAAATCTAGGTATAGGATATCTATGGCTCTTCTTCTGTCACTCAGTTGGTAGGATATGATAAGTGTTGCATGAATCCATATTGGGAATCTGTATTTAAGTTATGGATTTCCTGGTAGTCAGCTATCTTATGTATTAGTATTCCTTCTAAAACGTTTATTTTGATAGAAGTCACGTTATTTGGCCGATAATTCTTAGGACACCCATGATTGCCTTTCTTAAAGATTGGAGTCACATTGGCCAGCTTCCAGTCTTCAAGGAACTCGCCGTTTTTTTGTGATTTATTCAAGATTTATGCCAGAAAGGTGCAACTTCATCTTGCACCTCTCATACAACTGGGCCAGATGATTTGAACCAAAATACTTTATCTATTATTTTTGCTATCTCCTCTGGGGTACACCTAATTATGCTAAGAACTAAGGCAAAATAGTAGTTTAGGGATAGCTATATCATTGTCAGAGGTTTATAGTTGGATTCTTACTGCACACATAGTTGAAGAACTCTCTAGGTCTCTCTTTGCAGAGGGCTGAAACCCTGAGTTCTTATTCCGCTTTGCTTCCTTTAAAAGAGAGTTCACTCTCCTACACATATTTTTGAAGGAATTTAGATCTCTGTGGTCCTGACTTCATTTGGCCTTTCTGTATGCAAAATTTTTCTTAACTAATTGCTGAAGCTATGTCACTTGTGAACCATTTTGGTTGAGGTGAGCCTAATATGATACGTTTATTGGGAACGAAACAGCTTGTCGATCTATAATCTACTCTTTGAATGAGCACCAATACGCATTAACATCTTCACCCTCAAATTTGATCTGGGATAAATTTCCCTGAAGACTTTCAAAATGTGCTCGTACTCTGAGGACTGGCGAGTCTGCTGGAAGAGGTACGAAGTGAGAACCTAACTAGATTGTTGTGGGTATTTCCTCTGAGTGATATCCAACAGATAAAGTCACACTTTCTTCAGAGGGGAACACAAGATCTAGTATATTGTTGCCTTTAGTAGGCTTGTTCACTCACTGGGTCAAAAGGTTATCATTAGCAAAGTCAACAAGATGCCTACCTTCAGTATTGGCAATTCTTGCTTCCCAGTTTATCAGGCAATTAAAGTCACCTAAGATCACACTGGATTTGCAGTCGATAAGACCACCCAGTCTTGTGTACAGAAGTTCAACCTTTTCATCAATTTGATGTGGAGACCTGTACACCAGAACAACCCTATCGGTAGAGTTACCTAGATTGAGGTTTATTACTAACAGAGAGAGAGAGAGAGAGAGAGAGAATGAGAGTGAGAGATAGAGAGAGAGAGAGAGAGTGAGAGTGAGAGTGAGAGTGAGAGATAGAGAGGAGTAATGTGATGGAGGTAGAGCACAGCCTCCCGTCTACAACACTAGGGCAGATCAGACATCCGCCATCGTCATCCGACCACAAGCCACCCAATTTAATGTTCTTTCACATATAAATGCTCCTGTAAGTGGAATAGTTTAAGCTGTAATATACAGTATATACAGTATATATATATATATATATATATATATATATATATATATATATATATATATGTATAATAAATACAGATTATATACTGTATATAATTATATTTAAGTTCACAATATATAAACATTGAAAACAAAACAAATTAATAAATACCCTTTTGTAAACGAATTTGTAAATTATTGTAAATAAATTGTATTTAACTCTTTCAGTTTTGAGGACGTATTTTTACACTTAAATCTGATCATCATTAGACAATTGCATGTAATTTAGGAAGGCTCGCTAGGAATCAAAGAAATAGTAACACTCTCATATTATTACGGTACCTCTCTAGCTCTCACAAGTGTTTGCTAAATTGAAAACAAAAGCAAAATATTAATCGTTTAATATTAGCCAGTGTAGGCTATTAATACGCATCATAATCAGCAAGGTACTAATGAAAACTATAATATAAGCTGGTCTTTAGACAGTGATTTGCGCATGAAAATCCTCATATGTATTACAATATAAAACGAAATAGGAAGGAGAGGATGTGGAATAAAAACAAACATGGGAGGGAGAGAGAGAGAGAGAAAGAGAGAGAGCAGTGTTATGGCCAGGGTAATGGACAGGTTTGTCGGATAATTACCTTGATACGATGGTGACTAGGGGGGGGTGGGGGGAGAGAATAGGGGAGGGAGGGAGAAGAGATAAAGCGGGGAAGAAGAAGGGAAGAAAATAAAAGAGAACAGAAGAGGAGAGGATGGGAGAGGGAAGAAAGTGGGGGGGGGGGTTAGAGGGGAGAAAGAGGGGAGGAGGAGAGGGAAGGAAATGGGAAAGAAGGGAGAGGGGAAGAAGAGGAAAGAGGATGGTAGGGAGGAAGGCAGGGAATGGAACAGAGCTCAGGGGAGGCTGCCACTCATACTGGCATATTTTTTAGCCTGTAAAATTGCAGTGGAATGATAAAGCTATTGTGATGTTTGTACCAACTGCTGAACAAAAAACACAAACATGAATGGATGGGGGAGGGAGGAAGGAAGAGATAAAAGGAAGGGAGGAAGTGAACAGGAAGGAGAGGAAAGGAAGGGAGAGGAGGAATGAGGCTGGGAAAGAGGGAAAAAGGGAAAGAGAGAGCAGAGTGGAATGAACAAGTGAGAGAGGAGGTAGAAGGGAAAGTTGGAAGGCAGGGAAAATAAAAGGGAGGAATTTAATAGAAAAATATGAGAAGATGGGGAGAGTGCATATGGAAAGGGAGAGAGGGAGGAATGAGTAGAATATATGGGGGGGGGGTGATGGAAAAGAAGGGAGGAGGGTGAGGAAGGGAATAGAGTAGAGATAATGAGAAGTTAGAAAGGAGTTGAAAGGGATGAGAGGAAGGAGGTAAAGAGAGTAACGAAGGAAGGAGAAGAAAGAGTGAAGGAAGTGAGACGGAGGAGAGGGAAGAGGAGAGAGAGGAGGGAATAAGAGGGCAGAAGGTGGAAATGAATGGAGAAAGGGGAATGAGAAGAGAAGGAGGTGAATACAGGCTAAATAAGGTTAACAGGAAGGTAAGAAGAGGAAGGCAGGGGGATAATTGGGGGAAGCGAGAGGGGGATAGGCTAAGGGGTAATGAAATGGGAGATGATTTTGGAAGACAATGACACAGTAGGAAGGAGCGAAATTTATAGATACAACGAAGGAAAAATAAATTAGAGTCAGTAGGAGGATAAGATGAAACATAACATATTTTCATTAAAATTGGATAATAGATGAAAATGTATTGCATACAGAACGGGACAAATGAGGGAGGAAGGGGAGAAGGGGAAGAAGTGAGGGAGAGAGAAATGAGGGAGGGAAGGGAGGGAGCAGTTGTATCTAGAAGCGAGACTTAAGTCGAAACTAATGTATATACTGTATATAATGAACACGTACACCCCGAATGAACCAAGCATGTTACATCAACCAATGCTATTAACGTATCATGTAAAATATATCTATGTAATACATTTTGTCAAGGAGTAGCACCCTCCTCCTTTTTCTTCCTCCTCTCACTGAGATCTTTATTTCAGTTATTTATATGTCCATTATATTAAAGTGGTAATAGCCACTACTATATATATATATATATATATATATATATATGAGATTGTGCAAACAAACTGACATACAGACATACAGCTATTGAATATAATGACACAATTACTGTACAAGGGTCAACACTCAGTATCCTCAGTGCCTCATTGGGATAATCGAATGATCTCCAACATAACTGTGTGAGGTTAGTGACCTACCAAGAACTAGTATCTGGAATATCCCGATTACCGAACAAACAGTTTTGAAGGCTGTACTCGGGAGGATCTAAAAGGAGGGTCTTGTGAGTGGCGGCGTTATCCAATGCTAACCAAAGTTAAAGGATCCTTTTAGGTACTAAATAAAGGGATTTGCTAAGTATAATCAAAATGTGTTCATTCATTCTCAAAGCTTTTGTGCAAACAGTCAAACAGACTAACACACACTTACACAGAAAGACAGTAAATGTATAGATTACCAAAGTTATTGAGGCATGCATACCATGACCAATTCAATCTAGTCAACCAAAATGCTTATTCCGTGTATCAGTATTGAAGATAGAACCATGATAATCAATGGGTGGCAAAGCCCCCACCCCCAACTGGATTCAGCCAATCATCTCCAAAATTGTTGTGTACAATCAGCACAATCCAGTACCTCCAGTATAGTAATTATTTAACAAAAACTCCCCCCTCAAAAAATAAAAATAATAATAACAATAATAAATAAATAAAGTTCAAGAAGAAAAACATGAGAGACGGATTATCGTTCAATATTAACCAAACGATAATTAGATCCTTTGGAGTGCCACATGTGAGGACTGACCTATTTTCGTTGAAATCCATCATTTGTTCTCAAGATAATTTACGAATGCACACACACACATACATTATCGGAAACAATACCTTAGCCATCATGCCAATGGCGACAGGAAGAGTAATATCAACAACAAGTGGTAGCTTTCAATGAACCGCTTCTGAGGCCCCCAGTAAAAAGAGCAGTATAGCAACAAGTGCCATAAGTCGCCACCATCCATCACAGCTGTCCTGGCCTGATGGCTGGCAGTTCGGGCTCGTCTGTCAGAGAGTCCTATTTCAACACTCGCTGGTTCATACTTTACCTAATTTTACGAGTCACAATGTTCAGTCAAAATCATCAGTTAGTCGAAAACCTTGCCCATAAACTGTATACAGTAATGTCAAGTTAATATCACTTTCCCGTGACAGTCCTCATATAGTATATTATAAATAGCCTGTGACTAGCACTTTATATATCACATAGTATAAGTGTTGAGTTAGTGTCCCTTTATTTATATTTAATTTAAATTATCATCATGGTTATCGATTAAATATTGACTTGACTACATGTACAACCGATTGCAGTGAAAGGCAAATCTTACAAATCGTTATGGAGAGTTTTGACACGCTAATGTAATAATATAAAACATTATTATTTAGACACGTTCCCGAGTCCGTATTTTCCCTTAATCATTGTTGTTGACTGTCTCAAGTTATCCACACAATAGTGCACCAGCTAATTGTGCAGACGATTATTCACAAACTCTAAGTCAAGGATTTTAAAAGTTAGAATATACAGTCATTTATCAATATTTTGAAGTATCTTTTATTTTTAACATACCAATCGATTTAAATTTGTGAATATGTAGTTCTATGCAGAAATATACATATTATACATCACAATATACATATGTATTTTATTTTAATTTTTCATATGAACGATAGATTTGGGAAATGCAATGTATGTCATGATTAAGTACAAAATACAAAGGACTACAAGTGAAAAGAACCAAAAACAGATATATTGATCTCTACTAAGCTACTTGTAAGTAAACTATCTAATCTATGTAAAAACAAAGGAAAGGATAGCACAGTAAAGAGTGGTGTTATTCGTTTGTAAATGCATTTAATCGGGGGTTAAGAGCAGGATAATTAAGGGGAGGCTGACCTTTAACTTTCCCTCTAATTTATTGTTGCTCAGAGTGTTCAACAGTGGTTAACTTTATAGTCGGTAAGGGCCATTGGAAATGGAAGTACTGCTCTGGGACTAATATCCAGGGTAGAGTTAGGAAATGTGTGTTTGGGATAATTTGGGTTAGTAACAATACAGCCATAAATTATCCTTCATGTATCTGGGGAAAACAGGGTAACATCTTAGATATATATTTATAAACGCAGTGATCCTCGATGTATTGTGCAGATTTAAGGCAAGATATTATTGTCTTCAACGGTGTTGCAGTTTAAAACATTTCGAGGACGCTTAGATCGAAGAAGATAATTGAGATAACGGGCCCCAAACCAACGATACCACCGCGTGGCCAGCATAACCACACAGGCAACCTCAAAACCCCAGGAGAGACAACGAGGACATTTACCTGAGTTTCCCCTCCGAGTACACCGGAATCTACCTGAGTTGACCATGCCCAGCCGTCCACCCCACAGTTCTCTCTCACGCCAACAGCCCTCCAATAGAACGGAGTGCCCTCTCAGCCAGTCACAAGCCGTATTCCTCAGCCAACCACAACCGCCCTGGGACCACCAATTAGAACCCTCCTTTTACGTAGCCTCCACCAGAAGTGACGCTCCCTGTATTATTCCGCCAGATCTGGAATATGATGAACACTCCTTTATGCAATCTACTCACCAACGCCCCGAATATTACAGGGACAAATGGACCTAATAGTGCCTGACAACTCCAGGCTCCCGAGGATACAGACGCAGTCCTCTAGATATATGTACTAAGATAATTAGAAGACCTGCAAGACAGTTGCTGCATTATAAGCCTTAAGAGTTTTCTATTTTTCACAGCAACCCTGGACCTTCCAGTTGCCCCAATGATTATTGTAATATTACCTTGGACCCAGATCCATATTATAATACTTGAGTTCCAAGGCTAGAATGTATATGTACCTCACAACAACTACTTTTTCTCTCTTCTCAATACTCCTTTTCCCCCGAGTTCATCACCTACTAACTAGTCTAACCCCCTTCAGGATCAGACTTTTTGGGACAGTGATATTTACGGTCTGCCCCAACCTCCACCCCCTGCCCCTCGAGAGTGCCTCCTGACGTAGCACCTTCCGGATTACTGAAGGGCTACCCGTCTGCTTCCCAGCGTCCTGAACCGAGGACCTCTGCTCGAGCTACGTACATAGGCCTGGACCTAGGACCCATGCTTGAATTACGTAAACAGGCCTGGACCTAGGACCCCTGGTCGAATTACGTAACCAGGCCTAAACCAAGGACCCCTGCTCGAGGAGGTAACCAGCCGTGCAAGATTGGCTATTACCCTCTACGCCGGCCAGACCAGCACTCTCGTTCCCCTGCTCTCCCAAATACTTAAGTGTTTCTGTGTCTCTCTTTGTTGGTTATTGTTATGAGGTATTGATTATGTAAATATGTGAACTGTGCTGTGTCCTGATTTAATTGTGATCTGTGCCCTAGATCACGTACTTGCGTAATAAGCTTCATCCTTCTGAACCTGTGTTATTCTGTGTTAATCTTGCCTTAAAACCTTGATCCTTGTTCAAGACTATTTATTAATTCATAACTTACGCATACGTTACATACCAGTATTACTAATATATATTCAGGCCCCCACGCTCGCAGATTTACTGACTACGTGTATGTTGATTTATTATTTGTGAGTTGAAGCCCCAGTATATTCCGTGATCAATCCATTTATTTAATCACTCTTTACCTAGAACCTACGCCCAATTTTCCAACGAGTGCATAGTGTAATTATTCCTTTAACCTTTTCTTAACCCGGGAGCTGCGGGGAGACTCTTAAGAGTTCCCCCGGCGCACTGCGGGGAGACTCTTAAGAGCAGAGACTTTGAACACGTACCAAAACCGCGCGTTTATAGCCAGGTGGCTGAAAATTGGTGTGGGTATAGTACTACATGTCAACTCTCGATACACCCTGCCAAACGCTCGCCCCGCACTCGTGCAAGCACCACCGCGCCAGTAACCACGCACTAGTCATGGAGCCTACACGTCCCTCACGCTCGCTCCCTGATGACACAACCAGCCCTCCTTCTGGTGGTGTTAGCCGCTGTGGAAGGCAGAGGGTGGCTGCCAAAGACCCTAGCTACCAGTACGACACGCCCTACAGCTCAGAGGACGAATCACCAGCACCAAAAGCACGTAAAACACGTGCAAGCAGGGCAATGGCACAGAGGTCATTGGTCTTTCGGGACACTGCCACCACGACCCAGGCCACTGCATCAACCACTACCACCACCACTGCCACCACTGCCACCCCTGCCACCCCTGCCACCGGTAGCAGCGACGCAGGAGGCCGCCCTAGGGCTGCATTACATGCGGGGGCAGGAAAAATGAAAGGCACGGGCGTAGGGAAAAGAACCCGTACACCAGCCACAGTGCCCCTACCACCACCAACACCACCAGCCGCCCCTGGCCCGGCTGCCCCTGCCGCCCCTGCTGCCCCTGCCGCCCCTGCCGCCCCTGCTGCCCCTGCCGCCCCTGCCCAAGGAACAGGGAAGGGGAAGGGGAAAGGGAGAGGGAAAGCGACTGGGAAAGCGACTGCTGGCCCTGGTGTCCCTGCCTGCCCTGCTGCCCCTGCCGCCCCTGCCGCCCCTGCCGCCCCTGCCCAAGGAACAGGGAAGGGGAAGGGGAAAGCGACTGGGAAAGCGACTGCTGGCCCTGGTGTCCCTGCCGCCCCTGCCGCCCCTGCCGCCCCTGCCCAAGGAACAGGGAAGGGGAAGGGGAAAGCGACTGGGAAAGCGACTGCTGGCCCTGGTGTCCCTGCCGCCCCTGCCGCCCCTGCCCAAGGAACAGGGAAGGGGAAGGGGAAAGCGACTGGGAAAGCGACTGCTGGCCCTGCTGCCCCTGCCGCCCCTGCCGCCCCTGCCGCCCCTGCCCAAGGAACAGGGAAGGGGAAGGGGAAAGCGACTGGGAAAGCGACTGCTGGCCCTGGTGTCCCTGCCGGCCCTGCTGCCCCTGTTGCCCCTGCCGCCCATGCCGCCCCTGCCCAAGGAACAGAGAGAAGGGCGACAGGCACCACCATCATCTTGCCATCAAGGCCACGCACCACTGCTGCCCCTGCCGCCGCCGCCCCTGCCGCCGCCCCTGCCACCACCTCTGCTGTCCCTGTCCATAAGACTCCCGCACGTGCCAAAGTGACCCGGAAAACTCTTACACCATCTAAGTATGCCGCCCTGCTGTTTGATGGTGATTCGCAAGACATTGGCAGCCCGGGTTTCGACGACGAAGCCCTAGCACGGGACCAAGGGTGGGGGGATTTGGGAGTGGACAGTGGGAGTGAGTCCGACGTCGGTGACCGAAACCAGGAAGGGCATCGTCTGTCAAGTGAAGAGGAGGGTAATGATGATGAAGTGCTGTATCGCGACCATGGAAGCGATATTTCAGACGCAGAAGCAGACGCAGACGACATTCCGATCCCTGGCATGCCTTCGTTCGATTGGTCTGACGGGGTCAATTTTGTACCTGACGTGCCCCAGTTCAATCCTGGGACGTCAGGAACAACTGACGACTGGCCCTGTGATGATCAAGCGAACGAAAGCGACTTCTTCCTCGCTTTTTTCGACATGGAGGTAATGACGTACATCGTTGCCCAAACAAACGCCTACTACAGGTGGGTGTTTGGCAGATTGGACGTCCTTTCTCCAAAAGCGAGAATACGAGGCTGGGTGGATACGACTGTGGAAGAATTTATGACGTTCTTTGCCTTGTTGTTCCTCATGCCTCTGATCAAGAAGCATGTGTTGCAACACTATTGGAAGCACGACCCTCTCATCGCCACCCCAACTTTCAATAAGTTCATGACTCGTGACAGATTTTTGTTGCTGCTAAGATTTATGCACTTTGCAGACAACGAAAATCCTAACAGGATTGACAGGATATGGAAAGTTCGGGATGTGTTCACCATGTTGTTGGAGAGGTATAGGAAATACTTTTACCCCTTCCTCAATTTGGTGATTGATGAGTCGCTCGTGCTCTTCAAAGGACGTCTTGTTTTCAAGCAGTATATCCCCTTGAAGAGGCATAGGTTCGGAATCAAGCTCTTCGTGTTGTGCGACTGTGAAACTGGAATAGTGCTTGACATGATCGTGTATACAGGAACTGACATTGACGTACCGAAAGCCGCTGCCAATGACCCCATGGGCATGTCAGGTGCCATCGTCAGGAAAATGTTGGCACCTTACCTGGGCAAAGGCCACATCATCTACACTGACAACTGGTATACTTCTCCTGCTCTCTGCCAGTTTCTTTATGACAACCAAACGGGGTCATGTGGGACTGTCAGAAAGACAAGAAAGTTTATGCCAAACTTCACAGGTGATGTCATTCCTCTCACAGATGCCTCCTCCAGTGACACACCTTCAGAAGACGACCTGGCCCAGGAACACCGCGAGAGGCATGTGCGAAGAAGGCGACGAAAGGGGCAGAAATACAAGCAGCTCGAGAAGTGTGGGAAACTGATAGCCCTGAAGTGGAAGGATAAGCGAGACGTCCACCTGCTTTCCACCGTCCACACAGGTGCCCAGGTGGATTCTGGCAAAATCCACTACCGAACCAGGAAGACAATCTACAAGCCCGACATGGTAGTGGACTACACCAAAAACATGCGCCTGGTGGACAAGTCTGACTGTCAGCTGTCAGGCGTTGAGTGTCTGAGGAAGACTGTGAAGTGGTATCACAAGCTCTTCCTCCACCTAGTTGACATAACGATGCTGAACGCCTACAACTTGTGGTTGGTGAAGAAGGATATGGCCCCAAACCAGAAGCTGAAATTCCGGGAGTTCGTGTACAACGTCTCCTACCAACTCCTGGAGAAGTATGGCACCACCACTCACAGACGTACGGCATGGCGTGGGGATCACGTTCCTGACCGCATCCAGCTGGGTGTCGAAAGACACTACACAACCAACACCGAGCTGATTGGCACTCGTCACAGGCAGGTGCAGTGCACTGTCTGCAGCTCCAGTGTGAGGAAACCCCATGTAACCAAAAGAGTCACCTCAATGTGCGCCGAGTGCAAAGTTGCACTCTGCCTGGGTGACTGCTTCAGGGACTACCACACCTTCAAGAACTACTGAGTGTCGGCCCCTGCCCTGCCCTGCCCTGGACTCGCCCCGTGCCCTGCCCTGGACTCGCCTCCTGCCCTGCCCTGCCCTGGACTCGCGCCCTACCTTACCTGACCTGACCTAATTGATCACGCTACCTCATAATGTAACATATATATTATATAATGTATAAGTTCCAAAGATGTCCCTGTGATATAGCTTTTACATTATATAATTGTATGTTTCATTATTTAGTTTATAAGTTTCAAAGATTTACATGTAATATGCCTTATTTTTTTAGTATATCAATATATATGTTTGTTATTAGCCTAAGTAATGTGTATATAATTATTTTCTTACCTCAAATGAATTGTACAAAAATAAATATGTTTCAATAAATCATGTCAAACCTACTATGATAATAAAATAAAACAATAAAAAAAGAAAAAAGAAAACAAGGTCATGTCATTGTATTCTTACAATATGATATATTCTATGAATATTTCATATTGTTTGAATACAATGGCATGATCTTGTAAAACAAAAAATTTATAAAAAAAATTCTAGACAATATAAAACCTTCCCCATAACCCCCTCCTGGATTCGATCCCACTACCCTACGACACTTTGAGTTTTCCAGTCCGCGACCTTACCAACCATGCCACAGGAGCTCATACCAAATATCACTCAAAACTTTGTGTCTACAATCGAAATGACAATATACAAAAAAAAATGAATTATCCCACCAATTTACGTTTGTAAATTGATGGGATTATCAATTATATCATGCCAAGGTTTATAATAGTTTGTCTCTGTCAAGAATTAGTAATTATATAACTTTATTCTGTCAAAAATTGCCCAAACACTCAGCAAAATTGCCCCTCTCAGTGTGACTCCACTCATTTTCACACGGTCAGGCGGTCACGAGGTGACCCTTGCCGCTCCTTGATTCTCCAGCTACAGCAGCTCTGTCTGGGAACAAAATTGGTATAAATACAATAATGGATAAAATACTCTTCACAAATACATTTGTATTGTATAATATTGTAGATAAAAATGAATAATAGCTGTGTGGGTGTCGAAAATTACTCAACCAGCTTTGTTATGTCTCGCCTACGCGCGTATATTGGATTATACATAGTCATGACTGTCATACAAATAATTGCAGTAGGTCTCGAATATACATTTAGATTGCATATTACTTCGAAATAAATAAGTAAACGTTTCTCTGGTGGCAATCTACCCTTTCGCAGGTGTAAGGAGACACCAGTCTATATTTAGCCCTCTATCACAACAGGCAATCTGCCTGTGTTGACTCAGCACCGTCGCTGGTGGTCTATAAATATAGTACTTTATTTACAGTCAATGGCCTACATGTTTCTGTGGTACTTCACATGTGTCTAAAATGCAATGTCTGCTTGCATAAAAATGCAATTCTGAAGTCCATTTATACGTACGACATACGCATGTCTCAGTTTCTCTCTCTCTCTCTCTCTCCATTCCTGACTCATGTTATTGTAGACCTGTTGATGGCAACGAACACCAGCCATCTGGTAGACATAAGGGTCAAAATACCAAACATCAATACGCCTGGGGCGCCTCCACAATTATCACTAAGCTGGTTATCTATCTAGAGATCTGCCTGACTTCCATCTCTCCACGACTCACTCACTCACTGCACCCCTGCATGCCTCCCTCCCACCCACCCACCCCCAACCCCCCCTTTCAGGCTTCCGTCTGCTAGAAACACATTCACAATTTGCGTAAATATCGCATCAATTGGGCTATATGCGGTATATTCCTTGTTATATTGGACGCCTACATATGTACACGTCTTTATTATAGCATGAGAGTGCTCTAAATACAAGATTGACGTGATATTTATGGCGTAACACACCCTCTCCCCCTTTCATTCCCACCACAACTCACTCACACCTTGGTTCACGCATAGAAACTCATTGATAATGTGCGTAAATATCGCATGAATTGGTTTATATGCGGTATATATTTTGATATATGGCACGTATACATACGTACAAGTCTGTATTATAGCGTGACAGTGCTCTACGTACAAGATATACGTGATATGTATGGCGTAAACCACACTCTCAGCTCATAAATTGCCGCCAAACCTCCAACACATCTTCATTCCCGCCTAAATATTCTCTTATAATTCCCTTATATATTGCAATTTTTGGTCACTATGAGGCATATTCATTGTTATATGGGTGCCCTACACACGTATACATACTCTAAATAGCCTAACAGGGCTCGAAAAAGGAGATATACGTGATAATACGCGGTAACCCACCCCCTCCTCCCTCTCCTTCTATCCCCTGCGCGCGTAAATATTCGGCAGGGAAATCTCGCCGCTCGATGACAATCTAGCCGCGCGGTGCCATTCGCTCCACATTTTTCAACTACGGACCGTTCCCCTACCCCCCCCAGACATTTTTTGGGGGGTCAAATATATATGGGCCGATGCACGCAAACATTCCCTACACGATGATGTACTTTTTATCGAAATTGGCAATAGGTCCCAAAATCATCATAGGTGCGCACAGTCTTACCCTGTAGAAAACCCCCTGTGCGCCGCGGAGAGGTTAAGTAATCGTATATGAAATATATCTTATAGACGTGCTTTTATGTTCTTGTAAATCTTGATGTTGTGATATTTTGAATACCGTGTTTAGGAATTCTTTCCTCTGTGTTTCGTCTCACTTTCATCCACCATACACTAATTGTGCCTGTGTATTTCATTTATCTCGTTCTGTTAACCCGTTCAGACTCGAGTCTGGTACTGCTTGTTTTAAGTATCAATGAGTAGGACTTCGTCGCCTACGTCCATGTACTAATTGTACCTGTACATTTTATGCACCTCGTTCTGCTAACTCGTTCAGAACGAGTCTGATATTGCTTTAAATATCAATGAGCTAAACTTCGTCATTAGCGACAATTTAATTATTAAGTGCGATCTATCGATCGAGATCTGTTAACCAGTGCAAATCTAATGTGTTAAGAGTTAATTGTAACGTCCATTTCAGACTGAGTCTATTGGAACTCAGTTAGTTATTTTGTGTATCTTCGCGTGTTGTCTTAATCGCGAATATTGAAGATTACATCTTCACATAATTAATACCATCCAGTGGACATATTAAAATCCATTTCTACTCCTATCAAATTCACGTTATTACCTTGCTATACCTACGAAAAATATAGAAACACGAATTCCTAAGTTTGGTTCGTTATCGTAGTATATGTTCAAGTAATATAATTCTGTGATAAGATATAAATTCCCTTTTGAGCTATTTTGATACTTCTCATTAATTATAAATAATAATCTCAGTCCATTCCTGTAATTTAAATTAACATCGCATTCCGCCTAAGAAGATAGTTGTACTAACTAGAAAAAGTATTTATCACTAGAACAGTCCAACTAGTGACCTTCCAGTGACCTGACCTAAAGGCACGTTCACGCGGTCATCTTTAAGACTCCACCTGAGCCGTACGGGTGACTCATCTAAAATCTTGTGACAACTTCTTTATAACCTCAACTCTCTGCATTGCAGCTCTAGGATCATTACCTAAGGCATTGAAGTCTCCTTGGATCACGGAAGATACGGGGCTCCCATTTGTTATTGCATTAAAGGTTAATGATTATTTATGTGTATAATGCCCTTATGTATACTTCCCAATATTATCTGATTTAATACTAGACTCTCACTATTGAGTTATCCTGGTATCAGTAACTTGTTCTGAAGTAAGAACAATACCTTTGCATTATTATTAGTTAGGATCCCAACTGATGATCCTCATTATTATTTCCATCCTATGCTTATACAATAAAACCTTCACATATGTTCTTCCATGTGTTATTATTGAGTACTACATTAAACTATTGAATACCATTTGTATTACGTATAGAACCTACTCAGTACGTTCCTGTCAAGTATATTTAAGTCCATCAACCCAGAAGTGGATTGTTTTACAGACTGTATCAAGGGAACAAACTTATCAGAACCCGGCACAACAATAATCTTAGACTCATGTGAGTTAAAAGATTTACCAATGATTTTGAAGCCATTTGCCTGTGTGTAATTTGATTACTCAATCGTAAAGTATTTATAACAGTTCATGTTGTCGATGCCTTGGATGATTTTGAACACTTGTATTAATTTGCCTCTTAATCTGCGCTGGGTTAAAAAAAAACAATATAATGATCTACGACACTCTTCATATGGGTTGTTCTTTTGACTAGGTATCATTATGGTAATTCTACATTGAACTTGTTTTAGTTTGTCTATATCTACTTGGTAGTAAGGACACCAGGATTGAACGCGATATTCCCGAAGAGTCAGACTAATGAATTGTAAAGAGTGAGGATTACATCTTTGGAATTATTCTCAAATGACCTGCCTATAAAGCCAATTAATCTGTTTGCCTCTTAACAACCCATTTTGGAAACTGCTGTCTGCGTTTTAGGTTACTTAAAGGGAGGCAGACCATTTGTCTGGACCCCATTTTCCCTAAAGTTTAGCCCCACTAGATAAAATTGGATAAGCATATGGACGAGAAGGGTTGGGTGTGAAGGGGGATCAGCAGGGTTGGGCCAATCAGCGCTCTGCAGATCCCCGTAATCCTGCGTTAATCTCTAACCGTTTTAGTAAGATGATCCTCCGGGTATTAGAGTGTTGAGCCTATAATTGGGCTTTGTAATTGGGGTTGTGTGGGACAGGGATCTGCCTTGCTTAGGCCAATCGGCTTTCTGCAGACTCCCATTTTCTTATGTTCTTATGTTTTCAGATTATAAGACGTTCGGCCCATTAGTTTGGAGATTTTAACATCTTTTGCCCCATTTCGTTGTCAATGTTAAGACCTTTTGTGCCATTTAGGTGTCGATGTTTTTCCTGGCGAGCGATAGCGAGCCTGCAATTGTAAGAGGAACCGGCCTTCGGCCAGGACATGTTTCTACCGAAAAATGTACAAATTAATCTTAAAGGGGGGTCTAGGGGGTGTTTTTCTAAGCTTGGTGGAGGTCTAGGGAGGAAACTAAAAAAATATATGAATAAATTAAATGATAGACCAAACAAACGCCAGTCTCCCCTTAATGTTGTTACTACTAAACCTGTTTCTCTATCTACTCTCTTAAACTGAGTGTCATTCATTGAGTAGTTTGCTTTCTCATTTCAGTTCCCGATATAGAGTACTTTACATGTATTTCAGTTCCCGATATAGAGTACTTTACATGTATTTCAGTTCCCGATATAGAGTACTTTACATGTATTTCAGTTCCCGATATAGAGTACTTTACATGTATTTCAGTTCCCGATATACAGTACTTTACATGTATTTCAGTTCCCGATATAGAGTACTTTACATGTATTTCAGTTCCCGATATAGAGTACTTTACATGTATTTCAGTTCCCGATATAGAGTACTTTACATGTATTTCAGTTCCCGATATAGAGTACTTTACATGTATTTCAGTTCCCGATATAGAGTACTTTACATGTATTTCAGTTCCCGATATAGAGTACTTTACATGTATTTCAGTTCCCGATATAGAGTACTTTACATGTATTTCAGTTCCCGATATAGAGTACTTTACATGTATTTCAGTTCCCGATATAGAGTACTTTACATGTATTTCAGTTCCCGATATAGAGTACTTTACATGTATTTCAGTTCCCGATATAGAGTACTTTACATGTATCTGCATACAAATTTATTTGCCAAATTTGAGCCCAACATGACAACTTATCTATATTATGTTTGCATATCTACGTCTAGTTAATTTGAGAGTACGGTTATTGCAATTGTTGAATACATCTCTTTAATGAAAACTAGGAAGAAAACCTGGCCCTAGTACAGATCCCTGGAGTACCCCACTAGTAACATTGTCTCATATGGATATTTTAGCATTTATGACTACTCTTTGCTTTCTTTCACTAAGCCAAATTGCTATCCATTTCAACACACGCCTCATAGTCCATGCACTTGTAATTTCATCAATAACGTTTGTGGGGAACGTTGTCGAAGGTCTTTTGAAAATCAGGATATATAATATCTGCACCTTTTTCTCTTCATTAGGTCCAGGATATCGTGAACGAGGTCTAAGAGGTATGTTATATAGGACCATTTGATACGGAAATCATGATGCGAATCTTTGAATATGTTGTTTTCCTCTAAGTGATTTACGAGTCTGTCTTTAATGAGTGTTTCTACTCCTTCCACAGCAAGTATTTAATTACACAAGATAAGACAACTAATTTATTGAGTACTACTAAGCACATTTAGACAAAACACAAAAACAGGTAACGCTATTTTTAAGAGGTCGTACGCATAATTACAATTGGGATTCGTGAGAATATGCGCGAGGGCTACTCTACGGCAGCTTGATAGGTGGGGCTGTATTCCGTACTAACTCCTTATTGACTAACAAACAAATGACTGTTACTTATATCACAACTAATCTCGTTATCCAGTATATCAGTGTATGTTTCTCTTATAGTACTGTCATGTGAGCTCTACACATTTAGTGTACTGCTACGGTATCAGGACATTACGTTAGGTAAATAGTAGTTGTCACAAATGTCATGTGAGCGCTACACATTTACTGTACTACTACGGTATCAGGACATTACGTTAGGTAAAGAGTAGTTGTCACAAATGTCATGTGAGCGCTACACATTTACTGTACTACTACGGTATCAGGACATTACGTTAGGTAAAGAGTAGTTGTCACAAATGTCATGTGAGCGCTACACATTTACTGTACTGCTACGGTATCAGGACATTACGTTAGGTAAAGAGTAGTTGTCACAAATGTCATGTGAGCGCTACACATTTACTGTACTACTACGGTATCAGGACATTACGTTAGGTAAAGAGTAGTTGTCACAAATGTCATGTGAGCGCTACACATTTACTGTTACTACTACGGTATCAGGACATTACGTTAGGTAAGTAGTTGTCACAAATGTCATGTGAGCGCTACACATTTACTGTACTACTACGGTATCAGGACATTACGTTAGGTAAAGAGTAGTTGTCACAAATGTCATGTGAGCGCTACACATTTACTGTACTACTACGGTATCAGGACATTACGTTAGGTAAAGAGTAGTTGTCACAAATGTCATGTGAGCGCTACACATTTACTGTACTACTACGGTATCAGGACATTACGTTAGGTAAAGAGTAGTTGTCACAAATGTCATGTGAGCGCTACACATTTACTGTACTACTACGGTATCAGGACATTACGTTAGGTAAAGAGTAGTTGTCACAAATGTCATGTGAGCGCTACACATTTACTGTACTACTACGGTATCAGGACATTACGTTAGGTAAAGAGTAGTTGTCACAAATGTCATGTGAGCGCTACACATTTACTGTACTACTACGGTATCAGGACATTACGTTAGGTAAAGAGTAGTTGTCACAAATGTCATGTGAGCGCTACACATTTAGTGTACTGCTACGGTATCAGGACATTACGTTATGTAAATAGTAGTTCTCACAAATGTCATGTGAGCGCTACACATTTAGTGTACTGCTACGGTATCAGGACATTACGTTAGGTAAGTAGTAGTTGTCACAAATGTCATGTGAGCGCTACACATTTAGTGTACTGCTACGGTATCAGGACATTACGTTATGTAAATAGTAGTTGTCACAAATGTCATGTGAGCGCTACACATTTAGTGTACTGCTACGGTATCAGGACATTACGTTATGTAAATAGTAGTTGTCACAAATGTCATGTAAGCGCTACACATTTAGTGTACTGCTACGGTATGAGGACATTACGTTAGGTAAGTAGTTGTTGTCACAAATGTCATATGAGCGCTACACATTTAGTGTACTGCTACGGTATCAGGACATTACTTTAGGTAAGTACTGTAGTTGTTGTCACAAATGTAGTAAAACAAGATGATAAAGGAAAATGGTTTTGGAATATGGTCAAGTGTTAAAACCATCCCTCTGTATATAATCAATTACTGTTCTAAATTATATTCATATAAACCATTAACATTCATTGTTGTGGCATTAAATAACCTTTGGTGTGGTGAAAATAATGAAATCGTAAGTACCTGGCATCACTATTTTTAAAATCCGGTGAAAATAATAATATCACTATTTTATTTAACCGGCGAAAGTATTGGTAGTGTTATTTTCACTACCGGCGAAACTATCATCCGCATTCTGGAATTTATACCCACACGTACTTTGAATTGGCTGAATGGTCACAATTTTCCGGAAAGTAAACTGTCTATAGACAACTTAGCCACACACACACACACACACACACACACACACACACACACACACACACACACACACACACACACACACAGCCCGTAGCCTAGTAGGTAGAACTCTCGTCTCACACACGAGGGGTCGGGGGTTCAATCCCCGGCCGGGCGGAGACAAATTGGGCTTGTCTCCTTTCATGTGTTAGCCTCAGTTCACCTAGCTGTAAATAGGTACCTGGAATAAGTGGACGACGTTGTGACGTCCCATCTGGGGTTGGCAAAAATGGTACAAGGCGAGATGGGTATCATATGGTTCACCTAAGCTGATGGCTACCTAAGCCTTCGGGCGAGACGGTACCGTCTATAGTGAGAATGGTACCATACAGATCCACCCTAAGCCTTCGTTTCCGATGTCGCCAATTGGCTAAAATACAGACTACACACACATCCACAGCCATTCCAACAGTACATAAAACACTTAACATGCATTTCACGCAATACATTCCCAGTTAAGGAGGCGCGATAATAATGAGCTTAGCTCGCATTGCGTGGATTCCCCTTGACGAACAAGTAACTGAGTAACACACACACACACACACACATACATACATACATACATACATACATACATACATACATACATACATACATACATACACACACACACACACACACACACACACACACACACACACCTGAGATGGGGGTGGAAAGTCAATTAGTCTGACACGAACAGGTGACTTGTTGACGACTAATTCCATTACCGTTCACAACCTACATACGTCTACACTATACTGTCTCTCTCTCTCTCTCTCTCTCTCTCTCTCTCTCTCTCTCTCTCTCTCTCTCTCTCTCTCTCTCGACAGTAATTTGATTGATACGTTTAAGAAAAGACTGGACGATCATCTAATGAAGATTATATTATTATTGATTAATCAGTAGGCATGTGTAATTTCACTTTCAAACTGATTCCTTCCTATAATATATAAACACTTTCCTTGTGGGCATTTCCTGACCCATAAGGTTACATACACTTCATCCTATTTTCCGGTACGGTTTTTTAGCCGGAGGGAGCGAAGGGTGGGGAGAGAGCCTTCTACTTTACTGCCCTATTATTCTACTATAAACTAAGTATTAAGGCCGGACCACCTAGTTGGGACCGCAAGGTCTGTGTGGTCTGAGTATCTGTGTAACTCTGTGTAACTCTCGTTTTCTCTCCGGCAATTGCCGGAAGGTAGTTAGAAGGAAGTTTGCTATTCTTCCCTTCCACTTTCCCTTACTCTCGGGTTAGCTATCTCTAATATAAATAGGTCCTGACCACCTCGCTGGGATCGTAAGGTCTGTGTGGTCGGTGTAACTATATAAATGTATCTCTCTCTTCCAAAGAGGTCGTGCCCTACGAAATCAATAGAATATTTGTTAGTGTGTTTGATATAGCTGGTTGATTAAATGAAAAGAAACACCGAGTCACCCAAGGCTGTTTTGGGTACATTATTGTTCTAAATTCACTTAAACAATACAGATGATGGAATATATATTATCTCTAAATTTGCAAACACCAATATCAATAATGCAGTCATTTCATAGTATGATAACTTAAGTCTCCAGTAAGATGTAAAGACAATGGTGACACAGATAAAACATTGTCAAAAGACCATTTAATGTAATAATGTGTTTGATATTATTAATTGTCTCCAAATGTTACAAAGTCATAGGCAAGATGCAAAGAAAAAGCACACTTAGATAAAATACTTAGGCGTGCTTATTAAGAAGAATCTTTAAAAATATACCACAAGGCAACGTTTAGAGTATGTTGTGCAACTCCATACCCCACAATGTACTGTACATTGAACAGTTGGATCGGTTTAACGTAGAGGACCGAATTTAACGTCATACCTGATAGATAAACAATACTGTGCGAGATTCAGGGAGTTTGATCTATGTTCAATTAGGAATCGAGAACAGAGAACAACTAACAGGCTGTTAACAATGTTACAAGGGTCTATAACATTAAAGATGCTGGCATATTACTTCAGATTACCTGAGAGAGAGAGAGAGAGAGAGAGAGAGAGAGAGAGAGAGAGAGAGAGAGAGAGAGAGAGAGAGAGAGAGAGAGAGAGAGAGAGAGAGAGAGAGAGAGAGAGGAACATGACCTAAAACAACTAGGCAGTGAAGTTAAGCTTGATAATAAATAATATGTCTATACCCCCAAAATGTAAAACAAATGAAGCCATCTTCTTGATAATGTTATAGAACACTGCTCACATTTGAGAAAGGGGATCAATTAAACAATGCAGTGTTTTTCATTTACAGTTTGTATGCATTGCCTTAGATATCATATCACTTTTCAACTTTTTGTTAGAGCATATGATTAATTTGATTTGAAGTAGGTCCTGATGACCTCGTTTGGACCTTAAGGTCTAAGTGGTCAATGTATCCTTTTATTTATATATGTTACTATCTATCTACATTACTTATTTTATACCGTTTCAATGCGTAATCTCTCTAAGAAAGCGACACACGGGCAGCCGTATCCAATAATCTGTATTTAAGTCTGGTATTTGTAAAATATAAATAGTCTATCTCGTCTAGTATTTGAGTAAATTATTGGTGCTTCAAGATGTTTATTTCTGATGGTAAGCGACATAATGTGAAACTAACGTAATGGTTAGTGCACGGAATTCCGGTGAGGTTCGAATCCATGGAGTATCACATGTATTCATTAGTTTCATTGATTTTATTAATTAGGTTTATTTGTAAGTTTAATGGTTATATTATTGAATATAACATTGATAGAAAAACATCCTTATATTCATGCAATTTGAATCTGATAAAGTGTCTCCGAGCCCAGTATCGGATACCTGCCCCTGTGTAACACCACCCTAATGTTGTGTTCCATTTTATACCCAATTATTCCACTACCATTATCCTCAACATTGTCTATCCTCTCTCTCTCTCTCTCTCTCTCTCTCTCTCTCTCTCTCTCTCTCTCTCTCTCTCTCTCTCTCCCTACCCCCAGAGACCCCTTTCTCTTCGGGAAACGGGGTAAACTAGGAGGTTCTAATAAAACCTGAATCCCCTTAAGGTAGTATTATTTAATGCCAGTTCAATTAGGAATATATTCTCCGAGCTTCGGGCATTGTTGTCTACAGAATGCTTTGATGTAGTGGCTATCACTGAATCCTGGATTCATAATGATACCAGGGATTATGTTGGGGAATTTGAAATACCTGGATAGAGAATGTTCCACAAAGACCGAACCATGCAGAAATGAAGTGGAATCCTCTTGTCAATAAGAGTTTTTCTAAATCCAATATACTGCAAGATCAGGTCAGAACATGAACTGCTTGTAATAGACCTCAGCCTAGGTAATTCTATGTATATTATTGTCCTGGTGTACAGACCTCCACATAAATGTTTTCAAAAAGGATGAATGTCTGTACACAAGACTGAGTGCTGCTATTGAGGGTAAAACCAGTGTGATCTTAGGTGACTCCAATTGCTTAGTAAACTGGGACGCAAAAACTGCCGATGCTGAAGGTAGGCGTCTTGTGGACTTTGCTGATGATCACTTTTTGACTCAGCGTGTGAACGAGCCAACTAGGGGCACTAATACACTAGATCTTGTTTTCACCACTGAAGAAGAAAGTGTGACCAGCATATCTGTTGGGAAATCACTCGGAGGTAGTGACCACAATCTTGTTAGGTTCTCTCTTCGCACCTTTAGCAGTAGACCCACCAGTCCTCAGTGTACAAAACTAAATTTCCCTTGGGCAAATTTTGAAGGCCTTAGGGCAAGCTTATCCCAGATCAGACTTGAGGGTGAGGATGTGAATGCAATTTCGTGCTCATTCAAAGAGCAGTTTATGGATCAACAAGCTGCATTAGTTCCAAATAAGCTTACCAAATCAGGCTCAACCCAACCAAAATAGTTTACAAAGGACATAGCTTCAGCAATTAGAAGAGAAAGGTTGCATACAGAAAGGCCAAAAGAAGTCAAGACCAAAGAGATTTAGATTCTTTCAAAAATATGTGTAGGAGAGTGAAATATCTTATAAAACAAGCAAAGCGGTATGAAGAACCCAGGGTTGTAGCCCTTTGCAAGAGAGTCCTAAAGAGTTATTCAGCTATGTGAACAGCAGAAAGATATTCAAAATTAGCATTGGACCTCTAGGATCCAGCAGGCCAGCTACAAACCTCTGAGACTGATATAGCTAAATCCCTAAACGACTATTTTGCCTCAGTATTTACAAGAGAAAATACCAGTAGCATGCCTAGTCCAGAATTAGTTTACGAGGGTGAGGTTCTTAGCAGAATTAGATGTACACCAGAGGAGATAGCCAAAAAAATTGATAAGTTGAATAGGTTCAAGTCATCTGGCTCAGATAGCTTTCTTCCCCGAGTTGTACAAGACGTGCAAGATGAAATGGCACCTTTCTTGGCAGAAATCTTCAATAAATCACTAGGAAATGGAGAGGTCCCTGAAGACTGGAAACTGACCAATGTGACCCCAATGACCAATGTGACCCCAAGAAGGGGTATCATGAGTGTCTAAAGAATTATCGGCATATTAGCTTGACTTCTATCATAGTAAAACTCTTAGAAGGGATACTAGTAGACAAAATAGTTGACTACCTAGAAATCCACAATTTAATTACAGATTCCCAACATGGATTCAGGCGACACCGACCAATGTCTTACCAATTTGCTGGAATTTGTCCACAAAATGCTGGTTGAGTATGACAAAAGTAGAGCCATAGACATCCTTTACTTAGATTTTAAAAAAAAAATATATATATATATATATATAAAGTGCCTAATTGCAGGCTAATGTCAAAAGTAAGTGCACTAGGTATCAATTCAGAGGTCACACATTGAATAGAAAGGTGGCTAATAGGTAAACAACAACAAGTGGTAATCAATGGTGTTTTCTCTGAGTGGACTCCAGTCACTTCTGGAGTTCCAAAGGGATCTGTCCTTGGCCCACTTCTGTTTATCATATATGTCAATTACATCGGTATTAGTCTGTAGAGTGTGACCTCCAAGTTTGCAGACGACATAAAGCTTGGAATGAATGTGAAGGACCCCAAAGGGGTTGAACCGCTCAGGATGGACCTCAACAGATTGGGTGAACGGTCGGAGACATGGCAGATGCCTCTAAACTTGGAAAAGTGCAAGGTGATGCATATAGGCCAAACAAACCCCAATTCAGGCTATTCACTATTGGGAATGCCTCTGGAAGTGTTCTGATTAGCAGTGACCTAAAGTTTTCGAAGCAGTGCATTGAAGTAGAGAAGAAAGCTCAGACATTATTGGGCTATATTAGGAGGCAACTTAAGTATAGAAAAAAGGAAATAGTCCTCACATTTTACAACGCTCTGTTACGGCATCTCCTAGAGTATGCTATTTAATTCTGGTCTCCAGCACTCATAAAAGATATAGAGTGACTGCAAAGCGTTCAAGCTAGGGCTACAAACTTATTCCATCGATTAGAAGACTGATTTATGAGGACCAGTTCAGAGCCCTTAATCTCTTTCCGTTGAAGACACGCAGACTATGAGGTTAGCTCATTGAATGTTTTCAAATCCTTAATTTGTTTGACAACGTGGATTATAGCAAAATGTTTAGCCTCAATACGAGTACAACACACAACCCTGGCTGGAAATTTAAATTGAAAAGGTTCAGCACTAGTATTTGTGGAACGTTTTAACATATAAGATCTGTTCTACCTGGAACAAACTGCCCTCAGAAGTTGTAAACAGTTCTTCAGTAGAGCAGTTCAAGAAGAGATTAGATAGTATTTTGCACACTCTGTAATAAGTGTAGTTCACTAAACAGTCTATCTCCTTGTATTTCGAGTATCTCCCCGGAATGGACCGCAAGGCCTCTGAGATACTAACTATTCCTTGTAACTCATTGTGGCTCTCATTCTCACTCTCACTCTCTCTCTCTCTCTCTCTCACACACACACACACACACACACACACACACACATACACGTATTATCAACATGTTTGTAGGCAACACCGATGATGTATGTCAACTTGATGTAATGTATCTATGACATTTTAAGTGAATATAACAGAAGTAGAACCATATACATCTTGTACTTAGATTTTCTTAGCTTTTGCCGAAGTGCCTCATTGTAAGTTAATGTAAAAAATGAGTGCTCTAGGTGATGTCACTAATGTGGGTAGAATGTTGCAAATAGGTAGACAGCAGAGAGGTGTTTTCAATGGTGTTTCATCTGAGTCAATTCCTGTCACTTTTAGTGTTCAACAGGGATCTGTCCTTGGCAAATGCTGTTTATAATATATGCCAATGATATCGATATTGGTCTGTTGAGTGTGGTCTCCAAGTTTGCACATGGCATTACCCTCAAAGTTACGGGGAGATTTTCAATTCCAGATTTATTTGTTTTTGGACCGCCTTCCCCCTCATGTTTAACCGCATATAGTTTGCGATTTTAAGACGTTCACCTCAATAGTTTCACGATCTTAAAACCTCTTTACCAATTTCTGTTAATTTTAAATCGTGTGTGCCATTTAGGTATCATAAGAACATAAGAACATAAGAACATGGGAGTCTGCAGAAAGCCGATTGGCCTACACAAGGCAGATCCCTGTCACACCCAACCCTAATTATAAGGCCTAATTATAAGCCCAGCTTAGAAACACCATTAGGACTTACCTCACCGAAACGGTCAAAGGTCAGAAAAACGGGGATCTGCAGATCCCTACACCTGGCCCACACCTGACAGATCGCCCTCACACCCAACCCATCTCGTCCATATCTAATTTTATCTTAAAGCTCCCTATCGTTCTTGATCCCACTATAGCACTTGGTAGCCTATTCCACCTATCTACAACTCTGTTACCAAACCAATATTTGCCTATATCTTTCTTGAAACGAAATGTATCTAATTTGAAACCATTTGTACAAGTTCTTTCGCTATCACTGAGCTTTAGTAAATTTTTCATGTCCCCTTTATTAATACCACTGACCCACTTGAATACCTCTAGCATGTCCCCTCTAACTCTGCGTCTCTCTAACGAATGTAAGCCTAATTTCTTCAATCTTTCTTTATACGGAAGATTTCTAATATTATGGATCATTTTTGTCATTCTACGTTGTACTCTCTCCAATGAATCTATGTCCATTCTGTAATAAGGACACCAAAATTGAACAGCATAATCCATATGGGGTCTCACTAATGACAAGTAAAGCTTTAAGATAACATCAGCAGTTATGTTACTCACACTCCTAGAGATGAACCCGAGAATCCTGTTTGCCTTGTTTCGAACGCTTATACACTGTTGTCTAGGCTTCAAATCATTGCTAACAAACACACCTAGATCTTTCTCACAATTTGAGTGTTCTAATTCTATATTAGCTAGTTTATATTTAACATTTGTATGCATCTTCCCTATCTTTAATACCTTGCATTTGTCAATGTTAAACTTCATCTGCCATTTTACTGACCATTCGTGTAAGGTATCTAGATCCCTTTGCAGACACTCTATATCTCTATCTTAATCAATTGTTCTCTCCATTTTGGTATCGTCTGCAAATTTACTTATCCTACAAGTTATACCTAAATCAAGGTCATTTATGTATATAACAAACAGAGGACCTAATACAGATCCCTGGCACTATTCACCTCAGTTTTCATGCGGCATCATCTTACTAGTAGTAGTTATATGTATTATCTATCTTCACATATATTCGTTGGAAGAGGAGTTTGTTATGCTTCTATTGATTAGTTAATTTTTTAATTACCTCTTTAGACCTCTATCAAGCTTAAAGGAAAATGAAAAAACAAATATAAATATAAATAAACAAAACTCCACCTTCGTTTTGAAATAATACTTTTGCATTCATCAGAAGGGCTCGATGATACTACATAAATCAAATTACTTCTAAAAAGCAAAATCTTATTATAGATAGTTAATTCATGCGGTCTCTACAAACTACACTCTGGACGTCGCCACTTCATACACATGGCCTGTTGGTCTAGGGGTATGATTCCTGCTTTGGGTGCAGGAGGTCCCGGGTTCAAATCCCGGACAGGCCCATTGTTTTTGTATGTTAATAGACTGGGCTTAGCTGAATGGAAGTGCACTCTATTTCACCTTATTCGTATGTTATCCCTATTTCTTATTTTCTATTTCTGTGTTAGCATGTGTGAGATGGTCATAATATTTCTGTGTTAGCATGTGTGAGATGGTCATACTATTTCTGTGTTAGCATGTGTGAGATGGTCATAATATTTCTGTGTTAGCATGTGTGAGATGGTCATAATATTTCTGTGTTAGCATGTGTGAGATGGTCATAATATTTCTGTGTTAGCATGTGTGAGATGGTCATAATATTTCTGTGTTAGCATGTTTGAGATGGTCATAATATTTCTGTGTTAGCATGTGTGAGATGGTCATAATATTTCTGTGTTAGCATGTGTGAGATGGTCATAATATTTATGTGTTAGCATGTGTGAGATGGTCATAATATTTATGTGTTAGCATGTGTGAGATGGTCATAATATTTATGTGTTAGCATGTGTGAGATGGTCATAATATTTATGTGTTAGCATGTGTGAGATGGTCATAATATTTCTGTGTTAGCATGTGTGAGATGGTCATAATATTTCTGTGTTAGCATGTGAGATGGTCATAATATTTCTGTGTTAGCATGTGTGAGATGGTCATAATATTTCTGTGTTAGCATGTGTGAGATGGTCATAATATTTCTGTGTTAGCATGTGTGAGATGGTCATAATATTTCTGTGTTAGCATGTGTGAGATGGTCATAATATTTCTGTGTTAGCATGTGTGAGATGGTCATAATATTGTTATGCATTAGTCTCTTTATTCTCTTCTTGTAATTACTTGTAGTCTATTTTTGTTTCTTCCAGCTGGCGGCAAATTGCCATATATTAGTTTTAATTACTTAACTATTATGAAGATTCTGTAGCTAAATATATCGTTAATTATGAAAACTTAGCATGAACGTGGTGCAGTCATAGCAGTTTCGTATATTTCCATTAAATATCGACAAATCAGCAGCCAAGGGATTCAATTTACTGGCCGCTGAAATATAACAGACTATGGGCACATAATTTCAATGTTGTTTATCATAAATTAAGTTAATCCATACAGTACCGGCGTCGTGCCCTTCACTGTATTCTGGCAACCATTACACAATTCTATCCAGTTTCAAAATGGCCTCCAGCAATTAACAGGCTTCCAACTATCTCGCTTAACCTTTTTCATACAGATCCTTCTTAAACTGCACATAATTCTGTAAATATAGCCAGGTACACACTAAAATGACGTCGCCGGTACAGAAGGGGTTAATCCTTGCAATATAACATCATCCTTCATGTATTATCCGGGTTGACGAGAATCTTGCTAAATATTCTTTCTTAGGTGTGTATTTAGAGACAGTTTGGAGTGCAGTTATAGTGTGTTTCTTCTACTTCTAATGTTTATATATTTACCCGTTCTCCCTCATACTTGGCCAAATCAGTTTTGAGATCTAAGCCATTCATCACATCAGCTTGGCGACTTTAAGACCCTTCGTGCCATTAGGTGTCGATTCTTTTTCTAGCAAGTGATAGCGAGCCTGCAATTTAGGAGGTATTGGCCTTCGGCCAGAGCAATTTCACTTGAAATTTAACAAATTTATCTCGAAGGGAGGTCCCGAAGGTATTTCCCTCAGCCAGATAGATGTCTAGGAAGGATACAAACAAATATATACAAATAAATAAATAAATAAAGAAAGAAATAACACTAACTTAAATACGTAAATAAATAATCGAATACATATACAAATTAACCCCTTCTGTACCGGCGACGTCTTTTTCGATAGGTTTCCTGTCGAACGATATCGAACCTGTAATTGAGGAGGAACCTGCTTTCGGCTGGGACACATTGATACAGAACAATTTACACATTTATCTCGAAAATGGGTCTTGAAGGTATATTTAAAAACTTGATGGAAGTCTAAGGAGGAAACGAAAAACCTGCCCATAATGTGAACAATGTTAAAGGGGGTTGAACAACTCACCATGGATTATAGAAGACTGGACGAATGGTCTGAGGCATGTCAGATGCCACTAATATAGAATAGTGCAAGGCGACATTATCGGCAATACAAATCCTAAATCAGACTATTCACTATTGGAAAGAACCTGGAAGTAAATTAACCTAAAATTTACAAAGCAGTGCATTGAAGAAGAGAAAGAAGCCTAGAAATTATTTGGGTTTGTTATTACAGTAAAAAGGACATAGTCCTTACAATCTTCAGTGGTCTGAATGGCCCCATCATCAATACGTTGTTCAAATCTGGTATCCATCACTCAGGAATGGTATAGAGCGTCTAAAAAGAGTCGAAGCTTATTACATTAATAGGAAGACTGAGCTAAGAGGACCAGTTGATAACCCTTGGTGTCTATTCGTTGGAAATGCGTTGAGGTCAACACACTGAAATCATTATGTTATTTAGTGGGTTTGACAATGTGAATTGTGACAACATATTTACCCTTAATAGGAACACAACTCACAACCCCAGACCACTATTGAAAGTTAGAATTGAAGAGATTTAGAACTTGAATGTGTAGAAACTTTATCACATGTATGATCTGCTCTACGTGGTAAAAAATGCACACATAAGTTGTAAATAGTTCTTCAGTGGAGCAGTTAAAACAAAAGAAAGAAAAGATGTACATACAGTAGTGCTTTGAAAACTCGGCAATGAGTATATTCCTCTATACAATCTTTCTCGAGTCGATCCAGGTGTCCAAATGAGTGTACCCCTTCTCAGGCACCTGTCATCTTAAGTCAGGAAGAGACGTCAACCTTGGTAGATACATACGATAATTTTATAGAGTCAGTATTCAATGCACAAAATAAATACATCCCCAAAAGAAAATTTAGATCAACACAGAACCAACCCAAATGGATGAATAATAGACTATTAGATCTTCTAGGACAAAAGAGAGGAATATATAGAAAAATTAGGAAAGGCGAAATTCACCTACTTGCTTACTATCAGAATCTATCAAGACAGGTAAAAAAGGATATTAGGAAAGAAAAAAGAAATTATGAAATTAAGGTTGCCAATGACTCAAAAAATAATCCTAAAGCTTTATACCAACTATATAAATCCAAGGTTAGAGATGTAATTGGTCCCCTTAAAACTTCGATAGGAGAAATAGTTTGAAAGGGATCTGTAAGTTCATTGATGTGTATCAAATTGTATATATGATTATATTGTATTGTTAGGCACATTTCAATGTATATATGTACATATATTTTGTATATAAAATAAGTATGTTCCTAAAAATTTGGCAACAGGAAGTAGGCTGGCAACACTTTTTGTATTTAAATGCTAGTTAGCAACTCACAGATGATTTAAAACGGGTATTTAAGCCTCACTCTCCCCCTGTTTTCTTATATTACCCTGAAGATGTTTTGAGAGAATAGACGAAAGCTTGGTGTTCCATTGTTTCAATTTTCCTAGCGAGTTTTACTACATAATTTGATCACACGTATTTGTGATTTTACCTCCATATACCCGGTATATACAGTATATATATATATATATATATATATAATTACATAAACAAATATAAATGTTTACACTATATATATATATATATATATACTGTATATATATATATATATATATATATATATATATATATATATATATATATATATATATGGAAGATTGTAGACACTGATCGAACAGGGCATTACCCAGGGGAGGCCTCATAGGCATGTGACGAGGAGTTGCTGGAACTCTTTTAATTAGTTTGGCTTCCCTTACTGATTTTGTGTGCCTCACCTACACAGAGTAATCCAGCAAGCTTTCACAAATACCTCCTCCTCCTATTTATTTCACTACACTAAACAAGTGCACCACACTTTTGTCTGACACAATAAAATTGTTCAATATGATGATATTTATTTGTCCAGCCTTGGAGTACCCAGGGCGGGAGACCATAAATGCCCCCATACTCTCCCATCCTTACTCAAACGACCTCTCAAATGCTCTGGACCACGGTGTGTCACTCTTAAGCCCGAGTCATACAGAGGACGAACGTGGGGCGACAAACTCCCGAATAGGATGACTTGCAAACAAAATTCAAATTTCAGCCGGTTTGGGTTGATTCGGATCAATTCGGCCAACAATCTTGATTATTCAGGGGACGTTCTGGGGATGTTCATGGGTGTAGGCCAGCGGTCGGCAACCTGCGGCTCAGGAGCCGCATGCGGCTCTTTCAGGACACTTTTGTGGCTCCAGAAGCTTCAGAAATAATCATTCTTCCTTCAAATTGAAGGCACCATATAACACATTCAAGGCAACATTAGATTTGTTTATTCAACTTCAAAAAGATGTATAGGCATCAATCGTCATGATTTTTAGAAATGTGACACATGTCTTTCCTAAGCTTGTGAATGCCAGGATATAGAACATTATCACTATAATTTGTTTAATTCAGAAGTAGGGTATATTATCTTATTTCTGAAGTACTGTAGATTTCGGTTGATGAAACCAATTGTTTTGTACTGCGCCTCCGACAGTACACATTTTTTATGAAACTTTTAATAAATGGCTCTTCTAGCTTTACGGGTTGCTGACCACTGGTGTAAGCGATTGATCTGGCGGGTCGGCCAAAAGTAAGTGCATGCGTTAAGTTTTCGAGATAAATCGGGTCAAAAAACCATTACAAAGTTGTCGGCTGATGGTCGGCTTATTTTCGGCTTATATTCAAGTTACGTTCTTCTCATTCGGGCCATGTTCTGCTCTAATTTTGATTGACAAATATTGCCAGACAATAAACCGAATATAACCCAAACGAGATACGAATTTCCCGAACAAAATACGATAAACCCCAGATAATGCAATGTCATGTTGTTAAGTTAGCGAAAGCAGAGACTCCTAGTGTTATTTGTGTACATTTCGTATTATCATTTTCCCTGTCATCTGCTTTCTCTCTCTCTATTACTTATATTTCTATCTACTGAATTCATTTCCATCTGTATCTAGCTATCTCCCTTATTTATCAGCTTTTATATTTGTAATTTGGTCTCTATGGAATCTGTGAATATTTTCTGATTTGATGGGCTAAATAAACTAAGTATACCACTAACACATAATGAGCAAAATGACACAAGTCGATTAAAATAAAATAAAAATCCTGTCCCCGATTTTTAAGGGGAGATAGACCGTTTTTATTAGCTCATTTATGTATCTGTTTATTATTCTAATAGTTTCCTCCCTAAACCTCCATCAAGCTTTTAAACAACACCCGCCCAACACCCTGCTTCAAGATACATTTGTACATTTTTCGATAGAAAAATTTCCTGGCCAAAGGCCGATTCCTCTTAAATTACAGGCTCGCTATCGCTCGCCAGGAGAAATCGAAACCTAAATAACACGAAAAGTCTAAATATTGACAAAGAAATGGGGCGAAAGGTCTTAAAATCGCCAAACTAGTGGGCCTAACATCTTATAATCTGAAAACTAATGAGGCTAAATATGAGGAAGAAGAGGGACCAGAAAAACGCCCATCTCCCCATAAATATTGCATCTGAGCTGAGTGAGAAGTAAAAGCAATTGATAACGTGAGCGAAAATAGGCTTCTAATGAAACAGAGACTTATCTTTCTAAAACGATAAGTTGTAAATAACAGATCGGCTTGAAGACAAGAGGGGGGGGGGGGATATATATTATATTCTTTTGTCATAATAATTATTATAAAAATAATTATGAAAGTACAGTATATTGGTAGTAATAAACCCATCTAATATAGGGATAGACAACTGTTTTAATCACAAGCAATATACGCAATGATTGTAACATCTATTTTTACCCTTGAATATTAACAGTGTATATACCATTTTCCATCGACCCATTTATTCTGGCAGTATTAAGAGTCTGTGTTTGTATATTATTCACCGACTTTCCTTCTATTCATATTTTTTGTCATTACCTTCTTCCATTTTTATTTTATTCTATCGTTTATTTTATCTCATTTAGTTCCAAGCATAATCCTTTCATTATGTTTTGTCTTACCCTTCTTTCTTCCCCTCTTCCCTGGTCTTCTCGATTTCTCCCGTGTGGGATTACTATAGATTACGATTGGAGGGGGCTCTGCATCCCCCTCCCCCGGTGGGCGGGAGTGAGGGGACAGAAATATCTTCGCTTAAAACCTATTTTGGCACCCCCATAGTATGCATCCCAAGTATGGGTTCTCCATCTTGAAAACTGAGGGAGTAGTTTGTGAACAAACAAAACATCTTGAAAACTGAGGGAGTTAGTGGTGGTGGTGGGGGGGAGGGGGGGCTCTACCCCTTCCGGGGGGTGAGGGGCTTAAAACCATAGTCTGGCACCCCTTTTTTTTTTTTTTTTTTTTTTCTATATTCCAACTACTCCCTCTCGGGCATAGGCTGATAGCTTTTAAACTCTACCACTGAACACGGTGAGGCCTGTGAGGTCTTGTTCCAGTCTAGGGAGTGAGACATGAGAAGCTTCCCGGCTCGAAGCAACTCCATCTCTGAAGCTGCTCCGCCTCTGTGCTTCACAGTCTCATCCCCCAGGCTCGGACCCTCACTCTCAGAACGCCACCTATTGAGCAATTAACTCACTAGGCATTGCCCCCCTGTAGCATATTTTTGAATATGGGAATATTCATACAATGCTACTTAACCTCTCCGCGGCGCACAGGGGGTTTTCTACAGGGTAAGACTGTGCGCACCTATGATGATTTTGGGACCTATTGCCAATTTCGATAAAAAGTACATCATCGTGTAGGGAATGTTTGCGTGCATCGGCCCATATATATTTGACCCCCCAAAAAATGTCTGGGGGGGGTAGGGGAACGGTCCGTAGTTGAAAAATGTGGAGCGAATGGCACCGCGCGGCTAGATTGTCATCGAGCGGCGAGATTTCCCTGCCGAATATTTACGCGCGCAGGGGATAGAAGGAGAGGGAGGAGGGGGTGGGTTACCGCGTATTATCACGTATATCTCCTTTTTCGAGCCCTTTTAGGCTATTTAGAGTATGTATACATGTGTAGGGCACCCATATAACAATGAATATGCCTCATAGTGACCAAAAATTGCAATATATAAGGGAATTATAAGAGAATATTTAGGCGGGAATGAAGATGTGTTGGAGGTTTGGCGGCAATTTATGAGCTGAGAGTGTGGTTTACGCCATACATATCACGTATATCTTGTACGTAGAGCACTGTCATGCTATAATACAGACTTGTACGTATGTATACGTGCCATATATCAAAATATATACCGCATATAAACCAATTCATGCGATATTTACGCACATTATCAATGAGTTTCTATGCGTGAACCAAGGTGTGAGTGAGTTGTGGTGGGAATGAAAGGGGGAGAGGGTGTGTTACGCCATAAATATCACGTCAATCTTGTATTTAGAGCACTCTCATGCTATAATAAAGACGTGTACATATGTAGGCGTCCCATATAACAAGGAATATACCGCATATAGCCCAATTGATGCGATATTTACGCAAATTGTGAATGTGTTTCTAGAAGACGGAAGCCTGAAAGGGGGGGTTGGGGGTGGGTGGGTGGGTGGGAGGGAGGCATGCAGGGGTGCAGTGAGTGAGTGAGTCGTGGAGAGATGGAAGTCAGGCAGATCTCTAGATAGATAACCAGCTTAGTGATAATTGTGGAGGCGCCCCAGGCGTATTGATGTTTGGTATTTTGACCCTTATGTCTACCAGATGGCTGGTGTTCGTTGCCATCAACAGGTCTACAATAACATGAGTCAGGAATGGAGAGAGAGAGAGAGAGAGAGAGAGAGAGAGAAACTGAGACATGCGTATGTCGTACATATAAATGGACTTCAGAATTGCATTTTTATGCAAGCAGACATTGCATTTTAGACACATGTGAAGTACCACAGAAACATGTAGGCCATTGACTGTAAATAAAGTACTATATTTATAGACCACCAGCGACGGTGCTGAGTCAACACAGGCAGATTGCCTGTTGTGATAGAGGGCTAAATATAGACTGGTGTCTCCTTACACCTGCGAAAGGGTAGATTGCCACCAGAGAAACGTTTACTTATTTATTTCGAAGTAATATGCAATCTAAATGTATATTCGAGACCTACTGCAATTATTTGTATGACAGTCATGACTATGTATAATCCAATATACGCGCGTAGGCGAGACATAAGAAAGCTGGTTGAGCAATTTTCGACACCCACACAGTTATTATTCATTTTTATTTACAATATTATACAATACAAATGTATTTGTGAAGAGTATTTTATCCATTATTGTATTTATACCAATTTGTTCCCAGACAGAGCTGCTGTAGCTGGAGAATCAAGGAGCGGCAAGGGTCACCTCGTGACCGCCTGACCGTGTGAAAATGAGTGGAGTCACACTGAGAGGGGCAATTTTGCTGAGTGTTTGGGCAATTTTTGACAGAATAAAGTTATATAATTACTAATTCTTGACAGAGACAAACTATTATAAACCTTGGCATGATATAATTGATAATCCCATCAATTTACAAACGTAAATTGGTGGGATAATTCATTTTTTTTTGTATATTGTCATTTCGATTGTAGACACGAAGTTTTGAGTGATATTTGGTATGAGCTCCTGTGGCATGGTTGGTAAGGTCGCGGACTGGAAAACTCAAAGTGTCGTAGGGTAGTGGGATCGAATCCAGGAGGGGGTTATGGGGAAGGTTTTATATTGTCTAGAACAAATTTTATAAAAAAATTTTTTTACAAGATCATGCCATTGTATTCAAACAATATGAAATATTCATAGAATATATCATATTGTAAGAATACAATGACATGACCTTGTTTTCTTTTTTTTTTTTTTTATTGTTTTATTTTATTATCATAGTAGGTTTGACATGATTTATTGAAACATATTTATTTTTGTACAATTCATTTGAGGTAAGAAAATAATTATATACACATTACTTAGGCTAATAACAAACATATATATTGATATACTAAAAAAATAAGGCATATTACATGTAAATCTTTGAAACTTATAAACTAAATAATGAAACATACAATTATATAATGTAAAAGCTATATCACAGGGACATCTTTGGAACTTATACATTATATAATATATATGTTACATTATGAGGTAGCGTGATCAATTAGGTCAGGTCAGGTAAGGTAGGGCGCGAGTCCAGGGCAGGGCAGGGCAGGAGGCGAGTCCAGGGCAGGGCACGGGGCGAGTCCAGGGCAGGGCAGGGCAGGGCAGGGGCCGACACTCAGTAGTTCTTGAAGGTGTGGTAGTCCCTGAAGCACTCACCCAGGCAGAGTGCAACTTTGCACTCGGCGCACATTGAGGTGACTCTTTTGGTCACATGGGGTTTCCTCACACTGGAGCTGCAGACGGTGCACTGCACCTGCCTGTGACGAGTGCCAATCAGCTCGGTGTTGGTTGTGTAGTGTCTTTCGACACCCAGCTGGATGCGGTCAGGAACGTGATCCCCACGCCATGCCGTACGTCTGTGAGTGGTGGTGGCATACTTCTCCAGGAGTTGGTAGGAGACATTGTACACGAACTCCCGGAATTTCAGCTTCTGGTTTGGGGCCATATCCTTCTTCACCAACCACAAGTTGTAGGCGTTCAGCATCGTTATGTCAACTAGGTGGAGGAAGAGCTTGTGATACCACTTCACAGTCTTCCTCAGACACTCAACACCTGACAGCTGACAGTCAGACTTGTCCACCAGGCGCATGTTTTTGGTGTAGTCCACTACCATGTCGGGCTTGTAGATTGTCTTCCTGGTTCGGTAGTGGATTTTGCCAGAATCCACCTGGGCACCTGTGTGGACGGTGGAAAGCAGGTGGACGTCTCGCTTATCCTTCCACTTCAGGGCTATCAGTTTCCCACACTTCTCGAGCTGCTTGTATTTCTGCCCCTTTCGTCGCCTTCTTCGCACATGCCTCTCGCGGTGTTCCTGGGCCAGGTCGTCTTCTGAAGGTGTGTCACTGGAGGAGGCATCTGTGAGAGGAATGACATCACCTGTGAACTTTGGCATAAACTTTCTTGTCTTTCTGACAGTCCCACATGACCCCGTTTGGTTGTCATAAAGAAACTGGCAGAGAGCAGGAGAAGTATACCAGTTGTCAGTGTAGATGATGTGGCCTTTGCCCAGGTAAGGTGCCAACATTTCCCTGACGATGGCACCTGACATGCCCATGGGGTCATTGGCAGCGGCTTTCGGTACGTCAATGTCAGTTCCTGTATACACGATCATGTCAAGCACTATTCCAGTTTCACAGTCGCACAACACGAAGAGCTTGATTCCGAACCTATGCCTCTTCAAGGGGATATACTGCTTGAAAACAAGACGTCCTTTGAAGAGCACGAGCGACTCATCAATCACCAAATTGAGGAAGGGGTAAAAGTATTTCCTATACCTCTCCAACAACATGGTGAACACCTCCCGAACTTTCCATATCCTGTCAATCCTGTTAGGATTTTCGTTGTCTGCAAAGTGCATAAATCTTAGCAGCAACAAAAATCTGTCACGAGTCATGAACTTATTGAAAGTTGGGGTGGCGATGAGAGGGTCGTGCTTCCAAGTAGTGTTGCAACACATGCTTCTTGATCAGAGGCATGAGGAACAACAAGGCAAAGAACGTCAGAAATTCTGCCACAGTCGTATCCACCCAGCCTCGTATTCTCGCTTTTGGAGAAAGGACGTCCAATCTGCCAAACACCCACCTGTAGTAGGCGTTTGTTTGGGCAACGATGTACGTCATTACCTCCATGTCGAAAAAAGCGAGGAAGAAGTCGCTTTCGTTCGCTTGATCATCACAGGGCCAGTCGTCAGTTGTTCCTGACGTCCCAGGATTGAACTGGGGCACGTCAGGTACAAAATTGACCCCGTCAGACCAATCGAACGAAGGCATGCCAGGGATCGGAATGTCGTCTGCGTCTTCTTCTGCGTCTGAAATATCGCTTCCATGGTCGCGATACAGCACTTCATCATCATAACCCTCCTCTTCACTCGACAGACGATGCCCTTCCTCGTTTTCGTCACCGACGTCGGACTCACTCCCACTGTCCACTCCCAAATCCCCCCACCCTTGGTCCCGTGCTAGGGCTTCGTCGTCGAAACCCGGGCTGCCAATGTCCTGCGAATCACCATCAAACAGCAGGGCGGCATACTTAGATGGTGTAAGAGTTTTCCGGGTCACTTTGGCACGTGCGGGAGTCTTATGGACAGGGACAGCAGAGGTGGTGGCAGGGGCGGCGGCAGGGGCGGCGGCGGCAGGGGCGGCGGCGGCAGGGGCAGCAGTGGTGCGTGGCCTTGATGGCAAGATGATGGTGGTGCCTGTCGCCCTTCTCTCTGTTCCTTGGGCAGGGGCGGCAGGGGCGGCAGGGGCAGCAGGGGCGGCAGGGGCAGCAGGGCCGGCAGGGACACCAGGGCCAGCAGTCGCTTTCCCAGTCGCTTTCCCTCTCCCTTTCCCCTTCCCCTTCCCTGTTCCTTGGGCAGGGGCGGCAGGGGCGGCAGGGGCGGCAGGGGCAGCAGGGGCGGCAGGGGGGGCAGGGGCAGCAGGGCCGGCAGGGACACCAGGGCCAGCAGTCGCTTTCCCAGTCGCTTTCCCTCTCCCTTTCCCCTTCCCCTTCCCTGTTCCTTGGGCAGGGGCGGCAGGGGCGGCAGGGGCAGCAGGGGCGGCAGGGGCGGCAGGGGCAGCAGGGGCGGCAGGGGCAGCCGGGCCAGGGGCGGCTGGTGGTGTTGGTGGTGGTAGGGGCACTGTGGCTGGCGTACGGGTTCTTTTCCCTACGCCCGTGCCTTTCATTTTTCCTGCCCCCGCAGGTAATGCAGCCCTAGGGCGGCCTCCTGCGTCGCTGGTACCGGTGGCAGGGGTGGCAGTGGTGGCAGTGGTGGTGGTAGTGGTTGTTGCAGTGGCCTGGGTCGTGGTGGCAGTGTCCCGAAAGACCAATGACCTCTGTGCCATTGCCCTGCTTGCACGTGTTTTACGTGCTTTTGGTGCTGGTGATTCGTCCTCTGAGCTGTAGGGCGTGTCGTACTGGTAGCTAGGGTCTTTGGCAGCCACCCTCTGCCTTCCACGGCGGCTAACACCACCAGAAGGAGGGCTGGTTGTGTCATCAGGGAGCGAGCGTGAGGGACGTGTAGGCTCCATGACTAGTGCGTGGTTACTGGCGCGGTGGTGCTTGCACGAGTGCGGGGCGAGCGTTTGGTGGGGTGGTATCGAGAGTTGACATGTAGTACTATACCCACACCAATTTTCAGCCGCCTGGCTATAAACGCGCGGTTTTGGTACGTGTTCAAAGTCTCTGCTCTTAAGAGTCTACCCGCAGTGCGCCGGGGGAACTCTTAAGAGTCTCCCCGCAGCTCCCGGGTTAATCAGGGAACAATGAGGGTATTTATTTGGCATTTCGGTGTGCTGTGGTAATGCACTGATACTAGGTACAGCACAAATTCCATCCCAATAATATCTTACCATTGACATATTGGGATTCGAACCCGGGTCCATTGGATTACCAGTCCAGTGGCATGACCACTCCGCCACACCTCCCCTAGTATGCATGTCAAGTATGGGCTCTCCATCTTGAGAATTGAGGCCCCTCCCCAGGGGATGAGGGGCTTAAGACCTATTCTGATACCCCCTTAGTATGCATGCTTAGTATGGGCTCTCCATTTTGAAAACTATGAGCACTTTGTAAACAAACAGAACATCTTGGAAACTGCCCCCCCCCCCCCCTCCCTCAGTGGGTGGGGGGGACAGAATTAATTATGCTTAAAACCTATTCTGGCACCTCCTTAGTATGCATGCCAAGTATGGGCTCTCCATCTTGAAAACTGAGGGAGTAGTTCGTGAACAAACAGACGGAAAGTTTTTTTTTTTACATTAGACTAGCAGGGGTACCCGGCGTTGCCCGGGTAATCACCATAATTCACCATCACTACTACCACCACTACTACTACCATAATCACCATCATCAATCACTACTACCACAATCTTCACAATACTACTACTACCATAACCTCCCTGTGCCTCATTAAACGGCGACCTCGATTTCGGCCGCTAAATGACCTCCGATTTTGGATCTGACCTCATTCGTACCCCCATTTTGGGGGGCTGCGAACAACTTTCGTTCCATACACCTTTTCGATCGGAGGCCTCCTTCTGCCCCAAACGGCCATTTTTGTTTAAACCAAAAGCGATTTTTCCGATTTCGCGCCCATTTTCTCCGTCCCTTTCACCCTGGGAATTCTATTTTTTCACTAAAACCTGCCTAGGGACCCCCTTACTATGCATACCTAGTATGAACGCTCTAGCTTAAAAAATGTGGCCATGCATAAAGAACAGACACACAGACAGACAGACAATCGAAAATATTATATAGAAGATTACATAGGCTAATCAGAAATAAGATATCACCATCTGGTTTAATAGATAAGGCACCCTATGGCGTCCAGAAACAAAAAATATGGCCGATCCCTCTTCCTACAGGAAGTGGGTGCGTGGATATTATGTTTCACGACTGTACACCCAGGGACGATAATATTATTCCTAATCAATTTCTCTCTATGTGGTTTTGTACAAAAATACTCCTGAACCACACTGAACAAATCCACTATATAATGACTTTGTTTGTGGTTGTTAAGGAAATTATTTCAGTAATAGCTTAAAGAGATAACCATAGTTGATATTATGAAGTTAGCACGGGACATTTCATCGAGATTGCACATTCTTCTATTCCTCTCCCCCTACTTCTTATTCTTCTACAGTAATTAGCTTACAAGTACAATAATCTCATTTATGTTTAGCTTACCCTCCTTTCTACCCTTATTGTCTGTGTCCCTCTCTCACTTCCTCATTATCGGCATATTTGTTCTTGTTCATCTCTCCCCCTCCTGCCGTTCTTTCTTATTCTTGTGCGGGATCATGTTACTACGCTAATTATGATGCAATTTTTACAAATGTATATTTCGCTCGGAATTTTTACCTTGGTTATAATGTTAGTTTCTCTTTGTGTTAAGCTCTGCTTCTTAATTTTTCAATATTATGTTTCCTGGTAATCTCTCTCTCTTTCTCTCTCTCTCTCTCTCTCTCTCTCTCTCTCTCGTTTTATAAACATATCTTGATAAAGCTAAATGCTCATGGTATTAAAGGTTGCGTAATTTGGTGGATCGAAAATGGCCTACTGAGCGTAAGGGGAGGCTGAACATAAGGCTGAACCTTGATATACATTTTTTTTTTTTTTTTCTAAAATGCTTCTTTCAACATAGGAAAATAGCATATGAGGGCAAAACAAAACATATCGCATCCATAACCCCCCCGAACGGGGGTTCAACCACACCCCCCAATCAACGAAATTGTTTCCCATCAGCCCAATTTGTTTTTTTTGTGTTGTTTGTCTAAAAGGCTTCTGTAAACAATAGAAACTATCATATGAGGGCATAAACACCCATATGACATCCCTAGCCCCCCCCCCCCCCTCCCCAATATCATGAATTTATATAAAACACTTTGGTAATAAATGTGTAAAGCGTATGTTGCAAGATTGTTTACATTAGTATCCCATATAACTTTGTTTTCTATTAACAGCTTAGTAATAGAAAACGTCTCTGGAAGGAGAAACTTAGTTATTTTCCCCAAATTTTGTCACCCAGGGTATTATTTTAAACGTTTTGCGATTTCCAGAGATCATATATTGGCAACTCCAAGTGCATTTTTGTATATTGCTCTGCTTCGTTCCCCTTCTACACACTATATATAGGACTATATAGCAACGGTATTATGATTAGATAATGGCCGCATATCCGATATTTTTCAAGATTAAAAAATGTTCACGTCAAATTTTGCGCTACCAAAAAAATATATATATATTATATATTTTTTTCTGCACCTTCTATTATTCAATATGGGAAAACTAGATCATATAGTTGTAGGGGATGCTTGTAGGATACGCCAGAAAAAAATTGCATGAAATTTGAACAATTTTCAATGACTAGTTGATTCTGCGCTCGCACGCGCGCACGCACATAGAGAGCTGATTTTTTTCAGCGAGTCTTAGTATTTCCATTGGTATTAAGATGGTATAATGCCAAAAACAAAATCTCTTATACAGGGTGAATTGGGGGTGTAAGGTTCTGCCTCCCCTTATTTAAGCAGAGTATTTATATTTGTATGGTAAAGTCTCGGATTGGACAAATGTCACTACTGGCGTCCTCCAGGGTTCAGTGATTGGACCTGTTCTTTTCTTGATTTATATCAATGATACCAATGATGGTCTCTCACGTACAATTTCAAAATTTACAGATAACATCACACTTGCAAACATAGTAGTGTCTCCCTTGCAGGTTGAAAAGATCCAAAATAATGTTGATGACTTCTCAAACTGAGCCCAAACCTGGCACATAAGCTTCAATACCGAAAAATGTAAAGTATTACATATAGGATACACGAATGAAAAGGCAAATTACTCTATGAGTGGTAGTTATTTCAAAAGCACTGATAAAGAAAAAGACTTTTCATTCTTGTATCCTATATGTAATACTTAATATATTAATACCATTTCTGGTACTAATTGAAACAATCAGAAATATTATTCGTCCAGGGGGTAACAATATCAAACAATTTAAAAAATCCAGTCAACAATGTACAAAATTAATATATAAAACTTAAGAACGAACTCAAAGGTTGCTGTTCAAATTAATATAACAAACTCATTAAAATTAAAAGTAATTAACCCATGAAATGCTATAGCAATGTTTTCTAAAGTCCTACAAATGCAACCACTTTAACCAATGAACTACGATTAAATGGGCAAAAATAAAAGGTCAAGTTGAAGGAGGAAGAGGGTGTGGGGTATAAAGGGAAGAAGGAGTGGAGGATGTGGTATTGGGAGATACTACTACTTTCTCTATGTCACACAATTTTAAGACATTTCCCAGTACTGGCACGCAGTGGTGGGCACGGTTTCCGCTAATCAGCTAACAGCTAATAGCAAAGCTAACTTTTTCGTTAGCTGGTTAGCTTTTAAGCTAACTTTGAAAATCGTTAGTGGACCGATTAGCTTCCACTAAATTTACAGGCGCTAACTGTAAGTCCGCTAATGTGCATGCTCTGGAAAAACAAATACAAGTTTATTGGTAAAAAACGTTTGCAAACCCTAAAATTACACATATTTATGTGATTATTGCAACAGTCAGTGTTACAATGACTATATCACGTCTCATTCACATGTAGACAAAACACGACTCATGAATCATGTTATGACAAGAACGTCACAACATGTTTACGAGCGGCACATGTGTAATAGATAGTGTCACTGTGTCACAGCATACATTATTATTGAGTCATTGACTGATGACTTGTACGTCCATAACTCTAGTCTGACTCCTGATAATGCCTATTTATTTATTTGTTTTAATTCTAAGTGCCGTGAGCCTAGCACCGAATTGAGAAATTCGCTACAGAAAAACTACAACATTTAAATTTACAAATTTTACCATAGATTGTTGAGGCATCTATTTGGGTTTATATTTGTATTTACTTAATGTTATATACTTATATTTGCGTGTGTGTGTGTGTGTGTATGTGTGTGTGTGTGCGTGTGTGTGTAGAGCTTTGCAGGCCGATTGACCGATTGTAGAATACTACTGAAAGATGTTTTGAATAGCCTAAGCCCTCTAAATGACATAGGCCCTTCTTAAATTACATAAAATCTAACTTTAACCTGTATCAGAGGTAAACGGGCATCATGGTGCTGACGGGGTTATAAGCTTATTAATTTTGTTCTACTGTCTATGCCTATCTAAGTTTGTTTAACTCAATAGAGAATTCGACAGAAGTGTCGTTACATAGATCATGAATCGTGACTCATGAGTAATGTGAAATAATCATAAATAATCAATCATAATTACTATAATTGTATTTTATTTACTATCTAGTAATATCTTATTGTTCTTATGATATTGCATACTGACACTGTTGTACATACAGTAACTCACGAGAGAAACATTACATTTTAAGTTTAGCTACTCGTTAATATATTGAATTTAATTTCGATTAACAGTGTCCGTAGATATTGTGATACAGTAGTAATACTGAACAGTCTTGTATTACTGTATGCAAATATATTTGATTGTAAGCTAATGCTTATATTATTTGTTAATTAAATTATTTATGTGCAACAGGATGCACATGCACATTCATTAATCATCTGATCTTGGCATCCTATAATTCTTTTAGCCTGAGTTTTGGAAAGCTACGTCTAAGCATTAAACTACAATTACAACCTACAGCATATTACCGGTATAGTTTTAGCTTTTTATGTCTGTGTGTTAAGGGTTTTAGAGGGACAAAATCAAACCAATGCTAAATTCATATGATAAAAGTTAGCTGTTAGCTGTTATCGTTAGCTTTCACTAATTCTTTAGCAATTTAGTGATTCAGCGTTATCTCAGCTAACGTTCTAAGTTAGCTGATTAGCGGTTATCTCAGCTAACTTTTCGGTTAGCTGTGCCCACCACTGTTGGCACGGTATTTGAAAGGTTCTTTTCACACATATTTAAATAACGTGCCTTCCGGAAGGCTTATCGCACTTCCTGAGCTAAAGGTCAATTCGGACTAAACAAAATATTTTTACCATATTATAGGTTTGATTCCCGAAGGGAAGTAGAGAAAACCTAATATTTAGTAGGGGCCCCAGAATCATTGACAATGTTGCCTTTTAGTATAATAGTCTCCATTCAACACCCACATCAGTCGTTTGAATCACCCGCCGTGAGGAAGAAAGAGATTAATCTTCATAAGTGCAACGCTACTTCTCTTATGGAATCGTCATCTTGATCGGGTACCCACTACGAAAAAACTAACTTCGTAAAAAATGAGAAAACAAAAAAGGAAAAAGAATTTCCACTTTAACACTGTTATTCACAAGCTTCCCACATTCGGTGGATTTTCTTGCGTTGTGGCTTCTTACCGCCTCTCGCCAAGCACAACGATTCGTTCTTCAATGATATACCAAGATAAACTCAAAATATCAGCGAATGGGAAGGGGATGGCTGGGAGGGACATCGTCGTCAATGATTTCGGGGCCCCTACTAAATATTAGGTTTTCTCTACTTCCCTCCGGGAATCAAACCTATAATTTAATAGTGGCCCCTCCATCATTGACGAATGTTGCCTGAATTTCAAGACTGGAGGGGGACATTCGTAAATATCAAACCCTAAATAACCGTATGGTTAAACCAAGAAACCTTATAACAGGAAAAAGAAATAGTAATTGTTTTGTTGTGCCTACAACAGTATAAAATAGAAAAGAGTGTGAGCAGTGCGTTGCTTCAAAGAAGCCTGCTCCAACAACAGAGTCCTCGTCCATGAGGTCATTGTTGTACTGTGTGACACAGAGAGTTAAATGCAAAAAAAAACTTGTCACCTCGACCTGTAACCTGTGCTGAGCTCAGCTTGGTCCTTAGGTCCATTTATTGAGTCACTTCGACCAATACTAAACTTAGTGAATCTAGTGTAAACTAGGCTGGAACATGTGTTGAGTCATGTCGACCAATACCAACCTTGCGTAATCTAGTGCAACTAGCATAGAATCGTGCAATTTGCATATATAGCAATACTGAACATCTCGAGTTAACTCAACCAAAACCCAGTTTTCCGTAATCTAGTGCCACTAGCAAAGAAAACTGAACGTAACATAATTATACAATATAATAAACAGAAGTGTAACACAATCTTTTATGATTTGTAAACTACATGAGCTTTAATTAAGTTTTGCAAACTTAAAATGAATACATGAGGTTTAATAATTTAAACAAAAATCCCGATCTTCTTAGCTCGTGCATAACTAGTTGGGCTTGGCCCGGCGTAAATAACGCCTAGCTTGCCCTGCATTAACTTGTAATCCTGTGGAAGGGGGTTCATCTCTTGTAGTGGGATCTGCATATCCCCCCCCCCTTTTTCTTAAGCCCCCATTGGGCGTCTACATCACAGTACTAACGGCTGGAATTACAAGTAAAACAACAAAAGGAGTGTGCCCATGTGCAGACTATAAGAAGAAAGGGCTGGGCCGCAAACGAAATCGAGTTTGTAAAGGGAACAAACACATGTAAAGAAAAAAGTCTGCACCGAGGGCACGTCCTGTGACTACCACGTCCTTTGCCCACTTGGTGTGGAGCGAGGACACGTAGGATCCAGGAAAAAACTTAGAGAGCTAGAAAAACAACTGGCTACATCAGTTAGTCCGCCGGGGGATGTCAAAAATTGTCTAGTCTAAGAGGATCGAACAAGATACCTGGAGGGACATGACCCGTAGGACCTGAATGGCCCCGACCCCGGCTTCCTCTGGTGGTAAACGTACCTCAGTCTGAACTTTTTCGCCTCATACCACTCCAAAAATCGTTCACGATTACAAAGAGGTCAGAGAAAGCTCCGGTTCAGCATGGCTGGCCATACATTACGGAGGGACAGGCGTTTTTTGTTTAAGCCGGAGGGAAAACAAAGAGCCTGGGATTGAAAAGGGGAAACTGTCACTTTTGAAGAGAGCTGATATGTGTGGAAGGCTAAGGATGAGACTGACATAGAGAGATCTCTGGTGCGTAAGGACTGCGAACAGCGCTAAGTTATTGCTAGGTTTTACTGAAAGTATAAGCCTAAGTAATCGAAAAATCGCACGCTTTTTCCAGATCAATAAAAGCCACTCTACCTGGCCGTGTGTAAGGAGAACGCAGCTGTAATTTCATATGGAAAAAAATAAGGGCAAGAGAGCCCAAGCGGTTTTCCTCTATCTCACTTAAGAAGAAAAGTGGGGGGAAAGTAAATAACTGAGTTGGCCTTAAGAGGTTGTCGTAAAAGTGGGGACCTGCCGCTAAGCTGTCCCTGACCCCGGTAAAACGTCTCGGTACGTGCGCACAGCTCAAATAATTATATGGAAAGAGGAAGAAGTCCTCTCTAATATTAGAGATGGGAATAAGATCCCGCCGGGACGAACTGCTAGCCCCCCGCGGTGGGACGCTTCCCAAAAAGGGACCCCCCCCAACAAGGCCTGCTGAGGGCTTAAACATTGCGTAATCATGAAGTGAGCTTAGCGAGAGTGAATACTGATTCGCGTTGTACCGTACGTAACGTAAAGAGGGGGACATCCTGGGGAATTGACAAGTGTAACTGTAGAAAACCCCTGAGGATACTATCCTCCAACCTATCTAGATATACTAACTAGTAGGACATCACCCTAAAGACCTCCCGGTAGCCGCTTGCCGGCGGACGGTTGTTTGGCTTATAACCTAAGTAAGTGTGAGAGAGGCGGCCCTTCCTGGTGTGTGACTGTCGCAGGGTTAACTGCGTACGTCCACCAGACCTGGGCCGGGGATCGTGTGTGTCCTGTGTAATTACTAGATATCACATCCCTTACACAGAGGGTTGTATCATTCTGTTATGCCACGCCGGGTGAGGCCCAGTCACGTGACTTTCTGGCGAGCACATTGCGGTGACCGGCGTAGGCCGGTTCGCGCAGAAGAGATAAGGTGGCGCAGCCACCTTTTAGGAAGTAACACCTCGTCGAACCACTGAACCCCATTGCACTAGCACTGTCGAGGGAGAGAGGGGGACGGAGGGAGGACACACGACCCATTCCTTAAAGCATTTTATTTTAAATGTACTAGAGAGTGGGAGGGGAAACTGTCCGTTGGCCACTTGTAGCCTTCGGGGAGACCTGATGGGGGTTCCCTACATTCAATATCCTCCTAACCTCCACATCTCCCTGTCTAGCTAATCATGAGCTTCACGGTGGACACCAGAGAGAACCAAATCCTATAATAAGCATTCATAGGTCCCCTGAGCCATACCGAGTCTGAGGAGCTGCCGTGACCTGACTGCCTCAAATAAGGCTGTCTGGATTCGTGAAAGTTCTCGCCGGGGAAGGGAGGAGATATTAATGAGAAGCTTTAGCTAATTCCTCCTTCGCCTTGGGGGCGTAACCCTAGTAAACAGGAAGCTAACAAACTTCCTGTGGGCATTATCTCTGACGAGAAAATTACCTTTGGAGTTCAAGAGGCCGAGGAGCAAAGAGGGGCAAAGGAAAAACCTCTGCAGTTAATTAAGGGGCGATGAAAAAATCCAAAAATAAGGAGGGGGACCCCTTAGTACATGCTGCTATGTCACATTTTTTGGCTGTCGTGGAAAATTCATATAGATTTTTGCCAATGTGTTCTTTTTGTTAGCCTAGAGTACTAGGAGCATGAAAAATGTGTTTGGCATATTTTCTGAGGTCATCTTGACATTTTTTTAGCCTGTTAAAGAAGATCGGGTGGTATCGCCAAAAACGGAAATTTTTTGCCGCAAATTGCACAAGTTTCGAACGGTTTGACTGTCTATGGGGTGTGAAGTGTGATGTACCCTATATTTGTGCATATCAATGCAATGAGTAAAGCAGTATTTTTTTATTATTTTATCATAAGTCAAATTCTGTGAGAAGAAATGATTGTAAAATATGTTTATATAATACTTTTACTTGCCATCAGATTTAGACATTATTTGGTATTTTTTTATCAAATGACAGTATGACAGTTTACCTCTGTTGCAAAAATGAGACACTTTGATTGTTTAAATAAAAGAACAGTTATTATGTTATGTTCCTGAGACAAGTTCATGTCAAGTCTGATACTCATTCAGTGTCAGATTCGTCACTAGCTTCGCCCATATCAGCCAAGTTTTTACATCCATCTGGATCACACTTGCACAACTCTGTGCAGGGCATTTGGTTTTCGCGGCAGGAACATCGCCCACTACATTGACTCTTTGTGCATTTACACCGAACCAACTGTAAGATGGAATCTGGAGCCAGAGGTATTCTGCTTAACTTGGGAACGAAATGTCCCGAAGTGTCACTGATGGACCATCCCAATTCAGTTGGTGCTGGAACGGTTGGTTGTGGAATTAAGGCCTGCCTCCAGATTAAGCACTGGTGATGTGCCCGTCGAATGTGCTCATGCAATGATCCTTGTGTTGGGGGCAGCTTCTCGATTCCTTGTTTGGTGTTGAGTCCACGAAAATGAAACCCTCTGAGGGCCGCAGCTTGACTAATACCTGCGTTCTTTGGACCGAGTAACTTGCTCATGAATGCTTCACAAAGACCCAGCACTTCACAGGATGGTTCACTCTCCTGTCCCAGACGAGCAAGTGCACCAACAATGTCATCACCACAGTACATAAATGCCTTCCACCATGAAGTTTTGCTCTTGCCGAATATCCTTCCAGTTGTGTCACACCCGCTTATGGCATGAAATCCCATCAAGGCTTGAGCACGTTCCTCACCAAGTGCATTTTGAATAGGCATTTAAGGCAGTACACGTCGATTGGTTCCAGTGCCCATTATCATAGCTGCATCCTCGCCTAAGACTGCCAAATTGTGTATGGCAAGTACCAGCACATCTGTGTCCTGGGAGTAGATGTGAACAGTAAGTCCAAGTTTGCGTGCTTCACTGGCGTAGTATATCAGCAACGTATCCGCCTCGTCATGCTTGGCAGCATGACAACTGCCAGATGTGATGGACTGGACACCTTGACAAGTGATAGTGGTTACGTCTGCTGTGCAGTTGACAACTATCTGTTGGGCCAAGAATATTGTCAGAAGCTCCTTCGTCTTGGTACTACTGAGGAACTTGTTGAGATCTTTAATACGCGTGTTTCTGTCGACTTTGTATTCTGTTCCCCTGGAAAGGTTGGCTCCACTGCGACGCTCTCTTGTTATCTCTTTCAATGAGGAATGGCAGTATTGGTCAAACACCACGTAGCACTTCGAGTAAGGGCGACTTTTGGAGTTGATGACATTGACGAAATGCTCTGCCAGGTCTCCATATGATGATATTTTGTCCTTGAAAACGGCCATCTCATGAACTACTGCCATGGCATCGATGATAATAGAAGCTCTATCAAGTGGTAAGTCATCCAGTAAAGGTGCATCAGCTTGTCCATTTTCAGCTGATCCATGGTTCTCCAGATGGTGAATGAGCTGTGATTTGTCGTTGCATGGATGCAACAAGCCATCTAGTGTCATCAGCATGTGATTGATTGGGGAAAACTCGTATATGCTGAGAGCTTCCTTCAAGTCAACATCTCTGGATGATCGGGTCAGGATCAGAAGCCTTGACATCAACGAGTTTGAAGCTTTTAAAGTAACTTGTTCTCCTCCAATCTTTGTGCGAGTGGATTTGTTGTTGTCGTTCCAGCCTAGATGTTTCACTTTCGTCATCTTTCCCCAGAGGTTCTGATCACTGCTAATTCGTTCGTCCACAAACTTCTGATATGCAGATGAACCACGTTCCACCGTGCCAAGAATATTTTCCTGCACATCTTCCTTGATGATGATGTTTTTAGTGAGGTGTACAAGCTTATGTTCTGTGCCATAACTTGTTTCTCCTACCTTAAAAGGTTTTGATTTGCGCAGAACTTCCTTCAGGCAGTGTACTTGTTTCTCCTGCTGCTGAAGTTTTCTCTGTGACAGATCATGGTGCCGAGTTGAAACATCAGATGCCAAACCAAGCATTTCTTCAGTTTCCTTCGACAAACGTGAAAGCTCAGTTGTACTCAGGCAATACTTGAGCAGGTTTTCTGGACTGGTGGTGATCCCGTCGATTCCTCCATCTGCTTTGTGTGTTTTGTTAACATGCTCTTGGGCCTGGTCAACTCCGATGGCTGTGAAATTCACTCCACTCTTTTGGACCACAAAGCCGCCATTCACAAACTCTTCCCAGATGTCAGGGTGAGTATCCTTTAGGCTGTACATACGGGCAATATATTCAGGAATGTGCATCGCATAGTCCATTCTATTGTATGCGAAAAACCAAACACACATATTTTCCAGTGATCCCAATTGGACGTCCCACATGCCACGTCGTGTGCTCCTTTGGAACCGCAAGAGATTCTCAACTTGCTGCATATACATCCGGACCCACCTAAACATTGGGTACTTCTGGCATTTTGAGTCAAAATCACGCATCAGTTTTGGTAGCTCGAGCTCCTGAATCTTTTGCACTAAGGCATGTTGACATTTGCCAATATCACTGTGCGTTTTGCATGCATTTGAGAGAATCACAGCTGCATCTTTCATTGCAGGGTAGATTTCCGGATATTCCTCGAAGAATGCCTCAAAGTACAGATCTGAAAATACCTGCAAGGTAATTTGGTGACATCTAACTGCTCGACTGAAGTGATTCCCGCTCAGTATCTGACTGACAACAACTGTGCCATACAAGCCACTTTCGACCCACAACTCATCAAGGCCACTTCCTTCGACTGTTTTCCCAAGACAACGCAAGGCACATAATTCAATATGGAATTGACCCGGAGAAAGGATCCACTTGTCAGCATAGGTGTCTGGCTGTAGGTAAGCCAGCATAAAGGCACGTTTGTAGAGATCCATATCAAGCCATACACACACAGGTTGTGGACGATTATCACCTACTACCATCTGGTTGAGTTTGTTAAGTCCAACCACCGCTGTAACCAAGGTGTCCCAGTCCTGTGGTGGAGCATTTATCAGCGGGAGTGCATGGATGTTATCTATCTTTTTGGTTGACACGGACAGTAGTGAATTGAACGCGGACCACAGTGGGACTTGCTGAGTATTTGCGTCTTCACTTGGATCAGTAGATTCTGGTACATTTGATCTGTTGATATATCGAGCCAATAGCCAAGCAGTGTCCTGCACTGATGAGTCCGCCAAGCAGTCCAGGTGCTGTAGCGGCTCAAACTCCACGTAATGGGGGCTCAATGTTGGCTTTGGAGTCCCTGTTATGGTGCAAGGGCTCAAGGCCACTCCAGTCTTTGGTACATCTTTCAGTGTGCTAGAGGCGCCATGAGGTTTCAGATGCAAAGGCTTTGAGATTTTGGCAGCTTCACCATTGTCAACGTGAGTTTGATAGACAGCTGAAGCAAGCGCATGAAACGAATTCTTTCCATCTGTAGTATCTACTTGTGCGTGGATGTTGTCTATTGATGCCCTGAGTGGCTGCCCAACAAAAAGGTTAGGGGGTACATAGACACCTTGGTTGTCCGCCATGTTTTCCTGGACAGCAGCTGCAAGCTGACCAATGCGTTCTGTAGCATGATGATATGATACTCCAGCTCCAGTATTTGACAATATGTCTATCGTTTTCTTGCTTCTTTTGGCATGATAGAAGTGCAGTGATAGCCCTAAAGTGAGGGGAGTCTCTTTTCTGCTTCGAAATGAGCTTGCACAAGACTTAGGTTGGTGCCTGATCTGCCTCTTGGTTTTGTGGCTCTGAATTATCATTTGAGCCAAGTTTGTGCATCTAGAATGTACTTCTTGACTTCGGACTTCTGAAACAACTGATGTGTCACCCTGAACGATCCATTTCAACAGCCAGATCAACTCATTTGGGATGAAATTTTCTTGGTTGCTGATTGAGCCCTCAAACTCCCATGGCTTGGATTGGTCAATAGCTGTGCGGACTATTTTTGCGCATTTGAGTATTGTAGTCATCTCTTCTTTGTCATTCAAAGTTGAAGTTTGCCGTATTGCGGCGTCAGCAACACCGGAAGAATGGATCAAATCTGATTTTGCTGGATTGGCAGAACTTGTGAAGGCAACACCGTCAACATGCTGTTGGATCTTTTCCTTCAGGCACTGACGAGAAACTGTATGTGGGAGATTATGCTGATGCATGATTTGTTGATAGTCATTCTGCGCTTCACTGACTGGAATAAATTCTCCAGAAGATGTCCGGATGTCCTGCAGCTGAATGAAAAATGTACCTCTGCAGCAATAAACTTTCTGTCACCTTCAATATCTGGAATTTCGGCATCAAATTCCAGTGTTGTTTCCTGCTTTCTGCAAGTTGTTAGCTTCTGCCATTCAATGGTCATACATGACTTATGATACAGTAAGTCTCTCAACAAAGCATTTTTCTCATTCAGCAGTTCCGAATAGTTTATTTTCCAGGTTGTGTTGTCACTTTTTTTTACCACAGCTGCTATTTGCTCCCCAATGTTTTCGGTTTGGCACATGTGAGTATTTTCGGCTGTCGCTCTTTGACAGAAGAAACACAATTCTTTTCGCACCTTTGGAATGGACGAACGTGTTACTTTCCGTTGTGATCCTGTATGTGACGTAGATGGAACACTTGGTGTACGACTGCTCGGTGGCCGACCTTTTCGTCTGATCAGTACTGTGGTATCACCCTTCTCGAGGGCTTTGCTGTGGCGGGTCTTGGCTCGCTGTATGTCTGTTTTGTTCGTGGCCTCAGCATAGCATTTCTGGTGCCACACTGCACTGTTAGTTTGAAGATCTTGTGGCTCCAGATTAACCAGACGTTGCGACATAGATATGTATTTTTGTTCTCCATAGTCTGACCTTTCTCTGACACACTCCAGGAAATTAATATAGCTGTCTGGCTTTGGTGTACTGACTGTTTCATTTGTATTTTCTTGACATACGATGCACTGTCTGTAGTTGTTTTCTATCTTGTGTCGCTTGGTTTCCATGTTCTGTGAACAAAGAAAAAACAATTAGAAAAAAACAAAAAAGCAAATTAACAAATTCTCGTAAAATTAGCCGCCATCTTGGATTTAGAGGTCTGTATATGTCCTGTCATTCAAAATATTGAATGCCATGACTTTATTTCATGATACAAACATCTTAGTCATCATTTGTGTTAATAATTAAACAAAATATAATGTATAAAGGGCTTAGAATTTGCACAGATGGGCAAATTATCCATATTTTATGCCGAAAATTCAAGATGGCCGCCATTATTCCAAGATGGCATCCAAAAAAATGCCAAACACGATTTTTGTAGATAATGGGTAATAATCATTAAAAAAAAACACATTGGCAAAAATCTATATGAAATTTCCATGAAATTACATAACACCATATACTACCTCCCGGTTGTTGTGTTAGCCAGTCAAACTCGGTAATGGAGGTGAAACTGGGGACAGAGGGTTAGATGGAAAAAACTATCGCAAATTGTGGGAGTTCCTGATCCCACGTTACCCATGGTCCATCGCCCATCCCACCCAGAATTGGGTGAGGTGGGAAAACAACCGGAGGCAAGGACTTGACCGGTTATCCGGCAAGTATTCCGGGTATGTGTTGTCCCGTCGTAATACCGTTTCCTGACCCTGACAACTAGCGTTCCAGTGAAAATGTTTTTCGATTTCCTGGCATAGGGGCTTAGGAAACAACATTGGATAAAAACTGAGATGACCGATTGTACTACTATCGAGTCGATCTGATAAACAACCCCTGGGACTGATGCTACCAAGATCGCCCATCCGTTCATGGTATGTAGACCGGGAGATAGTGAACTCCATCGTGTTAAGTTCCTAGAGTTTCATAGTGAGAGCCATACTGCCCCTCACCGCACCAGTCCTACTGTATTGAATTAGATGAGGATCCTCCCTCGATTTCAATAATTCCAGTGGGATTGAAAGCCAGAGGTCGTTGAGTAATGAACTTAAGCCTCTGACTTAACATCCACTTTTGGCCTTACTGAGTCCGTAATAATTTATTCATAAGTATGCCTAACACGGGGCGAAGCGCCGGGAGGGCTGTGATGATTAAACAAAACGAGACTTTTAATCCATGGAATCCGTGAGAAAAAAATCTACAAGGCATACTGTGTAGACCATTGCCAACTGAAATCAGAAAGGTTAGACTAATCCTAGATCACCAACCCGTAGGGATCAGTCACTTAGTGTTTTTGGGGTGAACCTGAACCGTTCTCACGAGGTCTGTGGCCGTGTAACGTCTAGTACCTATAATAGAAAACAAAAATCTAGATACCCAGCAAGCTGATGTCTACAGATAGGCTTGTAAAACGGTCTATACACCGGCAGTATAAATTAACACATCGTACTTGTAAGAGTTATGTCGTTAAATTACCGCTGAACGCATCCCACTCTTTATCCGTAAGAACTCGCATTCTATTATAGATTCGTGAACAAAAGAAGGTAAACATTGTTTGCATTTGTTTTCCTAATTTTTGGGGGATGAGAGTCGCCTCGCAAGCTGAGGTTGAGCGTAAACAAACGAGCCGTCCCGCCGGCCTAAGTGCTTGATACTTATGAGCCGTATGACTGGCTTAAGTAATCGCAGGAAGAACCATTCACCGAGATACTGATCGACTATTCTTAACTTAGATTTTTTAAGGAAAGAAAATTTATGAGCCGTATAACTAGCTTAAGTAATCGGAGGAACCATTAACCGAGATACTGATCGACTTTTCTTAACTTAGATTTGTTGAAGGAAAGAAAATTTTACTTACCTGAGCCGGAGACCTAGGTTCCATTACTCGGAAGTGTCCATCGAGAATGTTGTCCGGCGAGCCTGTAGGGTTCTTGTATCGGGGGAGGGGGGGGGGGGGGCCATGGGGGCTGAGTCATAACCAATGGCTAATTGCTCAGCTAAGTGGTAAGTACTGATTGCCTATATGCAACGTTATCCCTGATTCTGGGAAATTTTGTGTTTTGAAGGTTAGCAACTGTAAACAATTCCCATACTGTGGGCATTTAGGTATCTCTCGATCATGGACGCCCGGCCCAATTGATCTATACAAAAACTAGTCCAATCCGCACCAAGATCTATGCCCCCCGGGCATTGCTGGGAATTCCAGAGGCAAACTTAGATGCAGCCTGGTGTAATCTTAGAGTACAAGTAATTAAAATGTCAAGACGCAAAAAATATGGGGGTTCCGTGTGGGAGCAAAAGTAAAAATTTTGACTAACCACTGATCCCGCCGCCACCCCTCCTTTTCTCCCTGCCGTGCTGATCTGGAAAGAATTTCCAGGAATCAATGCTCATAAGGATAATCTGAGAGGAGTTAATAACATGCTAGTACAAGTCCGCCGGAGAGTTAGAAAAACAGTCACTATTAGTCTAACCTTCGACCGGACCTGAGTCTATCCAATATTGGAATTATTTGGTGTAGAAAATGCCTACCTGTGACTAGCGTCACTGGCCCAAAAAAACGTGTAGCTTATAGCATATAATCTGACCTTCGTAACTGGATCCCCGCAGGGCGATGAAGCCGGAGGTCCTGGGTATATAGACTCCCTCACCCTGACGGACTCGCTGAGCGATTAGCCCTTGTATATGATGTGACGTTAACCACTCCGTTAGAACCGCATGGCTTGTCCTACAGTGACTCGCTAGGATCGCCAGGGCAGTGGATGTGGCTAAAGTTGATGTATTATTGTGTGCTTTATTTCATATGAAAGCTTGTGTCATGGGCAGTCCAGAAAGGCTCTTTGTTTTCGCCCATGTCAAGGCTTTATATATTTAACTCCTTCAGACATATTATGTTCCAATAAGTAAAAGGAGGCGGGAGCCCCAGGATCATTGCCACTGCCTCGCACTACACTCACAACAACACTGCGGCCGTTAGAATTATCGGAGGAGGCTGAGGTTGCCACCAACGGTTTTATCGTAAGCTAACTTATCGGACTTACTGAGCTCATATGACGCAAAATCGCGTCATAAACTTATTGGAGGGGCATAGAGATAAGCCCATATGACGCGATCGCGTCATATGAATTTTTGGTTATAAGTTCCATATGACGCGATCGCGTCATATATGTCTGGGGGAGTTAATTGCAAAGTATATGTTTTATCATTAAGTAGTAATGATAGGATTTGAGAGAGAGAGAGAGAGAGTAGAACAGAGTGAGAGGAGGCGCGCAGTGTTTTTTGCCACGCTCGATGACGTCACGTCTGGCTGGCCTCTTGGGGATTGGTTGGAGGAGTTTTTTACCATGCTTGGTGACATCATGTTTGGCTGGCTTCTTTGCCATTGGCTGAAGGAATTGTTACCGCTTTGTCTACGCGGTGCGAGCTAGTGCTAGTATATATACAGCTTTCTTGCCACTCTCTCCCTCAGATCTGGTTTCTAGAATGCATCCCTCTTATCCCTTTGATATCTGTCCCCCTATCTGCACCTGAGAACCTTTTCTTCTGCCTATCTCTCTCATTTTCCATATCGTTCACCACCTTTTATTAATATTTTACCCCCTCTGGATAACTCTGCATAAACAGCTTCATGCTGGCCAGTTGTATTGTGCGTTAAGGTCTTATATAACCCATGTATGTTAGTTGTTAAGATAAGTTGATCACGAAGCATTGGTTGGCATTCATATTGTTCAGTACTGCTTCCTATAATTAGTAGTGTTCTGCTAGATTAGATAATGCTAGACTAGGAGTCTGATACTATAAGGTATTGTTTCCGATGGGTGCTGGCTGTAGTTAAAAGCTGCACGACATACCTGAGAACTGAAGTTGATTGGGTAAATTCTAGTCTGTGTGCCATTGAGAGTAGAGCATGCTCGTTGTTTGTCTTTGAGGTACGCCAGGAGAACGCTCAATACTTCGGTATTAAGGTTTCTCAAGAGAGCTACCCTTCATTATAACGTAATACTTGACGCACAGACTTGAGATTTGCACTAGGCTATGCAGCATGCCATGCGCACCAGTATCTCGTATCATTGACTCTAGCTAGACTTTATTAGTCATAGTAGACATTAAGTATATTAAACCAATTACTCTTTTTATGCATACCCGTTTATGATTCCACAAGCATTTCGCAGCCTAGTTTGATGTATTGAGACACAAACGACTTAGGCTCTTTTTGTTGATAGGAATACTGCATTGTCGTGGCGATTATTATTATTGTTGTGGCGTTTAGGATGTTCTTGGCTCCGACTGCATTATATCTCCTGCCTTTTTGTGTGCATAGCCTGCACGAGCATTGTTCCGCTGCCTGCCTTTTTGGGTTCCATTTCCGATTCGAGCATCTTGATAGCATCTAACATTTAACCCCTAAGTGTCGGCGCGCAACATAAGTCGAGTATAATAAATCTGGACTATCTGGCGGCGCTCGACATAGGTCGTGTGGCAATTTCAGCACGTAATGTTGCTGAGAGAGAGAGACAAGTGGTGGCAGGAGAGTAGCGAGCGTATGACTGCTCCAGACCACCGCGGCGAACCTACTGACATGAATCCCACCTCCTCCCTCCCTCTCTCGCTCGCTACATACGGAATTGTATGGGGAAAGTGCCGAATTACATGCTTTTTGCACTCGCGTTGCGCGGTTGTTGCAAGAAAACTAGCCATCATATAAGGATCGTTATGGTGTCATTGGAAAGCTCTGTTTATGCCCTTTCAGGGATAGATACTTGTTTTACGCTCTGGGTCTTATTTAGGCATGAAAATGATCACGTAAACAGCCCTATTTTGGCTAGAAACACCCCGCTGGGCGGTACATATAAATAAACCGCTAGCCCGCTAATCTAGTGTTAAAGAAGATTCCTTGTTGGTGTTGAAGGACTTTAGTGCACTTTCTTTCATGCAGGAGTGCCTGACATTTATTGATTAAAGTAACGTAAGCTGTAACTTCTCTTACCACCTTACTTTGCATACCTTAACCAAGCACCTTCGATTATAGGTAGTAATAGGCTGTTTTCACATAACATTAAGCCTAGAGTAGACGCACATTTATTGAGAGTTTAATAACCTATTATTGCATATAGAACTCTGGAGAGTATTTGTGTTCTTTGTTCACTGGGAATATACATCAGAGGTTGGATCTAGCGCTTTTCGTTGTAGCATTTATGCCATTACTAGTCCAATGAATAAGAACCCTGATATATTTAAACTTCAGTCGTAACAAATGGCGACCTTACCTAGGATTTGGTGAACCTACATTTATTAGCAGGGAACATTTGTTGTTTTGGGGAATATTTTGCGGGGATCAGCAAGAATTTTTTTTTTTTTTGCAACATAGTATAGCCCTTGAGTATTTCCGATAATTTTTGTGTGTATATTGAGGTATAAGAGTTTGGGGTGCTTCTTTTCTGAATATTGTGGTGAGAAATTCTTGTGAGCATCATGTCTTATACCGGATCAGAGGAGAATGGAGACACAGTACACAATGTCGAAACTGAGGAGCAGCAGCATGATGAAAGGGTAAATCAGGTGAACTGTGAGTATGATGCTAGGATATTTTTGCAATGGCCTGTTACTGCCGAGCGGTTGGAGGGTATGGATCGGTACGGTCTTCAATGCCTGGCCACAGCTATCGGTCATGCGGGTACTAGCAGCATGACCAGGGATAACTTGATAACGTGTGTACTGGGCAGGGTGACTGGTGAGCGAGAAGGGTTGAGTGCTCAGAGCCCTTCGGCCATGCTTCCCCTACACTCGACTCCCAGCCATCCCAGTGGTTTGCCGACCCCGAGTACGCTTCCACAGTTGGGTGGTGACTGGCAGGGGGGGTTGCCCCTGGGGGGACCATCTGTAATTTCAAACATTGTAGCACCTTCACCTCCTCCAGGGTTAACTCCAGAATTATTGTTTCAGCTCGAATTAGCTAAGATCGAAGAGAGAAAGGCTATCAGGGTATCTGAGGTTCAACAGCAACAAAGGGCATGTGAGCTTCAGCAGCAACAAAGGGCATGTGAGCTTCAGCAGCAAATATAATTAGCCAAGATAGAAGAGAGAGCCAAGATAGAAAAGAGAAAAAGTCACCAGCACATAGAGCTAGCAAAAATCCAAGCTGATTTAGAGTCGACTAGGTACTGTACCGACATGGACGTAGAGAAGTCGCGAGTAGAGACAACGGGACAGCGACTTGGGGCTGGTAACCGTGCTCATGATCATTCTCTCTCGCACTTATTGAAACTGGTTCCGGTGTTTGATGAGAGTGGTGTAACAGAATTTTTCGCACGCTTTGAGAAGAAGTGCCAGGAACACCAGTGGCCAAAGAATAAATGGGCAGCACTTGTATCCTCTAGATTAATAGGCAACGGTCTTAACACCTTACGAGCGGCCTATGCAGTTTATTTATATGTACCGCCCAGCGGGGTGTTTTTAGCCAAAATAGGGCTGTTTACGTGATCATTTTCATGCCTAAATAAGACCCAGAACGTAAAACAAGTACCTATCCCTGAAAGGGCATAAACAGAGCTTTCGAATGACACCATAACGATCCTTTTATGATGGCTAGTTTTCTTGCAATAACCGTGCAACGCGAGTGCAAAAAGCATGTAATTCGGTACTTTCCCCATATAATTCAGTATGTAGCGAGTGAGAGAGGGAGGAGGGAGCTGAGATTCGTGTCAGTAGGTTCGCCGCGGTGGTCTGGAGCAGTCATACGTTCGCTAGTCTCCTGCCACCACTTGTCTCTCTCTCTCAGCAACATTACGTGCTGAAATTGCCACTCGACCTATGTCGAGCGCCGCCACATAGTCCAGCTTTATTTAACTCGACTTATGTGGTGAGCCGCTAATTAAGGGTTAAAGCCTACGATGCGTTACCTTTGGAGTCATGTATTTTTTTTTTTTTTTTTTTTTCTATATTCCAACTTACTTCCTCTCGGGCATAGGCTGAGAGCCTTAACATTCACCGCTTTACAATGAACAGTGAAGCCCGTGAGGTCTTGTTCCAGTCTTGGGAGTGAGACATGTGAAGCACGTAGAGTATAACGAGCACCTGCCATCTTGCCTTCACATGAGGCACGGTGCTCACTCATGGCCCGAAACGACTCCATCTCTGAAGCCACCTCGTTCCTGTGCTTCACTGGCTCACCCCCTACAATCGGACTCTCACACTTACACACACACACAACTTGAGGATCTCAAGGAGGCTGTCCTGAGGGCTTACGAACTGCAACCAGAAACGTACCGTTTGAAGTTCCGGGGTGTAACTAAGGGAAGAGATAGCACCTTTTTGGAACACGCCCGGGACTTGTCCGATGCTATGGGGAACTGGCTCCGATCTGAGAAGGTAACAACATTTGATGGAATTAAGCAGTTAATGATGTTGGAGCAGTTCTTTAAGAGCACGGGCGGTGATCTAGCTTTGAACTTAAAGGAGAAAAACCCAAGAACTCTAGTCGAAGCACCAGAAATGGCTGATCGGCGGCTGTCGTTGATTCGGGGTTGCGGGTCCTCACAGAAGTACGATGCAAGTGCTAGGGACCGTTATCCTCCCCCTTCCCTTAGCAATGACACATTTAAACAAATGAGCAATGAAACAAAACTGAATCCAAACCTAACACCACGCCGTATGAGAAAAGTCAGGGGCTTTTTACATGACAGTATAAGCTGAAACCGAAATTTATGTGTTTTAAGTGCCACAAGGAGGGTCATAAGGCAAATGAGTGCCCTAGTCGACCTCCTCTGGCAGCCGTGTCTTTTGCTCATGGCATTGGAGTGTTCAAGAGGACATCAGAGTTTGTTAGAGTCAATTCTTCAGAGGTAAATACACTGCCAGTGCAGAAGGATCCGGAAGGCTTATTCCCTGTCCGTGATGCCTTTAGTGACCACAGGGGACTCGGTTGTGTGGAGTGGGGGGGTAGAAGACATGAGGTGAGAATTTTGCGTGACACTGGGGCATCGCAAACATTGTTGAGGAATTTCACTGGTAAACCTGTAAATACGGCGCGGGTGGTTGTGGTTCAGGGAGTTAATGCAACAAGGTCATACCCGCTTGTAAGAATGAAGATGGAAGTTGATGGTGTGACTCGTGACCTGGATGTAGGAATTGTGGAGAAGTTGCCTGTTGGGGGCGTCGACCTCCTTCTCGGCAACGACTTTGCGGGGCCTACTTCTGAGGCTCCACCCTTAGTCGTTGCCGAGAAGCCGGCCGACGTGAGTAGGGAGGAGCAGGAGTTGGTTGAGAAGTGTCAGGTGCAACCTATGGCGTGTGTTGTCACTAGATCTCTTGCATCCAGGGAGTCGCATTCTGGTCAACAGTCTCTAGATAAGCGGAGGAAAGGTACCGAGAAGGGGTTGAAAGTTGATGCGGTTGAGAGTTTAGTATCAACGGACATTCTCGGGGACTCATTATTAGGACCGATTTTCGAGTCTGGAGAAGACCCATTAACTGTTACTAAGAAGGCAGAGGATGGGCTTAAAAAGACGAAGAGACAGCAACGATACACAGAGAGAGAGCAACGGGAGGCTAAATTCAATGTAGGAGGGGGGCATGAGTTGTTTCGCAAACACTTAGATAAGCTTGCTCCTTCGGACATTCGTAAATTGCAATTAGAAGACCCTGAGGTTCTTGAATGTGGTACCGGTGCTGTCGAGTTGGAGGAGGACAGTGATGCACAGTCGGGAGATGTAGCAACAAGGTATCCTGACGCGTACCCTATGAGAAATGGGTCAGCGAAGACGGTGGTCCGAAACTTGCTAGTGTATTTTTCCCGGTATGGTTACCCGCAGGGGATTCAGTCAGACCAAGGATCCAACTTCACTTCTAGCCTCTTTGTTCAAGCAGTGCCGCAGCATGGGATTGTTACTGTTGTGTAATCTGCGTATCATCCGGAGAGCCAGGGCGTGTTAGAGCGATGGCACTCAGCCTTGGAATCTGTGCTTCGTTATTGTTGCTTTGAGAGTGGGAAAGGTTGGGATCTTGGCCTGCCATATGTTTTGTTTGCAGCACGGGAGGTACCTGGGGAAAGTTTGGGATTCAGCCCTAATGAGCTCGTCTTTGGACACCGTGTCAGAGGGCCTCTCCATATGGTTAAAGAAATATGGGAGGGCGCAGAAAAACCTTGTTCTATGCTCAAGTATGTCCTCGACAGTCGAGAACGGATGTTGGGCAGTCTGGAGTTGGCTGGCCGTAATTTGACTAGCTCTCAGGCCCTGATGAAGGACAGGTACGACCTCAAGGTTAAACTCAGGGAGTTTCACGTGGGTCAGGAGGTGTTGATTCTACTGCCCCTTGTAGGTCATCCCTTATCCGTGAAGTACACTGGTCCTTATAGGGTGGTTGAGAGGCTATCGGACCTGGATTGCTTGGTGGCCGCTCCAGACAGACGTAAGCGCAATCAGTTATGTCATGTTAATCTCATGAAGGAGTATGTGAGGCACCTCCCTGAGCCTCTCACTGTGCCTGTGATGACGTTTAGCACTCAAGGTGGAGAAGGAGAACGGGACAGTCAAGCTCAGGTGGAGGATAACTGGAAGGATAAGAAAGTCAAATGGGCGCCTGAGTGTGAGAAGGCATTTAGAGTAGAAAAACACCTGTTGTGCACTCACCCGATCCTCAGGGCCCCTGACTTTAGCCTACCTTTCCAACTAGCAACGGATGCTAGTGGTGTGGGGGCTGGTGCCGTCCTTATGCAAGAGGACGATGATGGGTTGGAGCATCCTGTTAGTTTCTGCTCGGAGAAGTTCAATTCAGCCCAAGGGAGCTGCTCTGTTGTCGAGAGGGAGCTACTGGCTGTTGTGCTTGGGCATTTCGAGGTCTATGTTCCAGCCTATGGTCCGGTCGTTGTAGTTTACACAGATCATCACCCTCTCAAGTTCTTGGACCAGTTTCACAATCGGAATATGAGGCTGACCAGGTGGTCACTAAGCTTATTGGTATATAACCTTGACATACGCCATATTGCCGGTTGTGACAACGTGGTTGCAGATGGTCTTTCAAGGGTATATGATCCTGGGTAGATTGACACACGGGTAGCCTCCTGCTTTAGTTTGAATAGTATTTTGCGCTTGGTGCTTGTTGGCTCGCAGTTGTAGCCCAGCGTATTGGGTCGTAAAGCAGGAGTTGAGCGTTTGGTATAGAAGAAAAAACTAGGCTTGCCCCTATAGTGCAGCCGAAATAAACAAATTAAAAACATGAAAATCAAATAAAAACTCTTTCTTTGATAATTAAATGTGTTCAGTATGTTATAGCCATAGACTCCTCTGGTTATAGCAGGAATTGTTACCGCTTTGTCTACGCGGTGCGAGCTAGTGCTAGTATATATACAGCTTTCTTGCCACTCTCTCCCTCAGATCTGGTTTCTAGAACGCATCCCTCTTAGCCCTATAATATCTGTCCCCCTCTCTGCACCTGAGAACCTTTTCCTCTGCCTATCTCTCTCATTTTCCATATCTTTCACCACCTTATATTAATATTATACCCCCTCTGGTTAACTCTGCATAAACAGCTTCATGCTGGCCAGTTGTATTGTGCGTTAAGGTCTTATATAACCCATGTATGTTAGTTGTTAAGATAAGTTGATCACGAAGCATTGGTTGGCATTCATATTGTTCAGTACCGCTTCCTATAATTATTAGTGTTCTTCTAGATTAGATAATGTTAGACTAGGAGTCTGATACTATAAGGTATTGTTTCCGATGGGTGCTGGCTGTAGTAAAAAGCTGCACGACATACCTGAGAACTGGAGTTGATTGGGTAAATTCTAGTCTGTGTGCCATTGAGAGTAGAGCATGCACGAATGAGGGCTTTTTGCCTATACCATTCTGCACTGTTCTAAGCTCGTTGTTTGTTTTTGAGGTACGCCAGGAGAACGCTTAATACTTCGGTATTAAGGTTTCTCAAGAGAGCTACCCTTCATTATAACGTAATACTTGACACACAGATTTGAGATTTGCACTAGGCTATGCGGCATGCCATGCGCACCAGTATCTCGTATCATTGACTCTAGCTAGACTTTATCAGTCATAGTAGACATTAAGTATATTAAACCAATTACTCTTTTTATGCATACCCGTTTATGATTACACAAGCATTTCGCAGCCTAGTTTGATGTATTGAGACACAAACGACTTAGGCTCTTTTTGTTGATAGGAATACTGCATTGTCGTGGCGATTATTATTATTGTTGTGGCGTTTAGGATGTTCTTGGCTCCGACTGCATTATATCTCCTGCCTTTTTGTGTGCATAGCCTGCATGGCATTGTTCCGCTGCCTGCCTTTTTGGGTTCCATTTCCGATTCGAGCATCTTGATAGCATCTAACATTTAAAGAAGATTCCTTGTTGGTGTTGAAGGACTTTAGTGCACTTTCTTTCATGCAGGGGTGCCTGACATTTATTGATTTAAGTAACGTAAGCTGTAACTTCTCTTACCACCTTACTTTGCATACCTTAACCAAGCACCTTCGGTTATAGGTAGTAATAGGCTGTTTTCACATAACATTAAGCCTAGAGTAGACGCACATTTATTGAGAGTTTAATAACCTATTATTGCATATAGAACTCTGGAGAGTATTTGTGTTCTTTGTTCACTGGGAATATACATCAGAGGTTGGATCTAGCGCTTTCCGTTGTAGCATTTAAGCCATTACTAGTCCAATGAATAAGAACCCTGATATATTTAAACCTCAGTCGTAACAATGACCCGAAGTTACCTGTGAACGGGCTTGTGTCGCTGGTCAGAGAGAGTAAGTCTTATTGCTCGGCTACCAATCAGGGCAAATTCCCTTGGTGGGCCGAGTACAGGGGCCTTTTAATAAGTAGCACTTCCCGTAGGGAGGCATGTAGGAAAGCCCACACGCCGGGACATTTGGAGGGTTTAACTATTTGTAAAATAGAAACCGGCGGCCCTGCTAAGTAAAAAACCGCCAGAAAAAAACATCCAAAATTGTCCAGAGGCATCAACTTCACACAGTTGCCAATCTATGACCTAAGTCATCGTTGTTTAGGCCAGTTGGCGGCGGGTATCTGCGTGCAATTTAGAAAAAAGTGCTAGCAGGCGCCGGTACGTGTACACACCTAGCCACCGGAAAAGACGGGGTAAACACAACAAAGGGCCGTTCACACAGAATACGGAGTGCCATCCTATGACTAGTCATTGTTTAGGCCAGTTGGCGGCGGGTATCTGCGCGCTTTTTATGAAAAAATGCTAGCAGGCGCCGGTACGTTTACCCTAGCCGCCGTGAAAGATGGGGTAAACACAACAATGGGCCGGACGGCACGCCAAAATCTTTATCCTTGCCGGACATCCCTCCTTCTGCCGGCCCTCCCAGGTCGCCGGAAGAAGGGAAACCACAAAGATCCCAAGACAGGGGGGAAAGAGGAACACAACCACGCGCCGGTACTGAATGGACTCAGAACAGAGGCCGGCGGGGCCAGAGAGGAGTTCACTCGGTGAAAAGCACAACAACGAGAGAAAACCACCCTTACCCTCAAAACAACCCTGACGTAAGGACGTCTCCTTGGACTCCCGGGAAGTGTGCAACACTAACCCACAGGCAGCGCAAGAAAAGGGGACATAAATTAATTCACACATAGAGAAAAATTAAATAGATCCCCCTCCAAAAGCTAACCTAAAGGCTTAATCATGAGAAAATAACTTTCAGAATGAAAAAAACACGAAAGAGCAGCGAAAGCAGAGCAAAAGGCTCAGAGAAAGCCCCCAAATGGAACTTCTCAGCAAACACGGACGCCGGAAGGTCCCACAACCACGTGTGACAACCGAAACCCGGCGCGTCTGCTAAAAGACAAAGACGGGGTCCCAAGACCCAAAGCTGAACTAAGGAACAGCTAGCGAAGAATAAAAGCCTCCTAACTAAAGGGAAAGAAAAAGAACTAACAAAGGCTCAGGGAAAGCCCCCAAACGGGTCTTCCCGGCAGACATGGAACGTCAGAAGGTCCCACAATGACGTGTGACAACCTTAACCCAGCGCGTCTGCAAAAAAGACAAAGATGGGGTCCCAAGAGCCTCCTAACTAAAGGAAAAGCAAAAACTAAGGCGCATAGCAACAATGAAAACCACGCGCGTGGTAACAAGAATGAACACAACAAGTAAGTGCCTGAAAGTACCCTAATTTTAACACTGCCTGCGGGCCAACAATACACAACCCGTGCTAGCTAATCTAAAACCTTGCTCACTATCCCCCAGATATATACAAATGAGTAAGGACTCACAAGAGGAGAGAGAACGTCGAATGAAGCCGGAGCTCGGTGGCACTAGTGTTGTCGGTTGGCCCGCGAGGAACAGAAGGACGACTCATTGCGCTTGGCGAGAGGCGGTAAGAAGCCACAACGCAAGAAAATCCACCGAATGTGGGAAGCTTGTGAATAACAGTGTTAAAGTGGAAATTCTTTTTCCTTTTATGTTCTCTTATTTTTTACGAAGTTTTTTCGTAGTGGGTACCCGATCAAGATGACGATTCCATAAGAGAAGTAGCATTGCATTTATGAAGATTAACCTCTCTCTTCCTCACGGTGGTTGATTCAAACGACTGACGTGGGTGTTGAATGGAGACTATTATACTAATAGGCAACATCGTTAATGATGGAGGGGCCACTATTAAATAAAGCAATGTAGCTGCTCTATATGATCATACTTTACTTGTATAATGAACATGTGAATGTTGAAGAACCAGAAAATAGGTGTAAAGTGGAAAAAAAACCAGTGAAAGACTGAGCTCTCAGCTCTCTACCGCACATGTAAGAGGGACAAGGGAGGTAGGGAAAGGGTAAGGGAGGGTGAAAAGACATAATTTAGGCAGGAGAGAGGATTGGAGTGAGAGAGGGAAAATAACCAATAAATGAGTAGGGAGGAGTGGGGGGTGAAATAGGGTGGGATGCCACTCCTAAAGCTTCAGACACTGTTGTCACAGTCACTTTTGCATTTGCAGTAGCCTGTGCATTTTAGATGCGCATCAACACATTTGCAGTCTGTGCATCCTCCTCGGCAAGAACACTTCAGTAGTTCTGGGCAGGTTGCACTGGCTTCGGGCAAGTTAGACCACAGAGGCCTCCACTTTTCTGGGCAAGTCCATCCCCACTCACTTGGAGAGGGCAACTGTCGTTCTGGCACCGTGGTGCAGCCCCAGTGGTGCCCACCTTGTAGTACTGCCCTCTTCATGTGTTGCTGTAGAGCAGCCTTGGTTGGTGGTAGACATGATATCTGACGTCCTTTGTGGATGAACAGATTCTTTCTGACTTCATTGATGGAACGAGAAGTTGCTGTCCTGTCATAGAGCCGAATGGTGAAGTACTCCAGAGAAGCCTCAGTCGCTTCACCAATTTGTTCAGGTGCATTGTGCAGCTCATAGAATGTCGCAGTAAATTCATCATGTGCCTCCCACACTTTCCATGCAGTCTTCTTTCCCACCTGGACCAGATGGGACACGGTATCACAACCTGTATAAGCATGGAACACAGGCAGTGCCAAGGATCTTTCTGTGCCAAGTGAAGCACATATTTCATGAGCTGGGATGTACCTAAAGTCCTTTCCACAACCAAAGGCAATCCAAAGTTCTATCTGCTGTCTCTGAGCCAGCTGCTGTACGACTGCCACTGCCAATACTACCACGTCAGTGTCCACAGTTCGAACAAGGATCTTGTGGAAGCCCTGCATAACAGCATCACTGACATGCACCATGATCCTCGAGTCTGCCTCCTCATGGTTGCAGGGAGCAATGTTGCTGGTGTCTCGTGTAGGTAAGCATAGCACATTGGCACCATCAGTAACAATGAGAGTCTGGTCTCCTGATGCATTTTCCAGCAGTTCCTTGTTCAGGAATGTAAACAGGTCTGTCTTGTTGTTGGCCAAGCGAAGGAACTGTTGCCAGTTCTTTGGTGTTGGGCTAGACGCCCCAACTCGTCTGCGCTGAATAGGACCAGTGACACGTTGTTCTCTTGTCTGTGACTTGAGGCTGTTATCGAAGTACTGGTCCCAGACAACATCCACTCTCAGAGCCTGACTTTGAGCATTGTTTATGTATGGAAGAAAGACCTTGGCAGCATAGTCTCCAAATGTCTTGCAGCCCTCAGGTCTAAGAAAGTGAACAAGTGCCGCACCATCCATGATTCGCACTTCAGTCTCTGGTGTCACATCATTTGATGACCCTACTTTCTTTTCAAGACATTCTATAAGATCAGACTTCTTCCCTGGACGTAGCTGCCCATAGGCAGACAGAGATGGAGGAAATGGGAGGTTTTCATGATTGAAGAAATTGTTCAAGTCACCTTTCCTTGTCTGACATGCAACATACAGACTTGCAAACAGCGAAGATTCACTTTTGAGGAGACTGACTTTGTCCCCTGATTTGTTTGATCGTTTGCCTTGGACATTGAACAGTACCACCTTGTTCCTGGTAATTGTTGCTGTGATTGGCTTAGTATTTGTTCTGAGCCGCTCTTCCACAAATGTTGCATACTGCTCCTGACCCTTTGATGCGAGAGTGGTTAGACACTCGACTGACTGCTCATCCATGATGTCCTTTGTATGGAGTCTGAGAAGGTCCTGCCCTTCCTCCTCAAATGGGCTCCCCATGTCCTCCATTACACTAACTACCGCCTGCGTCTCTTGATGCTGTTGTACACCAACAGCTGAGCAATGGATAGTATTGGTTGGCTGATAGTTGTGTTGGATGTTTGATCTGTGATGTTTGAACCATTGATAAGCATGCTGACCAGTGACAAAAGGGACCGTGGAACAGACTCCACTTGGCTGTTATGGCCAAACGATCCAGAGAATGTTATTTTGTGTGCGAAGATGTCCTGTCGGATCATTTCAGCAATTGGGGTCATCATGACACTCTGCTCGTCTCGATCAGTCTGGTATCCTTCTCAGAGAATAGAGCCAACATCTTCTTCACAAGCCATGAACACATCTCGTCCTTCTTTGTAAGCTTTCATCCTTGGGAGATGCATGAGAATGCGGTCTTTCAGATGCTTACTGTTTACTCGTGCAGTAACATCCACTCCAAGTTGATTTAGCCTGTCAGTGTAGAGCTTCACAAGATCTGCAAGTCTGAACACCTTCACATCCTCATCTTGCCTCTTCTCCTCAATGTAGGAAATCAGCTGAGCCAAAGCAATTCCTTTACATGTCTGGTCATTCGAGGCATCCTGATCCTGTGATACCTTTGCACGTGCTCTATTGTACAGGTTTGTAAGGCAGTTTGCATGATACTTTGCCTCCTGGGCAATAAGGTCTCCTGCACTTAATTTTGCAAGAAGATTTTCATCTTGTAGATCATGTGCGCATTTCCTCACACGAAAATCTAGTTGAAATGTACAGACTTCGCGGAGGTTCTCCTATGTTTGCTGCTGGGAACAAAAGAAGCATTTGGGACAATTGCTGCCAACTGTTCCACTTGAGGCAGTATCACCACCACTGCTAGTGCTACGTGTGAAAATTCGTTTTGAAGCAGTCCCATCTTCCTCAGACTTGTGCGTTCGTTTTGCGCGTTCCAGTTTGGTATGTGAAAACTTCTGATAACAAGATTTGTGCCACTTTGCATTCTGTTCTTTCAATGTTAATTGAATACCATTCCCATGGTCAAGTCGTGCCAGATTGATTTTGATTGGCATTGAGTCAAGGTTACTAAACTGTGTGATGTTGTCTACTATGGTTTCATAGCCTCTGTCAGTTGGTGATATGAGAGACTCTTTGGTGTCCAGTTGACAAAAAACACAGATAGTCCAATCAGTTGCTTGAACAGATGAAGATGAGGCACTGGCCATTTCTGTGAATATTCAGTACGTCTTGACTATCACTGTGCGCAGATCAAATATATCAAACTTGCTGAAACTGGAAACAAAATATGATTAAGGCCGAGGGTTTATCCTTTTACCACCTTTATCAAATACATCTGTTGCACACATTCCTTTATGGGATACAACTAGGTTCAGTTTCCCTACACCTAGCCCAATCGTTCATCCAGTGCCATTTAAGTCCCGTGCGATCTGTACACCTTCCGGGTAATTCTTAAGCCCCGTTACCCTTGGCTCGGCTCTCCCGCGCTGGCACATCCTGTCAATTCAGGCGCGGCTATCTAACTACATCTACCAACTACAAACTACAGTTTAGTAGCTAGTGGATTTGGGGCTGTTAGATAGCATTTGGGACACTGATCTAGATATACTAGTACTTATTAAAGTACTAGTATATCTAGATCAGCTGGCACTGAACCCCATGCTGAGTTACACAGCAGTGATGTCACCAGTGTGCCCTGGTTGTGTGCTGACATTCACTCTATTGTATAGATATATATGCTTTTATACATCTTTTGAACCATTTTAGGAGTGAATATAGGAAAATAAATAAAAGTACAAAGTCATAACACTTCATAGTAGTTCAGAAACTGCATCGTTGCTGCCGGTTGCTAAGGAAAATGCCTGCCTAGCAACCGTTGCTATGCAATACAGAAATCTCGGTGGCTCCTGCTCTGAAATTGTAAAGTAGGTCCTTGTGAACATTTCCGGGAAGTTTCATGCTTGTATCACCTTGTGAGCAATTCTTGCACCCATTTCCTTGACTATAACTAAACATTGTATCAATGGCCATGTATATCAATGACTTAGCTATACTAGGGTCCTGGTGTAGTTTCGAGGATTCCGGCTTCGGTAGACCAGGGTTAAAGGGTCAGGACTCCGGGCCTGGTGCGGGGATTGTGGTGGAGGAGATCACGGGACACGTCTCTACCGTTCAGATGTTTTCTAGCGTCTGATCGGAACTTCAATTTCCGACTCTTAAATAAACTATATATTAATTCGTTACCAAGGGTTCATTCCCTCTTCACGAAATCATATACATAATTATCAGCATTTAAATTATATAATTATAAAGGTGAACATCGTTTCACAACGATTTAGTGAACATAATATCAAGATATTAACGACCCTAAAGCAAACGGTGGATCGCGTATGCGGTCGCGGGAATATTTAAACTAATCCTCTTTACAGTTCTTCTAAACTTATTTCTACAAGGTTTTATAACTAAATTAACTTGATCAAGGTAATCTTATACAGTACTAAATTACCAAACATTAATTAATCTCTACAATATATACAATCACCGGGTTCTGGTAGGAAATTGTTCACTCTAGTGAGGTTACCCTATCGGAAGGTTGTTGCCAACATTCCCCAGATACCGGTGTAGTAAATTTATTTCTCACACCATTGTTAATAATTATGTCAGTGACATTGCATTTTACAAGATAATTATATGCAGGTTGGCGATTATTTTGCCACGTTTACCTCAACCCATGAGCCCCCACCTTTAAGTACTACATGCTTATGATAATTTCTGTAGTACTTGTATTGATAGTTTTTTTTATGGTTGTCTAAAATGTTCTTATCCTAGGTGTACTCAAATATTATATCCGCCTCTCTGTTAATTTATCTATCCTCCTAATTACCCTTCTTCCTTCTTTTATCACGGCCTGCGTGTTTCCCTTCAGCAAAATAATGACGATAACTTCTACATCTTCCTGTTTTATCCTCACCTCTCACAAGTGCTTCATTCTCCATTGTGATCATTACCTTCAATTACACGAGGATACCAATCCATTATCTGTCTTTCTCTCTCTCTCTCTCTCTCTCTCTCTCTCTCTCTCTCTCTCTCTCTCTCTCTCTCTCTCTCTCTCATATAAACGAATCATGGATTCTTTTACCACAACTTATTCAAACGCAGTACATGAGTGCATACCATAAAACAATGAAGAACAGTACATAATAATAAGTTTAAATGGTGGAATGGAAGAAATAGCCGAGTGTCTGCTTGCCATAAAGAATGCCCATGATAGATTACAAATATCTGATAACCAGGAAAACATAGCGATATGCATAGTTCTACGATGCAAAGCCAAACAGTTAATTAAACACAGTAAAAACACGCTAGAGATACATGTTGCAAAACAAAGTAAGACAAACCCGAATGAAATTTACAGTTGCATCAGGAAGAAGAATGTAGTGACTTCAACGATAGGACCGTTAATTGATGAACATAGAGACTTCACTAAAGATGAAGCAAACATAAGTAATGCTCTCAACACCTTCTTTGCATCAGTTTTTACAACGTATCCCTACAGCATGAACCATGTTACAAAGGATTTTTGTGCCTATGTTATCATGTAACAAAGATGTTTGGTAGTCAATGTATTCAAGGGGTTAACTTCAAGTAAGGAAGACTGACGGTATTATTCCTTATGGGTTATATGTTTGTTTAAGGTAGCTTAGGGTTGATTGAAGTAAACTGGTAGGTTGAATCTCTGCTCTCTGTCCTGCTCTCTCGTAGAAAGATAAATAGATGTGATAGATAATCTATTCTTATTTAGCAATAGTAATTGCCGCAACCATTCCTCTTATACCTTATAGATGTAATATAGGTAAAGGGAAAATTAAAGGTGTCTGAATCCAGAACAACTTTGATTAATTCAAACAAGTGAAGATTAAATATACAAGGATAATTTCCCTATGTTGAGAGGGAGTCTCCCGGGGATGTGTGATCGCCCCCGTATCTTGTGTCTATCTCTCGTCAAATCTTCTCCCTACCTCGTACCTTCCCTGGTCTCCCACGCACCTTAGAACTGATGGAAAATGACCAAACCCTTCCTATCACATGTTCAGAGTGTGTTGAGGATCAAGAGTGTTGAGGTGAATCTGATTATGGTAAAAAGTAGAAGGAAGTTACAAACAGTTACAATGAATACCCCCATGGATGTACAGTCCCCCGTATAAGTATCATTCATTGCAAGTAAACTACCTTAACATTATATGAGAGGTGTAATATATGATTTATAATGTATAATACTGAATCTAAGATGTACTAACCATAAACTTTGCCAACCTTATTCACCTCCTCACTGAACCTCGTATGTTTAGAAAAAAACAAAATATCAATATATATATATATATATATCTATATATATATATATATATATATATATATATATATATATATATATATATATACACACACACACACACACACTCCCTCTTTTTTTCGTCTTGTTATTCCGCCTACATATAGAATATTGCATGCAATAGTTATCTTGGTGTCCATACTTTCATTAGAACATAAAAAAAACTATGGAAAATGCAACTGAAAATAGCAAACATTATTCGTAGACTAAGACATTCGTCATACGAACGTCTAAATAATATAATTGTTTTGAAATCTATCTCAAGTAGCAAAATTATCAAAGGCCTTGATACTATGGGTGTTCCTAAATACTTCACAGTCGATCATTCAAATGTCACTAGAGTAAATGGTTGTAATGTCTTTGGAAAGCCTTCTCACTCACATGAAGGAAAACATATATTTGTTATTAAATTGAATGATAAGCTAATCGAATTGACGTCTTATCATTTCCGCTGACTTCTACTTAATATATCTTTTAACCTCCATCCAATATACGGTACATTAACAAACTGATCGCATTGTTTTCCTCAATCATGAGGATTAGGAGCTCTGGTGTTGCTTATTTTCCTTTGTAATTCTATGTATTCCATTGTTATCATTCTCTTTCCTCCTCCACCACCACCATCACCTCCTTATTCTCCTCCTTCTCTTAGTTCTCCTTACTCCTCCTCCTCCTCCTGCCAATTAATCATGTCTGGCGGTGAATCTGTTATGCCCCAAGTCTTCTAATGTTTTCTCCCTTAATTATTTTATCTTGACAAGTAATCTGTTTGGAGGGAGACGAGTAGTAGGAGGTGGTGGTGGTGGAGGAGGAGAGTGAGGAGGAGGACGTGAAGGGGAAGGGGCAGGGGAAAGGAGGAGGAATGGGTGGAAGAGGAGGTGAATGAGGTGGTGGAAAATGTCGAAGAGAAGGCTGGAAGAAAAGGATGATAATAGGAATAATCTCTCTCTCTCTCTCTCTCTGTTGACGACGGTATTTTGGCCAGAACTCAGAGATGTACCCAGCTTTCAGGCAAATGAGGTAGCTAACGCCGGTATCACACGAGCAATTTCTCGTTCAACTATTTTCGACAATTCGGGATTGACAGTTTCTAGATATAGCTAAATAGGAATGCATCTACCTAAAATACTATACTTTCACCTTACTTTCTGATACCAATATAAACTATCAGAGAGATGCTGACGGACAAAATCTCTCGTGTCACACCAACATAACGAATATTAAACTCTGTTCTAAAAAAAATAGGCAAAAACTCTTGAACATTAACCTCTATAACTCACATATAACTAGCGTAATCAAGTTAATGATTCTACCATTTTGGCAGGGGTAGCCAGGGAGTAGGCATGGAAATGTACAGCTCATTTGCTCTAGCCCTTTGTGAGTTACAAAGGTTAGGGTTCGCGAGTTCTAGATACCTACTTGGAACAGGGTATAGCATCATGACCTCCAGAAAAGTCCATATTTATGTGTGTGTGTGTGTGTGTGTGTGTGTGTGTGTGTGTGTGTGTGTGTATGTTGTAGTATGCAAAGTTTATGTTTTAATGTTGAATCATGAAGGAGAAAATCACTCGAATATATATTATAGGTTTGACTCCTGTAAGGAGATAAAGAAAACCTAATATTTAGTAGTGGCCCCGTAATCATTGACGAACATGCCTATTACATAAGGCATCCTCTTCAAACACTAATCCGCCGTAGTTTGAATCTACCGCGCAGAGCATTTAAAAACTGAGGAGCCTTCATCATGAGCGCACGCGAACTCACTCATGGCTTCAGTCATTATGAATTGGGTTCTCACTACGAAAAAAACTTCGTAAAAAATAAAAACAAAAAGAAAATAAGAATAACTATCCAATAAGCTTTCCATCATATCGTGGATGTACTTGTGTGGATTTCTGACCAGACGCTGAATCAGGCGTCATTCCTCCTTCACTGACATATCAAGTAAACCAAAATCCTTAATACATCAACGAATGGGAAGGGACGGTCGGGAGGGCCCCAGTCGTCAATGATTACGGGGCCACTACTAAATATTAGGTTTTCTTTATCTCCTTACAGGAGTCAAACCTATAATTTATTAGTGGCCCCTCCATCATTGACGAACATGCCTGATATCTAAGACTGGAGGGGGACATTCGTAATCATATCATAACTCTAGAAAAGCAGATAATAAAAACAACCACATAGTATTCTTACTTTTGAAAAATGTATTTAATACGGCGTAGGCCGGAAATATACAAGAAAAAGGGGGTTCAGGCAGGTGCGTGCTTCAAAGAAGCCTGCCTGACAAAATAGGTAACCCTGAAGATTCTGAACACAGATCTGTAGTTACAAAAGGCACCCCACTCAACGAGTGGTGACAAAAATAATAAGTTATAAGTTTATATGTGCACATCATAAACCCCAAAATACATGTGGAGATCAATTGCTAATGAACTCCATTGAACTAATGTTACATTGCTTTCGCAGCTAAAACTACTATAACCACACCGTTGTTTTGTACTAAACTTTGTACTAGCACAAATTCTCGCAGAGAAATTTTCATATCACATTTTAACCTTAAATTGTATCACAGCTCTCATACTCCGGCGGGGTCTAGGGTGTCCTATGTCAACTGACTGCACCCCCCCCCCCCCCCTTCCTTGAAAATAAACATAAGTGACTGCAGGGCCACCTAGACCCTCTGCCTTAAAGCTATACATGGTAAGGAAGGTTTGTCTAGAGCAACTGACAAGTATCTAGAGAGAAACGTATGATTAGACGCCCACAACTGTGTGGACGCAATATCTTCAACTGAAAAGTTTTTCAGGAAACGTAAAGAGGCCGCCCACTTGCGTAAATCGTGGGCCCTACCCACAACGCCGGGATTACTCTCTTTAATGACTTCTACCAGAAGAGAGGCTAATCGCCGTTTAAGTAAGCGTTTACCCGTACTCGCTACCCATAAAGCACCTTGGGGGTTATGAGGAGCTATTCTCAAATATTTGGTTAGAGCTTGCACTGGACATAAATTATGATGCACCTTTCCCCTTTTTAACGCCGGCACCGTGAATTCAGAAAACACGTGTGCACTATGCTCATTCTTGGCTACAAACGCCGGGGAGGGTGCAATGGAAATTGAATCATTAAGTCTACCAAACCTAAGACAATTAGGTGTGTTGCTCATCGCCGCCAGCTCAGACACTCTGTTTCCGGTGGCCAAAGCCAAAAGGAAAACTGCCTTCTTTAAGATTAAAGCAAAGTCTGCAGTATTTTGATACAGACGAGAATGAAGTAAAGACAAAGCTTTGTCCAGAGACCAAGTAGGCATGAGCTGACGGGGAGGTGGGCGGAGTTTAAAACACGCTCTCATAAATCCTGTTTCCTCCGCCACCGGTATGGATAGACCTGTAAGGTCGAAAAAGGGCACTCTAATCGCAGTTAAGTGATTCTTCAAAGTAACCACAGATAAAACGTTTCTGCTCAAACAGATAATTCAAGTAATTAAAAACCAATGCCACTGAGGGTACAGTTTGTTCCGTTCTAACAATCCAAGAAGTAAAAGCTTTCCAATGAGATTGATATTGTCGCTTAGTAGACTGAGTATATTGATTGAGCAATTTATTGGTCACATCCCTACCGTATGGTGCTAGCCACTTGGCCTCCTGAATGTCCATAATGCAAAAGTCAGCGAGGTCTCTAGGTTGCCAATCGTGTCTAAGTGGAAGTACCCGACCGGGAGCGATACCGGGTCCGGGCACCACATTATTAACTGCTGGCACCACACCTGCGCCGGCCACAGGGGCGCGATTAGCGAGACTAAGCCTCGATAAACTCGTAGTTTGTTCACTACGTGGCACATTAGTGACGCATCTGGCGGCGGAAACAGATAGATGGAGCTCCATCTGTTCCAGTCTGTCACTAGGGCCCCCCTGCCGGCGTTATCGCCCGGCGGGTGAGGTATAGAGGGAGCTTGTGAGTCTCCTCGGACGCAAAAAGATCCACTTGTGGATGGGAGAGCTCCGCAATCATTAGGTCGAAAATGGGTTGCTTGAGCTCCCATTCTACTGTCGTGCTCTGTCTCCGGGACAGAGCGTCTGCCCAGACGTTCGCTACGCCTGGGAGATAAGATGCGTGAAGATAAATATCTAGACTGGTGGCTAGAACAAAAATCTCTTCCGACACGAGTAGCAACTTCCTTGACCTCGTTGACCCTTGTTTCTGAATACAGTGAACTGCATTCAGATTGTCCATTCTGAAGGCCACTGACTTGCCCCGTAACGCCGGGCCGTGAGCCTGAAGGAAATACAAGGGGACTAGTAACTCTTTGACATTTATGTGAGAGATTTCTAAGTGGGACCAAAGTCCCTGACCCTGGTGCCCCTGATTTGACTGAAATCCCCACCCTATGGTGCCTGACGCAACCGTGTCTCCCCATACCGTTGGAGGAGGAGAGGTCCATGACATGATTGAGTGCAATGTTTCCCTCTTCGCCCAGACCGCTAGTAAGGTGTGGATTAATTTTGGTATGGGCCATAATTTTCCCGCCGGTAAGAGTGGGAAATATTTGTTGCCCTCCAATATTACTCGTTTTACTTTCAACCGGCCCAACTTGACAGTTAGCTGAATCCAGTTGAGAGAGCCGACCAGAGACTCCCAGACTCTTCGTGTCGTAGTCAGACTGTGAAGAAACCTGAACAGTTTCCTGCGAAACCTGTTGCGATTGTCCACACTCCGACTCAGAGTGAGAGCGGCGGTGTCCCAGACCAGCCCTATCCACTGAATTACTCTTGAGGGAACAAGGTTTGACTTTACCAGATTTACCTTGAAGCCTAGAGTTTTGACATGATTTAAAATGATATTGACATGTTTTATGCATAATTGTTGTGTCTCTGCCACCACCAGCCAGTCGTCTAGATACCACAACACTCTGATTCCCTGTTTTAACAATGGCATCAGGGCTTGCCGGACTAGTTTCGTGAATAATCGAGGTGCTAGGTTCAAACCGAACGGCATCCTCTGAAAAACAAAATTTTGGTGCCTGATCCTCAAGGCCAGAAACCTTTGAAATCTTTGTTGACCGACACGTGCCAATAGGCGTCTGTCAGGTCTAGGGAAACACATCCAGCCACCCGGCGGAAGTGTTAGCCTGATTTGATGAACTGTTAACATTCTGAAAGACTCGTTGTAAATGTGAAGATTCAGATACGACAGGTCTACGACCGGCCTCATCTGAACACTGTCCCGTTTGGGAACCAAAAACAGTTTTGACGTGAATACAGGGTAATCTGGAGGTACCGGGATGATGACATTCTTGGCAATCATCTCCTGGACCAGCAACTCCACCTCTAATGAAACACAATTTGCCGTTGTCGGCTGACGTAAGCGAGGTCGCCGGAGCCACTGCCAAGTGATGCCTTTGCGTGCCACCATCCGTGCCCAGGTTTTTAACGGCCATGCTTGGTGACACGTTCGGAACGACCCAGTTAGCAGACAAGGGTTCGCCGGCTGTACTTCCCTCGGTTCCTCCGGCTCTAAGATAGGCACTGGGAGTGAGAAAGACTTTAGTTTTTTGATGGTGGGTTTGGTGGTGTTGGACGCTTCGCCGGCTGGCTGGTGTGGGCCGAAGACTGGCCCTGCCCCGGCTTATACTGGCCGCGTCCCCTCTGTCCTGAAAACCCTCTCTGTCTATGCCTGAACTGACCCAGGGGGGATTGGGAGGACTTAGGCGGAAGAAACGGCTTAGAACCCCCTGGCTGAGCTTTAGTAGGAGGCTTAGGTTTGGGGAAGTTAAATGCGGGTTTCTTAGCCTGTGCGGGACTGTGCTTCACGGCCTGTGCCATGTTAAACACTGTTCGCCATACATCAGGGGACATTAAAGAAGGTGTAAGTACTGGGGACATTACCACCTGGTTAGCAATGCGATCAGGCAGCTTGCGAACTAATGACATTTGCTGACGATTTGCTGACGATACAAAAATTGCAAATAGCGTACTCTCAAAAGAACAAGTTGACGATATGCAACACAATCTAGATAAATTGTCATGTTGGGCCCAAATTTGGCAAATGAGTTTCAATGCGGATAAATGTAAAGTACTACATGTCGGATACCTAAATGAGAAAGCAAACTATTCGATGAATGGCACTCAGCTTAAGAATGTAAACAGAAACTGATCTGGGAGTAACAATATCGAGTAACCTAAAACCGAGTCAACAATGTTCAGAAGTTGTTAAGAAGGCAAACAAAATAATTGGCTTTATAGGCAGGTCATTTGAGCATAAATCCAAAGAAGTTATCCTAACCCTTTACAATTCCTTAGTCCGCCCTCTTCTGGAATACTGCGTTCAATCCTGGTGCCCTTATTACCAAAAAGATATAAACAAGCTAGAACGAGTTCAACGTAGAGTTACCAAAATTATACCTAGCCTAAAGAACAAACCATACGAAGAGCGTCTTAGAGAATTAAATCTATTTCCTTTAACCCAGCGCAGATTAAGAGGCGACTTAATTCAAGTGTTCAAAATCATCAAAGGCATCGACAATATGAACTGTAGTAAGTACTTCACTATCGACCAATCTAATTACACGCGGGGAAACGGTTGCAAAATTATTGGTAAATCTTTTAACTCGCACGAATCTAAGAATTTCTTCTTCAATCGAGTTGTCAACTTGTGGAATGGGCTTCCCGAGACGTTATAGACTGCAGCACCGTTGATTCATTTAAATTCCGCCTAGACAAATATCTCGCATCAAACCCGCGACTGACTGCGTTTGTAAATTAATAACTTTATCCTCCCCTCAGTTACTAACCCATATGTCCCCTACTAACTTCCTAGTCCTGCCACGTTAGTGGCAGGGCAGTAGTTCCCTTCCAATGTTCCCTTACCCACTCTAAACCACTGTTTGGACACTTGATCCTCAGTGTTTTGGAGGACAAGCAACCTAGAAGGGTCACTAGATCTGTTGTTGCTTGATTTCCTTTGTACTCCTTTGTACTCCTTTGTACATCCTAAGATCCTGTCGTGCTCGCACCGCCTCAAGTAAGGCTGTGCGTATGTCACCTAAGGATTGAATTGACGACTGAAGAATCAGACGCCGGGATAATTCAACTGATCTTCGAGCATCCGCGTCTGCGATTGCCTGAGTAGACCTGAGTAAAGACTTAGCCACCTGTTGAGAAACTATGTACTGTGAAAACAGGCGGAAAGCTTTTCCCCTTAGCCTAAATTCTCTGTCTAGGTGAGAAGGGGTAGGGGTAATGAATGGTTCCTTTAGTTCACAAAGATTAATCTTAGGGGCAGCTAAAAAAGAAAATAAAGCTGACGGAACTCCGCCGGCAGAACCTACCGGCATTGAGAACCATGAATGTGTATCCTGAGGGATCTGGTGGGAAGATTTAGAAGTGAAAGTGGTTGCAAAGTTTTGAGCCTCTACCTCCCAATCCACCCAAGGTCCTGGTCCCAACTGTCCCACCTTCAATACTGGATTAGCTGTCTCGTCTGTGACGGTCTGTAAATCTAGTTCAGGAGTAATAGCCGACAGAGCCTTAATATCATTAAACCCATCCAGCTTAGACCAGTCTGAAAAAAGTTTTGAAGCTGAGGCAGGGGGTAAAGCAGGCTTAGATGCATAAACAAAATAATCCTGATGATAATAACTAGGTATAGCCTTGATATTTACGTCCAAAACATTACCCAAGGCATCCAATGCCCTTAATTTCTTAGACTTATTTCCCTGGATAAACCACTCACGTGGTACCGGGAGTTCCCCTGACAAGGTAGGCTGGGCAAGCTCTGGCTTAGAGGGGTTCAAAGGGACCCATGACTCGTCTGGCCCATAAAGCAGGGGCATAGCTACTTTTCTAAGAGGCGCTTTGTCTAGAGGGGTGGATTAACATCCGTAATGACCCTGACATTTGACGTAGTGAATGCCGCCGTAGCTGGCTTAGAGCTCCCTGCCGGTGACAGAGTAGGAGGGTTAGGAATCTTAGATAAATCGATTGACGTTATCAGAGGCCGTACCGCAGAACCTGTCAAGGGAGCCCCCAAGTCCATTGTGGGGTTTTCTCGTTGTTGATTAAAGAATTTTGATAGAGCATGAGTAAGTAACCCATCAATTTCTTGTGCTGTAACAAACTGGTTAGGTGCAGAACTTTCAGGTGAATTAGTATTATCATGGGCGGCGTCCAGGCCTGAGCCTGACCCTTGTCCTTCCCTATCTGAAATTAATGACACTTCATCTTGTTCCTCCCGATCCTCCTGAGAAGACCCCGCCGAGGCAGGGGCACCTTGTTTCCAAGATAAATCAGGGATAGAGGATGGGGTCGCCGCGTCCCTGTGGACCACGGCTACTGTGTGACTCGTATGAGTCGGACGTGGATGGTCAGACCCAGGCTGAGCAAACCGCCAAACACCGAGGCTCTGGCCTACGCTCTCTTGAGAGTCTGAAACATTCTCAATTATTGAATATCCTGAACTTTCCATTTCTAGGGTTAAAATATCAATAGGTAAATTTTGTTTAGGGACAGGCGCTTCACTATACTCTGAGGCTGTAACAGAAACATTGTCAGGTGTAGAGGTACGATGAGATGCACTAGACTTAGTAGAATGTCGAGAGGACTTCTTATGGGAATCCTTTTTGGAGGATTTGTGGCTACGGTGTGACCGCGAACTAGACCTAGGTTTGGAAGAATCACCACCATGGCCACTGGGGGAAGCTTCGGTCTTGCACTTCTTACTAGCCGGGGAAGAGGCCCGACTTGAAGACCGTTGTCTGAGGGGTGACCTTGACCTCGATCTCGCCTGCGACGAGGAGGTGGCTGCCGGGGGAGTAGGTTCTCTCGGGCGTTTAAACGTATCCACAGACGATACAGAACCCTGGCTAGTCTCTGTCGGCTTAAAACCCCTTACTCTAGAGGTACGTTTAGGGGGAGGGTGCTCTGACAGCAACTTATCCCAAAGTGGGACGTTGTCACATTGAAGTGACTTATGTGCGACAATGGTAGTATAGGCCGACATTTGTTGTCTGGCCTCTCTCAACGCTACCGCCGCGGTCTTGTCATTGTCACACAGGACTTTATTGGCTAATTGGGAGCAAAATGAACAATTAAGTGTAACCCAGAGACCCCTTGAACGGTCTAGACATCTAACACACCTTATGCAAAGGGTATGCGCAAAAATTGGGATACCCGCGCAAGTAGGGGTAATGCACAGGGCAAAAACTGGGGTCACATTAGCCATGACAGAGACTGGTGTGAGGAACTACCGCCGGGTCTGTATTGGTCCGCCGGAGCTCAGCTCTGGAAAAATAAAGAAAAATTTCCAGGAATTAATGCTCATAAGGTTAACCCAAGTGTTCGCATACAAGTGTTAATAACCCGCCGGGTAACGGGATGCAAAGACACAGCTAACACATCTCGCCACGCGGCTGGGTGTAAAGAGGCTAAACAAATCTTCTTAGCTAAAGAACATGAAGAATACCCTCTGATATAATGGTCCAGTATGGCACTTATAGTCTGTAGGAGGTGGTGACTGTCTCAAGATTCAATTTTGTAACAAAGCCCCCCCTCATAAAGACGCCGGCCCTTGAAATATTTTAGTAGAATAGCCCAGGGCAGGAATATACGAGATCTGATTTTTTAACGAATTGTCCCAAACGATCGTCGTAAAAATAGAAGGCGGCGATACTGAAAGTATCACCCAATTAAGGTTAATCGAAATTGAATTTGTTTATAAATTCCTTAGTTCCTTTACTTAGGGGCACCCGCCGGTTGTGAAAATCGATTTGGTTTAAACCTCACTGAACCTTCAATTGCCGTCAGAGTAAAGGCAGCGATACACAGAGTATCACTCAAATGGATTGGTTAACTATAAGAGACCTAAGTCGTTTTATCCCACCCTGCTCAGGTGCACCCGCCGGGTGAGAAGTCTAAAAGTTAACCCCACAAGTTCCTGACCCCACTTCTTTGAAAAGATCGCCGGGGAGGAACGCCTAAACAACAGCTAGGTTTTCCCTGTGGTTGTCGTAAACCAGGTAGAAAAACCTATAAAAAACGAGTGTTCTCAAGAACGTCGTTTCTTTATATATAACTAAATATATATGTAAGGATGGGTACAGCCATCCCGCCGGGAATTTTAAAGGAGGCCTGAAACCAGGCACCCACAGAGACGCAGTCCTGGAGAGCCACAGACACCTCCCCTCGCCGGGGAACCAGCCAGAGTTAAAAACCACGTGTGGCCCAACACTGCTCATCGGTCAGGATTTTTCATGGTGAAACCGAGAAAAACCCGCCGGAAGGCAAACCCCACCCAGAACAGACACCATCTGAACAAAACGACACGAGGAGAGACACGCACGACTAACCAAGGTCACAACATAATCCGTGGAATTAGCCAATACACAACTAAACCAGGAAACAAATATAGTCCGAGGAATTAGCCAATACACAACTAAAACCCGGATACACATGACACAGTAGGGCATATTTAAAAATAAATAATAACACTAGACATGTGGCAAAGCTACGAGCGGCTGGCTAGGCCTAGGTAGACGGCATGAAAATAGTTGAAATATAAACACACACTGGAATATCACAACAGGAACCACCGCCAACACACCACCGAAGCGATAACTTCCAACCCGGGGAAGCCTGACACGGACCCAGAAAAAACTTCACTAAGTGAAGAAAAATACGCTGGGAACGTCAGCAAACACACAGCTTACCTCATCAGAAGGATAAAAGGCAGCAATAATTAACGCGTAATGAAAGCCGCCTGCATCACCAACTAACCCAACTGTGAAAAGTTCACGTGTCCACAACAGGACCACGAGGGTACATCCGAAATAGATGCCCCATACATACGACCCAAAATACACATTGCACTGCGGGCAACCAGCCCAGGACACTCCTGCTACGCCTATCCTAACCTTACTCGATACATCCCAGAGTAAACAAATGAGAAAAAAACTCACTAGGGACGCCACGAATGCGGAACCAGCGGAGCCTGAAAGGTACGTCCGGGCAGGCTGAGCGCAGAGCAAAGAAGGAGGAATGACGCCTGATTCAGCGTCTGGTCAGAAATCCACACAAGTACATCCACGATATGATGGAAAGCTTATTGGATAGTTATTCTTATTTTCTTTTTGTTTTTATTTTTTACGAAGTTTTTTCGTAGTGAGAACCCAATTCATAATGACTGAAGCCATGAGTGAGGTCGCGTGCGCTCATGATGAAGGCTCCTCAGTTTTTAAATGCTCTGCGCGGTAGATTCAAACTACGGCGGATTAGTGTTTGAAGAGGATGCCTTATGTAATAGGCATGTTCGTCAATGATGGAGGGGCCACTAATAAATTATGTCTTGCCCATTACAGGTAGACGACAATTTGACATCCTTTTGTAGCAAAGGTATTGATGTATAAATATAATAAAATAACGTAATTATATACGGGTTTAGAAATGGTATGATATGAGTAATAAAGAGTCCATAATAATTCACTTTTATATTGTAAAGTTATATTGGTAGTTTTAAACCCATCTAATTTTAGGACAAACAGTAAAATCATTATCGATACATTCAATGATTTGTAACTTATACCCTTGATATATTTGTCAGTGTAGAGACATACAATGTTTCACTTGGTTCAGATGGATAGAGTTTGGTGATGCCGAAAACGTTCTCTGCAAAAGCCAGTATCCCACGAGTATTGTTTATTCCTCAAGTGTTATCGTCAACATTTGCCTGAAAGCTTGTGATACATGTTCTAATTAAGTGTTGCCCATTTTTTTCTATTTGGAGTTTAGTTTCCGATACCAGTACATAATATCCGAAAGTTGTTGCCCTTAACCTAATGATCATAGACTGCTGACGATAAAATCTCTCGTGTGATATTCCACTTAAGGACCATGTCACACTGTAACACCTTTAAACTCTTAAACAAACAAATCATGTAATCCCGTATTAATGGGTTTATGTAAACCTATATATTGCATTTTCAGTTATACATTCCGATTGTCAAAAAACAGTCACAAAACGTATCAAAACAAAATAATTATAATTGTTCAAGTAATTCATCTCATTAATGAATATAATTTTCAAACGCGATCCATGTTTTATGTTGGTTTTATTTATTTGTTTTAGAAAGCATACAGGACGTAAACGTGTTGAGGGAAGGGAGTAGAAGGGTATAATAATAATAATAATAATAATAATAATAATAATAATAATATTAATAATAATAATAATAACATCAGCAACAACACCATAAACAAAATAAGTATTGAATAAGGACAGTGACATAAAATAAGAGACACCAGGAATGAGAGTGGGTGTAGCATAAATATAAAAAAGTTCTGAGGAAATGACAAATGAAGAAAGTTGGAGAGAGTTTGGACAGATATGGAGAATTAATACAAAGAACGAAAGATGCACGAGCAGACTAATTTGAAAAAGTAATAAAAAGCGAGTCTCATATAGAAGACTGTAAACAGTCTAGAGTATAAATGTTATTAATTGCATATCGAATCATTAGATGTATTAATAGATATTTCTGGTACATTTCTCCTTATTTTTGTTTATAGAGATATTATTACCAATACACAAACTAATTTTAAAACGGAACTTAGGAGAGACTCACATAGACTGATAATAATAATAATAATAGAAATAATAATAATAATAATTATTATTATTATTATTATAATAATCTATCCATATATTAGATATCTTTTTAAGGGTATATTATCATGGAAACTTAAATGATCCTGTTCATGTCTTCTTTAAAACTCAAATTTATTTGTGTATGAAAAATAAAGATGTATATTCGCTTAAACGTTTCCCATTCCTTCTAGCTATCATTAAACGTGTTTATCCAAGTTAGGAAGTTCCTGTAGTAACTGAACAAAATAAAGCTACAACAAATTAATTAATATACAGGTAGTACGCAATAAACTAGAATACACATGAAGTACAAACATATTTTGACAAATCTATGGAATTACACAAAGGTTAAATAAGTGGGAGAGACCACTAGAATAGGAATAGAACATAATTTATGACATTAGTATTATTATGAAATACAAACGTGAAAAACAAGATAGACAAATCAGAAACATACTACAACTGTAGAAGGTACAGTAGGTACAGATAAATAACAGGTAGTTACCTGTTAAAATATAAACACAAGATAAAATATATCAATAAGAAGGGTAAAAAAGGTCAACAATAAAACGAAAGCACATAAATAAAAACACTCAAAATATTACGATATGGATGAAAACTTTACGATAATGAGTAAACCGAGGGAGTAGAGCTGTAAACAAAGGATTAAGAATACATATATGTAAACCCAGGGAGTAGAGCTGTAAACAAAGGATTAAGAATACATATATGTAAACCGAGGGAGTAGAGCTGTAAACAAAGGATTAAGAATACCTACTTGTAAACAAGAAAGGTTGCATTTTCGGCATTTTCGATAAGTATCATACTTGTGAACATATTTGGGAAAGTTTGTATGTGTTCACCTGTCGGACAAATTAACACCTTAGCAGCTAAGTTGTCTATAATAAATGGAATAATTTAACACCACTATGTCTCGGTATCATATTAATTTCAGATTGGCATTTTTAACAACATATTTCGCTACACAATCTTAGTAATAGCTGAGCAATCAATTTGTGGGGTTACGACAATCTACCATGAGTTAACAACTATGCAGACTATAGACTGAAGCTATATCACTATTTGACAGATGAAATGTATAAATGTTTTCTTCAAAGGAAGCCAGATCAGAATTACCAAAATATGCCTGAAGCATATAATTTAATATTAATAATATAATTAAATAATAGAAAAACAAAATACATTGTATATGATGACAAATTATAAAAATTAAAACACCAATTAAAAAGATGAATAATGAAACATAAATGGACATAAAATAACGACAAAAGATAATGAAACAATAACAAAACGTGGAGATAAGCAATATGAACACATGAAGACATAAAAGTGAGGGAGGGAGAATTAAACGATAAACCATGAAGAAATGGAAAAACAACTACAGAATTAAAGAAGACAGGACGAAACAAAAATAAACAAAAGAAAGACGTATAAAAGTATGAAGCCAAAAAGAATGAAGTGAGCAAGGATGGAGAGAGAAGGAATAAAGTGCAAAAGAATGAAGACAAATAATGCAGAGCGAAATAATGAAATGAGGAAGAATAAAGTGTGGAAGAGTGAACATAAAGAGTAAAAAAAGCTAGATTGAAGAAAAAAGGAGTAAAGATAGAATTAATGAAGTGGGAAGGAATTAAGAAAAGGTAAGAATAGAGCAATATTGCATAAAGACAGAATGAAGAAAGATAGAGTGAAGAGAAATACAGTGAGGGGAGAAAGAGTGAAGAGACAATGAATGAAGTGGGAATGAATGAAGTGAGACAGAATTACTGTAGACAGAATGAATGAAGAGATAAAGAATTAAATGAGAAAGATATATACTGAAGAGAAAGAGTGAAGAGGGAAATAATGAAGTTCGACACATATATAATGAAGAGAATAAAATAAAACAAAACATGAAGTGAGAAAGAATTAACAGAAAAATAATGAATGCCAAAAGAATGAAGACAGCGAGAATGAAGTAAGAAATGAAATAAAGAGAGAATATAATTATGAGGTAAGAAAGAGAAAATTAAGTGATAAATAATGAATGAAGAAAGAATTAGAAGAGCAAGATTGAATTAAGAAACATGAACATTAAGTGAGAAAGAATGACGTAAGAAAGAGGACAATTGAAGCGAAAAATAATGAATACAGAGAGAAAAAAGAAAGAAGAGAAAGAATGAATGTATAAAGAATGAAGAGAGAAAGATGAAACAAGATGAAGATAGAGAATGGAAAGAGAAAGATCTGAAGATATATAGATGGATGAAACAAAACATATATATGAAACAAAATAATGAAGACACAAACAGTCCACACAACTAAAAGGAAGATATAAAAGGAGTTAAAAGAGACGAATTAATGAGAAGAAAATATGTCTAAAAATATAAATGATTAATATGAACAGAATAGGGGAACATTAAAGGAAAACAAAGAAAACTGAAATGATGAAGAAAACTACTAAAAGTCTTCTACACAAATACAATGTTTGGTGAGAAATGAATGAATGAATTAATTAATGCATATCGTAGATTTAACCAATAACACAGATATAATGAAAGAACATCAACAAGAATGAAGTGACACAGAATGAAGAGAGAAAGAGTGAACATTTAAAGAATTAAATGAGACAGAATTAATGGAGAAAGAATAAAGTAAAAAACATGGATAGAGAAAGAATGAAGTGAGACAAATGGAAAACGAAGGAATGAATAGAGAAATAATGAAGTGAGAAAGAATGAAGAGATAAAAAACTAGTAGATAAATAATGAAGTGAGAAAGAGTGGACAGAGAAAGAATGAATATATATATAGAATGAAGAGTGAAAGAATGAATGGAAAAAGGGTAAAGAGAGACAGAATGGAAAAATAATGAATATATAAAACATGAAGAGACAAAGAATGAAGAGGCAAATTGAAGAGATGAAGAATGAATATAAAAAGATGGAAGATATAATAAATGTGGTGAGCAGGATAAAGAGAGGAAGAATTAATATAACACAGGTTGAGAAATACAAATAAAAGTGAACAGACATTAAAGATGTTAGGTAGGAAGAGTGAATGCAAAATATGTAGTTGAACATGACATAATGGTTTGATAAATACAAGTGAACAGACATTAAAGATGTTAGGTAGGAAGAGTGAATGCAAAATATTTAGTTGAACATGACATAATGGTTTGATAAATACAAGTGAACAGACATTAAAGATGTTAGGTAGGAAGAGTGAATACAAAATATGTAGTTGAACATGACATAAAAGTGAACAGACAACTTAAAGATGTTAGGTAGGAAGAGTGAATGCAAAATATGTAGTTGAACATGACATAATGGTTTGATAAATACATACAAATTAAACGTAGGAACACGGGTATTGAAAAGAGTTACATAGCTACACAGAATGTACAATCATAACTAATCAGTCCGGCCTTATATATAAACAAACGTCGAGGCAATCAAATGTATGATAGGAAACAGGATCTCTCCAATCCTACCCCACTCCCCCAGCAGAGTGGAGAACATTTCTACTAGGAAATTAAATGTAAACAAAGCAATAGAAACAAGTTACAGATATTTACCTTTATTTTAGATTACTCCAGCCTTCTAGAGAGAGAGAGAGAGAGAGAGAGAGAGAGAGAGAGAGAGAGAGAGAGAGAGAGAGAGAGAGAGAGAGAGAGAGAGAGAGAGAGAGAGAGAGAGAGAGAGAGCATATGCATGTAACAATAACGAGTGAAGCACCAGAGGATACCATTCCCAGGAAGGAGAGCGGGAAGAAAACGAATGTATATGAAATAATAAACCCAAATAAAGAAAGAAACAATATGAAGAACACGAAAGGAATATAGGAACGATGAAGGAGAAAATATGAATGACTGAAAACAAGATACCAAAAGAAAGGGGAAATATTAAGGAATTATAAAGCGAATGAAGAAAAACTGAAGAACTATACACAGGTGAAGAGAGAATATTGAACACAATTAATGAAGAATAGAGAGGACTAGAAATGTTGAAGGATTAAATACAAAACAAGTAAAAGGAGACGAATGAATGATGAGAGGGAAATCTTCATGGAAAATATAAATGATTGATAAAAGGAAAATATATAGAACAATAAGGAAGGAAGAAAATTAAACTAAATTTATACAATTATAATAAGCCGTGAAAAGGTAATATAGTTCATTTAACGATTAACAGACGAATAGTGGAATCTTACTGACACAAATTAAAGTCTACATAATTAATAGACATAGAAGATAAAAAAAGGGAAGCAAATCACAATGTAAACGATTACAAGAGCAAAATCAAGATCAATTTATGAAGTACAAATAGCGAATGAACCGAAAAGAAATAAGGCAGCAGAAATGAAAATAAAAGAATGAATGAATTAAGTGAAAATAACCGACCTAATGGACTGAATAATGGAGATAAAAATAACATATATATACAGTATATAGTGTAGATGCAGAGAGATGAATGCAGAAATAAAATGACTAAAACATAAATAATGATGGAAGTAAATGAAAAGAAGGTCAACATAATACAACTAATTAAAAGAGAAGTATTGAGTATCATAAATTGAGTATACACAATAGAACAATAGTAAACAATAATGCGAGATGAGAGAATAAAGGCAAATAAAGAAAAAAGAAGTATGAAGGTGAAACAAGCGACATTAGGAACCCAGCCTCGCCGAGGCAGTACGGGGGCAATGCATCTAAATAGACCACCAGAGAGAGAGTGAGAGGGAGAGTAAGTAATGTACATAGAGTTACATTAATACACGGAATACATGGACTTTCCAGTCCCCACTAGGTGGTGTGTACCGAAGTCTAAACAAAAAAAGTATACTGTATACTAGTGTTTAAGACAGCTCTCTTCAAACCCACCAATATATATATATATATATTATACTCTCTTTCTCTCTCTCTCTCTCTCTCTCTTTCTGTGTGTGTATATATATATATATATATATATATATATATATATATATATATATATATATATATATATATATATATATATATTGTTACGTATCTTGATCCTCAAGTGGTTAAATCCTCAAGTGGTTAAATAATATGAAAAGCAAAAATAATATTTTGAAGCTAAAATAATTTTCTTCAGCTTAGGAAATCACTATAAGTAATATTAACACAGCCATGTTAGTCTAAGGCGATATTACTAATATGAGACAATAGCATCACCGTACTAATCACCGTTAAGCAATGTAAGCTTAATTCAAAGAAAATGAAAGAACTCGTAAGTATTAATATAAAACAATAGTATTACTTTCATCATAACCCAATTACTTAAAGAGTTGCTTTAGTCCACAAGTTAGGCAACTAAAATAGTTAAGTACATAATAATAGCGTTAACGTTAATTCCCAATCAAATAGTTAAGTACATAAATAGTAGCGTTAACGTTAATTCGCAATCAAATAGTTAAGCACATAATGGTAGCGTTAACGTTAATTCCCAATCAAATAGTTAAGCACATAATAGTAGCGTTAACGTTAATTCCCAATCACATATCTCACTAACCAACATAACGTAAGTGTTTACACCGACCACACTTAACACACACTTATATAATCTGACTGACAGTCAGAAACCCATTATAATACTTCACCCCGTCTTCCTCCAGCTGCAAGTTCACCTTCCCCAACTCCAAATGAGACTGATTTGAATGCCCACAACTCGGGTCTTATATTCTAAACAATGATGGTCTAGGAACGAATCAGGAGGCGAGTGATGGTGCGCGCTCCAATCATAGCTCCTCGAGTTGCATAACAGGTGCCTGGTCCATTCACAGCTCCTGGCGTCGATCATACGTCATAGCGTCGGGTAGTTTGCAGGGTCCCCTATGACGCACGCAGGTGTGAAGGCTTGTTTGCTGGTATGCGGGCTAGCTGGTTTCCTCACTCGCTAGTTCGCTCGCTAGTTTGCTTCGCCGTTTGGGTAGTTTGAACCTCCTTCAACTCTAATTCTAACTCTTAAATTAACATACAGGGCTCCGTATGTCAGAATATGTGTATAGTGTAGGCTAATCTCAGTGTATCATATAACTCGTTTGAATTTCAATCGTTTACAAATCCTTGGAATCATATCTATGAATGCACATATTTAAATATTTGTATAAAATCAAATATTAGAAGTAGGTTTTTTGTGATTGTTTTATTATCTTTCTCATATAATGAGCTATACGTTATTACTATGATTTAAAGCTCTAGAGCACCTTAGAACAACATAAACCAAGAATTGGATACAGTCATATGAGTGCGAGAACCATGAGTGTATAGTCTTGTGTTATTATATTTATTTAAAATAAACTATTGAGGATAGACACATTCTGATTAGATTTTTGGAATTTGCGTGAACAGTGGATGTTATAAAAACCTATTGTCTTCACTGACAATTTGTATTTACGTCGATGCAAAGTTGAATAATGTTTTGAAAATATATAAACAAAATTTTGTCTATATCACTTTTATCGATGATTATTTTTGTTGTTGATATTAAGGTTTAATAGATTGTAGTAGAGGTAATTCTTGGTGTTCAAAATGTATGTACAATGAATAGTTTGGTTATGCATGGATAATAATTACTCACCAATGTTTATTTTATTCATATACAAACAACTATTGACATTGAATTCATTCTGATGACACATTCGGCATGAGCGTGGAAAATGCTTCATATTTCATATACAAATATTTGTTGCTCAGCATATAACATAATTATTAAAGTGTAAACTCGGAAAAAAAATATAATATAGGCATTTTCAAGGGGATAATTATATCTTATGCGGGTTTATAATAGCATTGGTATTGCTCAATCTATGAATGTTTAATACATTACGTGTAAAGGCGATTATTGTGAGTTAAACAGAGCGATAGCATACACGTATCGTCTTCCGGTAATGTAAATAACGCTTGAGATTAAACAAAAGTGGTTGTTACTAACCCAAAAATTTAAGCGAGGATGAGAGGGTTAAATTCAAGTTTTGAAGCATATGGGTTAAAATGATACATTGTATCATCTCGTTTGAGCTCGTTACTTATTCAAAAGGGTGCTTCAACATTTATGCTCTTAACTACAGTATATGTACACATTTATCTGCCTAGCTATCAGTCAGTTAGTCAACCTACCTATCTCCTTACCTTTAAGATAATATGTAAAGAGAGAGAGAGAGAGACCCTACAACTGCGTTAAAAGGACTAGAAACTTTCACAGCCAACCGACTCCCACACATTTTTTCCGTCTTTCCTTCCCATATTGGGTTTGCCTACAGTTTCACTCTTCGATATCCATTTTGAAAGGGTCTTGCATAATTTTGTTGTCTCTATATTTATATACAGTATATTTATTTTGCATCACCTGATAATGTTATTATAATTATATTTATCACTATTATTATTATTATTATTATTTTTCTTATTATTATTATTTGTATTATTATCATTATATACATATACATGTTTTAAGGAGACACGAGGAGCAATCTTCGAGGCTGTACGATGTCGGCAAGACCTCAGGGTATCTTCACTAAGAAGCTACCTTAGGAAGTTATAGATCGCCTGTTTCAGTCTCCGGTACTAACTTCCCATATTATGGCTCATACAACTTGGACTGATATTCATATCATTCTATCTTGTTCAGTCATGTCAGCAGTCTGAGCTAAGTTGTCAGCTAAGCAAGGTTCAGGGAGAAAGAAATTTTGCAACACCCAATTAGCAAGTAGACTCACTCAAAGACCCCCAAGTCTCTGATGCCTTCCACCTTGGGCCAAGCGCAGCGCGAACGAGGCAGAGGGCATCCACAAGGGCGAGGCTCTCATCGGGTAGGAAAGAACCATCCATGAGGGGGTAAATCTAGTAACTTCCCACAACAGTACTCTAGTGGCCGAACATCGGGCCAGTCTCATACCCCCCATGATTCCATGAACCAGATCTCTCCAACGCTTACTAGCAGGCTCCAATCAACAAAAGATTTCCAAAGTATTTGGCCATTCAATACAAAGACAAGGAACTTCAGTTTCAAACCCTTCCCCTTCGGCCATAGCCTTGCGCCAAGGGTCTTTACTACTACTTCCTCTGTGGTCACAAGGTATCACCATTCTCTGCTATCTCAACGATTGGCTGGTAACAGCAAACTCTCCATCCTTCGTAATAGAACATACTCTCACTGTCTTAAAACACGCTTCACGATTCGGATTCAAAATATACTTTTAAAAGTCAATTATCATCCCCAGTAAAAAACTGCAGTGGGTAGGTCTAGTTGAGACTCTGAACAGTTAACCATTCAACAGAGTCAAGACAATGCGACCGAACTTCATCGCAAGTTGTTTTATTTCATATATTGCCTGACCGTCACTTGTCGGCAATGGGAGTCCCGGATTGGCACACTAAATTGGATCCAGTTTACCATCACTTTAGGCTGCCTATGCCTCAAAAGACTAATTTTAGCAGGAAACAGTGCCTTTCCAATCTACAACAAGGTCATCTCTGTCCTGTGCCTTCCCTCATCACTCAACTACTGACATTGTGTTCAATTTCAACCTCTGTACAATCGTGATTAGATTCTCCACGACAGTATGGGTGGACAGAGATGCATCCGGGACTCTCGGCTAGGAATATTAACCCCCCGAGGTCCATCAGGGTCAGGGTCAATGGTCCAAGCATCTCAATTTGCACATCAATGCAAAAGAACTGTCTGTCCCCCTCAAGGTTTTTGTCTCACGGCTCCTCCCTGAAAGGCAAGTCGATAGCATTCGGAATGAAGAATCTGAATGCTGTTTCCTGCAATCAGAAACAAGGGTCAGCAAGGTCATGAGTTTTTCATCATCTATGGGAAAGAATATTCAAATTAGCTCAAAAGCAAAGAATGACAATCCATACAAAATATCTGTAAAGTGTAGTAAACCTGTGGTCAGATGCTGCGCTGAGACGACAGAGCGCACTATAGAGTGTAGCCTGAGGCAAACTGTCTTCCAAGAGATGATTGCTCTGAAATACCACCCACAAGTAGATCTGTTTACGTCCAAACAAACAAACAAGTTACCCCTCTACTTGACTCGTTGGACATATCCCTGGCAGGAGATCTCAACGCGTTCTCGGAGGATTGTAACAGGTGTACATCTGTCTATCTGTTTCCACTTACAGTTGCTTCACTCATGTGTCAGGTGATCAACCAAAGGCAGAGCTATCGGAGGATGGTTTCACTGATAACTCCAGTTTGGCTGGCATAAGCATGGTATCCACACCTAAAGATATTGTGCCTGAACCCGGTGTCACTCCCAGTTACAAGTTTACACTTCAAGATGATTGGAAACCTCAAGACCTTCTTGAACTTTGCCTTGTGGACATTTAGAATGCCATGTGGCTTGAATTTTATGATGGTAGCGTCACTAACAAACTCATGAGTAGCTATACCGAGTCAACAAGACTCCAATACCATTCCCATTGGAGAGCTTTTACATTTTGGATTGTTAAGTCTGACCGATGGATACTCACGGTAGTTCTTATCTTTAATTATCTTGATTATCTCTTTGAAGAGCGACAACTCTCTGTTATTACACTACAAAATCACTTAACAGCCGTAAGGGTCCTTATTTATGAAATTAATAGTGTATTCATGCCTGAGGATGCCATGTAGGGGATTCATGCGAGCATGTTTCAGTCTTCGACCAACACCCCAACAGTTGATGCCTATTTCGTCACTAGATCGCATGTTGCTAGCGCTGAAATCACCTCTGTATTCTCGACAGCCTACTGCACAGACCCGCTTCTAGAAAGTCTTAATTTTTATGGTGCTAGCATCAGGCGATCGGGTGTCGGAACTGACTGCCATGTCGCATGCTGCCTGTGAGTTGCTCCTAGAATTAATTATGTTAGTATCGCCCATGAACCAATGTTTTTTACCAAGAACAAGCACGCAGAACATGTTGAACATGTTTGAAGGGAATTCACGGTCTATCTATCTAGCTATTGCCTCACGCCGTGATCCCAAAAGGGATGGCCACGAAGGAACCGCCCCCATCCACCTCTGTCCCCAGTCAGTCGATGCCCCTCCTCCCAACCAGCAACGCCTTCATCCATATACTTCCTCACTCCATCCTTCTATGTCTCTTTCGGTTTACCTCTCCCTCTTTGTCCTTCCACCTCGTTCTCGTACACCCTCTTAGTCATTCTCTCGCTTCCCATACATTCCATATGGCCGAACCATCTCAAGATATTCCTTTTCACACCTTCCAGCACATCTACCTCCACACCACACCTCCTTCTTACTTCCTCATTCGTCTGGCTATCCCTCCATGTAACTCCGCACGCACTTCTCAAGTAACTCATTTCCACCACTCTCACTCTTGGTCTGAGTCTCTCCACCAACGCCCAAGTTTCGCTTCCGTAAGTCAGTGTCAGGATTACCACACTGTCATGCAAGGACTTCTTCAATTCCATACTGACCACCCTATTTCTTGTTACTGCTTTCAACGTTCCTACAACCCTCTTCCCCTGTTGCACCCTCTCCCACACCTCTTCATCCATAGTCCCATCTTTACTCAACACACTGCCCAGATACTTAAATGAGCTGACAATATCCATAGCCTGACCATTCAACTTCACCTCACACTCTGTGGCTTCACCTCTTTCGAAGACCATAACCTTGCTCTTCCCCTCATTTACCTTCAGATTCCGTTTTTCGCGCACTGTTCCAAACATATTTACCAGACCCTGCAACTCCCATCCATTATCGCTTATCAGAACTGAATCATCAGCAAACAGCAGTACAGGTAGCTTCCACTCATTTCCCTCCCTTATCAGCGATACACCAACATCCACTACTCTTACTTGTATTTCTTTCATGACTCCATCCATATATACATTAAACAACCACGGGGACATCACACACCCCTGTTTCAACCCAACATTCAGATCAAAGAACTCGTTCTGCTCATTCACGGTACCTGCCTTTAAATGTGGGAATACTCATCATTTGATGTGCCCTGTGAAAACACTTAGTTTTTATTTACTTGTTTGTAACTCCATAAATCCAGCACATTTATGGGTGTTCCCTGACAATTATACTCGGTTGAAGAAGAACCAAGTTATGCCCTATATCGTCAAAGTATAAGAGAGCATAAACCTGGTGTTCTCTGTCGAGCATACAATGTTCGCAACTGTTCGGCCTCGCTCCGCTTTCTCCACAATTTCTCCTTAGACGATATTGTTTCCACAAATCTTTGGTCATCAACTCATAGCTTTATCTTCCAATATCTGTTGGTACATCTGGAACACCCCCATGTAAAACTGCTGATAAATGTTCGTGAGGTTTGGCAATCATCTTTCTTCATATAATAATATTCCCTCTTCCTATTACTTAAATTGCTTCAAACTCTGTGTGTCCAGTCATTTTGGCTCGAACGTCCCTTGATTTTGGCCCTGTCACTCTTTCAACTATGGGTGAGGCACTCGTTATAGGCAGTTCTGCCTTTTGCCTCCCTCAATCATATAGAAAAAAAAAATTGATGTTCAAATCAAATCAGCTACAAATTAATGAATAAATTCTATAAACATTACGTTATTCATAATGCAGTTGGGTCTAAATACATGATTAGATTAATATCCAAAATTCGAAAATGGATATTAATCGTGATCGTGTACTTAACCTTTAACTGTGTTGGTGGTGTGATGGATTAGATGCTTATGTTCTGGGTGTGGTGTCCCGAGTTCGAATCCCGGGAGGATCATATGCTTTCATTAGCTTATTCAAGTGCATTGGGGTTTGTAATGGAGGGTTAATGTTAAGAACGGAGTTAACTTAATTTCTATAGGTTCAGTAACTATAGTCTAGCGAGGCCGGTCCTAGTGATCTTGGCCCCATTCATTGTTCTTCCCTTTCACTAAAACATTGTGTTATCCATAATGCAGTTGGGTCTAAGTACGTGATTAGATTAATATCCAGAATTCAAAAATGGATATTAATCGTGATCGTGTACTTAACCTTTAACTGTGTTGGTGGTGTAATGGTTTAGATGCTTACGTGCTGGGTGTGGTGTCCCTAGTTCGGATCCTGGGAGGATCATATGCTTTCAGTAGTATATTCTATTGCATTGGGGTTTGTAATTGAGAATCAAGGTTAAGAGCGGGATGTAACATAATATATACGCATATATATATATATATATATATATATATATATATATATATATATATATATATATATATATATATATATATATATATATTATAATTAAATATATAAAGGCTTCTTCAATACATGCCGATTGTATAATTGGACTAACTTTGAAAGGCTGGTGACAATATATTGCCTACCTATCAAAATATAAACGAATACGTGTAGAACAAAACAAAATGTGAACTGTTGAATGCCATATCAGATTTGTAGATAATTGAATTCAAAACGGAAACCACACACACACACACACACACACACACACACACACACACACACACACACACACACACACACACACACACACACACACACACACACATATGATAGAGAGAGAGAGTAGAACAACAATATAATAACAAAAAGCGTTACACAAATAATGACCAGTTATCTCTTTCTCCCCAGCACAGAGCACAAACAGGTCATCCAATCAGCTTAAGCACTTAGTCTACAGTATAGCCGGGATTCATTGGTGGGGTGGGAGAGAGTGATGATGGTGGTGCTGGTGCTGGAGGTGCTATTGGTGGAAACATATTACAATTAAGGAGTACAAAGGAATACAACGAAAATCAAGCAACAACAGGTCCAGCGACCCCTCAAGGATGCTTGCCCTCCAAAACACTAATGGTCAAGTGTCCAAACAGTGGTTTAGAATGGGTAAGGGGAAAATGGAAAGGGAAGACTGCCCAGGGACAATTGTCATTGGCAGGATTAGGAGATGTTAGTGTGGGACAGTTGTTAGTAATATAATAGAGGGAAATATTTTTTTTTTTTTTTTATTCAATTACAAATTCAATCAGTCGCGGGTTTAAGGCGAGGTGTTTGTCTATGCGATATTTAAAGGAATCAAGCCCATTCCACAAGTTGACGACTCGATTGAAAAAAAAAATCTTAGAATTGTGTGAGTTAAAAGATTTACCAATAATTTTGCAACCCCAGCGAGTAATCTGATTAGTCGATAGTGAAATATATATTACAGTTCATATTGTCGATGCCTTTGATGATTTTGAACACTTGAATTAAGTTGCTTCTTAATCTGCGTTGGGTTAAAGGAAATATATTTAATTATCTAAGACGCTCCTCGTATGGTTTGTTCTCTAGGCAAGGCATCATTTTGGTAACTATACGTTAAAATCGTTCTAGCTTGTCTATATCTTTTTGGTAGTAACGGCACCAGGATTGAACGCAATATTCCAGGAGAGGGCGGACTAAGGAATTGTAAAGATATATATATATATATATATATATATATATATGAAAATAATAGAACATACAGCCGTGTTCATGCACAGACGTGTACAAGTAATTATGAAACATACTGGTCATCTAAGAGTGCGTACGTTTGCAGTTTACATGTACAGTCATGCAATGGAGTAACTGCAATATATGGGGTAACACTTATGATGCAGTGATAATATATATTGAAACTTTGATTAAGGCACACAAATCGGTTCATTGATTTACATTAGCTAATGCTCACTGCCTCATTTTATACACTTAATCATCAACATCAAAGTAAATAATGATAAAACTATTGAATTGTTAAATCCCACTTCGAATACTTAAACAAACTACTCGAACTATATATAGACCTTTGAAATATTGAATATTGTCACTTACTCACAGCACTTGTCCCAGCTACATGTGTTGGTAACTATGTCAGTAGCTTGCCAGTCTCCATTTCCTCGTCTGTGCATACGATATCTCGAGTATTGACGTGACTCTCTATCTCAGCTCATGTGCATATCATTGCATCTGTGTGTGTGTGTGTGGGTGTGTGTGTGGGTGTCAGCTCAGGTACATATATTATCATATCCGAGTGCGTGTGAATGTAAATGTATTAACTCATGTACATATATTATCCTATCCGAGTCTGTGTTTCTTGTAATAATAATAAAGTAGATGTGGAGTTTTCGCAATTGCAAAAAACAAACAAATAAAAACATGAATTATATATAAACAACTGCATACCCAACTCTGCGACCTAGAATTCTTAAATTAAATATATATATATATATATATATATATATATATAGAAAGATCTCTCTCTCTCTCTATATATACAGGGTGTCCCAGGAGGAAAGGGCATAACTTTTGGGAAATGATAGAACAAGGTATTCTAAGCCTAAAATGTTCTATATGAAATATTCCCTATCTCGACCGGTATAGAGAAATTGCATGTTTTAAATGGTATTTTCTTCAGTAAATCCCCATAAGGCTTGCCTAGCTGGCCTACCACCTACCATACCTCCATCTTTCTGCAATTATTTTACCATGTTATTGTAAAGATACTATAATTCTGTAAGTTGCAAAATTATTATAGACATATTAGCTCACTTTGGATCAGTTGGAAACTATTTGACATAGAAGGGTTCATTACAGTGATGCAGGGAGGGCAATAAATTAAAGCTTCAATATATTTTTAACGTTGAGATTTGGATTTTTTGTTATAGAACATTTTATGCTTAGAATACCTTGTTTTATCATTTCCCAAAGTTATGCCCTTTCCTCCTGGGACACCCTGTATATATACTATATATATATATATATATATATATATATATATATATATATATATATATATATACCGGTATATATATATACATATATCTATATATATATATATACATATATCTATATATATATATATATAGAGAGAGAGAGAGAGAGAGAGAGAGAGAGAGAGAGGGAGAGGTGTCCCAGCCTCACATGGGAAAACAACAAATTGGAAGAATCAAATCGCACACCCCTTTATTTAATCACACTTGAAGAAAGAAAAAATGCGCTAAATTTCATTGACCTATTAGGAGGGGAAGGGCCCCTCATCGACCTTGTTTTTTCGACCCTATATGAAAAATTGGAAATGCTCAGCATTAATAATAATAATAATGTTAATAATAATAATAATGATAATAGTTGTTCTTAAACCTAGCACATGCTAAGCCAGCTAAGGATAGCCCAATAAGGCCGATTAGGCGTATTTCCATTGGGGTCCTATACTACTACCCCATCACCTTGCTCATGAGGGGCGGTAACGACTCAGTGCTTGTGAAAAATCTTTACTTCTGGGTGGAAGTCCAAGACGCTAGTCACTACACTATGTAAATTCTTTCTAAAAGCAAATTAATAAATGAAATAGAAATCTTCCTAATGGCACATTTCATTTTGGAGGACATAGGATCTTTTTGTCTGCTGAGGGGAACTGCTGGCGGTGGTATTAGACGACTTGGTACACGAGCTGCCGTTCCTCGTCGTTTTTTGTCAGGCTGTCGTTGAAATCCTTGGCCAGTTTCACCACCCGTTTGCCACGTCGTTCACAGACTTCAACGATGGTGCACATCCTTCAAGATCTTTTATTATTTTTGGAACCGGCAGCTTCAGGCAGTGAAAAAGGTTTGAGTCCTTTTCGTGACGAAGGTGCTCAAATCCGACCGTATCACGGACAAGGCCCTCTTTCCCTCCAGCCGACGCAAATCTTTTAGGTTTTTGGTCTTTTTGTGCAGGTTTTGGAGCATGGCCATCTTCTCTGCATCGGTGGTTTTGGAGGAGAACATAGCGAGTCCGGCTAAATCTTCGCTTAGGTACCAGAGGTGGCCACTGAATTTCGTCAATGCAGCAGTACCTCCATCATGATCCACCGCCTGGTACCTCTCTAGGTCCTCCAGGTCATTGACGAGTGCGTCCGCCGTCAATGGAGCTTCGAACCACCTCTGGAGGTAGATGGAGACGGCAAAGACGTTTATCCTGCGTAGTGACCGAACCTTGTGAGCGGTCAGGTGGATTTGGCTTCGGAATATGAACATCTTGAGACAGTAAATGCCTTTGGCCATCCACTTGGCCCGCTGGTAAGCTCCAGGACGATTGTACCGGAGATCTCGTTTGCCATGTCCATCGAGGCAGACCAGAGCTAGGGTCAGGAACTCCCGGTAATCATCTCTTGGATGGCGAACTTCAAGCTGTTCTTCAATGAAGTGGACAACCTGCTCTTTTTTCAACGCCACCCATTCCGAAAGGATGTCGCTTGGGTCATCGCCGTCGAACGGAGAAGCCTGCTTCTGGTTGATGAGCTTCCATTGGGATTTGAAGCGAGCGAACAGCGCAATTTCAGGGCCAGAAGACCTGAAGAATAGGTCAAAGACTGAGGTGATTACCAATTCCATCATGTGGTGTCTGCAAGCCATGAAAAGAACACGGCGGTCCAATTGGTCCTGGATAATTGTGCAAGCGCCGCTGTATATACTGGTATTCGCCGCTGTTGTGTCGAAGCAGAGACCGGCAATCCATGGTTGAACTTGTGGCCAATCGTCCAGCACCTTCAGAACAGCTCCAGCCATCTGGTGTCCTGTGCCGTCAGTTTTTTTTTTAATCACCAACAATTTCTCAAGATTCTTACCGCTAACCAGCACTGGTAAGCGATCCCATTTCCCTCCATTTAAATCAGGGAGGAGTTTGCCATCAAAGTGGACGACAAGTGGCGTATCAAGATTAAACTCGGCCTTGATTCCAACTGCCAAGTCCTTCCTGGACTTCTGCCGTGAACGGTGAAGACTTGATTTGAACAAGGTGATTGAGGATAACTTAACTCCCGCAGCAGCGAGTGCTGGAGCCACAATGTGCATTGCTTGGCATACTGAGGTTCCAGTTTGATCCAGGGCTGCAGCAAAATTGGGATCTTGAATGATCCTCCTTGCTGACACTTGGTTTTCCTCGGGAGAGGATTGAGGAGCCAAAGGACCAGGAGAGGAATATTGGACATCATCCTTGGATTCTTCACCCATGGACTCCGAAGAAGAAGACCCATTTTCCACTGTTCCTTTTGCTTGCAGCAAGTCCATCTCTTCACTGCTTTTCTTCTCCCTCTCCTCTTCAGCTGCTCGGCGTTTCTCCCAGTTCGCTGCCCTGCGAGCAAACTCCATGTCCTCTCCTCCGATGTACATCTTCCGCACGGTTCGCTGGTCATTCAGAAAGTCTCGATCTGCGGGTACTTTGATGAGTTTCTTGGTGTTGGCATGAGCTGTATCGAAAAGTGTTTCAGGTTGGCTTGGAATCCCTTTTCCTGCTCCAGTTGCTTCTCTCCCCCACTGCTTCGGTTTCTGGCAACCTTCTCATATTCCGTGGAGAGGGCCTTGATCCTCTCGACACACTTGGGATTGTGGAAAGTCGGAATAGATATCCGAACCCACACCGCCAATACCTCATCAACTAACACATTGGCAGCTTCCACCACCCACGGACGTTTTCTTCTACCGAGTGAAGAATGACAGACGTCGAAGAACATCTCCCATTGTCGGGAGTTGAGACAGCATTTCTAGGGCTTCATTTCGCACCACCCCTACCAACCACACAGTCTCCTACTGTCTTGTATCCATAACTTGAACAGAATTGTGATACAATTACTATAAGGTAGAGAGTAGCCGTTCAGCAATAGTAACACATGGTTTGAGGGGACCCTTACAATTGAAGAACACGAATTAAATTCATCTTGCTGGCATGTTTTCACGAGTGGAACAAATTATGGGGGTGTGCATGACAAACTTTGGGAAGTACAAAACAAATTTACACCCTAATATAGATAGATAGATATTACGACGAGTACATTTAAATATAAATTTAAACAAATCTGTAGTAATTGAACTTTGACCATGAAATTTTGTGTGGGCCTAATAATAGGAATATTTCTTTACAGGCATATTTAGTGATCATTTTATTAACAAATATAGGACAAGTTTTATGTAGTGCATAATTGTTGGTTACTTTTGCTGGAACTATAGGAGTAACAGAGATTAATCTATGTCTTCCTTTTTTCCTTGACCTTTCACCTGGAAATTTAAGATATAGTTGTGGTATTTGTGAATGAAATATCTATATGAACAACATCTATGAGATCAATATTGGTAAGTCAATTTATTTCTAACACTAGTTTTAATAACTGAACTTTGGCCTTGACCTTTAAGAGAGGAAATCGATATTGCATGATAATTTTCTTTACAATTGAAGTTGGTTTGTATATTATGATGAAAAGTTGTTGAGTAGGTAGAAATTATGAATATAATTGGAAGTGACCTTTGACCTTGATCTTGATATTTTTGGAATGTGTCTGATAATCTGCAATTACCCATTTTTGTTTACCAAGGTCAACCATTTAAACAACTTTGGTATTATTTGAATATACCGTAAAGAAATTAAAGAATTTACCTAAAATTAGACCTTATATTTAAAACTTTGCACTTATAGGAAAATTATTTTATTTCTATTTGTTGACCTTTGTATAGGTACATTAGAAAATTATGCAACGTTGATTATGATTGGAATTAACCTCTGACCTGTATTGACCTTTGTGGACTGTGTCTAAACATTTGCAGTTTTCATAATTTTGTATAGGCCTACCATGGTCAACCATTTCAGCGAATTTGGTGACATTTGAATGAAACATAAAGAAGTTAGATATTGACATTAACATTTGATCTTGATCTATGATATTGACCTTCCTGTAATCATATATTTTTGTAGCTGCTAACCTCTGTATAGGCATTTTATATATATATATATATGCAATGTTTGTCGAACATCTATCCATTGGTTTAGAATACTAAAAAATATCATTTTGACCTTTATCCTTGACCTTTGACATTTGAAATATGTGTGGTGTTCATTCAATACAAATTTTATATAAACCACGTCTAGGAGAGCGACATTGGTGAAATATAAATAAATCTAACACCAGTTTTAATGACTGAACTTCGATCTTGAAATATGTGTGGTGTTCATTCAATACAAATTTTATATAAACCACGTCTAGGAGAGCGACATTGGTGAAATATAAATAAATCTAACACCAGTTTTAATGACTGAACTTTGATCTTGACCTTGATAATTAAGATAGGAATTGTTGTTATTGCATGATCATTTCATTAACAAATCAAGTATGCATTTACATTTGCATGAACAATTAGTGATTAGTTTAGGAGCAATTATGAGAATATTTGGATTATTGACCTTTGACTTCTATCTTGACCTTTGCGGAATGTGTTTGGTAATTTACAGTCATCATTTTATACCAGGGTCAACCACTTCAGCGAATTTGGTGAAATTTGAATAAACCATAAAGAAGTTACTATACTGACCTTAACATTTAACCTTGATATAATAGTAATAATGTAGTTTTGTATTTGTTAACCTTTGTATAGGTGTTTTAGATATGTCTGCAACGTTTGGTGAAAATCTATCCATTACTTTAGAAGTAATACCAATAAATCTGATATTGACCTTTGACCTTAACCTTAGGAATATTCAGTTGAAAGTTGGTTAGTGTATTAATTTGTCATATACTGTATATAGCATCTAGTATTGTCAGTGTGGTGAAAATTAAAAGAATAGTTAAAAAGTTGAAAAAGTTACCTTTATCTTTGACCTTTAAGTTGGACCTTATTCTTTAAGTATGATCAATATCCTTTGTTGACAGACATCTTCACAGACCGTCTAAATTCGTCTCTAACCATTTTGTGAACATTCAATTAAAACCTTAGAAGGAGATTTTGGACAGACAGACAGACACGCTGAGTCGCCTTGGTCCGGTATACTTAGGGGATTTATACCATTCTGCTTGATCGGTACATATAAACGCAAATATTATTATATTGTGTGATTGTTTGTTTGTGTGTGCGTGTGTGTATATGTGTGTGTGTGCATGTGTGTGTGTGTGTCGGTGTGTTTAAGCTACAGTGTGTACATCACCTCATCCACATATTATTGTATCCGTAACGGTGTGATCAAGTGAGTCTGCCTGGTTGAATCCTCTCGCAGAGTGTGTGTAAGAGAGAGAGAGAGAGAGAGAGAGAGAGTGAGAGTGAGAGAGAGTGGCGAAAAGTAAGATAAATGACCAGGATTCCTTCGTCACCACTCTATCTCTCTCTCTGTCTCTCTCTCCCTACTATGAATATATTTATCGATCACCGTTAGAGCCAGGCCATCTGTCAGTCTTGCATACACCAACTCCTACATTTATAGTCTGGTTCATCATCTTCATATATCTGTTTATTTATCAATCTATTAGTAAGTCTATCTACTACAACTATATATCTATTCATCTGTCTATCTATCTATTTAATCCTTTGAAGATTATGACACATTGCAGAGGTTTATACTGGCTCTCATTAGACGATTTTACACAGTTTAAGAAGTGTCTGTGGGAATTGAAAGGGTAAAGACTATCTCAATTAACCCTCTGACTTCCATATACCCTTTCTAATCTGAAAAAATCACCCAATAATAGCCAGAAAACAGGCACGAAATGCGCAATCGGATCTGCTAAGGGATAATGTTATGTGTTCAGATAAGCTCACAACCCTTTGAGGATCATGACGCGTTTTGATAGTTTTTCTGGCTATCATTAGACGGTTTTGTACAGTTTAGGAAGGATCTGTGGGAGTTAAAACGGTAAAGACTGTCTCAATCAAACCTCTGACTTCCTTATACCCTTCCCATTCAACATGAAATCGTCTAATGATAGCCAAAATGAGCTGCCAAAATGCGTCGTAGATCTTGAAGGAGCTAAAATAGTCCTGGTGTTTATTTACCATTCGTGAGGCCAGATGACTCTATCCATTCTGAGTCAGATAATAAAATCACAGCAGGTTTATAAATATCCTGAACCAACATTACATATCAAATGGCTGGCTCTTGGGTATCATAAACCTGTATTGTATTGTGCCTATATCCATATTGTAGTGAAATAATAGTGTATTGTGCATATATGCATAATGTATTGTATTGTATATTATTGTATTGTATTGTATTGTGTTACCCCTGGGGGTAAGGGGGCCTCCATCTTATGGTAGCGGAAAAAAAGAATATGCCCCACGCGTCTTACTGCGTGTCGTGTCGTACAAGGCGACTAATAGGGGGAATGGGGGTAGATTGTAGGCACCAATCGAACAGGGCTATATCCAGGAGAGGCTCTAAGCATTTGATAAGGAATCGCTGGAACTCCTGTTTCATTTGCTTGGCCTCTCTTACTGATTCCCTTTGTGCCTCACTTACACTGAGAGTAGTCTAGCATGCACTCACAAACACCTCCTCCTATCTACTTCACTACACTTAACATGCACACCACACTTCCTCCAAAATAAAAAACAAAAAAACATGATGAACACAGGCCCAGCCTCGGAGTCCCCAGGGGGGGGGGACCATAAATACCCCCACACATGCCCGATCTTCCCCCGACAACCCCTCTAAATGCTCTGGACCACGGCCTGTCTCTCTTACTATCAACTTTTGCAATATTCGCGGCCTTTCCTCTAATTTTCACTCCGTCGAACACCATCTCTCCTCCTCCAAACCTGATCTTCTTTTCCTCACCGAAACCCAGGTGTCCGAAACAACTTCCAGCAGCCCCTTCTCTTTATCCTCCTAGTTTCTCTATCCTAGTTTCAACGCCAAAGGCGGATGTTGTGAATACGTGCACAACAAACTCACTTGCTCTCATGTTCCCGATTTTGACTCCTCTGAATTCTCAACTTTATGGCTCAAACTATCCTGTTATTCTCATACTAAATATTTCTGTGCTGTCTATCTTTCCCCTAACTCTACCGACTTTCCCAAATTCTTCGACTATCTAAAGCTCTAAACTCTAAAGTGGAACACATTCTATTTATCTCTCTCTTCTCTGAAATCTCTATTTTAGGAGATTTCAACGTTTACCACCGCCAATGGCTCTCCTCTCACTCTACTGAAAAACCTGGTGAACAAGCCTACGTCTTTTCTATCATAAATGACCTAGAGCAGCTGGTCCAGCAACACACCCGTATTCCGGATCGCTTCGGAGATCGGCCCAACATTCTTGATTATTTCTGACTTCTAACCCCTCCTCTTATACTGTCAATCTTTTCTCTCCTTGGGCTCCTCCGACCATAAACTTATCTCTGTCACCTGTCCTATCTCTTCAGTACAGCCATCCGATCGTCCCAGCCGGCGGCGCTTGTGGCACTTTGGCGCTGCCGACTGGGAGGCTCTCGGCAGTACTTCTTTGATTTCCCATGGAATGATTTCTGCTTCCGTGGCCGAGGACCCTCAGAGAGTGCTGAACGCATTACCGAGGTAATCCTTTCGGGCATGGAAGCGTACATTCCATTTTCTTTCTCTCAGTCTAATGCAAAATAATCTTGGTTTACTCACGCTTGTTCTACTGCTGTCCACAACAAGGAGGAAACATTCAAACTGTACCGACGCCTTAAAACTCAAGAATCTCATTCTTCCTATGTTTCTGCCCGGAATCAAGCCAAATCTGTTCTTCGACTTGCCAAGCCCTCTTTCATCAATAATAAATGCACTGAAGTATCCAACTCTAGCTCTTCCCAAGCTTTCTGGCATCTAGCCAAAAACCTCTCCAACAACTTTTCTTCCTCGTCTTTCTCTCCCCTTTTCCACTCTGATGGCACTACCATCACTTCTTCCTCTGACAAAGCTGAACTCTTTGCTCAAACTTTTGCCAGAAACTCTACCTTGGATGATTCCGGTGCTATTCCTCCCTCTCCACCCCCCTCTCTCCTACTTATGCCTAATATCCTAATCTCTTCTGAAGATGTACTTTCTACCCTCTCTGGGCTTAATACTAAGAAGGCGTATTGTCCGGACGGTGTTCCTCCTGTTGTACTTAAAAACTCTGCTTCCGTACTGACCCCCTGCCTAGACAAACTCTTTCGTCTCTGTCTCTCCGCTAACGTCTTTCCTTCTTGCTGGAAGTTTGCTCTCATTCAACCTGTACCAAAGAAGGGTGACCGCTCTCAACCATCCAACTATCGTCCAATTGCTCTCATCTCTTGTATCTCTAAAGTTTTTAAAACTATTCTTGCTTCCAAATTTCTTAAGCATTTCTCTTCTCATAATCTGCTCTCAGATCGCCAGTATGGCTTCCTTAAGGGTCGCTCTACTGGTGATCTTCTTTCATATCTCACTAACTCTTGGTCATCCAACTTTCGGAACTTCTGTGAGACTTTTTCTGTTGCACTAGACATATCGAAAGCCTTCGATTGAGTCTGGCACAAATCTTTAATTTCCAAACTGACCTCCTTCGGTTTCTATCCCTCCATCTGTGCGTTTGTCTCTAATTTCCTTTCCGGCCGTTCCATAGCTGCGGTTGTGGACGGCCATCACTCATTTCCTCATCCAATCAACTCTTGTGTTCCTCAGGGTTCTGTCCTATCTCCTATTCTCTTTCTAATTTTCATAAATGATCTTTTCAACTGTACATCCAGTCCCATCCATTCATATGCAGACGACTCTACCTTACACCACTCAATTAGTTTTCGAGAACGCCCCAGCCGGCAGTCCCTCAAAAGTAAACGTAATGAAGCCATAAAATACTTATCTTCTGATCTAGATACTATTTCCAATTGGGGTAGAGAAAACCTTGTTGCATTTAATGCTTCCAAAACTCAATTTATCCATCTTACTACCCGTCAGAAACCTCCAGAGGACTATCCCTTATTCTTCAACAATACAAAAATCTACCCTTCATCTTCTCTCAATGTTCTCGGTGTCTTTTTTTCTTCTTCTCTCTCTTGGAAAGACCATATTACCAGTCTCGCTAAGACAGCCTCGCAGAAGCTGGGTGTGCTCAACCGCCTCAAGGGGTTCTTTACCCCTGCACAGCTTCTTGCTCTGTACAGGGGCACAGTGCATCCTTGTATTGAGTATTGTTCACATGTGTGGGGAGGGTCCTCTCACACCGCACTCCTAGATAAAGTAGAAAGGAAAGCCTTTCATATCATTAACTCCCGTCCACTCACCAACTCTCTGCATTCTCTCTCTCTTCGCCGCAATGTTGCATCTTCCTCACTATTCTATCGCTACTACAATGATCAGTGTTTCTCGGAGCTTTCCCAGTGTATACCACCTGGTATACTACATGTATACATGTATACTACATGTATGTATACTACATAGAGTGTGTAGTACCCGCCTTGCAACACAGTCCCACCCCTACTCTGTGCAACTCTCCAACCCAAGAGTGAAACGCTATTCTCAGACTTTCTTCTATTCAACTGCTGAGCTCTGGAACTCTCTCCCAGAATCAGCCTTTCCCTCTTCCTATGATTTAAATTGCTTCAAACTCCGTGTGTCCAGGCATTTCAGCTCGAACGTCCCTTGATTTCGGCCCTGTCACTCTTTGAAATCTGGGGGAGGCACTCGCTGCAGGCAGTTATGCCTTTTGTCTCCCTCATTCACATAGAAAAAAATATATCCTTTCGTCATCCAGGTACGATATAGTATTAGCCTATATTGTTTCTATATCCGATATTTATCCATGTAATGCATTGTATTGTTCCTATAGCTGTTTTTACCCCAAGTGTTATAGTGTATTGTATTGTATTGTCCCTATATCCATTTGGCCTCCATGTATTGTATTGCATTGTTCCTATATCAATTTGTCCTCCATGTATAATTGTATTGTATTGTAATATCTTCTCCCATTGTCCGTCTGTCCTCCATGTATTGTACTGTATTGTGTTGTATTGTCCATATACTGTATGTTTGTCCTCCAGGTATTGTATTGTATTGTCCCTCTATCCGTTTGTCCTCAATGTATTGAATTGTATTGTGTTGTCCCTATATCTGTTTGTCTTACATGTATTGCATTGTTTCATATTGTGTTGTATTGTATTGTCCCTCTATCCGTTTGTCCTCAATGTATTGAATTGTATTGTGTTGTCCCTATATCCGTTTGTCTTACATGTATTGCATTGTTTCATATTGTGTTGTATTGTTTTGTCCCTATATCCGTTTGTCCTCCATGTATTGTATTGTCCCTATATCCGTTTGTCCTTCGTGTATTGTATTGTATTGTGTTGTATTGTATTGTGTTGTCCCTATATCCGTTAGTCCTCCAGGTAATATATTGTATTGTGTTGCATTGTCCCTATATCTGTTTGTCCTCCATGTATTGTATTGTCTTACATTGTCCTGTATTGTATTGTGCCTATATTAATTTAACCCTCATGTATTACATTGTATCTTATTGTATTGTGTTTTATTGTCCCTATATCCGTTTGTCCACCATGTATTGTATTGTATTGTCCCTATATCCGTTTGTCCTCCATGTATTGTATTGTATTGTCCCTATATCCGTTTGTCCTCCATGTATTGTATTGTGTTGTGTTGTTCCTATATTCGTTTTTCCTCCATGTATTGTGTTGTATTGTCCCTATATCTGTTTATCCTCCATGTATTGTATTGTATTGCATTGTATTGTCCCTATATCCGTTTATCCTACAGGTATCTTATTGTATTGTATTGTATTGTCCTTATATCCGTTTGTCCTCCAGGTATTGTATTGTATTGTGTTGTCCTTATATCCGTTTGTCCTCCATGTATTGTACCGTATTGTGTTGTACCTGTATCCATTTGTCCTCCATGTATTGTATTGTATTGTCCTTATATCCATTTGTCCTCCAGGTATTTTATTGTATTGTATTGTCCTTATATCCATTTGTCCTCCCGGTATTGTATTGTCCTTATATCCGTTAGTCCTCCAGGTATTGTATTGTATTGTCCTTATATCCGTTAGTCCTCCAGGTATTGTATTGTCCTTATATCCGTTAGTCCTCCAGGTATTGTATTGTCCTTATATCCGTTAGTCCTCCAGGTATTGTATTGTCCTTATATCCGTTAGTCCTCCAGGTATTGTATTGTATTGTCCTTATATCCGTTAGTCCTCCAGGTATTGTATTGTCCTTATATCCGTTAGTCCTCCAGGTATTGTATTGTATTGTCCTTATATCCGTTAGTCCTCCAGGTATTGTATTGTATTGTGTTGTCCTTATATCCGTTTGTCCTCCAGGTATTGTATTGTATTGTGTTGCATTGTCCCTATATCCGTGTGTCCTCCATGTATTGTATTGTGTTGTCCTTATATCCGTTTTCCTCCATTTATTGTATTGTCTTACATTGTCCGGTATCGTAATGTGCCTATATCAATTTATCCCCCATGTATTACATTGTATTATAATGTCTAGTGTTGTATTGTCCCTATATATGTTTGTCCTCCAGGTATTGTACTGTATTGTGTTGTCCCTATATCCGTTTGTCGTCCAGGTATTTTATTGTCTCGCATTGCCCCTATATCGGATTGACCTCCATGGCGCGCTGTCTATCCAATCTGCTCTCTTTTTTAATTTTCAATATGTGTATTATTTGGTCAGCGTTCTTAGGTATTATCTATTTATAGAGTACAATGTGTATTTTAATGTACATAATTATTACATACAATATTATAATTCTATGTTTTCAGAACTTATACATATTTTTTCACACTCCCTTGCGTAATATATTGTCTATTTATTGAAGTATTTATTTATATTTTGTTGCACTTTGCACTTCCAATGTGTATTATATATACAGTATGCACAGGTGTGTTATCTTATATGTTATACATATAACCAAACATTTAGTTTGCAATATTATTTGAGTATAACATCACTTTTCCGTACAATCAGTCCTTATCTCTGTGTCCCTTTATTTATCTATATTTATGTACAGTACATCCATCTTTCTACCTATCTATCTATCTATCTATCTATCTATCTATCTATCATTTAGTTTAAATGATAGGCAGCATGGATTCAGAGAGAGGTATTCTACTTCTACTGCATGTTTAATTTTCAAGGAAACTATTTTAAGGTACACCACGGAGGGATCTAATGTTTTTTCATGTTTTATTGACCTGACAAAAGCTTTTGATAAGGTGAATCATTTCAAACTTGCAAATAAGCTTTTAAAACTAGGATTACCAAATTTCTTGGTTAATATTTTATTTTACTTTTACAGAAACCAACATGTTGTTGTCAAATTTAAAGATTCAATTTCAACTGAATGGACTATGAAAAATGGAGTGAGACAGGGTGGGGTTTTATCTCCCTTGTTGTTTTCAATTTATATTGATGACTTATTAAGTAAATTATCTGCAAGTAATGTAGGCTGTAGACTAGGTTTACAAGTCAGCAATGTGATCGCCTATGCAGACGATCTTGTAATATTGGCTCCTTCGGCTAGAGGTCTGCAAACATTGATAGATATTATGGATCATGAAATTAAACAACTAGACTTATCTATTAACTCTGCAAAATCAGTATGTATGATCTTTAAATATAAGTATGGACAGGAAATTAATCCTTTCATATATTTAGACAATAACAAATTAAATATTGTTTCTGAATACAAATATTTGGGTTTTATAATCGATTGTAATCTTAATAATGACTTGGATATGATAAGATGCAGAAATAAGTTTTACAATGAGTTTAATTGTCTTTTAAGAAAGTTTAGCAACACGAGTACTGAAGTATTTTTTAATTTATTTCAAAGCTACTATTTGAATTTTTATGGCGCTGAACTTTGGTTTAATAATAGAAAATATACCGTATTATATACCGTTTAAGCAGTTTTCCATTGGATACCACAAGGCAATTATATTATATACCGTTTAAGCAGTTTTCCATTGGATACCACAAGGCAATAAAGAAAATATTGAATATGAAGTACTGGGAGAGCAACCACAGTGCTTGTAGAGAATGTGGAGTGATGGTGTTTAGGCATTTGGTTAACTGGATGAAAATAAGATTTGTATATAGAAATCTCATAAAGCCATGTAGTTTTATAGAGAAGAACATGTATTACATGTTACATAGATCTTTTCTTGTAAAGGATGTTGAAAAAATAATCCTACATGAGTATGGATTTACAAACTTATTGCTAAATGATATCAATGCTATCAGATCAAGAATTGTTTATGTACAGAACACAGAACCAACTATGCGCTAAGGACTTTTAGCTTAATGTAGATTACGTAAATAACTCTGTAAACAGTGTATGTATATGTCTTTTTATGAAATAAAATTATGACTGACTGACTGACTATCTGTCTGCCTGCCTCTTTGATTGTCTTTCAGTCTGTCAATTTCAATGCATCGCCCTCTTAACTGCCTCATTATGCCTTTCCGTTCGTTTGTCTCCCTCTCCCTCCCTCTCTCTCTCTCTCTCTCTCATACGATTCATCTGGCTTATGTTGCTTTAAATTTGTTAAGTTTTGTTAGTTCGCGCTTGCATGACACATCTATTTGTCTTATTAGCTCTGTCTGTCTGTCTATACTGCATTCAATCCCGAACATACAGTGCGCCACACCCATGAATTTTGGTCCGTGCGAAGGGAGGATCTCTAGTGCTTACTCATGCTGTTGTTAGAGCGATGCATGATAGAAATTGATATTTCTTGGTTACCGCTTTGCCAAATTTAATGATCTTTCACATGCATATACTCTGAGCTATGTTCTAGGCTGAGACGGATATATATATATATATATATATATATATATATATATATATATAGTTAACATAGCAGCATTGGCCTATATTCCACTTGGATGTGTACTATGCCTCTCTCTCTCTCTCTCATTGAATATATATAGTTATTCAGTTGATGGCTGTGGCAACTTTTTTTTTACAAGCAGCGTAGTAAGGATCATTAGGTCTGTTGTTGCTTGTCTTTCTTTGTATTCCTTTGTATTTATAGGCTTTACTTACTTGGGCTTGTACTAACAAGCCCAACACTTCGGTAACGTTTTCGCTGAAGGTCATGCATATACGAAGAAGATTATTGGAAAATAATTAAACCGAATAGCAATGGTACCGGTATATATTAAGGATAGTACAAGGCAAAAGTAATATTGTCAAAACCAGAGTGAACATGAAAGAACCATGATACATTATACAGAGGAATATACTATATATGGAATAGGGTATAAATGTTACGAAACACGGAATTGGACCTACAAAAACCGAGTTCAAAGCTTCTTGTACCAGAAGTTTTGATAAAGTCTTTAACAAAGGTCTTTAGTTGCACAGCTTATTTCTTTCAGTACGGGTGATGTGTACGTGTGTGTGTGTATGTGTATGTTTGTGTGCTCTGAATATATGCGTGAACATATGTGTATGTGTGTATTTTGTTCTGGCTGTCATTAACTTGTATTATTCAGCTTAAAAAACACCCCTAGGGCTCAAGAAGATAACACATACCTTACATAACCCTTTCAGTCCCACATATTCCTCCTAAACATAAATAATCGTCTAGTGATAGTGAGAATATACTGAATAAAGTGGTCGTTGCGTGCCGAAATGTATAATAAACTACAGTTAATAAATAATATAAACATTATTTGTTCACTATGCTACACTATAGTCTCTCTTGTTGTTCACTCGTAGCATCTCTTGGGCTGGCGAGTAAGTGTTGGTCACTCTAACGTTTCCTTTATCTATTGAATGGTGTTTGCTGTTTTCGAGCAATGTTGAGTTTGTTCGGTAGAAATGTAACGCTTCCCTAAACCCTTTGAAGATAAGAAACACAAATATATTCACTCCTCTCTTCAAGTAACCGGTTTGTATACACATATTTCAGTAATATACGGAATACTCCATTGGGTTTTTCAATAAACCCTATTGCCTGGGACTATGCCCGATAAGTGGAAGCTCGCAAACGTAACTCTGATATATAAAAATGGTAGCAACTCGTTACCTAGTAACTATCGTCCAATTAGCTTAACCTCAGTTGTATGTAAAATAATAGAAATACTCATTACAGACAGACTCTTAAATACCTTAGAGAAAAACAACATACTCAAAGATACTCAACATGGCTTCCTTGACAAACGTTCCAGTTTGACACACATCTTTGATTTCTTTCATGATATCCTCAACCTATTTGATGAAAGTAAAGCTGCAGATAATTCCTTGATTTCCAAAGGTCCTTTGACAAAGTTCCTCTTACACCTTTATTGAAACAATTAAAAGCAAATTAAATACAATGCTATGTGTTGACATGGATAGCAAATTGGTTCAGTGAAAGAAAACCAGGAGTAATAAAAAACGGTAAAGCATTTAAATGGACCAATGTAACTAGTAAAGCACCCCAAGGATCGGTACTAGGGCCAGTTGTCTTCCTACTTTACATCATGGACATAGATGAGGGTATCACCTGTACAATATTTTAAAGTGGGTTGATGATGCAAAAATTGTAAATAACATTTTCTGAAATGAACATGAAGATGATATGCATAATAGTATAGATAAGTTGCCAACTTGTGCTCAAATTTGGCAAATGCGATTCAATGCGGGTAAGTGTAGAGGACTCCATATCAGAAACTGGAATAAGAAAGCAAAGTATTCAATGAATGGGACTCGCTTAAGCCGGCAAGTGCGGCAAGTGCAGGAAGACTCTTAAGAGTTTCCCCGACTGCGGGAAGACTCTATAAGATCCTGGGCCTAAAAAAATCCATTTAAAACACCTCAAAACATTTTTGTTTTTGTTTTTTGCCCCTTGGCCATGCCAAATATCACTCCTCTACATCCCCTCCTTCCCCACTTCCCTCCCCTCCTTCAGTTATCACCTATTTTCCCTGTTATTCCCTTATTCTGTGGTCTATTTTCGTGCTAACATTAGCGTGTTGGTAGCAGGGCGTTGTCATCACTGTTACCAAGCGTGGAAAAGAGCGAGAGAGAGACTATTGCGTAACAGTGTCTCTCCAGACAAGGGGAAGGGAGGAGGGGAGGGAGGAATTGCCTCAGCCATACATTATGTAACTCCCGGCCTGTATCGCTGATTTTGACCATCCAAACGCTGTTTCCACTTGTTTTATTGCTGTAACAGGTTAATACCTTTATAATCAACCTAAAATAGGCGCATATGGATAAGTATTGATGCTATTTATGGTAAAATAACGATGTTAGTGATGGGAACAGCTCAAATACGTGCGCACAGGCGTGTGGTGTCTCATACCCCCATGCGCACGTCTTAGGTTAAGAGTGTAGGCAGAGTAACACTATCGAGTAACCTAAAACCCAGTCCACATTGTACAGAAATTTTTAAGAAGGCAAACAAAATAATTGGATTTATAGGCAGGTCATTTCAGAATCAATTCAAAGATGTGACACTCACTCTTAACAATTCCGTAGTTGGCGCTCTTCTGGAATATTGCAAATCAATTCTGGTGCCCATACTACCAAACAGATATAGATAAACTGGAACAAGTTCAATGTAGAATTACCAAAATTATACCTAAGCTAAAGAATGAACCATATAAGGATTGTCTTAGATAATTCAATATATACACTTTAACCCTGTGCAGAGGTGACCTAATGCAAGTGCTTCTAATTATCAACATGTACTGTAATAAGTAATTTACGATCCACCAGTCAATTTACACCCGGGAAACCATTGGTAAATCTTTAACACAAACGAGTCTAAGAATTTCTTCTTCAATCGAATTGTCAACTTGTGGAATGTGCTTCCTTGAGATGTTATAGATTGAAACACCATTTATTCCTTTAGACATCGCTTAGACAAACTCCTTGCCTTAAATCGCAACTAACTGCCTTTGTAAAAAAATTACTATTGTGTTGTTATTGTTTTCCTCAGAAACATTGAGGATCACTGCATTTAAAAACAAAACAAATCAATAACTAAGATGTTACGCTGTGTTCTTCAGTTACATGAAGGATAACTTAAATCCGTATTATGTTACAAACCAATTTCCATGGGCATTAGTCCTCGGACAGTACTTCCCTTTCCAATTTTCCCAGGCCCACTCTAAGCCATTGTTGAACTTCTGAGCAGCAGTGATTTATAGCGTATAAACATCCTCGAGGGACCATCTGACTTGTTGTTTTACCTCCTTTGAACTGCATTTTACTAGTACATTGTACTATCTCTTTCTCTCTCTCTCTCTCTCTCTCTCTCTCTCTCTCTCTCTCTCTCTCTCTCTCTCTCTCTCTCTCTCTCTCTCTTCTTCTCTCTGTGTACTTGCCTGCCAGCATTGTATGACTGCTTGATTGCTTAAACACTTGCCCTTGCTCTCTCTTTCGCTGTCTCAAACTCATACACACTCACACGTATATACACACACGCACGTACATACACACTCTCACATGCGTAGAACACACACACACACGTACAGGCACAAAGACACATACACGTACACACAAACACACACACCTTGATTGCCTCCACACCTGCCTCCTACCTGTCCGCTCTGACGACTCTCTCTCTCTCTCTCTTTAACTGCTCAATCTGTTCCCATGTTTTCACTTTCAGACACTACTCTTTCTCTCTCTCCTCGTTGTCTATTACTAAACAAGTACACCTAATTCCGTCATCCCGTTGCCATACATTCCATCTGTATTTAGCTATCACCAACACATTTGAAGTAGATAAGGGAAATTGTGTTGTAGTTATTGAATGAATTATTGGCCCAAATACTTCTCTCTACCCGATGATGAAGACTGCGCGGAATTTCGGTGTGTGTAGCCTAGGTTCGAGTCATTGGAGTGCCACATGTTTTTGTTGATTTCATTAATTGAGTTTAGAAGTAAAGTTGGCTGGTGAACAAAATATGAATTATTCTGCACGTCGCCGTAGGGGTAGAGTACAAGGCATTGGTTCCACGGAGGTGTAACTGTGTGTGCGTTTGTATTTTTGCATAAGGACTCATGCACAAGAGAGTTCGCTTTATCAATGTGTTCGAACACCGACCCGTGGTAATAACGTTCTTGACATTGTACTTGCAACAAAAGAAGAATTAATAGAGAATTTGAATGTTGGTGATGAATTCAGTAACAGCGACCATCGTACGATAACTTTCACTTTAAACTTTACTAGTAACGAACCAAATAGTAGCATCGAAAAAGTCCCTAATTTCAAGAAAGCAAACTTTCATAAACTTAGAGCTATGTTTAAAGAAACTGACTGGACCTTTTTAATTAACAATAACAACATAAATACATCTTGGAAGTTATTCGAAACCACTTCCCTAAAAGCAGTGCAAGACTGCATATCATCGAAAACACGGCGTCCAGGCCATAATAATAAGCCCAAATGGTGGAATAAAGATATTTCAAACTGCCTGCTTGCTAAATTTTTTTGCTAATGATAGATTAAAATCCTCACAAAATGACGGTGAAATTTGTAGAGCTACGACGCAAAGCCAAAAAGTGAATTAAGCAAAGTAAAAAGACCCTAGAGTTACATATTGCGAATCAAAGTAAAACAAACCCGAAAGAATTCTATAGTTATATCAGAAAGAAAAAAGTAGTTACTTCAACTCTTGGACCGTTAGTCGATGAAAATGGAGAATACACCAAAGACGAAGTACAAATGAGTAATGCCCTCAATACCTTCTTTGCATCAGTTTTTACAACAGAAGACCTCAGTGATATCCCTACACCATCGCCGATTCAGATTGATAATTCAGATGTTCTAAGCAATATCACCGTTACAGAGAGAGAAGTATTGAATTGTTTAGATAAACTCAAGGTAAATAAAACTCCTGGACCTGATACAATCTCGCCTAGAGTTCTAAAGGAAGCTAAGGATGAGCTCTCCAAACCACTGACATTGCTAGTCAATAAATCCTTGCAGTCTGGAACTATGCCTGATCAGTGGAAGCTAGCCAACGTAACATCGATATTCAAAAAAGGCAGCAAATCCCTACCCAGTAACTATCGTCCAATTAGCTGAACCTCAGTTGTATGTAAAATGCTACAAACGGTCATAAGAGACAGACTCGTAAATCACTTAGAGGAAAATAACATACTTAAAGATACTCAACACGGCTTTCGTAAAAAAGTTCCTGTTTAACAAACCTCTTAGACTTCTTCCACGATATCCTCAACCTCTACGATGAGAGTAAAGCTGTAGATATTATATATACCTTGATTTTCAAAAGGCCTTTGACAAAGTTCCCCACAAATGTTTACTGCTAAAACTAAAAGGGCATGGAATACAAGACGGTGTGTTGAAATGGATAGAAAATTGGATCCGCGACAGAAAGCAAAGAGTAGTCATAAACAGTAAAGCATCTAAATGGACCAATGTAATTAGCGGGGTACCCCAGGGATCGGTATTATGACCAATTCTCTTTCTAATTTACATTAACGACATAGATGAGGGTCTCACCTGTACAATCTCAAAATTTGCTGACGAAACAAAAATTGCAAATAGCGTACTCTCAAAAGAACAAGTTGACGGTATGCAACACAATCTAGATAAATTGTCACATTGGGCCCAAATTTGGCAAATGAGTTTCAATGCGGATAAATGTAAAGTACTACATATCGGATACCTAAATGAGAAAGCAAACTATTCGATGAATGGCACTCAGCTTAAGAATGTAAACAGAGAAACCGATCTGGGAGTAACAATATCGAGTAACCTAAAACCGAGTCAACAATGTTCAGAAGTTGTTAAGGCAAACAAAATAATTGGGTTTATAGGCAGGTCATTTGAGCATAAATCCAAAGACGTTATCCTAACCCTTTACAATTCCTTAGTCCGCCCTCTTCTGGAATACTGCCTTCAATGCTGGTGCCCTTATTACCAAAAAGACATAAACAAGCTAGAACGAGTTCAACGTAGAGTTACCAAAATGATACCTAGCCTAAAGAACAAACCATACGAAGAGCGTCTTAGAGAATTAAATCTATTTCCTTTAACCCAGTGCAGATTAAGAGGTGACCTAATTCAAGTGTTCAAAATCATCAAAGGCATCGACAATATGAACTGTAGTAAGTACTTCACTATCGACCAATCTAATTACACGCGGGGAAACGGTTGCAAAATTATTGGTAAATCTTTTAACTCACACGAATCTAAGAATTTCTTCTTCAATCGAGTTGTCAACTTGTGGAATGGACTTCCCCGAGACGTTATAGACTGCAGCACCGTTGATTCATTTAAACTCCGCCTAGACAAATATCTCGCATCAAACCCGCGACTGACTGCGTTTGTAAATGAATAACTTTATTTTATCCTCCCCTCAGTTACTAACCCATATGTCCCCTACTAACTTCCTAGTCCTGCCACGGACATTAGTTCCAGGGCAGTAGTTCCCTTTCCAATGTTCCCTTACCCACTCTAAACCACTGTTTGGACACTTGATCCTCAGTGTTTTGGAGGACAAGCAGCCTAGAAGGGACACTAGACCTATTGTTGCTTGATTTCCTTTGTACTCCTTTGTACAAATGAATGGATTTCAACAAGACTTACACAGTCCGCTCATTTGGTACCATAAATAATCCCATTCATGTTTGGTCAACATTGGATTCACCTCCCACCGTTCCCTGTTTATAGGAACATTTTAAAGAATAATAATAACGGAAAAATATATATGTAAATACACAAATGCTAGATTCATGTGGCACTACGCAGGGTTTGCAGTCCCTCTTCGGCGGTGCATGTAATTTATCACAGCTACAGTGAAATTATATATTTATGATGGGAGACACCGCATAACCAGGAGTTCAAACTAAAATTGTACGACTTGTGTAGTTGCCTATATGAACACATACATTTTATCCTAAGAATATAATCATGTTTAAAGGATCTGCAATGAGTGTATATAATTGACTGAACAAGATGTCAAGCCTCTGCAATATATCGAGAATATAAGTTTTCCAGTTGAGCTTAAGCCGGTATCACACAAGCATCTTTTCCCATTGCATATCAACCCACCAACCTACCATAACTGCCTACTTAACTTAAGTACCTACCTACCTACGTTACCTGCTTACCTGCCTTGATCGACTCCACCCTATAGTATTCAACTAGCTTTCCACAGTGACCTTCCCTGCAGTCACTTAGAAACTCACATGATGAGGAAATAGCATTATAACACACCTCTCAAATATTAATATCACTAGTGCACACCAACCTCCAACTCAAAATTAGGCCGATCATATACTCAGGCACATACCCCATTTTATAAATATATATAATTATATATATATATATATATCATAACACAACATAAAACAATTAAACCAAAACAAAACACAAAATCGCACACAGCATGTTAATGGTAATAAGAAAATATACATAGGCCTAACTGGAATAGGACCGCTAATTAATAGTGACCAGACAGCCACAGGCGACAAGAATATTGCAAATTTGCTTAACTGAATATTTTTGTTCCGTCTTTACTAAGGAAGAATATGACACTACTTCGGAAAAAACGTAATAACACACGAAATAGGACATTTTATATAAGTAAAAGTTTAGTATTATGCAAGTTGAACAATTTAAATACTAATTATACTTCCGATCCAAATATTTCTGAAAAAACGTGAATTAAAAAAATATCTCAGTCTTGATTTGTATATTTAGCTTTTCACTCCAGCAGGAAACCATGTATTTAGTGATTGGAAAACTGCAAATATTACTATCTATCTACCTATCTATTGCCTGACGCCATGATCCTCGAAGGGGTGGCCACGAATGGAACGCCCCCATGCACCTCTGTCCCCAGTCAGTGGACGCCCCTCCTCCTAACCACCACCGCCTTCATTCATATACTTCTTTATTCCATCCTTCCACCTCCCTCTCGGTTTACCTCTCCCTCTCTGTCCTTCCACCTCGCTCTTATACACCCTCTTAGTCATTCTTTCGCTTCCCATACTTTCCATATGGCCGAACCATCTCCAGGTGTTCCTTTTCACACTGTTCAGTACATCTACCTCCACACTATACCTCCCTCTTACTTCCTCATTCGTCTATCTATACCTCCATGTAACTCTGCACGCATTTCTCAAATAACTCATTCCTACCCCTCTCACTCTTGGTCTGAATCTCTCCACCAACGTCCATGCTTCGCTTCCGTAAGTCAATGTCGGGTTTACCACACTGTCATGCAAAGACTTCTTCATTTCCATGCTGACCACCCTATTTCTTGTTACTGCTTTCAGCACTTTTACAACCCTCTTCCCCTGTTGCACCCTCTCCCGCACTTCTTCATGCACACTCCCATCTTTACTCAGCAAACTGCCCAGATACTTAAATGACCTGACAATCTCCATAGCCTTACCGTTCAACTTCACCTCACACTCTGAGGCTTCACCCCTTTCGAAGACCATAACCTTGCTCTTCCCTTCTTTTACCTTCAGATTCCGTTTTTCACACACTGTTCCAAACATATTTACCAGACACTGCAACTCCCATTCATTATCGCTAATAAGAACTGTATCATCAGCAAACAGCAGTACAGGTAGCTTCCACTTGTTTCCCTCCCTTATCAGCGGTACACCAACATCCACTGCTCTTCCTTGTATTTCTTTCATGACTCCATCCATATATACATTAAACAACCACGGGGACATCACACACCCGTTTCAACCCAACTTTGAGATCAAAGAACTCCCTCTCCACACTTACTGCTGTCTTTGCACCCTCATACATGCTCTTCACTGCTTTCAGCAACTTGCCATCTACTCCGTATATTCTAAGTACTTTCCACATACCTTCCATTTTCACTGTGTCATAGGCCTTCTCCAAGTCCGTAAAGGCAACATACAGTTTTTGTTGCTTCTCCAGCTATTTCTCCACAACACATTTCAGGGTAAAATTCTGATCTACACATCCTCTTCCCTTCCTAAACCCTACACTAGTATTAAAAAAAGGCAATAAGGCCCAAACAAGTATTTATAGACCAATGAGTTTAATGTCAATAATTGGACAAATTCTGGAAACAATTCAAAAAGACAATATAGTATATTATCTAAAGTCAAACAAATTGATCAGAGATAGCCAACATGGCTTTATATCCAGTAAGTCATGCCTAGCACATTTGATTGAATTATATAATAGACTATTTACATATAACGACTCGACTAAATCATGGGACATGATCTATTTAGATTTCCTGACAGATTTCGATAAGGTACCACATGGGAAATTGTTGAATAAATTGGATATGTTAGGAAATATTCCTGTAGGGATAAGAAGCTGGTTCACAAAAAGAAGGCAGAGAGTTGTGATAAATGTAGTATAATCTGAGTGAGTGCCTGTTTATAGTTGAGTGCCTCAGGGATTGGTCCTGGGGCCATTTTTGTTTCTTATTTATATAAATTACATTGATATAAGGACTAATAACACTATCTCAAAGTTTGCTGATGATATAAAACTAAGATATTCAGTATTAACGGAAGAAGACAGAAATAAGATGTAATCTGATTTACATATCTTAGTTGAGTGGTCAGTAAAATGGCAGATGCCATTCAATGTTGACAAATGTCAGGTCTTACAAATAGGTAATAATATCAAGACATATAAATACAAGATGAGAGGCCAGCCAATCAAAACAAGTGAATAGTTAACGACTTGGGGGTTAGAATATCTGAACACTTAAGGACCCCAGATCAATGTGCAGCAACTGCAAACAAGACCAATAGAGCATTAGAATATATTAAAATAAATGTTACATATACAAATGAGATCATTATAGTACCGTTACCTAAAAGCATAATGAGGCCCCATCATGAATATGGTAACCAATTTTGGTCTCCTTATCTGAACAAGGACAAAAAACTGGAGTGCAGCGTAGAGCGACGAATTGATACCATCACTGAAGCATATGATATATCATGAAAGATTAAAAAAAAAAAAAAAAAAAAAAAAAAAAAAATTGCGAGGTCAACTAATTGAGTGTTTCAGGACATCAAAGGGCTTTGACAACATTGATGTAGATTCACTGTTCAAATTCAATAATAGTGCATCAACTCGAGGAAATGGGATACAACTAAAAAACCAGGAGGGCGAATCTCAATGTCACAAAACACTTCTTCACCGACAGTGTGGTCAAGGAGTGGAACACACTGCCAGACAAAGTGGTACAATGTAATACAATTGACACATTCAAAAGGAGTCTATAGTCATCTATTTCGAGGAGACTGGAGTAATATAGGTTAAACAAAATAGGTTAAACATTAGTAGTAGTTGGAGTGCCTGGCAATGAGCGAGTTGATTTTTTCGCCCTCTCTGCTATTACCTCTAACCGACTCGTGCCACGGCGTATTCCTGCATCTGATTACTTCCCGCATGTTACTCAATTACTACGTCAGCGCTGGCAAGACGAGTGGACCTCCATGAGGGTGTCTGATGTCAATCTGCGTTCTGTCAAACCTTCCGTCCTACCTTGGAAGTCTTCCTCTCATCGCAATCGTCGATGGGAGACCGCTCTATCCCATCTTCGGCTCGGCCACACCAGGCTCACGCATGGTCATTTGATGTCCTGTGATGTCCCCACGCTCTGTCCTTGCTGCCATATTCCAGTGTCTGTCCGGCATCTCCTGATAGACTGTCCGCGTTTCTCCAATGCCCGACGGCAGGCATTCCCCTTCATATCCTCCCTTAATCGCCCCCTTGTCTTAGCCGATATGTTTGGAGAGTCCCCCACTTTCTCCCTCCCACATCTTATGCGGTTTCTCCTCCATACCCGTCTCCTTCAGCTTCTTTAATTAGTGTTTCCTAGTCTTCTTATCCTCTACTCCGTATTGCGCCCAGCCCCACAACAACTCCGATGTTTTTTTTCACAAAGTTTATTTTGGTGCCACATAGTCTTTTTAGGCTTGGTGCAAATCCCTATTTTAATAATAATTAGTAGTATTATCTATATTTTATCAATTTCACCACAACATATAATATTTCTCAACTTCCTTATTTATTATGAATTTCCCAGTAGAAATGTTCTCATTCTGCTGGGGAACTTGTTTCCCCAACTATATTCCATGTCGACACCAAGGTCGGACGGCGTGGTAGGTAAGGAGAGAGCCGTCTGCTTGCTATCCTTACCTTCTACTTTGAAGCAAACTCTATGTTAGCCTAAAGTCTGGACTGCCTAGTAGGGACTGTAAGGTGTGTGCAGTCTATGTATATATGTAACTCTATGTAAACAAAATATCTCTCTCTCTCTCTCTCTCTCTCTCCTTTACCGCTATTACAATAATCAGTGTTCCTCCGAGATTTCTCAGTATATACCTCCTCCCTTACGGAGAGTAGGTGGCACCCACGTTTCAACACATTCCCACCCCTATCCTATCCAACTCTCTGATCCAAGAGTGAACCGATTTTTCCATTTTTGTTTCCACTCAACAAGTAAACTCCGGAACTTTCTCCCTCACCCTACGATTTATACTACTCCATTTTGGCTCCAATTTGAAGGGACACTTTTTGCATGCAGCTTTTCCTTTTGTATCCCTGTTGCACTAAAACAACATACAAATATAACCAAATACACTCATACCAACCTACTTAACTTCTTGCCTACCTACCAAACTACTTACCTTCCTATTTACCCACCTACTTAGCCACCTACTTACATACCTACCTATCTATTTAATTATTTATGTACCTACCTATCTACCTACTACCCTAACTACCTACCTATTTATCTACCTACCTACCACCCTACTTACCTACCTACCTTTCTATATACCTACCTACCTACCTACCTTTCTACCTACCTACCTACCTACCCCCTACCTACCTACCTACCTACCGGATCACACTGAAATTGCATACTAAAACCCCCTGCCATTTACAGAATCATTTATCTCGCTGGGATGGTTGTGAATTGAATGTCTTTGTTTACTGTCTGTCTGGTTCGTTTTTTCGTCTGTGCTGTGTGTGTGTTTGTCTGTCTGTGATGGTATGTCTGTTTATGCATACATGTGGGTTTATCTGTGTATGTGTTTGGCTATATTTGTATAATTATGTAGGTTTGTCTGTAGTTGGGTTTGTCTGTGTATGTGTTTGTATTTATATATATATATGTAGGTCTGTCTGTTATAGGATTTGTTTGTGCATGCGTTTGCTTGTGCATGCGTGTGTGTGTTTTTATCTTTGTTTTATGTGTACTTGTCTATGTATGTATTTGTTCTTGGATTACTGGTTGTGTTAATGCCTGTTTGTATAATGTGGGTTTGTCTGTGTGTGTGTTCTGTTTGTAGTTGTGTATGTGTGTATATATCTGCCTAACTGTTTATCGACCCCCTGTTTTATCTATCGACCTAACACCAGTTTATCTGTCACATTATATTAACATAATAATGCTTGATGCCAATTATAGAACTATATTGTCATCTCGCTGGAACTGCATTGAAGGGATTGTGAATGTTCTTGCATATTTTGTTTGTCTCTCTTGTTTGTTTATAAGTCTTATTTTATTTATTTTTTGTTCGTATGTATTCATCTCTGGCTTTCTGTCTGTTAACGCTTATCTTGTGCCATTACTGTGTAGTTCTGTCTGTAGGTTTGCCTGTTTGCATATCAGTTTAACTACCTGTCAACAAATCTACTTTCTTGTTTGTCTACCTATTTACAGTATCTACCTATCTACATGTTTGGCTATTGAATTATACACCTCCTTGTCTATGTATCTTACTAACTGTCTGTATCTATAATATCTAGGTACCATCTATCATCTATCGAATCACACCAAGTCAAATAATGATACCCGATCCCAATTATCGAACCATATTATTTGGCTGAGATGGTTTAACAGTGATTTGTTTTGTTTGGGTATAGCGGATTGTCTTGTTTTGTCTTTGTCTGCCTGTCTGTATAGGTGTGTTTGTTTGTGTAATCATGCTTGTATACTATTATATTGTATATGCTTGAACGGGAATAATGAACATATATTTTTGTCCGTTTATCTTTGGCTGTGTCTATCTGTCTGTCATAGTTTACCTGACTGCTCTGTATGAATGTTTGCCTGGTTATGGATGTATCTACCCCCCCCCCTTCTCTCTCTCTCTCTCTCTCTCTCTCTCTCTCTCTCTCTCTCTCTCTCTCTCTCTCTCTCTCTCTCTCTCTCTCTATCTATCTATATCTTTATATATATATATTCTCTCTCTCTCTCTCTCTCTCTCTCTCTCTCTCTCTCTCTCTCTCTCTCTCTCTCTCTCTCTCAATCTATCTATCTATCTTTCTATATATTTATTTATTTCTCTCTCTCTCTCTCTCTCTCTCTCTCTCTCTCTCTCTCTCTCTCTCTCTCTCTCTCTCTCTCTCTCTCTCTCTCTCTCTCTCTCTCTCTCAATCTATCTATCTATCTTTCTATATATTTATTTATTTATCTCTCTCTCTCTCTCTCTCTCTCTCTCTCTCTCTCTCTCTCTCTCGTTTGTATGTGATAATACAAGGTTTTCCACTGGAAATATTACAGATATTTGTACATGTCACTAAAGTCACCGACTGAAACCCTATAATTTCCCTGGGATGGTATTATTAAGAGTGGGGTTACCGGCTTGTTTTATCTTTCTCCCCCTCTCCTTTATCCTTCTCTTCCTTTTTCCTTTTCTCTCTTTCTCTGTGCTTGTAGCCATTCGGTTCGGACCCCTTCAGGCCAACTGTTTTAGAACAGCCAACTGTTTTAAGACGTTTATCCCCATCCAGGTGTTGATTTCTTCCTGGCGAGCGATAGCGAGCCATCATTTAACGAAGAAATCCGACTTCGCTGGAGACATTTTTCTATCGAAAAATGTACAAATTTAGCTTCCTATCAAAGCAAAAATATATATATGCTGGCTCACTACCGCTCGCCAGGAAAGCATTGACACCTGGATGGGGGTAAAAGTCTTAAAACAGTAGGCTGAATAGGGCCGAATGGATACAAGCCAAAGAGAGAGGGAGAGAAAGAGAAAAAAAGTGAGGTGGGCCCCCTTAAAGTGGCTTGCTCTTAATATAATTTGTGTAACAGTTGTGTTTGTTTGTCCGTGTCTGTCTGTCTGCCTGTCTATGTAGGTATGTTTGTGTATGCATGTTTTTCTATGTATCCGGTTGTTATTTGAGTATAAATGGTGGCTCTGTTCATGCAATCATTGTTAACGTGATTCTACCTCTAATTATTTATTCTACAAGAAATGGTACTTTTTGAGATCTAAAACACCTAATAATAATATTTATT
>CM064496.1:27916540-28065973 GCA_032716605.1 Paralithodes platypus | reverse complement strand
TGTCCATGGGTGTCACAGTGTCACACTTGTCAAGTTTTTGGGAAACCCAATCAGGTCGCCCGTGAGCCCCCGTTACAACCCATCCATGTCATTGGGGCCCGCCCTCAAGCAAAGTCGTTATCGATAATGGTTTTGCCCATTGCCCCCCACTAGTGCCGCCGGCAATAATTGTTTACTAACTGTAATGGATGTAGCAACACGGTATCCAGATGCTTACCCCATGCTTAACGGGATGGCTAATACTGTTGTCAAAAACCTGCTTGTCTATTTCTCTCGTTCCATGGCTCCCCTCAGGAGATCCAGTCTGATCAGGGATCCAATTTTACTTCTGCTCTTGTTAAGCAGACCATGGCAGGCAACATGGTATAGTGTCTTGGTGGTGTCATCTGCCTACCATCCCGAGAGTCAGGGAGTTTTGGAAAGGTGGCACTCGACTCTCAAGAGTATGTTTGCTGTGTGTATTGCAGGGAAAATGGGAATGACTGGGATCTAGGTCTCCCATACGTTTTAGGTGGCGCGAGAGAAGTACCTGGTGAGAGCTTGGGATATTAGCCCTAACGAGTTGGTTTTTTTTTTAATGGACACAGGGTCAGGGGGCCCCTCCACATAGTCAAGGAGATCTGGGAGGGAGTCACAAAGCCATGGGCTCGCTTCTAAAGTGGTAGTTGAAAGCCGTGAGAGATTGCTAAAGCCTTGGAGGTAGCAGGTCGGAACCTTAAGGTTCACAAGCTCAGATGAAGGACAGATTACGACCAGAAGGGTGAAGCTGTGGGAGTTTGCAGTCGATCATGAGGTCCTGATACACACTGCCTGCTGGTGGGATACCCAGTCTTCCAAGTATTCTGGTCCGATCTCGGGTTGTAAGGAAGGTTTCTGATCTCGACTATTTAGTAGCTACTCCTGATCGTAAGAAAATAACCAACTTTGCCATGTAAATCTGATGACAGGATATGTGAGGCGCCCCTCCGAGCCTCTCACTGTCCTGGTGTTGATCTGCAGCGATCGGGGTGGAGAAGGATGAAGGGACAGTCCAAGCTGCGGGGGAGGATAATTGGGATTCCAGGTTTCCCGCTGATCCGTGGGCTGGGAATTCTCACAAGTGGCTCACGAGTTGATATTGCACCTGCCTGAGCCACAGCGGGTAGCGGTGCAGCACTTGTTTGATTCAAACCCGCCTGTTTTTCGGGCGGAGCATCCCTGGCCTCACTACTCAAGCGTTGCAACTATGTCGATGTTTGGGGACCACCCGCCCTTTACTCAGTGCAATACCGGGTTCCCCCCTATTCAATTACCAGCACTTAGGGAAGAGCTGGATTATATGCTGAAACGTGGGCTGATTTCTGAGGGTGCAGTAAGGGTGGACTTCCCAAGTCACACTTCAGCCCAAACCAGAATGGCAAGGTGCCGTTTGTGTATAGATTGATCCACAGGTTGAATGGTTTAACCCCCACAAATGCCTACCCCTCTCCCTCGCGTGGACGACAGTGTGGATAAGATAGGAACAGCCAAGTTCCTTACTAAGATAGACCCTTGTTAAGGGTTATTGGCAAGTGCCCTTGTCTGAGCCAGCTCGAGAGGTGTGTGTGTTTGTGGTGGAGGGTGCCACATATCGTTGGCCAGGTTATGCCCTAACGGGCCGGAAAAAATGCCCCTGCAACGTTTCATAAATTTATGAACGACATTGTAGCCGACATCCCCAACTGTCCAGTGTCCCTAGATGTTGTCATAATATACGACGATGATTTTAAACAGTCACTGTGCTCACATCAGACAGGTTTTTAATAAACTGAAATGAAGGCAGGTTTGGTGGGAAACCTGGGTAAGTGCGATTGTTGTCAAAGCCAACAAGTTGTGTACCTGGGGTTCGAGGTGGGGATGGGTCATGTGTGCCCTCCACAGACACGATCAAAGCTATCGATCAGTTTCCCCAGCCTACGACTAAGAAACAAATAGGGCGGTTTCTAGGTATGATAGGCTATTATCGTACGCTTCATCAAAGGCTATTCGACTGTACTTACACCTTTAACTGACTTATTATCTAAGGACAAGAAGTTCCCCGGTGGTCTCCTGAGTGTGCAGATGCATTTTCCTTGGTGAAACACCTGTTATGTACCGACCCCATACGCAGGGCCCCGGACTTCAGCATACCTTTTTCAGCTGTCGACTGATGCCAGGTGGCGTAGGGGCTGGGCCTGTCTTGTTACAGACAGATGATGAAGGTATCGAACAGCCAGGGAGTTTTTACAGTAAAAAATTCAATAGTGCACAAATTAATTACTCTGTAATTGAAAAAGAACTCCTGGCGATAGTGCTGGCGCTCAGGCACTCAACTTCGATGTATATGTTCCTGGCTTTCGGACCAGTCGTAGTGGTTTATACCGATCATCAACCCCCTGAAATTCTTGAAAATCAATTTCATAACCGGAATAATGAGGACTGACCAGGTGGTCACTCCTGCATCAGGATTATAATCTTGACATAACTCCATATTGCCGAAACATTTCTGATAACGTGATAGCGGCTTGTCTATCAAGGGTGGATGATGTTGTGGTTAGACTGCCACAGGATTGAGGGTTGAGTGTGTGAGGAAAATATGCTTGTCAACTGTAGTTCAGCCGAAAAAAACAAATTAAAAAAGCAAAACCCCTTATAAAAACTCGTGTCTTTTTATAACGGGTAGAATTTTGTCATTAATATGTTTTTGGAGCAGTATCTAAGGTTGAATGTGTTTCCGCTTATTGTCCGCTAAGTTAGTTGAACTTTGCTCGTTGGAGCGCTTCCAACAGTCTTTATTTTTTTTATAATGTGCCTTGTGTCGCAACAGTGTGTGGTACTATGAGAAGCTTTCTGGTTAGATATGAAGAACGTAGTCAAGGGTCTTATATCTTGGGGGAGGTTTTGGATGCCTCTGCATAGTAGCCATGTTTTACTGGCATGCTGCTGTCGTCGGCTGCCCAGCCGTTTGAAAACCGGCTGGCGGCCAGCCGGCCGGCATGCTTTTCCTTAGTATATTATCCTAACACAACGTAACTAATGTCTGGGATATTCTTAATGTTTGTTTTCACAGCTTGTAGCTGCCCTTTATTCTTAACCAACGCATCTTAGTAATATTTTATTCTCGAGAGTTGATTGTTTTCAATCATTATAATATATAATATGGAGTTCTAGTGAGAAGTGGGAGGAGACGAGCGAGAGAGAGAGACTCGGCTGGGGGACGTTGCTTCGCGCGGAGAGTCTAAGCTTGGGACGATCCTGAAGCCATTGCCATCTTCATCCGATTGCAACGTTAGGCTTATTTTCGACTCACGCACATAGGTAGAACGATTTTGCACCCGGCAACTGTGTTGAGTGTTGCCAATCCTGGGATGTATTTGGTATGCATAGGGTGGGGTCCAGACAGATTCAAGACTCCGAGCTCACCTCACTGTCGTAACCCTTCGGACCCCCTTGATATCTATCCCTCTCAAACCCCACTTAGAAACTTTCTCTCTTACTTTGTATACCTTCTTTCCACTACTTCACCAATCTATTTAATTATCCCATCCCCAATTGATAGACCTTATATCTATTATTTGTATTAACGACGAGCTCTCAGATATTAGATAGGATTTTGGGCCTTATGCAGAGATTTAATTGTTAATTGAGACACTATAAGCTTTTTTGTTGTCTCATATTTGGTGGTTTCATGCTTGCTAGTGTGTTCTTGTGTCAGGTTAGCAGGGGCTATACCGGAGGGGAGGCTTTTTGCGATCCGTTAAGTAAAGTCTGCTGGTGTGAAAGGTCCTGTGGACCCGCACGACTTTACGAGGATACCCGTGGTAGTCGGGGGGCCTTTTCTTGTCTCTGTCCCTGGGTGTCTAGTGTTGTGTTGTGTGAGTGCCCTTGCCTAGTCCACTCAGCACTGCGCTAGCACGTCCTGCTTTTGGTTTTAGTGGTCGCCAGGAGAGAGTCAGATACTTGCTATCTGAGTCATACTCAAAAGAGAGCACCCTTTCAATTATCAGTCATTTGGCACACGGACTTGGGAACATCCCTATCTAGAGCATGTGGCTCAACCCGGATATCCGAATGCCGGTATCCTGTCCTTCCCGTCTAGACCTCTGCCACCTGGCAGATTCACAGCTAGGTGTTTATCATCTCTGTATGCTTGTTATTGTGCCACAGTTTACCGTTTTGTTGTGAGCATTGTGAGTCTGGGTGTGGCTTAGGAGACTCTGTTCCGAGCAGGCTTGCCTGACGAATATTGATAAGCACACCTGTATGATGTTTATGTTGCGAGTTGCGGCCTTTATTCAATTATACCTATGCCATTATACACTGTATGGCCTATCACTAGTATTTATTCCTGCTTAATTAGTTAAGAGTTTCTCTCAATCCGTAACGTACTTTCTTTTGCTAACCATCAGATCCTACAGTAGCCGCATGCATTTTATAACCCGGCATCTTGTCTACCTGTACGATGTTTTGAGGACTGTTTGCTTTCCAACTTCTTTCACGCAGGGGTTATTATTTTTATTAATTACCGGAACGTTCAATGTACTTTCTTCTAGTTTGTTATTAAATTGTTTTTTCTGCAATTTTAATTTCCGTTATCTATCTTTTCCTTTGAAGCTTTTAAGTCAACTTAATTGTGTGGATCTTGTTATATAGCCTGCTTGACTATGAGCAGTCCTATACTGCGTGCACCCTGTAACCGAGTCATAGGATACCTCGTTAGTCCAGGCAGTACTCTTGACGGTTTAGGGTGGTTTTGTTGCCTGGGTTTTATAGATAAGGGTTGGATCTAGCGTTTTCCGTTGTTGCTTGTTGCCGCATACCCTAGTCCAATAGAAGGGAGCCCAATTTTTTATATATCCCAGTGTAACAATACAAAAATTGTCACTGCTTACTCTCAAAAGAACACGTGACGATATTCCAACACAATCTACATAATTGTCCTGTTTGGCCCAATTTGGCAAATTTTCCAATGCTGATAAATGTAAAGTAACTAACATATCGGATACCTAAATGATAAAGCAAACTTATTCGATGAATGGCCTCAGCTAAGAATGTAAACAGAGACAACCGATTCTGGGAGTAACACTATCTCGAGTAACCTAAAACCGGGGAGTCAACAATGTTCAGAAGTTTTTATAGAAGGCACAAACCAAAATAATTGGGGGGCTTTATAGGCAGGTATTTGAGCATAAATCCAAAGAAGTTATCCTAACCCTTTACAATTCCCTCCGTTAGTCTGCCCCCTCTTCTGGTAATACTTGCCGTTTTCATCCTGGTGCCCTTATGACCAAAAAGATATAAACAACTAAACGAACAGTTCCAACTAGAGTTTCCACCAAAATTTATACCTAGCCTAAAGAACAACACCATACAAGAAGAGCGTCGTTAGAGAATTAAATCTATTTCCTTTAACCCCGAGCGCAGATTAAGTGGGTGACTTAAATTTCAAGTGTTTCAAAAAAATTCATCAAAGGCATCGACAATATGAAGCTCTAGTAAGTACTTCACATATGAACCACCAATTCTAATTACACGTGGGGAAACGGTTGCAAAAGTTATTGGTAAATCTTTTAACTTCACACGAATATAAGAATTTTGCTTCTTCAATCGGAGTTGTCAAACTCGTGAATGGGCCTTTCCCCGAAACGGTTATAGACTGTCATCAACCGTTGATTCCACAATTTTAAAACTCCAACCTCCGCCTAGACAAATATCTCGCATCAAAACCCAGCTACTGACTGCGTGTTGTAAATTTATAAACTTTATTTTTTCCCCCCCTATCCCCCATCAGTTACTAACCCATTCTGTCCGCCTACTACTTCCTAGATCCTGCCACGGACTTAGTTCCAGTTCCAGGGCATAATTCCCTTTTCCATGTTTCCCTACCCACTCTAAACCACTGTTTGGAACACTTTGATCCTCAGTGTTTTGGAGTACAAGCAATCGTAGAAGGGTCCATAGAACTGTTGTTTGTTGCTTGATTTCCCCTGTGTGTACTCCTTTGTACTCCCTCCACTCCCCTCCCATTCTCCTCTTACCACTCCTCCACTCCCCTTTCTCCTCTCCACTCCTCCATCCCTCCCATTCTCCTCTCTTCCCATTCCTCCACTCCCCTCCCATTCTCCTCTCTCCCACTCCTATTCCCACTCCCCTCTCTTCCCACTCCTCCAACTTCTCCACTCCCCTCTCTTCCCACTCCTCACGCAGAAAAGGTCTCATCTACCAGTCACAATGTCAAACAGATTTGAGATATTGGTAGAGATGGAAGACGAACCAGAAGAGACCAGGATCGTTGGGGATTCCATCCTACGAGGACAGGTCGAAGAGTTCTGCGACAGAGTCCCAAAATCGACGAAAAAGATTTTGCATCCCAGGAGCTAGACTGGACGACATTGTGGAAGCCTTCGAAGATACCACAAAAGATGCAAATGAAAATACCCTTTTTGTCATCCATGCTGGTTCAAATGACGTCATGCGCACCAGAACCGAAGAGTTGATGGAGAAATATCGCAAGATGATCCAGCACTACAAAAACAAGTCAAGGAATATCATCATCTCAGGCATTCTCCCCAAGATCGACGCACCTGACAAATTCTACGACAAGGCTTTTAGCACAAATAGCCGACTAAATTATTTGTGTCTGAGGGAAGAAGTTGAATTCATCAACCTCTGGGACAACTTCTACAACCAGCCTACTCTGTTCCGCAAGGATGGCACAAATCTAAACCCTGTGGGTTCAGCATGCATGGGTCGTCTCCTACACGAAGCAGTTCGCAGCCATGGATAAAAAAGCGCCATCCGAGAAGAAGCAGCAGTGACATAAATCATCCAATGCCAAGCAAAAAACAGAGGCAACCGAGGACCACCAGCGATAAGGACCGAAGACAGCGAGGACCGAGGACAGCCATGAACATAAATGTAGATCCGACAAGAACCAAAAATATTATTAAAGAGCGTTCCGTGAGTTCTAAAATAACAAATTTAAAGGTTTTCTATGCAAACGTTCGTAGCATACGCAATAAATTTTCAGATTTAGAGGAGCTAGTGTTTACAGAAAATGATGATGTGATTGGCATAACAGAATCTTGGCTCAATACAGAAGATAGAGACTTTTTAGCAAAGTATTCACTTCCCGGTTATGTAATGTTTGAGAAAAGCCGAATAAATCGAAATGGAGGTGGCGTTTTACTTTATATCAAAGAAAGTCTTAACCCTACCCTCTTGTCAAAACCTCAAATTGTGAACGTCGACACATCTTTTGTGCTAATAAAGAATAATAAAGGTACAAAAATAATACTTGCGTTAATATACAGACCTCCAGCTCAATCAGTGCAAACTGACCGAGAAATTTACGAACAAATTGCAGATGTAAGTAACTCACAAGATACCGTAATTTTTGGCGACTTTAATTTACCTATGACCAAGTGGGGCGATACTCTTACTTCACACTCCGGACATGACTTGTATACGAACTTGCAAGAGAGTTCGCTTTATCAATTTGTTCGAATGCCGACCCGTGGTAATAACGTTCTTGACATTGTACTTGCAACAAAAGAAGAATTAATAGAAAATTTGAATGTTGGTGATAAATTCAGTATCAGCGACCATCGTACAATAACTTTCACTTTAAAGTTTACTAGTAACGAACCAAATAGTAGCATCGAAAAAGTCCCTAATTTCAAGAAAGCAAACTTCCATAAACTTAGAGCTATGTTTAAAGAAACTGACTGGAGCTTTTTAATTAACAATAACGACATAAATACATCTTGGAAGTTATTCGAAACCACTTACCTAAAAGCAGTGCAAGACAATATACCATCGAAAATATGGCGTCCAGGCCATAATAATAAGCCCAAATGGTGGAATAAAGATATTTCAAACTGCCTGCTTGCAAAAAAATTTGCTAATGATAGATTAAAATCCTCACAAAATGACGAAGAACGGGTGAAATTTGTAGAGCTACGACGCAAAGCCAAAAAGTTAATTAAGCAAAGTAAAAAAAACTTAGAGTTAAATATTGCGAATCAAAATAAAACAAACCCAAAAGAATTCTATAGTTATATCAGAAAGAAAAAAGTAGTTACTTCAACTGTTAGACCGTTAGTCGATGAACATGGAGAATACACCAAAGACGAAGTACAAATGAATAATGCCCTCAATACTTCTTTGCATCAGTTTTTACAACAGAAGACCTCAGTGATATCCCTACACCATCGCCGATTCAGATTGATAATTCAGATGTTCTAAGCAATATCACCGTTACAGAGAGAGAAGTATTGAATTGTTTAGATAAACTCAAGGTAAATAAAACGCCTGGTCCTGATACAATCTCGCCTAGAGTTCTAAAGGAAGCTAAGGATGAGGTCTCCAAACCACTGACATTACTATTCAATAAATCCATGCAGTCTGGAACTATGCCTGATCAGTGGAAGCTAGCCAACATAACACGGATATTCAAAAAAGGCAGCAAATCCCTACACAGTAACTATCGTCCAATTAGCTTAACCTCAGTTGTATGTAAAATGCTAGAAACGGTCATACGAGACAGACTCGTAAATCACTTAGAGGAAAATAACATACTTAAAGATACTCAACACGGCTTTCGTAAAAAACGTTCCTGTTTAACAAACCTCTGAGACTTCTTCCACGATATCCTCAACCTCTGCGATGAGAGTAAAGCTGTAGATATTATATACCTTGATTTTCAAAAGGCCTTTGACAAAGTTCCCCACAAACGTTTACTGCTAAAATTAAAAGTGCATGAATACAAGACGGTGTGTTGAAATGGATAGAAAATTGACTCAGCGACAGAAAGCAAAGAGTAGTCATAAACGGTAAGGCATCTAAAGGGACCAATGTAAGTAGCGGGGTACCCCAGGGATCGGTACTAGGTCCAATTCTCTTTCTAATTTACATCAACGACATAGATGAGGGTCTCACCTGTACAATCTCAAAATTTGCTGACGATACAAAAATTGCAAATAGCGTACTTTCAAAAGAACAAGTTGATGATATGCAACACAATCTAGATAATTTGCCATGTTGGGCCCAAATTTGGCAAATGAGTTTCAATGCGGATAAATGTAAAGTACTACATATCGGATACCTAAATGAGAAAGCAAACTATTTGATGAATGGCACTCAGCTTAAGAATGTAAACAGAGAAACCGATCTGGGAGTAACAATATCGAGTAACCTAAAACCGATTCAACAATGTTCAGAAGTTGTTAAGAAAGCAAACCAAATAATTGGCTTTATAGGCAGGTCATTTGAGCATAAATCCAAAGAAGTTATCCTCACCCTTTACAATTCCTTTGTCCGCCCTCTTCTGGAATACTGCGTTCAATCCTGGTGCCCTTATTACCAAGAAGATATAAACAAGCTAGAACGAGTTCAACGTAGAGTTACCAAAATGATACCTAGCCTAAAGAACAAACCATACGAAGAGCGTCTTAGAGAATTAAATCTATTTCCTTTAACCCAGCGCAGATTAAGAGATGAGTTAATTCAAGTGTTCAAAATCATCAAAGGCATCGACAATATGGACTGTAGTAAGTACTTCACTATCGACCAATCTAATTACACACGGGGAAACGGTTTCAAAATTATTGGTAAATCTTTTAACTCACACGAATCTAAGAATTTCTTCTTCAATCGAGTTGTCAACTTGTGGAATGGGCTTCCCCGAAACGTTATAGACTGCATCACCGTTGATTCATTTAAACTCCGCCTAGACAAATATCTCGCATCAAACCCGCGACTGACTGCGTTTGTAAATGAATAACTTTATTTTATCCCCCCCTCAGTTACTAACCCCTCTGTCCCCTACAAACTTCCTAATCCTGCCACGGACATTAGTTCCAGGGCAGTAATTCCCTTTCCCACTCTAAACCACTGTTTGGACACTTGATCCTCATTGTTTTGGAGGACAAGCAACCTAGAAGGGTCACTATATCTGTTGTTGCTTGATTTCCTTTGTACTCCTTTGTACTCCTCCACTCCCCTCTCTTTTACCCACTCCTCCACTCCCCTCTCTTCCCACTCCTCAACTCCCCTCTCATGCCACTTCCCCACTCCCCTCTCTTCCCACTCCTCCACTCCCTTCTTTTCCCACTCCCATCTCCTCCACTCCCCTCCCATTCTACTACTTCCCACTCCTCCACTCCCCTCCCATTCACCTCACTCCCCACTCCCCTCTCCCTACCTCACCCAAACCTAGTGTGTCTCCCCAGCTCTCCTCACTCATTGTGCTATCTGACACCTTCATCTTAGCAAGCGTTATATTCTCCTGTCTCGTAGGTCTTCCTGCAGTCAAGCGCCTATCATCCGTCTGGAAGTAGGTCAACAAGGCCTTACTCCTATACGGCCATATCCAAATCGTACACAATCTTAACCCTCTCCGACATATGACGCGATTTGGAGCCTATTAGGGTACTTTAAAGCCTTTGTTACCATCTGGGGTATTTAGAACGCTTTAGTTTAGTTACTTCAACCTCTGCAGTTGTCTTTGAGTTAGCTGTGGGCAGAAAACTAATTGTGGAGAGGTAATTATAAGAGTGAGAGAACTCTATTTCTTATTGCTAATCTGGCAATCTCTGCGTCATATGAGTCTGAAAGGGTTAAAATGGGTCACCGGCTAATTGATTTGTGTAAGGTAGAGTCATCTGCATATGAATGGATGGGACTGGATGTACAGTTGAGAAGATCATTAATTTATGAAAATAAGAAAGAGAACAGGTGATAGGACCCTGTTCCTGAGGAACAACTGGCCGTCCACAACCGCAGCTATGGAACGGCCGGAAAGGAAATTAGAGACAAAGGCACAGATGGAGGGATAGAAACCGAAGGAGGGTAGTTTGGAAATTAAAGATTTGTGCCAGACTCTATCGAAGGCCTTCGATATGTCTAGTGCAACAGAAAACTCCCACCGAAGTCCCGAAAGTTGGATGACCAAGAGTTAGTAAGATATGAAAGAAGATCACCAGTAGAGCGACCCTTAAGGAAGCCATACTGGCGATCTGAGAGCAGATTATGAGAAGTGAAATGCTTAAGAAATTTGGAAGCAAGAATAGTTTCAAAAACTTTAGAGATAGAAGAGATGAGGGCAATTGAACGATAGTTGGAGGATTGAGAGCGGTCACCCTTCTTTGGGACAAGTTGAATGAGAGCGAACTTCCAGCAAGAAGGGAAGACGTTAGAGGAGAGACAGAGACGAAAGAGTTTGCCTAGGCAGGGGGTCAGCACGGAAGCACAGGTTTTGAGTACAACAGGAGGAACACCGTCCGGATCGTACACCTTCTTAGTATTAAGCCCAGAGAGGGTATAAAATACATCTTTAGAAGAGATTAGGATATTAGGCATAAGTAGGAGAGAGGGGGGTGGAGAGGGAGGAATAGCACCAGAATCATCCATGGTGGAGTTTCTAGCAAAAGTTTGAGCAAGGAGCTCAGCTTTGTCAGAGGAAGAAGTGATGGTTGTGCCATCAGCGTGGAAAAGGGGAGGGAAAGACGAGGAAGAAGAATAATATTATTGTTGGAGAGGTTTTTGGCTAGATGCCAGAAAGCTTGGGAAGAGCTAGAGTTGGATAGTTCAGTGCATTTATTATTGATGAAAGACTGCTTGGCAAGTCGAAGAACAGATTTGGCTTGATTCCGGGCAGAGACATAGGAAGAATGAGATTCTTGAGTTTTAAGGCATTGGTACTGTTTGAATGCTTCCTCCTTGTTGTGGACAGCAGTAGAACAAGCGTGAGTAAACAAAGATTTTTTTGCATTAGTCTGAGAGAAAGAAAATGGAATGTACACTTCCATGCCCGAGAGGATTTCCTCGGTAATGCGTTCAGCACTCTCCGAGGGTCCTCAGCCACGGAAGCAGAAGTCATTCCATGGGAAATCAAAGAAGTACTGCCGGAGAGCCTCCCAGTCGGCAGCGTCAAAGTGTCACAAGTGCCGCCGGCTGGGAGGATCAGGTGGCCGTACTGAAGAGATAGGACAGTTGACAGAGATAAATTTATGGTCAGAGGAGCCCAATTGAGAGAAAAGATTGATAGTATAAGAAAAAGGGTTAGAAGTCAGAAATAAGTAAAAAATGTTGGGCCGATCTCCGAAGCGATCCGGGATACGGGTTGGTTGCTGGACCAGCTGCTCCAGGTCATTTATGATAGAAAAGGCGTAGGTTTGTTCACCAGGTTGGTCAGTAGTGTGAGATGAGAGCCATTGGCGGTGGCAAACGTTGAAATCTCCTAAGATGGAGATTTCAGAGAAGGGAGAGATGGATAGAATGTGTTCCACTTTAGAGTTTAGATAGTCAAAGAATTTGGGAAAGTAGGTAGAGTTAGGGAAAAGATAGACAGCACAGAAATATTTAGTATGAGAATGACAGGATAATTTGAGCCATACAGTTGAGAATTCAGAGGAGTCAAAATCGGGAACACGAGAGCAAGTGAGTTGGTTGTGCACGTATGCACAACATCCGTCTTTGGCTTTGAAACTAGGATAGAGAAAGTAGGAGGATACAGAGAAGGGGCTGCTGGAAGTTGTCTCAGATACCTGGGTTTCGGTGAGGAAAAGAAGATCAGGTTTGTAAGAGGAGAGATGGTGTTCGACGGAGTGAAAATTAGAGGAAAGTCCGCAAATATTGCAAAAGTTGATAGTAAGAGTGGCTGTGGTCCAGAGCATGGAGAGGGTTGGACTTGGAAATGACTGTCGAGGAGACAAAAATGTCCCCTCCATCGTAAGTAGTGAAACCAAACCCCATCTTGAGCCAGAAAGGATGGTGGTGGCACTGGAGACTTCAGCAGGCATGCTGGAAGGTGGAGGAATATGGAAATGATGAGACAAGTAATATCATTTTGATCACCCCAATGCCTCGAATACTAGAGTTGGGACAGAGGAAGTGGTAGGGGGTGAGGAAGTGAATTGTAGTAGGAGATGAAGGCGTCGGGGCTTGACCCAACCTGCGTGAGTTGTGTTTTTGGGCTAGGATGGGGGGACAGGCAGGACAGACAGACACTTATGGGCGAAGGAATATAGAAATGATGAGACAAGTAATCAAATTTACCCCAGGATACGACCATGCCAAGGCCGTTTTTACACTCCGGGTACACACTTTGTTATGTCTGGGTGGGACAAGGCTAACACGAGACCAAGTCAGCCCAATGACTTATGAGCAATCCTGGTGGCTAGCCAAGTTCTCATTCTCGTGTGTTGATTGGTTGCAGGAAGCCACCAATCAGGTCCCTGGATTAATTTGTGCCATAACGATTCCAGGTACTCATTTTCGTCTGAGTGAGACAGAACTACACAGGGATTGGAGTTTGTTCAACACTCCTGGGTTACTTGGACCCTGGTGGCAAGCCAGGGAAATTTCACCCACCCCATGTATGTGTGGCAACATCTGATCAGTGTTGGTACCGGGCGTTCACCCATCCAGCTACCACCGTGCTGGTGCAGGGCCACCAACCCTCCCAGAAGCTGTGTGCCGGTACCAAGTGGTCACCCATCCAACTACTGACCAGACCCCACGTTGCTTAACTCCACTGATCGAAACACTGGCACATAGGCCAGGGTTGCCACGCTGGAAGGCAGCCTCGGCCCCCTCCTTATACCCGCCCATCACACCAGCAAGGGCACTGATTGGTTGAGCCGGGAAGACTGTGATACCTTCTTCCGGACATCTTCTTTGCTCAATTTTTCTATGTGTATCTTGCTTCCTCGCATCATAGGAGAATTCTGGCAACAGTTTTTCTCTATCATCTAGTGGCTTATGGAAGTAAGACGCTTGCATGATGGGAATGAACTGGTTGTTCACGGGATATGAGGTCTCAAAAGGTGGTGAAGACGTCGCATATACAGTTGACCAAGCAGAACGCGAGTAGGCGGGTCGAGGTGACTGGCAAGACTCCTCCCATTTCACAGGTAATGCAGTGCTCTGATTGGCTGAGAGATTTGCAAGGACACGCCTTTCGTCAAATGCACGGTCTGCCTGCTGATTATCACTGTCTATAATTATCTCGTTGCTGATTGGCAGGGAGGTTTGGTACTACTATTATTTTTATTATAATAGTATAGAAATAATAATAATTATAATAATTATTATTATTATTATTATTATTATTGTTATTGTTGTTGTCTGTGTTAATAATAATAAAGTAGGTGTGCAGTTTTCGCATTACCAAAAAAAAAAAAATGCATACGCAACTCTGCGACCTATAATTCTGCAAGTAGTATTGAATCTCTTAGGTAAAATAGATTTATATACAGTATATACAGTATATATTATATATATATATATATATATATATATATATATATAATAGAATAGTGGACCTTGACCTTTGACCTTTATCTTGACCTTTATATGTCTCAACATTTATTATTTTCCTTTTCACTTAAAGTGCAGCTATCTCACCAAATGTGAAGTTTGCATGAAAAGTACAGAAAATAGCATATTGACCTTTTATTTGACCTTGACCTGTGACCTTGACCTTTCATATGGCATAGAATAGTATATTATATGACCTTGGCCTAGGTATTCCGAATATATATGGTAAGCCTAGTGACAATCTAACAGTTAGTATGAGAAATACTAGTAAAAATACTATTTTGACCTTTGACCTTGAACTTTGACCTTACCTTTAGAATATGTATCTACAATTTGTGAAATACGATATCAATGTTACCAGTAACTTTTAAACTGAAAATGAAGACATTTGAATAAAAACTAAAAATAAATAGTATAAGTTGACCTTTCACCATGACCTGTGATACTGTGACCTTTACCTTTGACCTTTGACTGAAAGTAAAATACATACATTTGGATGGTAGTTGCATTGACCAACTGAATATGCCTGTATAATTTTATGACAATACATTAAACAGTCAAGGTGGTGTTTAGGGAAAATGACAAATACTCTTATTTTGACCTTGACCTCTGACCTTAACTATTACAATATTTATGTGAAATTTGATATATATTAGGCTATATTTAAGTAATAAGCCATAACACAGCCAGTTTTCTAAAATGTTAGTAATTTTTGTTTTAAATAATAAAAGTTGACCTTTGTCCTTGACCTGTGACTTTTATGTAGGAGTACATTTGTGTTTGCATTGACATTGCCCATGAACATCAAATATACAAACCTAAAGTTTCATAATTATATATTAATAGAATAGTTGACCTTGACCTTTGACATTTATCTTGACCTTTACATGTCTCAACATTTATTAATTTCCTTTTCACTTAAAGTGCAGCTATCTCACCAAATGTGAAGTTTGCATGAAAAGTAAAGAAAATAGCATATTGACCTTTTATTTGACCTTGACCTGTGACCTTGACCTTTCATATGGAATAGAATAGTTTATTGTATGACCTTGGCCTAGGTATTCCGAATATATATAGTAAGCCTAGTGAGAATCTAACAGTTAGTATGAGAAATACTAGTAAAAATACTAGTTTGACCTTTGACCTTAAACTTTGACCTTACCTTTAAAATATTTATCTAAAATGTGTGCAATACGGTATCAATGTTACCAGTAACTTGTAAACTGGAAATTAAGACATTTGAATAAAAACTAAAAATAAATAGTATAGGTTGACCTTTCACCATGACCTGTGACCTTGACCTTTATGTAAGATTAAAAAAAAATCATTGACATTGCCCAGGAAAATTAAATAAGCATGACTAAATTCATTAAAACCCATCAGTTAGTTTCATATGTATTTATAGAGTAGTTGACCTTGACCTTTGACCTTTGACCTTTACCTTCATGATATGTGTCTCAAAATGTATTATTTTTCTTTTCATTTAAAGTGCAACTATATTGCCAAATTTTGTGAAGTTTGCATAAAAAGTAATGCAATTATCATATTGACCTTTTATTTGACCTTGACCTGTGAACTTATCCTTTCATATGGAATTGTTTAGTTTCTTGTATGACCTTGCCCTAAGTATTCCGAATATACATGGTAAGTTTAGTGAGAATCTAACAGTTAATATAAAAAATACTAGTAAAACAAATATTTTGACCTTTGACCTTTGACCTTACCATTCAGAATATTTATCTAAAATTTGGTCAATAGGATATCGAGGTTACTAGTAACTTGTATAGTGAACTTGAAGAAATTTGAGATAAAACTAAGACACATGAAATATTGATCTTATTTTTAACCTTGACCTTTGACCTTAACCTTTAAGTTAAATTGAAAATTTCTTTTTGACTGACCTTTGCATTGACCAAATGAATATACCTGTGAAATTTGGTGAAAATCCATATAACGGTCTACAGTAGGAGGAGTTTCCGGACGGACGACGGACGACGGACGACGACGACGACGGACAAGCTGAATTGTGGTGCACAGTATACGGGCGGGACCTGGGTGTGCGATACCACTCTGCTTCGCAGAGTTGATAATAATACTATTATTATTGTTATTAATATGTTTATTGTGGTTACTCTATTCACATTCAATATTGTCAATTTGATAAATATAATTATAATATTCAGTTACCAATCTTACTTTATTTAGTATTATTTGTTTCATATAAACATAGCATATTTGACCTTACTTCTGCCTCTGCGTCCGTCCCGGGGCTAGCAACCTTAATACAATTTTAAAGACTCCCCTCCTTAAGAACCAAGTAAGGAGCTCCAACCCTTCGCTCAGACGCTCATGGTGCATCGTTAAGGCCTAAGTTCTCCCCAGAACCCAGAGCCACTCCACAATTACTGATAAAATCACAGATAACATGGAGGTAAACCACATACAACGTTGAGGTACACCCCCTATACCATGGAAATAAACCACATACAACATGGAGGTAAACCATATATATCATGGAGATAAACCACAGATAACATAGAGATAAACCACATATAACATGGAGATAAACCACAGATAACATGGAGATACACCACTTATAACATGAAGATAAACCACAGATAACATGGAGATACACCACATATAACATGAAGATAAACCACATATAACATGGAGATACACCACTTATAACATGAAGATAAATCACAGATAACATGGAGATACACCACTTATAACATGAAGATAAACCACAGATAACATGGAGATACACCACTTATAACATGAAGATAAACCACAGATAACATGGAGATACACCACATATAACATGAAGATAAACCACATATAACATGGAGATAAACTATAAATATATGGATATATAACACAAATAACATGGAAACAAATGTCATAAAAACCACGGAATGAACACTATAGATAACATGGAGATATAACCGTAGAAAATATGGAGAAAAGACAGAGAACACATGGATATTAACCCCTTCTCTACCGGCGACGTCTTTATTATTTTCATTCTAGCTATATGTAGACGATTTTCTGCAGATTAAGAAGTATTTGAGGTAGTAAAAATAGTTAAGTAAGATAGTTCGAAGCCTAATAATTGCTAGAGGCTCCTATTAAACTGAAAACATCGTCTAATAAGAGCCAGGAAAAATGATAAAAGACGTCGCCGGTAAAGAAGGGGTTAAACCACAGACAAACAGACATAACACTACAATAACATGGCAGTAAAACCATAGATAACATGCAGTATATAACTACAGATAACGTGGAGATAAAAGTAAAAATCAATGAAAATAAAACTATATAGATATCATAGAGATAAAACCACAGATACCATGGAGTAGGCAAATACAGATGACATGAAGATAAAGATACAAACAACATGGACATTAATGGGGTTGACCCGCCTATTTTTATCTCCTTTTCTCTCTTTCTCTGGCTTATATCCATTCGGCCCCATTCAGCCAACTGTTTTAAGACGCTTATCCCCATGCAGGTGTCAATTTGTTGCTGGCGGTAGTGAGCCAGCATATGTGTTTTCATTTTTTTTTGACAGCAGGCTAAATTTGTAAATTTTTCGATGGAAAAAAATTCCGGTGAAGCCGGATTTCTCCATACAATGCTGGCTCGCTATCGCTCGCCAGGAAAAAAACGACACCTAGATGGGGATAAACATCTTAAAACAGTAGGCTGAATGGGGCCGAATGTATACAAACCAAGGAGAGAAAGAAAAGGAGAGAAACAAATGCAGGTGACCCCCCTTAACCAGAGATCACATGGAGATTAAACAACAGATAACAAGGAACATATAAACACAGATAACACATGAAGATACACCACATATTATAACATGCACTAAAATAACACATATACCATGGAGATAAAATAACATATTACTCTACAGTTTATCAAGCAGAGACACATAAGCGAGTTTTTCTTCGGACAGTTGTTTATATTCGCACTTTGATTTTGACAATACTGCCATGTTTCCTTTGCATTGATATTCTCCAACGAAATGTACAGCGCAATCCCATATCTCTAAGTAGTTGTATTGTAGAAGCCCCCACCGATGACTTGTTACTTATTTTAGCTAGTTAGGGGTTTGGGTAATTAGTGTTGGCTAGTTGGGTGCTTGGGTTAGTGGTATATGTATATATGTATATATGTGTATATATATATATATATATATTATATACAGTATATGTTTTATAACCTCAGCCGGGCTCGAACCACCGACAGTCAGGACGAGTGTCCATGCTTTTATCAACTACACCACTGCGTAATAAAGCATAGCTAACTATTTTCTATATAATATTAAGGAAAAGAAGAAATCCTACTTAGAGAAAGTATTCCATTTCATCCACAAGCCGTAGGACCAATATATATTTCATATATACCATTCCCGGCTGACGGTATAAAACATTCAAGGGGAGACTGGCCGTGTGTTTGGTCTATTAATAAATGTATTCATATATTTTTTTAGTTTCCTCTCCAGACTTCCATCAAGCTTAGAAAAACACCCCCTTCAAGATAAATTTGTAAATTTTTCGGTAGAAAAATTGCAGGCACGCTATCGCTCGCCAGGAAATAATCGACACCTAAATGGCACGAAAGGTCTTAACATTGACAACGAAATGGGTGAAAGGTGTTAAAATCGCCAAACTAATGGGCCGAACGTCTTATAATCTCAAAACTAGTGGGGCTAAACATTAGGGAGAAGGGGGTCCAGAAAAACGGTCTGCCTCCCCTTAGGCCAAATTAGCTCCTGGACCACCTACTGTCGGGTATGGCAGTCGTAAAATGCTGTATAACCTCATCCCAAGTATTTAACCCATTGAGTACCAGCGACGTATGTTTTATTGTATTCTAGCTATATTTAGACGATATTATGCAGCTTAGGAAGGATCTGTGGTAGTGAAAAGGCTTGGTTTAGATATTATGAGGCCTTATTATAGCTAGAGGTCCTTCCTAAGCAGAATAAAAATACTCTAATCATTGCCAGAATACAATTAATAGGATGTCACCGGTACTGAACGGGATAAGCTGTTTATTATGGCGCCTTTCAATCGGCATCTACATTTTTTTAGTTAGGTCAGGTGAAGATATTGAGGGATAAGCCTTTACAACGGCACCTCGTACCTACTTTTCTACTTTTCCTATTTCTCTGAAGAGTGTAGAGAGGAGAGAAGGGGTGTTGGAGAGAGAGGAAGCTGTTGTAGTGGCTTTGTTATGTGTGTTATTAGTCTGTATAGTTAAGTAGGGGATCTTTTTGCATCAGTATTGGCAAGTTAACTTTGTATAAATGGCGAACATTGTATACAACTTGAATTTAGAAGCTGACAGACCAGAAATACAGAGGAAAGATGCTGGACAAACTGGTGTAATTGAGTTGTTATCCAGAGTAGTTATAGAGGCCATAACATCGGCTTAGCCGGCCACATCATCATCTGCGGAATTACTCCCCTCACCATCAACGCGGGCTTCCAAGTGGTTAATTCGCCGTATATATCATTTCGGCAACACGACACTTATTTTAAGCCCATCATGACATACGAGGACATTCCGTACAGCTTCAGTGGTTACTACCGCTTTCCTAAGCCTATGTTCAGTATAAAGCAACAGTTCGCCGAAAACCTTGATGAGGATTAATATGATATTTATAGAGAGGGAAACTATCTATACAGTTTTACTTTATGAAACACATACTACTGTACAAGTTATGAGCCATTCCAAACACATACTACTGTACTAGTTATGAGCCATTCCAAACACATACTACTGTACTAGTTATGAGCCATTCCAAACACATACTACTGTACTAGTTATGAGCCATTCCAAACACATACTACTAGTTATGAGCCATTCCAAACACATACTACTGTACTAGTTATGAGCCATTCCAAACACATACTACTGTACTAGATATGAGCCATTCCAAACACATACTACTGTACTAGTTATGAGCCATTCCAAACACATACTACTGTACTAGATATGAGACATTCCAAACACATACTACTGTACTAGTTATGAGCCATTCCAAACACATACTACTGTACTAGTTATGAGCCATTCCAAACACATACTACTAGTTATGAGCCATTCCAAACACATACTACTGTACTAGTTATGAGCCATTCCAAACACATACTACTGTACTAGATATGAGCCATTCCAAACACATACTACTGTACTAGTTATGAGCCATTCCAAACACATACTACTGTACTAGATATGAGACATTCCAAACACATACTACTGTACTAGTTATGAGCCATTCCAAACACATACTACTGTACTAGATATGAGACATTCCAAACACATACTACTGTACAAGTTATGAGCCATTCCAAACACATACTACTGTACTAGATATGAGACATTCCAAACACATACTACTGTACAAGTTATGAGCCATTCCAAACACATACTACTGTACTAGATATGAGCCATTCCAAACACATACTACTGTACTAGTTATGACCCATTCCAAACACATACTACTGTACTAGATATGAGCCATTCCAAACACATACTACTGTACTAGTTATGAGCCATTCCAAACACATACTACTGTACTAGTTATGAGCCATTCCAAACATACTACTGTACTAGTTATGAGCCATTCCAAACACATACTACTGTACTAGTTATGAGCCATTCCAAACACATACTACTGTACTAGTTATGAGCCATTCCAAACACATACTACTGTACTAGTTATGAGCCATTCCAAACACATACTACTGTACTAGTTATGAGCCATTCCAAACACATACTACTAGTTATGAGCCATTCCAAACACATACTACTGTACTAGTTATGAGCCATTCCAAACACATACTACTGTACTAGATATGACCCATTCCAAACACATACTACTGTACTAGATATGAGCCATTCCAAACACATACTACTGTACTAGTTATGAGCCATTCCAAACACATACTACTGTACTAGATATGAGCCATTCCAAACACATACTACTGTACTAGTTATGACCCATTCCAAACACATACTACTGTACTAGTTATGAGCCATTCCAAACACATACTACTGTACTAGTTATGAGCCATTCCAAACACATACTACTGTACTAGTTATGAGCCATTCCAAACACATACTACTGTACTAGTTATGAGCCATTCCAAACACATACTACTAGTTATGAGCCATTCCAAACACATACTACTAGTTATGAGCCATTCCAAACACATACTACTGTACTAGTTATGAGCCATTCCAAACACATACTACTAGTTATGAGCCATTCCAAACACATACTACTGTACTAGATATGAGCCATTCCAAACACATACTACTGTACTAGTTATGACCCATTCCAAACACATACTACTGTACTAGTTATGAGCCATTCCAAACACATACTACTGTACTAGTTATGAGCCATTCCAAACACATACTACTGTACTAGTTATGAGCCATTCCAAACACATACTACTAGTTATGAGCCATTCCAAACACATACTACTAGTTATGAGCCATTCCAAACACATACTACTGTACTAGTTATGAGCCATTCCAAACACATACTACTGTACTAGTTATGAGCCATTCCAAACACATACTACTGTACTAGTTATGAGCCATTCCAAACACATACTACTAGTTATGAGCCATTCCAAACACATACTACTAGTTATGAGCCATTCCAAACACCAGAAGATTGCCAAAAGAAAGTGATGGTAACTGAAGATTGTTGTACTTATTTTTAAATACACTGTTCTACTAGGGTTGGAATAATTCGACAGTTGTTTAGAAGTTTGTGTTTTTATTTAACATACTCCCATGGTAGCCGTAATCCCCATAGCAATTGATTCTCAGTTCGGGTCAAAATGAGTTCAAACTATTATTTGAATACCTACGACGGCCCACTATAGTTTGCACTTCGGAATTGTTACATTCCCATTACAACTTATTTGGACAATCGCTATTCAGAGTCTTGACTCACTTCGACCTCGAGCCAGAGGCACATCACTATCTTCACAATGCTTGACAAAACTATATTATTACTTTCCCTCAAGATATCCTTTAATCACCTGAACAATATTAGGACCAAGGATTTTACCTATAAGTTCTCACCTCACCGTGACAATATTAGAAACACTTATTCTTTTCATAAGATCAAATCACCTTAATCATATTAGAATAATAAATCCTTAGACTTTTACATCACCATGACCGTACTACTAAACAATTATTTGGTCGGCGTTATTAAATCCCGTTTGCAATATTATACACAATTAATTAAGGGGAGGTCTTTAGTTTGGTCCCTAGATATCCATCAAGCTTAAGATTATACACCCCCTTGAGCCCCTTTCAAGATAAATGTGTACATTTTTCGGTAGAAAAATGTCCCGGCTGAAAGCCGGTTCCTCTTAAATAACAGGCTCGCTATCGCTCGCCAGGATAAAATCGACACCTAAATGGCACGAAAAGTCTTAAAATTTACAGAAATGGGTCGAAAGTTCTTATAATCGTCAAAATAATGGGACGAACGTCTTAAAATTAGAAAAGCAATGGGGTTAAACATGAGGGAAAAAGGAGTCAAGAACAAAATCCCTCAAGTGGATATCTCCCCTTAATCAACAGGTATGTTCGTCACATTTACAATATTAGAACGATGTCCTTCAAGTCAATTTACAAAATTGCAAACTATTATTCAATCAATCCTTAAAACTAGTTGGCTAGATATTTACGCGCAATCGAAAGCATGCTGTCGACGAGGTGACTATCTAAATAATACATATTGTTTCCTTGTAACAAAAAGAGTATTTCATGGGTATGGGCTGAAGCCCTTCTCTAACTATTCCTTTAGCTAGGTCTAACCTACTCTTCAAATACTAAACCCCTCAAAGCTGCTCAGGTAAATCCCTCAAAGTTGCTCAGGTAAATCCCGTTATCTCAGTTACCTGCACGTGATCTATTATTTCCCTGTTTAAAACATTATCCCGAAGAACTCCCACTTGTTACTTGAGTAAATATCTGTACTTAATCTCCTAGAAGATCCTGTACTATTACTAACTATTTAACAGGGTGCCTTTACTAACAATAACAATTATACCTCACAATACTTCATCTTTGTTTGTCATCATATGTCTAGTCAATTAATCTTTGGGTGTTCTATAAGAACGCTTATATTTTATAGCTGGAACACCTTGGTTAGTCTTAGCATTTACTTTTTTGGTAAGGCTGTTTGGGCCCTTAAGGGTCCTTTAATAAAATATTTTGTAGTCTCTCCTGTGTTTCTTCACCACTTCATAGCAGGCCAGTATACCATCTCCATCTCTCCCGTACCATCTACCACCCGGTGACCATCTTGAATCGCTTGACTTATTGTGTGAAGACTAGCGATTTGTCGGCAGGCATCAGGATACTGAAGGTGTATCTGAGCCGTTGGTCGGTGATGTACTATGTCCTGGTTTGTCTGGCGTTCAGTAGTGCAAGGTTGCTGGAGGACAGGAACAGGCTTAGTTGGTTGTATTTTCTAAGAGCGTCCAGGTGTGATCCCTGTAGGTACCTGCGGCTGAATGTCTCCTGAGGACAGACAGACATGGAATATAGTAAAGGTGAGACAAGTAATCAAACTTACCCCAGGATACGACCATGCCAAAGCCGATTTTACACTCCAGGTACCCACTTTTACGTCTGGGTGGGACAAGGCTAACACGAGAGAACGCCAGCCCAATGACTTATGAGCAATCCTGGTCGCTATCCATGTTCTCATTCTCGTGTGTTTGATTGGTTGCAGGAAACCACCAATCAGGTCCCTGGATTCATTTGAGCCACAACGAATCCAGGTACTCATTTTCGTCTGAGTGAGACAGAACTACACAGGGATTGGAGTTTGTTCAACACTCCTGGGCTACTTGGACCCTGGTGGTAAGCCAAGGAAATTTCACTCACCCCATGTATATGTGGCAACATCTGATCTGTGCTGGTAACGGGCGTTCACCCATCCAGCTACTGCTGTGCTGGTACCAGGCCCCACAACCCATCCAGCAACTGCCGTGCTTGTACCAGGCGGTCACCCATCCAGCTACTGACCAGACCCTACGTAGCTTAACCCCGCTGATCGGAACCAGAGTTGCCAACGAAATAGGCCAGGGTTGCCACCTCTTAAGGCCCCGCCCACTTACCAATATACCCCTCCCTGAGGAACCGCCCACTTCCGTTTATACCCTTCCCTCACAGTCCGGAGCCCTGTGATTGGCTGAGCCGCGTGCCCGGGAGGAGCTTGCCCAGCCCGCTCACTTTGAAGTTCCCATTTCTTCTCCTCCTGCTTCATTCCATCTTCGTAATGTTCTCCTGGAAGCTTGTTGGAAATATCCTGTAATGGCTGACGGGAGTGAGAAGGTTGCACCATTGTAATAGGACATCTGCGACCAGGATAGACTATACGTGTGGGAACTGGGAGCGAGTTAAACGGCGAGAGTTTAAAGGGAGATACAGCTGGGTCTAGTCGTTGCGTCACAGGAGGCTGTTGATTGGTGGAGAGTGAGGGTGTGGCAGGAGTCTTCTCGTGACAAGATTTAAAGGTTAAATCTTGCCTCTTCACCAGGGCTAATCCCGTCCCCTGATTGGCGGACGAAATTACTCCTTTAATAATAATTAACTTTGTGAGTGAAATGATCAGTGTATTATTGATTTTAGCTGTGTATCAGTGGTCACTATCGCCCTCTTCAGGTGATGTACACTAAATACATCACATGAAGAGGGTGATAGTGACCGCCAATACTGTTCGGTATACATCTTTGTCTGTCGGTGTGTGTTTGCTTACTGCTTATTAGTTTATGACGGGCATGGGATCTCAAACGTTATTAGCAAATATTTTGAAGTTAATAATGATAAGCATTTATAGGTTATCTGAGCTTCACTTACACTATGTTATACTATTTTTGGTTAAGGTTAAGTTGGCTTAGATAAAGTTAGCATAGCTAAGAATAGGATTAGATTACCTTGGCTTAGGGTTATTATTGATGAGATTAAGTTATAGGTAGGCAACCTAAGGTAATGGATAGACTTATATGCTTCGGTTAACTTAGGTTATAATACAACTAGCTTTGGTTAAGATTAAGCTAGGTTAGCTTAGGTTAAGTGTGGACAAAAAGAGATTGAAAGAGAATGAAGTGTGGCCAAAAAAAAAAAAAAAACACACACAAAAAAAGAAATTGAATCTTCTCCCATTGTGTAATCTCAGCTAACATAGGTGTCTTCCCCATCCATTCTTCAGGGGCTGGTACTGAGGAAGAACCAAGCATTACGGCGACCACAAGACGTTGGTACAGTAACAGAGCCAAGGATTTTAAGGGGGTAGTGCTTGGCTTTTGGTACATATATTTATTTATCAATTTATTGTTTAGTTTCCTCGCTAGACCTCCATCAAGATAAGAAAAACACCCCCTAGACTCCCTTTCAAGATAAATGTGTACATTTTTCGGTAGAAAAATGTCCCGACCGAAGGCTGGTTCCTTTTAAAATTAGAGGCTCGCTTCGCTCGCCAGGAAAAACTCGACACCTAAAGGGCACGAAAGGTCTTAATATTGACAACAAAAATTATACAAAAGGTCTCAAAATCGCCAAACTAACGAAACGAACGTCTTAAAACCTCAAAACTAATATGCTAAACATGAGGGAGAAGGGGGTCCATAAAAAGCGAGTACTACCCCCTTAATTAAGGAAGGCAAGAGAGAGAGAGAGAGAGAGGTAGGGTAGCTTTGAGAATGATAGGGGCATTACCTTGAGCACAAGACGGTGGTAAGAGAGAGGGACACGGTGTTTTAATGAAGCTATATTTGCATACAGGAAAGGAAGGAAGGAAGGGTAGAAGGCAGGAGATTATGATTATTGTCGGGAATAGGGTAATGATCCCGACAGTTGTAGGTCCAATAGGACATTTGAATTTGGCGGTATCGTATCGCATGTACGATTTCGGCTGGTTCTTTGTGTATTGTAGTTTATTCTTAAGTATAGGTTAAATATTAACTGTAATGTATAAATATCTACATCAGCTCTAGATGTATCATGGACCCAAGTTATGGGTTATAATTATTATGAGCCGGCAGCCATATGTAATTTCGCGAAGCGATCGGACGCCGGCCCTTTAGTCTCTCAATCAACACCATACAGCCAACATCTCCCCCCCTCCCCGGCTCTGACTCAACCCACAGTTCACCATGTGCTACAAATATTAATCTATAACCAGTCCTACATCACCAGTCCTCTAGAGTCTAAGCTAAGTTCATTGTATCGATATTGTATTATGTGAACATTCCTACATGTCATGCAATTGAATTAGCTGTGTGTGGGGGACTGGATTACACCCATCACGTCGTTGGTAATTATATTATAACTATTTGTTGGGATATTTCATGTACCAGTGATATGTAATTTAACCTCTTTATCTAAATTCCCGACAAATAATGGTCCTTCGTGCCCTAAGGCTTCCTTACCGTCGTACCGTTTTGTTTACTTCATTGCCGCTTGTGGGCTTACAAATGGCTGCCGCCTCGCGCGTTGTTGGGCCGACTGCCATTTCCCTCTTATAGTCCCAGCTTATGCCCTCGTGTTTTTTTCCAATTAGGCGCCGTCCCTCTCTTTTTTGGGGCTAGTTTCCTGGGGTTTTTTGGGCGTGTGATCCTTGGCGTTTTTTGGTGGGTTAGCTGGGCTGGAGATTGGGGTGGGGGTAATTTCGTCGGGCACCATTTCGCGCTCATAGGCTAGGCTAGGCTAGGCTAGGCTAGGCAGTCTAGGCCTGCAGGTGTCTGTGGTAGCTGTTCATTTCGCTTTGGTGGTGTGCCTGTGGTGTTCATTGTGTTTTGTCATTGTGGGCCTCATTATTAATTTTGCTGGTGGGGAGGGTTCTCATGTGACCTTTTATATTTCAATTTCATAATAGCCTAGGCCTAGTTGCTTAAAGTGGCGGTCATGAGTGTCGGTCTTTGTTAATTCCTTAGCGATTGACAGTTAATAGTCAGACCTCATGATTGTAGCTTAACCAACTAGGCTTACCTATAAAGGGCTTTCAATAATTAGTGCTTCACCTTACCCTTTCTTTTAATGGATTTATGATTTAATTCTTTTGTCGATACATCATGGCTCAAAGGAACCATCCCACAGCTGCGTCAGGAAGTGGCATTGGGGTGAATTTTACACCAACCTCCTCATACAATCAGAGCCCGGGGAAAGTGGTGGGTATATTAGGCCACAGTTATGTTGGTCGCCTAGGGGTTTCCCGCCGAGAGTTTTATGACCCGGGTTTTGTATTGAGGATGTTTAGTGCCCCAGGAGCCACTCTCGATAATATTAAGTCCAAACCGGCCTGGGATGGTCTTTTGAGCCTAAGGCCCGAGATCACTGTATTAGTGTTGGGCGGTAACGACTTCGTCTCTGGGGTAGTCCCGCAGGAGCTAGCGGCTAAGATCAAGGAGTTGACCTTTGAGATTGAGGCATCCACGAATGGTCGCTGCCTTGTATTGGGGTTAGAGCAGAGGGAGTCTCCTCGGGGTATACCGGCAGGTGAATACCACAAGGTGAAGAACTCCGTCAATGCTCTCCTCAAGAGGAAATATAAGCACCTTGGTGGTCGATTCTCCCTATATAGTTTCGGGAGCCAGTATATGTCCGAGGACGGCGTCCACCTCACCAATGAAGGCAGCGATCGTTTGTTGGCCCAGGTCATTAAGATGGTAAGGGACTATCTTGCATCGCAGTAGTCGGTCTCCTCATAGATAGCCCCAGTGTACTTTATGTTGTTGTCTAGTCAGATAATTTCCTTCCAATAGTTTATGTTAAAGGGGATGTAAGTATTATGAAATTCTTTTTGAGTAAATTTCTTATGTAATGGGGATTTGCCGCTGTTGATTCCTAAGCGATTAACGGTTTGTAGTCTGACCTCATTGTAGTTTAAGTTGCTTAAAATTAGACCTTAACGATGACAGATTTAAAGAAACTTAAGATTCTTAAGGGAGGGATGAAGGGAAGTTTAAATAGATGTTTAAGAGATCTTGATGAATTTTTATTAAGTGCCACGGCTGATCAGATTAAGGGTAAATTCGCTACTGTTACTAAATCGCTAGCCACTTACGATAATTATGCTCAGCAGGTATATGGTTTATTGACAATTACTGACGATGTGGAAGAAGAAATGTCGGCAGATCTTGAGTACTTTGAGGACGTTAATACAGCCTTAGCCAGACTATCTTCCACCCAAGAATCAACCTCTGTTAAGGATACCGGTACACCAAAGGCGACTGGTTTTAACCTGCCGAAGCTTACTTTGCCTACCTTTTCCGGGGATTCGGCTACCTGGACTGGATTTTGGGATATCTTTGAGTGTTCCGTCCATCATAATAAAACACTCACATCCATCCAAAGGTTCACATATCTCCGTGGTTAATTGAAAGGGGAGGCATTGAAGGTGATCGGTGGGTATAAGCTAGAAGCTACAAGCTACGAGTCTGCAGTGGAGTTGCTGAAGAGAACTTACGGGAGAGAGGAAGTCATCAAGACTGCGTTAATTACCAAATTCCTTACACTAGATCCTCCATCCTATGATGTGGCAGACCTAAAGGAGTACTATGCCTCCTTTGAGAGCCTCCTCCGAGCTATGGAGACTATGGCCATCACCAAGGAGGTGATATTTAGTGTAAGTATCTTGAACAAGATACCCTCTCCCCTAAGGGAAATCGTAAGACGACAACTAAGCGACTCTCCACTCAACTTGGAAGCGTTGGTGCAGGTGTACCAGACTGAAGTCTTCAATATGGAGAGTACTGGACACTACCGACAAGTGGAGATGTCGCCATCTACTGCAGCTTTCCCGGTACAAAATTCTCCTAAACAGAAAAGCCCAATATCATTAGGTTGAAAGTTGTGCAGTGTCCACGGTCATCTGTGGTACCAGTGTCCTAAGTATCCTAAGGCTACACAAAAGATTGGCAAGGCTAAATCGCTTAAGTTATGTACCAGCTGTCTGGCAAGAGACCACTTCAACAGTACTTGCACCAATTCCTACATCAAACCTTGTAAGTATTGCAAGGGGTAACATTGGTTTTCCCTTTGCACCCAGTCTGATCGGCACGACGGCAAAGAAAAGGGGAGAACCCCCAAAGAGTCACATGAGAAAAGTAAGAGCGAGGGTGATAAAGCATCTACCATGTCCATTGCTTCTCGAGAATGTCAATTGATTCCTACTATGATGCTGCCAGTAGTGGGGAGTAATAATAATACTATAATGACACGCACCTTACTTGACCAGTGTTCACAGAGGTCATTCGTTCTGCGGTCATCATTACCCAAGCTCAAGTGTACCAGCAAGGGTCAAGAGAATTTGCGTCTCCATGGTTTCACTGGTGAAATAGATTCCAGTGACTTTGATATCGTGGAGATTTCCTATGTTTGTAGAAGAAAGGTATGTCATATATATATACAGTATATGTATGTATGTATAAAAACAAATATATATATACCGGGTATATATATATATATATATATATATATATATATATATATATATTCCATAATGATAAACCTAAATGGTGGAATAAATATATTACAGACTGTTTGCTTGTGAAGAAAATTGTTCATGAAAGATTCAAAACCTCGGAACTTTATGAGGAACGAAAAAAAATCATAGATCTACGACCTTAAGCCAAAACAAGTTAACTAAGGAAAGTAAAAAGACCCTGGAGTTGAAGGTTGTGAATCAAAGTAAAACAAACCCGAAATAATTCTATAGATATATCAGAAGAAAAAAAAGTAGTCACTTCAGCTATTGGACCAATAGTAGATGAGATCGGAGATTACACCAAAGACGATGAACAGCTTAGTGATGTCCTCAATATATTTTTTGCATCAGATTTTACAACATAAGGCCTTAATGATATCCCTACATATTCGCCAGTTCAGATAGACAATTCTGATGCTCTAAGCAATATCAACATTACATTACAAAGAGAGAGAAGTGCTGAAATATTTGGAGAAACTTAAGTCAAACAAATCACCTGGACCCGACACAATCTTACCTAGAATATTAAAAGAAGCTAAATGTGATCTCTCCAAACCACTGACATTGCTATTTAATCAATCTTTTCAGTCCGGGACTATGCCCGATGAGTGTAAGCTCGCAACGTAACACCGATATTTGAAAAAGGCAGCAAATCTTTACCAAGTAACTATCGTCCAATTATTTTAACCTCAGTTGTCGGTATAATGCTAGAAACACTCATAAGAGGCAGACTCGTAAACCACTAAGAGGAAAACAACATACTCAAAGATACTAAGCATGGCTTCCGTAACAAACGTTCCTGCTTGACGAGCCTCCTAGACCTCTTCCACGATATCCTCAACCTACAGTATATGACGAGAGTAAAGCTGTAGATATTATATACCTTGATTTTCAAAAGGCCTTTGACAAAGTACCCCACAAATGTTTATTGATACAAATAAAAGCGCGTGCAATACAATGGGGACTGTTGAGATGGAAGGAAAATTGGCTCAGTGAAAGAAAGCAAAGGGTAGTCATAAACGGTAAGGCATCAAAATTGACCAATGTAATAAGCGGGGTACCCCAGGGATCGGTCCTAGGGCCAGTTATCTTCCTAGTATATATAAATGACATAGATGAGGCGCTCACCTGTACAATCTCGGAGGCTGAACCTCTGCTGAGCCAGAAGTCAAAATTTCAAATTTTGTTGTTCTTTTTCTAAAATGCTTCTTTCAACATAGGAGAATAGCATAGGAGGGGAAAAAAAACATATCGCATCCATAACCCCCCGGGGCGGGGGTTCGCCCACGCCCCCCAAAAACGAATTTTTTTTTGCCTTCAGTCACCAACTGTTTTTTGTTGGTGACTTTTGTCTAAAAGGCTTCTGTAAGCAATATAAATTATCATATGAGGCCATAAACACCCACAATACATCCCTAGCCACCCCCTCCGGGAACCCCAATATCATGGATTTTGTTAAAAATATTATGTGTAATGGTTTGTCTAGTCAAATTTCTCAAGAAATTTTAATTTAGTTTGCCATAAAACTCCGCTTTCTATGAGCACGTACCATAGAAAATGTTCCAAAGGAGGCCAAACTAATTCATTCTCCCCCCATTTTCATTTGGATGATCGATATTCTAAGAATTTCATTTGCCAGAGATCATATATTGGCACTTCCGAGTCTAACTACATTTTTTGTATTGCTCAAATTCGTTCCCCTTCTACACACTATAAATAGGGCTATTAAAGCAACGCTTGTACGTTGAAATAATGGCCGTTTCGCCGAAAAATTTCGAGATTCAACCTGTTTTATGTCGAAAATTGCTCTAACCAAAAAATATATATATTATATATATTTTTTTCAGCACCTTCTATTATTCAATATGGGAAAACGAGATTGGACAGCTGTAGGGGATGCATGTAGGATGCGCCATAAAAAATTGGGGGAAATTTGAAATTTGTTCAATGACTCATTCGATTTATCATATAGTGCAATGAAATTCTCGTTTGCACGCACATAAAGAGCTGATTTTTTCAGCGAGTCCTATAATTTCCATTGGTATTAAGATGGCATAATGCCAGAAACAAACTCTCTTATACAGGGTGAATTGGGGGTGTAATTAGGTTCAGCCTGCCCTTATTAAGATGATAAAAAATTGCAAATACTGTACTCTCAAACGAACATGTAGAAGATATGCAAAATAACATAGATAACCTGCCATGTTGGGCTCAAATTTGGCAAATGAGTTTTAATGCGAATAAATGTAAAGTACTCCATATCGTGACCCAAAATGAGAAAGCAAATTATTCAATGAATTGCACTCAGGTTAATTGTGTATACAAAGAAACTGATTTAGGAGTAACAATATCGAGTAACCTAAATCCCAGTCAACAATGTTCAGCAGTTGTTAAGAAGGCAAATAAAATAATTGGCTTTGTAATTGATGATTAATGTTAAGAACGGGGTGTTACTTATTTATTGGCAGGTCATTCGAGCATCAATCCCAAGATGTAATCCTCACACTTCACAAGTCCCTAGTCAGTCCTAGGTGACCCTACTACCAAAATTATATTTATAAACTTGAACGAGTTCAACGTAGTTACCAAAATTATACCTAATCTAAGAAACAAACCATACGAGGAGCGTCTTAGAGAATTAGGTATATTTCCTTTAGCCCAACGCACATTAACCCTTTGAGTACCAGCGACGTGAACTATATGTTTTTCTAGCTATATTCGAAGATATTATGCAGCCTAAGAAGGATCTGTGATAGTTTAAAGGGTTGGCTGAGATAGTTTAGAAGCTTTACTATTGCTAGTCATCCTTCCTAAGCTGAATAAAATCATCTAACAGTTGCCAGAATATGATGAAAAGAACGTCGCTGGTACTGTCTGGGTTAAAAGGTGACCTAATTCAAGTCATCAAAATCATCAAAGGCATCGACAATATCTATCTATCTATCTATTGCCTGACGCCGTGATCCCCGAAGGGGTGGCCACGAACATACTGCCCCCCTGCACCTCTGTCCCCAGTCAGTCGATGCCCCTCCCCCCAACCAGCACCGCCTTCATTCATGTACTTCCTCACTCCATCCTTCCACCTCTCATTCGGTCTACCTCTCCCTCTCTGTCCCTCCACCTCGCTCTCGTACACCCTCTTAGTCATTCTCTCGCTTTCCATACGTTCCATATGGCCGAACCATCTCAAGTTGTTCCTTTTCACACTTTCCAGAACATCTACCTCCACACCACACCTCCTTCTTACTTCCTCATTAGTCTGTCTATCCCTCCATGTAACTCCGCACGCACTCCTTAAGTAATTCATTTCCACTGCTCTCACTCTTGGTCTGAGTCTCTCAACCAACATCCATGCTTCGCTTCCGTAAGTCAGTGTCGGGATTACCACACTGTCATGCAAGGACTTCTTCACTTACATACTGACCACCCTATTTCTTGTTACTGCTTTTAGCGTTCCTACAACCCTCTTCCCCTGTTGTACCCTCTCCCGAACTTCTTCATCCATAGTCCCATCTTTACTCAACACACTGCCCAGATACTTAAAAGAGTTGGCGATCTCCATAGCCTGACCGTTCAGCTTCCCCTCACACTCTGTGACTTCACCCCTTTCAAAGACCATAACCTTGCTCTTCCCCGCATTTACCTTCAAATTCCGTTTTTCGCACTCTGTTCCTAACTCATTTACCAGACCCTGCAACTCCCATTCATTATCACTCATCAGAACTGTATCATCCGCAAACAGCAGTATAGGTAGCTTCCACTCACTTCCCTCCCTTTTCAGCGATACATCAACATCCACTGCTCTTGATAGTATTTCTTTCATGACTCCATCCATATATACAGTAAACAACCACGGGGACATCACACACCCCTGTTTCAAACCAACATTCAGGTCAATGTGAACAATATGAACTCTATTAATTATTTAACGATCGACCAATCAAACTACACACATAATACACACTCCGAACCATTGTTGGACACTTTGAACAGCAGTGATTTGGAGGGAAAACAACTTTGAGGGGTCGTTAGACCTGTTGTTGCTTGACTTCCTTTGTACTCCTTTGTAGTTTGTACTCTCTCTCTCTCTCTCTCTCTCTCTCTCTTTCAGTTACTATAGCTGGACAATTAGCGAAAGCCTCTTTGTTATATTAGTATTTCCCTCTTTTACATAGCTTAGGTAGATTAACTACAAACTGTTTCGTATGGAAATTTGGATGCATTGTTGTTGTCATTATATATATGCTTTCAGTATATTTTGTGAACTAAGGTAGCCACCGATCAACAAACTTCTATATTGGTGACAAAAATCAATATAAACGATATTGTTTGTAACTAGTGAACACCAAAACGACTGTGTATCCAAAGGGCCATCAACGACAATGACCAATAACCAAAACAGCTGCGAACCCAAATCCCTGTGGCCCTAAATTGGCCCAAACTAATAGCATCGTAGACCAACCGTGTAGTTAACAAATCAGGTTAGCCAACTGATCCTGTGTGAGTGTGTGTGTGTGTGTGTTGTGTGTGTGTGTGTTTGTGTGTGATTATCACAAGAATGCAAATATGTAACTTCATCAAATGTTGGCGTGATGCTCAATGGAGAACTGCCTCGAGTTCAATACATATCTTATACAATGCATGATTTCGGAAATTGTCTCAAAAAATGTCTCATACATTGGTGACAGAGCTGCAGCCCATCTATAGTAGTGTTGTACACTTACAAACACACATACACAAACATACACACACACACACACACACACACATATACTATATGTTTAGAACTGTAATGTAAATATAGTTAGTGTTAACCATCCTATGGAGGTTTCAATACATAAGCTACTCCCTTGTTTTGGGCGCTAGACATAACACCTTAGCTTGCTTTGGTTCTCATGATCTCACAACGTGACCCGGGAAGTCGATTGCCGATACTCCAAGGGATTGCTAGCAACTAATATCTGTCACACGACGTGCCACACCCTAGTATACTTCCTTGACCAGAGGCCCCCTCTAGTCATGGACAATCAGTAGCAGTACAGGAAGGTGGTCAAACCCCAACACTCAGGGTACCTAGAGTAATTAGTGTTCATGTGAAGTGAAGATATACAGTGATATATATAGTGTTTCAATATATAAACTTAGATCAGTGCATTCTAATCATGTATTTTTTATATTTCAGAATATACAAAATACAAAGAACATATACTAATTCCCTAAGTTGCTCTAGATGTTGTTCTTTACGACTCTAAATGTCTCTTAGTAACTCTTAGGCTCACAAAAATACTTAGTTAACAGGAAAGCAACCTGTCTGAACTAATCTGTGATTACGCATATGAAACCTGTACAAACTCCTAACAGTTTATGCATATGTTGGTAATTAACTCCTTCAGACATATTATGTTCCAGTAAGTCTACGGAGGCGGGAGCCCGGTATCCTTGCCACCGCCTCGCACTACACTCACAACAACACTGCGGCTGTTAGAATTATCGGAGGTGGCTGAGTTTGCCACCAACGGTTTTATCGTAAGCTAACCTATCGGACTTACTGAGCTCCATATGACGCACTAGCGTCATATAACTTATTAGAGAGCCATGAAGATAAGTCCAAATGACGCACTAGCATCATATGAGTTTTTGGCGCACTCGGCCATATGACGCAGTAGCGTCATATATGTCTGAGGGAGTTAAACAAGGCTGAAAAAACATCTCTCTCAAATCCACTGTTTTCAAAATTAGTCTTTTTCAGAATTAATACAGCAGCCAACGGACCAAAAAACTAATTCTGCAGAAAAAGACAATCGATAGAGGTAAGCCTAATATAAAACACGAATATAACAGTATAAATAACGAATAGGTTGTACACCCCTTCATAGATGCTTTAATTTATATGTATATTTGTTTACATTTTGTATCTACATATCTCTGGTGTTAAATCCCTCCAATTGCATTTGAGGACACTAATTCCTTTCCTCCAACAAACAGCGAATTAAACATCATTAGGTCTGTTGTTGCCTGTTTTCCTTTGTTTTGTATTATTTGTATTTTATTTGATAACTTCATTCCTACCTCTATTGAACATTATATTTACTAAATCCTAAATTCTTAAATTATATATCTCATTCCTGCCTTCATGTCTTCATTGTCGTTCCTTTACTGCCTTAACCCCGTCTGTAACATTAATATATTTTTAACATTATTCAGGCTACTATTTGATGATTTTATTCAGTTTAACATGAGTCTCCAGCAATTAACAGGATTCAAGCTATCTTAATCAACCCTTTATGCTACCACAGATCCTTCCTACGCTGCGCAAAACCGTCTAAATATAGCTTGATTGAAATAAAATAGACGTGGCCGGTACAGAAGGGGTTAACCTCTTCCGCTTTCCCTTCCTTTCCTTACTATATATTAACTCTCATCCTTCCTGTCTTCATTTCTTCTTTCTTTCCTTCCTCTTTCACCCCTCCCTTCATTCCTTCCATCCTACCTTCTGCTTTCACTTCTCCCCCTCCTCCTGTCCTTTCTCATTCTCACCCTCCCTTCCTTCCTTTGTTCCCTTGTCTTTTCTTTGTAACCCTTTCTCTTGTACGTACACTTTGTTGTTGTCATCAAGGTCTCTCTCTCTCTCTCTCTCTCTCTCTCTCTCTCTCCGTTATAATTGAAAGGTTTCAGCACTTGTGTTTTTGGAAACATTGTTCTCATATATAATCTGTTTTAATTGGAACAAACTTAATTCAGAAGTTAAAAACAGTTTTTCAGTAGATGAGTGCAAGAGGAGAGTAGATGGTGTTTTGCACACTCTGCAATGAGTGTAATTAATGCACTACACAATCTGTCTCTTTCCATTTCCACTATCTCCCCGTAATGGACAGCAAGGTCTACGAGATGCAAACTATTCCTTGCCACTCCTTGTAACTCACTCCCAAAAATTATCTCTCTCTCTCTCTCATAATTAGCCTTCTTTAACTTTCTGGTCATGCTCCTACCCCCCCCCCTCCCCTCCTTCTCCTCCTCGTACTCCGCCTTCTCTTTTACTTCATGGATACTTTTCCCTTCCATTTATTTGCTCTTGCTCACTTTCTTTAATATGACTGACCCAAGCAACTCTTTTACTTTATTCTTTTAACCAACTCCTTTACCAACTCTAGCGTTCTTTACCTTTAATTGACTACAACCAACAAGTGGTTTGTCTTACTTAAATTTACTGTACTTTCATCTATATTTAACATTTTTTTTTCAAGTAGCCTTCATCGTTTCCTTTAATTGGCTTTAACAACACATTTTCCTTCTCATTTTTGTTATTCCTGTATTCCTAACCCTTAATATTACTCTACATTATATACGATCATGAGCATGACAAAGGTAAATAAAATGTCCATAATAATCTACCCATTAACCCGTTCAGCACCAGGGACGTCGGTTTCATCATATTCTGGCCACTACTAGAACATTTTATCCAGCTTAAGAAGGACCTCTAGCAATAGAAAGACTTCAAAATATCGCAACCAACCCTTTTAGCTACCACAGCTCTACAGTATAGCTAGAATATAATATAACACACGTCGCTGGTACTCAAAGGGTTAAAATGTATATAGGTTATAATAAACTAATCTTACACAAGGGTATGAAAGTATATAATCATTGCAATACCCAATGACTTTATGTTCACTTTTCTTACCATTTCGTGTAGGCTACATTGTTTAACAACTTTCTAAAACTGACTATTCTATTGATGAGCACCTACCTTCCTTCCATTTCAAGTATTTGTCTATTGTTATTATTACTATTATTCATTGCATTCTTATTATCTTATTCTTCAGTCCATTCTTTGTTATATTCTTTTTTGGTCCTCCATTCAAGCGTTTATTATTATTTTGTGTTTAATTCTTCCATATTTAGTTTTCGATTTGTTCTCCTTCCTTTCCTTTTATTGTCTCTCTTGTTCTTTCACCTTTCCAATGATCTTATATTATCCCTTGCTCTTACATTCTATTTATATTTTCGTCCCTCCTCGCATCCCCTATAATTTATATCATGCAAAGCATATATGTTCCTCTTTCACCGCAATATATATATATATATATATATATATATATATATATATATATATATATATATATAGAGAGAGAGAGAGAGATAGATAGATTTATATATATAGGAGATCGATTTGTCCCGTGGAAAGCGCAGTCTCAATATAAAGAGCAGACCAGGGTAAACAGCAACATCTTGCTCCAGAATGTTAATCAAGATGTTTTTGTTCACTTTGTCTTGCTCTTTATATAAATATATATATATATATATATATATATATATATATATATATATATATATATATATATATATATATACCTGTATATATATATATAAGTTCCTATGTAAAAGACGGAGACAAAAGGCACGACTGTCTTTTGTAATTAACATATGTCCAGGTTGAACTAATGATAGAGAGCCAAAGTCATGGTATACAGTATAGAACCGAGGCCACCGAGAGTACCAGGCCGCACGGATGGGACCTTTAAATTCCGTGACGTAGCCAAAGGTAGGGTTCATTTTCGCACTACCCTCACAGGTCAGTATACATTTGAGTGAGATATGGGGAAGATAGCGCTGTGTTTCCAAATTATTTCCCCCTTCTAAATACTTTATAAGTAGCCTATATTAGAACTATGTTTACCCATACTCGACAAGAAGGTCATTTTAAGGAATTTTGAAGAAATTAACTATGAAGAAGTAAAAACAGATGAGGACATTAATTTTGGTTTATGTCAAACGAATGTTGAAGTTTGTAAGGAGGATATATAGATAGATTGATAGATAGATATAGTTAAATATATAGATACTTTAGATAGTTAAAAAGATAGATATAGTTAAATATATAGATACTATAGATAGTTAACAACAGAGTGAGAGTGAGTGAGTGTGTGTGTGTGTACTGTATGTACAAAGGAGTACAAAGGAGTACAAATGAAATCAAGCAACAACAGGTCTAGTGACCCTTCTAGGTTGCTTGTCCTCCAAAACACTGAGGATCAAGTGTCCAAACAGTGGTTTAGAGTGGGTAAGGGAACATTGGAAAGGGAATTACTGCCCTGGAACTAATGTCCGTGGCAGGATTAGGGAGTTAGTAGAGGACAGATGGGTTAGTAACTGAGGGGGGGATAAAATAAAGTTATTCATTTACAAACGCAGTCAGTCGCGGGTTTAATGAGAGATATTTGTCTAGGCGGCGTTTAAATGAATCAACGGTGATGCAGTCTATAACGTTTCGGGGAAGCCCATTCCACAAGTTGACAACTCGATTGAAGAAGAAGAAATTCTTAGATTCGTGCGAGTTAAAAGATTTACCAATAATTTTGCAACCGTTTCCCCGCGTGTAATTAGATTGGTCGATAGTGAAGTACTTACTACAGTTCATATTCTCGATGCCTTTGATGATTTTGAACACTTGAATTAAGTCACCTCTTAATCTGCGCTGGGTTAAAGGAAATAGATTTAATTCTCTAAGACGCTCTTCGTATGGTTTGTTCTTTAGGCTAGGTATCATTTTGGTAACTCTACGTTGAACTCGTTCTAGCTTGTTTATATCTTTTTGGTAATAAGGGCACCAGGATTGAACGCAGTATTCCAGAAGAGGGCGGACTAAGGAATTGTAAAGGGTTAGGATAACTTCTTTGGATTTATGCTCAAATGACCTGCCTATAAAGCCAATTATTTTGTTTGCCTTCTTAACAACTTCTGAACATTGTTGACTCGGTTTTAGGTTACTCGATATTGTTACTCCCAGATCGGTTTCTCTGTTTACATTCTTAAGCTGAGTGCCATTCATCGAATAGTTTGCTTTCTCATTTAGGTATCCGACATGTAGTACTTTACATTTATCCGCATTGAAACTCATTTGCCAAATTTGGGCCCAACATGACAATTTATCTAGATTGTGTTGCATATCGTCAACTTGTCAATACAAAATACAAAAAACAAAATAATATATATATATATATATATATATATATATATATATATATATATATATATATATGAATATATATATACATACATATATATATATATATATATATATATATACAGTATATATATGAACTTTGAACTATGTATACTGTATGTGGTAATTGTTCAATAATATTTATATAATATATAAACAGCCACTAGGGCAGTGAGAGTGGTGAAATTCAAATATTTATAACAGCAACTTTAATAATTGAAGTATGACCTTGACCTTTAACCTTAAGAAAGACAAATTTTCTTTCTTAGTTTGCGAGAAATTATCGACTTAGTTATAGAATTTTGCATCCAATGGCTAGCCCATTACTGAATGAGTTCTGGGAAGAGGGAGAAGGTCATTCAGAAGGATTAAGGGGACACACCTCGCTTTGTTTATCTTTCTCTCCCTCTCTATTTGGCTTGAATCCATTCGGCCCCATTCAGCCTACTGTTTTAAGACGTTTACCCCTATCCAGATGTCAATATTTTCCTGGCGAGCGGTAGCGAGCCAGCATATATATATTTTTTGTTTTGACAGCAAGCTAAATTTGACATTTTTCTACAGACAAATTTCTCCGGCGAAGCCGGTTTTCTCCATACAATGCTGAGGAAGATATCGACACCTGGGTGGGGATAAAGGTCTTAAAACAGTTGGCTGAATGGGGCCGAATGAATACAAGCCAGAAAAAGAGAGAAAGGGAGAGAAAGAGAAAACAAGCAGGTGACCCCCATTAACAATAATATAATCTATACTGGTCAGTCAATGTTTCTGTACAGGATATAGCACGCGCGCACGCACACACAAACACACTACATAACACAACACACATGCAAACATAAACACACAACACAACACACATTAGCAACACACGCACAAGCATGCATACACACTCCATATAATATATACACGCACTCGCACACACAGTAAAACACAAAGCAATAAACATACACACACACACACACACACGCACAACACACCATAATAAACCCACAAACACATACACGAGCTGGCGTGTGCATGTAAGCAGACACCGAGGAACGGAGACAGGAGCAGACATATCAGCTGACTGAAACGAAGATAATTGAAGAGCAGAGAGAAAGAGAGAGAAGATATATATATATATATATATAGAGAGAGAGAGAGAGAGAGAGAGAGAGAGAATAGGCATATACTACAAACAGGCCAACTGTTTCGAGAGAAGTACAGACACAATAAATACAGTAGACAAACATACATATATTCATATTCAAATGAAAATATAATTCTTAAGATAATTTGCATTGCATTATACAGTGTATATTATGTATTAGGGAAAATGTGTATAAGTTTACCTAATATGTTGTATTGTTTATGTAGGTTTGCCTGTAGTTTGGTTCGTCTGTGCATGTGTTTGTCTGTATTTCTATATATAGGTCTGTCTGTTAATGGATTTGTTTGTGTATGCGTTTGTGTGTGTTTTAGTCTGTGTGTATATCTGTGTTTTATGTGTACTTGTCTATGTATGTATTTGTTTGTGTATTACTGTTTGTGTGAATGCCTGTTTGTATAATGTGGGTTTGTGTGTCTGAAAGTAATACACATACAATATATATGCATTTGCATACTTACTTTTGTAAATATGTACGCACACATGCACACGTACATAGTCAGACATCCACTTCATCAAAGTAATTTATGCTTGGAACAAACTAATTACAAAATTTAAGTTGTCTTAGTTATGTAAACGATTACAAATTGATATCCTAAGAAATAATTATATATTATATATTGCAGAGAGAGAGAGAGAGAATGTATGGCAACGGGATGACGGAATTAGGTGTACTTGTTTAGTAATAGACAACGAGGAGAGAGAGAAAGAGTAGTATCTGAAAGTGAAAACATGGGAACAGATTGAGCAGTTAAGGAGAGAGAGAGAGAGAGTCGTCAGAGCGGACAGGTAGGAGGCAGGTGTGGAGGCAATCAAGGTGTGTGTGTTTGTGTGTACGTGTATGTGTGTTTGTGCCTGTACGTGTGTGTGTGTGTTCTACGCATGTGCGAGTGTGTATGTACGTGCGTGTGTGTATATACGTGTGTGTGTGTATGAGTTTGAGACAGCGAAAGAGAGAGCAAGGGCAAGTGCTTAAGCAATCAAGCAGTCATACAATGCTGGCAGGCAAGTACACAGAGAGAAGAAGAGAGAGAGGGAGAGATAGTACAATGGACTAGTAAAATGGAGTTCAAAGGAAGTAAAGCAACAACAAATCAGATGGCCCCTCGAGGATGTTTACCCTATAAATCACTGCTGCTCAGATGTTCAACAATGGCTTAGAGTGGGTTTGGGAAAATTGGAAAGGGAAGTACTGTCCGAGGACTAATGCCCATGGTAGGGTTAGATATTATTTGGGGATAAATGGGTATGTTACGTATCACAGCTTTAAGTTATCCTTCATGCAACTGAGGACAACAGAGTAACATCTTAGTTATTGATTTGTTTTGTTTTTAAATGCAGTGATCCTCAATGTTTCTGAGGAAAACAATAACAACACAATAGTATTTTTTGTTTACAAAGGCAGTTAGTCGCGGATTTAAGGCAAGGTGTTTGTCTAAGCGATGTCTAATGGAATAAATCGGTGTTTCAATCTATATCATCTCAAGGAAGCACATTCCACAAGTTGACAATTCGATTGAAGAAAACATTCTTAGACTCGTTTGTGTTAAAGATTTACCAATGGTTTTCCGGGTGTAAATTGACTGGTCGATCGTAAAGTACTTATTACAGTTCATGCTGATAATTAGAAGCACTTGCATTAGGTCACTTCTGCACAGGGTTAAAGTGTATACATTTAATTATCTAAGACAATCCTTATATGGTTCATTCTTTAGCTTAGGTATCATTTTGGTAATTCTACATTGAACTTGTTCCAGTTTGTCTATATCTGTTTGGTAGTATGGGCACCAGAATTGATTTGCAATATTCCAGAAGAGGGCCAACTACGGAATTGTAAAGAGTGAGTGTCTCATCTTTTAATTGATTCTGAAATGACCTGCCTATAAAGCCAATTATTTTGTTTGCCTTCTTAATAATTTCTGTACATTGTGGACTGGGTTTTAGGTTACTCGATATTGTTACTCTGCCTACACTAAGTGCCATTCATTGAACATTTTGCTTTCTCATTCCAGTTTCTGATATGGAGTACTTTACACTTACCCGCATTGAATAGCATTTGCCAAATTTGAGCCCAAGTTGGGAACTTATCTATATTATTATGCATATCTTCTTCATATTCATTTCAGAGTATGTTATTTGCAATATTTGCGTCATCAACGCACTTTAATATTGAACAGGTGATACCCTCATTTATGTCCTTAATGTAAAGTAGGAAGAAAACTGGCCCTAGTACCGATCCTTGGGGTACTCCACTAGTTATATTGGTCCATTTCGATGCTTTACCGTTAATGATTACTCTTTGTTTTCTTTCACCGAGCCAATTTGCTATCCATGTCAACACATAGCATTGTATTTAATTTGCTTTTAATTGTTTCAATAAAGGTTTAAGAGGAACTTTGTCAAAGGCCCTTTGAAAATCAAGGAATTATCAGCAGCTTTACTTTCATCAAATAGGTTGAGAATATCGTGAAAGAAATCAAAGAGGTGTGTCAAACTGGAACGTTTGTCACGGAAGCCATGTTGAGTATCTTTGAGTATGTTGTTTTTCTCTAAGTTATTTAAGAGTCTGTCTCTAATGAGTATTTCTAGCATTTTACATACAACTGAGGTTAAGCTCATTGGACGATAGTTACTAGGTAACGAGTTGCTACAATTTTTATATAACAGAGTTACGTTTGCGAGCTTCCACTTATCGGGCATAGTCCCATGCAATAGGGTTTATTGAAAACACAATGGAGTATCCAGTATATTACTGAAATATGTGCATACAAACCGGTAACTTGAAGACAGGAGTGAATATATTTGTGTTTCTTATCAAGGGGTTTAGGGAAGCGTTACATTTCTACCTGATAAGCTCTAAATAAATTGTTCGAAAATGGCAAACACCATTCAATAGATAAAGGAAACGTTAGAATGACACACACTTACTCGCCATCCAAAAGAGATGCTGGGAATGAACACCAAGAGAGGCTATAGTGTAGCATAGTGCACAAATAATGTTAACATTATGTATTTACTGTAGTTTATTAGACATTTCGGCCCGTAATGACCCCTTTATTCAGAATATTATCACTATCACTAGACGACTATATATGTTTAGGAGTAATCTGCATTACTCAAAGGGTTAAGTAAGGTATTTGTTATCTTCTTGAGCCCTAAGGGTGCTTTTTAAGCTGAATATTAAAAGTTAATGACAGCCAGAACAAAATACACATATACACATTGTTCATGCATTTATCCAAAGCACACACCCACACACACACACACGTACACATCACCCGTACTGAAAGAAGTAAGCTGTGCCACTAAAGACCTTTTTAAAGACTTTTTAAAAACTTCTGGTACAAGAAGCTTCGAGCTCAGTTTTGTAGATCCAATTCCGTGTTTCGTAACATTTATCCCTATTCCATATATAATATATTCCTCTATATAATTTATCATGGTTCTTTCATGTTTACTCTGTTTTTGACAATATTTATTTTGTCTTGTACTATCCATAATATATACCAATGCTATTAGGTTTAATTCAGTTGCAATAATATTATTCGTATTTGCATGACCTTCAGCGAAAACGTTCCCGAAGTGTTGGGCTTGTACTGAAAGGCAAGTAAAAAATATAAATACAAAGGAATTCAAAGGAAGACAAGCAACAAATGACCTAATGATCCTTACTACGCTGCTTGTAAACAAAAAGTTGCCACAGGCATCAACTGAATAACTATATTCAATGAGAGAGAGAGAGAGAGAGAGAGAGAGAAAGAGAGAGAGAGAGAGAGAGAGAGAGAGAGAGAGAGAGAGAGAGAGAGAGAGAGAGATAAAGTTACACAGATACTCAGACCACACAGACCTTGCAATCCCAACTAGGTGGTCCGGCCTTAATACTACTAGACAGGGACAGTTTATATTGGAAGAATAGGACAGTAAAGTAGAAGGCTCTCTCCCCATGCTCCGCTCCCTCCGGCTGAAAAGCCGTACTGGCAAATAGGATGAAGTGTAACCTTATGGGTCAGGAATGCCCACAATGAAAGTTTTAATATACTGTAATATAGGAAGAAATTAGTTTGAAAGGGAAATTACACATACCTACTGATAAGCTCATATTAATCCAATCTTCATTGGATGATCGCCCAGTCTTTTCTCAAACGTATCAATAGAATTACTGTCGACCACCTCCCTTGGTAAACTATTCCACTCTTTAACCACATTGTATTTGAAGAAATGTTGTGTCACATCTAAGAATACCTAATTAATCTACTTCCATTACCTTGGGTTGCAGCATTATTATTTATCGTGAACAGTGCACTGATATCTACTCTGTCAAATCCTTTAAGTATGTTAAAACGGTCGATAAGTTGGCCTCGCAACCTCCTTTTCTTTAGCGAGATTTTTTTTTTTTTTTAATCTTTCATAATATGGCTTGTTTTTCAGGGAGGGAATAGGTTTAGTTGCTCTACGCTGCACATATTCGAGTTTGTTAATGTCTTTCGTGAGACACGGGGACCAGAACTGAACGCCATATTAAAGATTGGGTCTAACAATGCTTTTGAATAACGGCAAAATAATGCTTTCGGATTTATAGGTAAAATTTCTTTTGATAAATCCCAAGGCTTTGTTAGCTTTATTTGCCGCAGCCGCACATTGCTCTGAGGATTTTAGGTGTTCTGATATTATAATCCTGAGATCTTTAACTTTATTGTTTGCTAATTTTGGTTTGCCTTTCATTTGACAATCATACTTTTAGTTTTTTTAACCAACGTGCAAAATTCGACATTTCTCAACATTAAAGGGCATTTGCCACTTTTCTCTTAGAGAGAGAGATTAACTCTGAGGCGTGTGGCGCGACGCACAAGACGAACAAAAAAAAAAGGCTACTGCCTAGGGAATAGCTCAGAGTATATGCATGTGAAAAATCATTAACTTTGACTAAGCGGTAGAGAAATAGCAATTAATAATATGCGTCGCTCTAACAACAACAACAACAACAACGAAATGAGTAAACACTAGAGATCCTTCCTTCCCATGGACCGAAAATCATGGGTGGGTGTGGCGTACTGTATATTCGGGATTGAATGCACTATAGACAGACAGACAGCTAATAAGACAGATAGATGTGTCATGCAAACACGGAATAACAAAACATAAAATACAAAGCAACATAAGCCAGATGAATCGTATGAGAGAGAGGGGGGTGGGGGGTGGGGGGGGGACCTGACAAACGAACGGAAAGGCATAATGAGGCAGTTAAGAGGGCGATGCATTGAAATTGACAGCCTGAAAGACAATCAAAGAGGCAGGCATATAGATAGATAGATAGATAGATGGATATATAGATAGATAGATATATAGGTAGATAGATGGATGTACATAAAGATAGATAAATAGAGAGACACAGACATAAGGATTGATTGTACGGAAGAGTGACGTTATAATCAAATAATATTGCTAAGTAAATGTTTGGTTATGTATGAACATATATGAGAAATACCTGTGCATTCTGAAAATAACAAAAGTTTGGAAGTGCAAGTGCAACAAAATATATACTACACATTCTGCAAAATTAAATAATGATATTGTAAACATAGCATATGAAAAGCTACGTACATACTTCAACAACTTAACAATATTGTATGCAAGAGCGTTTGAAAAATCGTAATAAGTTCTGAAAATATAGAACTATAATATTGTAGGTAAGAATAATGTACAATAAAATACGCATTGTACTCTATAAATTGATAATACCCAAAAATGCTGACCAAATAATACATATATTGCAAATTAAAAGAGAGCAGATTGGATAGACGGCGCGCCATGGAGGTCAATCCGATATAGGGGCAATGCAAAACAATACAATGCCTGGACGACAAACGGATATAGGGACAATTAAGGGGACCCACCTCGTTTATTGTTCTCTCTCCCTCTCTCTCTGGGTTGTATCCATTTTTGTTTTCTTTTTTCTATGTGATTGAGGGAGGCAAAAGGCAGAACTGCCTATAGCGAGTGCCTCCCCCATAGTTGAAAGAGTGACAGGGCCAACATCAAGGGACGTTCGAGCCAAAATGCCTGGACACACGGAGTTTGAAGCAATTTAAGTCATAGGAAGAGGGAAAGACTGATTCTGGGAGAGAGTTCCAGAGCTCAGCTGTTGAGTAGAAGAAAGTTTGAGAGTAACGTTTCACTCTTGGGTTGGAGAGTTGCACAGAGTAGGGGTGGGATTGAGTTGCAAGACGGGTACCACGTGCCCTACGTAAAGGAGGTGGTATACACTGGGAAAGCTCTGAGGAACACTGATCATTATAGTAGCGATAGAATAGCAAGAGAGATGCAACATTGCGGCGGAGAGAGAGAGATTGCAGAGAGTTGGTGAGTGGACGGGAGTTAATGATACGAAAGGTCTTCCTTTCAACTTTGTCTAGGAAAGCGGTGTGAGAGGAACCTCCCCACACATGTGAACAATACTCAATACAATACTCAATTTGGACCCATTCAGCCTACTGTTTTAAGACGTGTATCCCCATCCAGGTGTCTATTTTTCCTGGCGAGTGGTAGTAAGCCAACATATTTAAACAAATGTTTTTCACAGCAGGCTAAATATGTACATTTTTCGATAGAACAATTTCTCCGACGAAGCCGGATTTCTCCATACAATGGTGGTTCACTATCGCTCGCCATGAACAAATCGACACCTGGATGGAGATAAACTTCTTAAAACAGTAGGTTGAATGGGGCCGAGTAGATACAAGCCAAATAGAGAGAGAAAGAGAAACGGAGAGACAAAAAACAGGGGACCCCCTTTTATACAGAACAATACATGGAGGACAAACGTATATGGGGCCAATACAATACAACACATGGAGGAAAACGGATATAGGGACAATTAATTACAATACAATACTTGAAGGACAAACAGATATAGGGACAATACAATACAACACATGGAGGACAAACAGATATAGGGACAATTAAATACAATACAATACTTGGAGGACAAACAGATATAGGGACAATTAAATACAATGGAATACATACAAGACAAACGAATATAGGGACAATTAAATACAATGGAATACATGCAAGACAAACGGATATAGGGACAATACAATACATGGAGGACACACATATACAGTATATGCACAATACATTACAATACATGGAAGACAAACGAATATAGGGACAATATAATACAATACAATACCTGGAGGACAAACGGATATAGGGACAACACAATACAATACAATACCTGGAGGACAAGCGGATATAGGGACAATACAACACAATACAATACCTGGAGGACATACATATATAGGGACAATACAACACAATACAATACATGGAGGACAAACATATGTAGGGACAATACAATACAATAATATACCATACAATGCATTAAGGCCGCGTCATACAGAACTCGAACGTCGCGCGACCTACCCCCGAACACGATGACTTGCATTTTTTAAGGCGAATGCATCCGATATTGTGCCGATGTTGGTCAACGAAGAACATCCCCAGATAATGCCCCGATATTCCTAGACTATGCCCCAAACAAGACTCGAATGTAACTCGACACTCCAGACCAATTTACGTTAAAGACCCGAACATTAGACTAATATAATCCGATGTATGCCAGACCAAGACCCGATCAAAACTCGAATGTGCCAAGAATCAGCCGACAAATATTTAACGGTGTTTACACCCGAACCTACCTTGACCCGATACAAAAGATATTATGAGGAACACCAGAGGATCACCGGCCGCATCTGCCCGACCATCAGAACACATTTACACGATACTAGATGAATGTGTGACGAACACCTGTACCTGCCCTATATAAACAGGGTGTGGTCGCACACATGCCAGTCGCACATCATGCATCACCACGGTAACATGGCACTCCCGGAGCTCTACCCACCCACGGAGGAGGAGTTGGAGATGGCCATTTTTTATCAGGAGCTTGTTGTAGCCCACCTAAACCACATGCTACTCATCACCACCATCCTGAAGAACGAGCGTCAGCGCCATGTAAGACCCAGGACACCACGAAGCTGCAGCGTCAAAACTTGGATCGCCCAGAGAGCCACATACGGACACTACCACCAACTACTGAAGGAGCTAGTGGACACTGACAGGACCACCTACAAGTATTATCTGCGTATGGACGAGAACCGATTCAATGACATTGTATGCCGTCTGACACCCAGGATCAAGAAGGAGACAACAAATTGGAAGAAGCCCCTGGAACCAGGTTTGAGATTGGCCATGACACTACGATTTTTGGCCACAGGGGAGGCATACAAGAGCATGCCTCACACATCAGGGGTATCAGGAAAACCCTCTTTATATAACATACACATCCAACTTAACGACATTGCCCTACATTGCTATCCTCTATCCATAAAACACCTCTTCCCACTACATATCATACATGTAACACCATACACCTTACCCAATAAATATGGCAGTACAATTGTTAAGAGCAAACCTGGTGGTCCCTCGGATATCCACCCCCGGCAGGGTTGGGTCATTGACACAGGGCCCTCCTGGTCGTCATCATGCGACTGTGTCAAGAGCATTGCAACGTCCCAAAGCTGCTCGTCGGTGCAGCTTTTTCTTTAGCAATATAAGGAGACTTCACTCTAACATCAATTCTGTACACCAATTTCTTCAAGCAGAATTCCCTACTCTCCTTTTTTTGACAGAGACTCAAGTAACATCCACATCGGACACGTCTAGATTTAATTTTCCAGGTTATCAACTGCTCCAAAATTTCAGACCTAAAGGAGGTGTATGTTGCTTCGCAAAATCTGAAATTGCCCTGGAGGAGGTTACTAGATTCAATTGTCCCTATTTTGATTATTCTATATACAAATTAATTTCTGCTGGTAAACTTAAATACATATGTTGCATCAACCGTTCCCCAAATACTCCTCCAGAGCAAAGTCTTTTTGATTCTCTGTCCTCACAACTCAGTGTCCTCAACTTAAATGTTTCTTCTGAAATCACTGTGTTGGGTGATTTTAATGTCCATAATGTTGAATGGCTCACTCATTCAGCCAGGACTGATGATGCTGGTCTTGAATGTGAGCTATTTGCAGACTCATTTAATCTCACTCAACTAGTCAACCAACCCACCCGTGTACCAGATAATCCTAATCATAATTCCCACCTACTGGACTTATTTTTTAACAACCAATTCAGAAAATTATGATGTTACAGTGAGGTCACCGCTTGGATCTTCTGATCACTGTCTGATACAGGCCACCTGTCTATCACCTACCACACCTTCCCACTCTGAACCTGTTTTGGTGACTAAATGGCATTACGATAGGGTCCTGATGTGGCGGCGTCTACGCCGTGGGGCCACCTCCCGAGGCTGCCAACCGCGGATGGCTGCCGACCCTCCACAGCCGAAGACAAAATCAACGACCAGTGGAGGAAAACCGGATGCCGGCCGCGGGGAGCAGTTTCGGGAGCCAAACCGTCACAACCATCCCCTGCCCCCTCCCTGGGGCACGGGTCCTTGGAGCGGCTTCGGTCGCGCCGGGAATTTCCACACCTCTCACACCACACACACACATCACACAGTTTTTCCTACACCGAGAAATGACTCTCCGGCTGTCATTTCTCGAAGACTTCTTCTAGCCGGAGACATTGAGAGCAACCCAGGACCCACGTTCACATACATATGTCCAACTTGCTCAAAACCCATCACTTCGAGTCGCCATACTAAGGGTTCAGTTCTCTGCAATTCATGTGGGAACTGGACCCACTTCACCTGCACAACACTTGCCTCCAAGAAACACTACACAAACACCTGGACCTGTTCCTCATGCCCCTCCCTCTCCCAGTCAAATCCCTCGCCTAAAACCCGTCCACCTCTCCTCCCCAACCCACCTAACCTTCCCATATCATCCACTCCCCCCCTAAAACCCGTCCACCTCTCCTCCCTAACCCACCTAACCTTCCCATACCATCCACATCCTCAACTCAACACACCACACCCCATCCTAATCCATTCCAACCCCCATCTCCTGCTCCCCAATCCCCACCCCCACCTCACACCCCCACCCCATCCTCGTGCAGCAGCACCCAACGTACATCGTGCACATAACATTAACATTCTTCAACTGAACATAGATGGCATCAACACAAAGAAACACGAACTCTCACACTTCATCAAACAACACAACATACACATTGCCATCTTACAAGAAACAAAACTCCGCACAACACAAAAAACACCCACATTTCATAATTTCACCACCATCAGACAAGACCGGGCTGTCGGCGGGGGCGGTGGACTCATCACCCTGGTACACAAAGAAATATCATACATAGTAACCAGTGTACACCAAATCACTCCTCCCCCCAAATGATAACACAACAGAAATACAGTCAATTAAAATACGCACTGGCAACAACTCCAACATAACCATCATAAACACATACATCCCTCCCCAAACATCCCCTACAGTACCAAATGAATACAGACCACACTTACAACACATCACAAACACCCCACACACCCCACACATCATCCTGGGTGGTGACTTCAACGCCAAGACGTCGGCCTGGTTTGTCGACAACCCCGACACAGACAGAGGGCTGGTACTACAAAACCAAACCGATAACCTCATCATCCTTAACGACATCCATCAACATACCCATATTCCTCACCAAGCCCTCTATAACCCATCATCTCCAGACATCACCTTTTGCTCCCCAGAACTCGCCCCCACAACATCCTGGAGGGTGGTCAGAACCTTAGGCTCTGACCACCTCCCGATCATTATCACCACCAAAACCAGACTCACCCCAGCTAGCCACAAACACACATACACCAATTATAAAAGAGCTAACTGGGAAGCATTCACAAATGAGACAGAACAACACTTCACAACTCTAAACAGTACACCCATCACTAACATCAACAATGCTGTACACATACTCAATAAAACTATCCAAAACGCTGACAAGAAACACATTCCAAGAGGTAACAGAAAAAGACACAACCCCAACTTCACACCAGAAATTCAAAACCTCATCAGACAACGCGACATACTAAAACACTCCCCAGCACCCCACACACAAGACATCACACAACAAATTCAAGCACTCAACACCCAAACTAACAACAAAATACAAGAACAACAAAAACTAAATTGGAATAACTTCCTACAAACACTTGATCACAAAACAAACCCCAAAAAACTATACAAAACACTAAACAGCATCACACTTTCCAACAGCAACACAACACAATGACATGCTGCAATCACAACAACAGACTCTACTCCTTCATGTAAACAACAAGCAAACACTCTCATCAATCACTTTTCACATGTCAGCCACCTAAAACCTCACAAAGACGACCGACGTGTCATCCGACGTAAGAGACAATTCCCCACAGACCCTGACTATACACCCTTCACCAATCACCAGACAAAGCATATCATCAACAATCTCAAGCACTCACCCGCCTGTGGCCTAGACAACATAAGCAACATACACCTCAGACACCTGGGACCACAAGGCATACAAGCACTCACTAACATATCAAACTACAGCTATTCACACAACACAATACCAGACATTTGGAAGCATGGTATCATCATCACTTTCCCCAAACCCAACAAAGACCCCACGCTACCCTCCTCGCACCGCCCCATCACACTCCTTTGCTCCCCCTCCAAAGTCATGGAACGCCTAGTATTACAACTAATTACACCTGACCTACCCCTAGCTCCAACACAACATGGCTTTAGGCCACTGCACTCCACAAACACTCTTCTCACAGACCTTACACAAAGAGCTTTCGACGGCATCAATTCAGCTAGACCACCACACAGATCACTATTAGCCACACTCGACATTAGTAAAGCCTTCGATGCCATCCCCCGCCACAACCTAACAAACAAAATCTACAACACAAACATGCACAACAACACAAAACGGTGGCTGGCCAACTTCCTAGCAGGCAGATGTGCACACATATCTTTTGCCGGTCAGTCATCTAAAATCAGAAACTTTCCAAACGGAGTCCCACAAGGATCCGTCCTATCGCCCGCACTCTTCAATCTGTAGATGCACGATATAACTACACCCAATACGCCCCAAATAAACTTAGCCTCCTATGCAGATGACATAACACTCACATGCACACACCATGACCCAAAAAGAGCAACAGATCTCCTTCAACCCTATCTCAACACACTACATGGCTGGTGCTCTACAAACAGACTTAATCTAGCCCCAGCCAAATCCACCGCAACCCTGCTCACAAGTTGGACAGGAGAACACGAATACATCCCTCAACTCACCATAAACAACACACCCCTAACACATACACACACACCCAAAATCCTAGGAGTAACATATGATACTCATATGACATTCAAACAGCACACCACAAACATTAAAAAGAAACTGACACCCAGACTTAACGCCCTCAGGTCACTTGCTCACACAAAATTTGGACACAACAAAGAAACTACCACCACAGTATATAAACAATACATAAGATCAGTGATGGAATACGCAAGCCCAGCCTGGGCTTCTAACCTAGCTGAAACACATCATAAGACCTTACAGACTATTCAAAACAAAGCCCTGAAGATCATTACAGGCTGCACAGCTACTGCACCCACAGATCACCTACATCAAGAAACCAAAATCCTCAAAGTCAAAGACCATCTGGACATGAGAGGCACTCAATTCCTGGCAGCAGCCTCCACGAACCAAGACCACCCACTAAACTACATGGCAACACACCCACAGACACCAAGAAATATCAAAACAACACCCAGCACACGGTATCACACACAATTATTGTCCTCTCTCCCTCCCTGCCCACCCCGAACCAACATCCAGAAGCACATCCATACTCATATCTCTCACCGATCCATCCACTCACTCACAGACAACACAGCTGCATGCACGACCTCCCGAAATCCATCCTTCCGAATCCTCCCTTCCTCGCGAGGACAGAGTCCACCTGGCCAGGCTGAGATGCGGACACCATCCAGCTCTCCTGAGCTATCAGAAGAGACTGGATGACTCCGTTGTCGACGCCTGCCCGGGATGTAACACTGCACCCCATACCATTAAACACATCACAGAAGACTGCATTTCACACAACCACTTACGCCAACAACACCATCTACACTCAATGAGAGCTCTGTGGGAAAGCCCGATCGTGGCCATGGCCTTTCTCAGGGACTCGGGGCTGTTCGGCCAGGCAGCTTAGGGAACAACAACAACAACAACAACGATAGGGCAGACTGGGAGGGTCTTCAAGGTTTCTTTATTGATATTCCCTGAATCTCTTTTTTTTCTAATGATGCACACTCCACCTTGAGCCACATACAAGATTTTGTAAAAATTGGAATGGAAACTTTTATTCCTCATCAAAAGTACAGTAAAAGATCTAATTCACCTAAATGGTTTGACCATAATTGTGCTAGAGTAACTGAACAAAAAGCAATAGCCTACAATGCATACACAAGATCAAAAACTCATGAAGCCTTTAATTACTTTAGAAACATCAGAAATCATGCCAAAACTGTATTAAACCTAACTAAATCAAACTTTCTCCACAAGCAGGCAAATAAACTTCTAGATAATCCAAATGATAACAAAATATTTTGGTCTACTCTTAACTCATTAAATCCAACTTCACTACTGCTTCATCCATTCCACCATTAAAATCTCCGACTGGCAATCTTGTAAGTGACCCACGAGGTAAAGCTAACCTTCTTGCGGATATTTTCTCCACCAGCTCAACCTTAGATGAAATAAATCAAGATGTCCCTGTACTTAATTTTAATTCGCCTGAAATTCCCTCACTTAAGATCCACACCAGACATGTCAAAACTATTTTGCAGAATCTCTCAGTAGATAAGGCTCCTGGTCCAGATGAAATTCCTCCAATAGTACTTAAGAATTGCTCCTTGGTGCTCGCTCCTGTATTGGCAAAAATTTTCCGTCTGTGTACTCATACCTCATGCTTCCCAGTACCCTGGAAAGAAGCAAACATCCATCCAGTTCCTAAAAAAGGTGCCTCTTCAGATCCATCAAACTACAGACCAATAGCTATAACTTCCACTCTTGGTAAAGTCTTTGAAATTATATTAAATAATCACATAATTAAGTATCTTGAGAATAATAAATTAATCAGTGATAGGCAATATGGTTTTAGACGATGTCGATCAACTGCAGACATGCTTTGCCTTCTTACGCATCAAATCAACCAAGCTACAGACCAACATGGTGAAACACATACAATAGCACTGGATATATCAAAGGCATTTGATAGAGTCTGGCATCAATCCTTATTGTCGAAGATGTCACACTACGGCCTTGCATCATTAGTTCCACTAATTTCTCTTATCTTCATAACAGAAAAATATGTGTAATGGTAGATGGCCTTTATTCTCAATTTCACTCAATAAATGCTGGTGTTCCCCAGGGATCAGTTTTGGCCCCAATTCTGTTCCTCATTCATATCAATGATCTCATATCTACCACTCATAATCCAATACATTCCTACGCAGATGACTCAACACTCCACAGTTCCTTCACATTTACCAATTCTTTCACCCAACCCGATCTTATAAATTCAAAAATAAACACTGCAATTTCTCTGAACCAGGACCTTTCTAGAATTGATGGATGGGGACAAAAGAATCTAGTTTCCTTTAATGCACAGAAAACCAAATACATTCAATTTTCTAACCGACAGAATCTCACTGACTCCCTTATATTTTGTAATTATGTAAATATTCCCACTTCCCCTAGTATTGACATTCTCGGTGTAGCATTAACTACTAACTTGAGCTGGACACATTATGTTAGAAGCATTGCTAAGAATGCCTCTAAAAAACTGGGACTCCTGTACAGAGTTGGAGAATTCTTCACTGACGAGCAGTTGGCCGTGATATATAAAAGTCATGTGCGTTCTCAGATGGATTACTGTTCACCTCTGTGGGGTGGAAGTGGAGTGGTTGCATTGAGGCAGTTGGACAAAATTCAAAATAAAGCTATTAGATTAATCAATAACACTGCAATCACACAGGACCTTCCTACATTATCCATACGAAGAAACGTTGCATCCCTTGCATTATTCTACAGATATTTTCACAGCAATTGTTCCGAGGAACTTGCTTCAATTGTGCCGCCTCTCCACATCTTTCCCGTAGAACTAGGGCAGCTGAGAGCGCCCATGAATTTACACTTTCTCCTCCACAATGCAGAACTTCTGCTTATCAGAATTAATTTATCCCCAGAGCTACTACTCTTTGGAATTCACTTCCCTCTAATTGCTTTCCACAAACTTACAATCTACAAATGTTTAAATCCAGTTGTTACAAACATTTTATGAATGGAGGATGCCTTTAGGCACATGGACCTTTTTGTTTTATCTGCGTCTTTCCTTCCTCCGTTCATTGTCTCTTTAAAAAAAATAAAAAAATAAATGTCCTTAAACTTTCGTGTAGGTGCAAACACAATCTCCCTGGCAGTACGTGAGACATGCGAGGCTATAATCCAGGAGTATATGGAAGAGGTTATAGTGTGCCCATCAACACCCGAAGGTTGGAAACAGGTTGCCAAGGGTTTCGAAAAGAGGTGGAACTTCCGGCACACCATAGGGGCAATCGATGGCAAGCACATAGCCATACAACCACCAGGAAACTGCGGCTCCCTCTACTACAACTACAAACATTACCACTCCATTGTTCTCCTGGCAGTGGTTGATCACCTGGGCAAGTTTATGTACGTGGACGTGGGAGCGAACGGTTCCGCATCTGATGGTGGCATCTTCCAGGTGAGTGACATCCGGCAGGCCCTGGAGGACGGTGCCGCAGGCTTGCCGGAAGCAGAGCCATATCCCGGAGAGGACCGTCCAGTGCCCTACTTCCTCGTTGTGGATGACGCATTCCCCATGAGGGAATGGTTACAGAAACCCTACCCTCACAGAGGACTGGATGAAACCAAGAGAAACTACAACTACAGACTCTCCTGGGCCAGGAGGCAGGTGGAGAATGCCTTCGGTATGCTGGCAAACCGCTTCAGGTGTCTACTCACAACCATGAACATTCACCCCAGCACCGTGGAGAAGGTAGTCATCGCCTCATGTATACTCCACAACCTCCTCATAGGCAAACAGCAAGGGCAACAAGGACAAGCATCTCAGCGTCAGGAGAACATGGAACAAGGTGACTGGACCAGGGACCCCTTGGATGGACTACAACCACTGCAGCGGCAGAGGGGACCAGCTACTGCCAAACTACACCGGGACTACTTGGCAGAGTACTACAGCCGGCCAGAACAGCGCCTGCCCTGGCAGGTACCTCTAAACTGAACAGGTAAGTTGTCATTACAATGATTCCCCAAAAATCAATGCCCTACCTAAATAATTTATATGACACCTTATTAGACTGTGATTATTACCCAATTATCCAGGTCACATTTATAGTTCATTTGCAACTTTCATATATCAAATTGACATGATTATAAATGTTAATAATATAGTTTCGTATCATGTCTAGAATATTTCTTATAATAAAGAGTTTATCATTACAACACGCCAAGCTTATTCATTTAGCACCTCAATATTGTTTTATGAGTTTAGTCAACAAACAATAATCTCTTGTATAATTATATATTATTCGTGTTGTAAAACGTCAAGCTTTTAAGTTAATTTATCCCATCATTATTGTATATATTACGTATCACATTTTAAAGCTAAACTCTTGTGTTCTTGATACAAATATTAATGTCCTGCATTCATCATCCCATAATGTATTCATTGTTTTGTGTCATATAAACATATTTATGTAGTCATTATATTTTATAAAAAGGAAAAGTACAACCAACATAATATACACATTATATTATTATTACATCAATACAAAAATATTTGACAAAGTTGCTTCCTGAGGTTACACACTAATGATATAGTATATAGTACCTAGCATAATATTTTGTACTTATCAATATCATGATTAAATTGTTTCCCCCAACCTGCCCCCACAAAAGTAATGAGTAATAAGAACAAGTTATTAAACATAATAATTGGTATGTAGAAATAGCTAAAGGTGTCAATAGTAATTTGGTATTACCTGATCTTGCCAATAAGGGACAAGGTCAAGTTACACCAAAGTAATATAGACACCTTTAGGATCTCAAAAGCCAGACATTGTTATACTACCTAGCAAAATATTTGGTACATATCAATATCACGATTCCGCGTGCCACGTGTACCACCCGATACAGACAAGATGCTTCTGCTGATGTTCGGGGTAAATTCCAGTCTTTATCGTCTCTCATTCCTGTCATACGAGTTATGTTCTTCCCAAAATCTTCAATAGACTCGCTTGATCATGCCTTATTCCTCTGTTTATCGGGGGAATGTCATCTTTTATTCGAATATATCGTCTCTCATTCGGTTGTTATTATGGTTAATGTCGCCTTATATTCATACAAATCGGGTTAATGTCTGCTTATGTTCGGCTAGATCGAGTTAACTTCGTCAATGAAAATAACAGACGAACAACGGCCGAAACGAAATAACGTGACCCGAATGAAAGCCGAACATAACCAGAATGAGAACCGACAAAGTTTTAACGGTTTTTACACACGAATATCGGCTAGAAGTTAACGCATGCACTAACTTCTGGCCGAACCCCAGGATGTTCGGCTGCACCCCTGAACATCCCCGGAGCTTCCCCCGAATCAACGAGAACATTGGCCGAATTTACCCGAATTTACCCGAACATTTGAAAATTTGAGTTCTGTATGACGCGGCCTTTACGCATATACAGTAGGGACAATACACAATTATTACACTACAATACAGATATAGGCACAATACAATACAGGTTTATGATATTCAAGGGCAAGCCATTTGATATGTAATGTTGGTTCAGGATATTTATAAACCTGCTATGATTTTATCCTCTGACGCAGAATGGATAATCATATCTGTAAATACATAACGGGTCTATTTTAACTTCTTGACGATCTAAGATTCATTTTGGCTATCTTTAAACGATTTCATGCTGATTGGGAAGGGTATATGGAAGTCAGAGGGTAGATTGGGACAGTTTTTACCATTTTAACTCGCACAGATCCTTCCTAAACTGCACAAAATCGTCTAATTATAGCCAGAAAAACTATCAATATGCGTCATGATCCTCAAAGGGTTAATGTGAGGGTATTTGAACACAGCAAAAATATTCCTTAGAAGATCTGATTTCGGATTTCTTGCCTGTTTTCTGGCTATCATTAGGCGTTTTTATTCAAATTAGAAAGGGTATATGGCATTCAGAGGATAAAATGAGATAGTCTTTACCCTTTCAATGTCCACAGATACTTCCCAAGCTGTGTGAAATCGTCTACTGAGAGCCAGTATAAACTGTCGCAATGCGCTACAATCTTCAAAGGGTTAAATAGATAGATGGACAGATGGATGGATAGATAGTTATAGTAGATAGACTTACTAATAGAAATAAACAGAGATATGAAAATGATGAACCAGACTATAAATGTATACAATACTGACAGATGGCCTGGCTCTAACGGTGATCAATAAATATATTCATAGTAGGGAGAGAGAGAAAGAGAGAGATAGAGTGGTGACGAAGGAATCCTGGTCATATATCTTACTTTTTGCCACTCTCTCTCACTCTCTCTTTTCTCTCTCTTTTACACACACTCTGCGAGAGGATTCAACCAGGCAGACTCACTTTATCACACCATTATGGAGACAATAATATGTGCATGAGTTGATTTACACACTGTAGAGTAAACACACACACACACACTAACATATACACACACAAACACACACTCACACACACACCTCTGTTCACCTAGCAGTATAAATAGGAACCTGGTATAAGTGGACGAAGTTGTGACGTCCCATCTTGGGTTGGTGATCGGTTACAAGGTGAGATGGGTATCGTACTGGTCAACCTAAGCTACTGGTCAACCTAAGCCTTAGGGTGAGACTGGTACCGTAGTGAGAATGGTACCGTACAGATTAACCCTAAGCCTTCGTTTCCAGATGTCGCCAATTGGCTAAAATACAGACTACACATACATCCACAGCCATTCCAACGATACATAAACACTTAACATGCATTTCACGCAATTCATTCCCAGTTAAGGAGGCGCGATAATAATGAGCTTAGCTCGCATTGCGTGGATTCCCCTTGACGAACAACCAAGTGAATACATACACACAACAATCACACAATATATTATTATTTGCATTTATATGTACCGATCAATTCTGCGTAAACAGAATGGTATAAATCCCCTAAGTATACCGAACCAAGGCGACTCAGCTTGTCTGTCTGTCTGTCTGTCTGTCTGTCTGTTTGTCCAATATCTCCTAGGGATTTTATTGGATGTTTCACGAAATGGTTAGAGACGAATTTAGATAGTCCGTGCAGATGTCTGTCAAAAAGGGATATTGATCATACTTAACCCCTTCTGTACCGGGCGTCTTTTAAAGTATATTCTAACTATATTTAGACGATTTTGGGCAGTTTAAGAAGGATCTGTGGTAATAAAAATGGTTAAGTAAGATAGTTCGAAGCCTGTTAATTGCTGGAGGCCCTTTTTAAAAGGAATACAATCGTCTAATGATAGCCAGAATAAAGGAAACAAGACGTCACCGGTACAGAAGGAGTTAAAGGATAAGGTCAATCATAAAGGTCAAAGATAAAGGTAACTTTTTAACTTTTAACTATTCTTTCAATTTTCACCACATTGACAATACTAGCTGCTATATACTGTGTGTGACAGATACACTGAGCAACTTTCAACTGAATATTCCTAAGGTTAAGATGAAAGGTCAAGGTCAAAGGTCAAAATCAGATTTATTATTATTACTTCTAAATTAACGGATAGATTTTCGCCAAACGTTGCAGAACTATCTAAAACACCTATACAAAGGTTAACAAATACAAAACTAAAGTATTACTATTAGTTGAAGGTCAAATGTTAAGGTCAATATAGTAACTTCTTTATGGTGCATTCAAATTTCACCAAATTCACTGAAGTGGTTGACCCTGGTATAAAATGATGACTGCAAATTACCAGACACATTCCGCAAAGGTTAAGAGAGAAGTCAAAGGTCAATAATTTCAAATATTCTCATAATTGCTCCTAAACTAATCACTAATTGTTAATGCAAATGTAAATGCATACTTGATTTGTTAATGAAATGATCATGCAATAACAACAATTCTTATCTTAATTATCAAGGTCACAGGTCAGGATCAAAGTTCAGTCATTAAAACTGGTGTTAGATTTATTAATATTTCACCAATGTCGCTCTCCTAGGTTTATATAACATTTGTATTGAATAAACACCACACATATTTCAAATGTCAAAGTCAAGGATAAAGGTTAAATTATATATTTTAGTATTCTAAACCAATGGATAGATGTTCGCCAAACATTGCAGATATATATATAATACCTATACAGAGGTTAGCAATTACAAAAATATAGATGATTACAGGAAGGTCAATGTCATAGATCAATGTCAAATTTTAATTTCAATATCTAACTTCTTTATGTTTCATTCAAATGTCACCAAATTCGCTGAAATGGTTGACCATGGTAGGCCTATACAACATTATGAAAACTGCAAATGTTTAGACACAGTCCACAAAGGTCAATAAAGGTCAGAGGTTAATTCCATTATAATCAACGTTGCATAATTTTCTAATGTACCTATACAAAAGTCAACAAATAAAAATTAATAATTTTACTATAAGTGCTAAGTTTTAAATATAAGGTCTAATTTTAGGTCAATTCTTTAATTTCTTTAAGGTATATTCAAATAATACCAAAGTTGTTTAAATGGTGGACCTTGGTAAACAAAAATGGGTAATTGCAGATTATCAGACACATTCCAAAAATATCAAGATCAAGGTCAAAGGTCACTTCCAATTATATTCATAATTTCTACCTACTCAACAACTTTTCATCAAAATATACAAACCAACTTCAATTGTAAAGGAAATTATCATGCAATATCGATTTCCTCTCTTAAAGGTCAAGGTCGCAAGTCAAGGTCAAAGTTCAGTTATTAAAACTGGTGTTAGAAATAAACTAACTTACCAATATTGCTCTCATAGATGTTTGTTTATAAAGATATTTCATTCACACACACCACAACTATATTTTAAATTTCAAGGTGAAAGGTCGAGGAAAAAAGTAAAACATAGATTAACCTCTGTTACTCCTATAGGTCCAGCAAAAGTAACCAATAATTATGCACTACATAAAACTTGTTCTATATTTGTTAATAAAATGATCACTAAATATACCTGTAAAGAAATATTCCTACTATTAGGCCCACACAAAAGTTCAAGGTCAAAGTTCAATTACTACAGATTTGTTTAAATTTATATTTAAATGTACTCATCGTAATATCTATCTATCTATATTAGGGTGTACCATTTTTTTTTTTACTTCCCAAAGTTTGTCATGCACACCCCCATAATTTGTTCCACTTGTGAAAACATGGCAGCAAGATGAATTTAATTAGTGTTCTTCAATTGTAAGGGTCCCCTCAAACCATGTGTTACTATTGCTGAACGGCTACTCTCTACCTTATAGTAGTTGTATCACAATTCTGTTCAAGTTATGGATACAAAACATCAGGAGACTGTGTGGTTGGTAGGGGTGGTGCGAAATGAAGCCCTAGAAATGCTGTCTCAACTCCCGACAATGGGAGATGTTCTTCGACGTATGTCATTCTTCACTCGGTAGAAGAAAACGTCCGCGGCGGAAGCTGCCAATGTGGTAGTTGATGAGGTATTGGCGATGTGGGTTCGGATATCTATTCCAACTTTCCACAATCCCAAGTGTGTCGAGAGAATCAAGGCCCTCTCCACGGACTATGAGAAGGTTGCCAGAAACCGAAGCCGTGGGGGAGAGAAGCAACTGGAGTGGGAAAAGGGATTCCAAGCCAACCTGAAACACTTTTCGATACAGCTCATGCCAACACCATGACACTCATCAAAGTACCCACAGATCGAGACTTTCTGAATGACCAGCGAACAGTGCGGATGATGTACATCGGAGGGGAGGACATGGAGTTTGCTCGTAGGACAGTGGACCGGGAGAAACGCCGAGCAGCTGAAGAGGAGAGGGAGAAGAAAAGCCGTGAAGAGATGGACTTGCTGCAAGCAAAAGGAACAGTGGAAAATGTGTCTTCTTCTTTGGAGTCCATGGGTGAAGAATCCAATGATGATGTCCAATATTCCGCTCCTGGTCCTTCGGCTCCTCAATCCGCTCCTGAGGACGACCAAATGTCAGCAAGGAGGATCATTCAAGATCCCAATTTTGCTGCAGCCCTGGATCAAACTGGAACCTCAGTATGCCAAGCAATTCACATTGTGGCTCCAGCACTCGCTGCTGCGGGAGTTAAGTTATCCTCAATCACCTTGTTCAAATCAAGTCTTCACCGTTCATGGCAGAAACCCAGGAAGGACTTGGCAGTTGGAATCAAGGCCGGGTTCAATCCTGATATGCTGCTTGTCGTCCACTTTGATGGCAAACTCCTCCCCGATTCAAATGGAGGGAGATCGGATCGCTTACCAGTGCTGGTTAGTGGGAAGAATCTTGAGAAATTGTGGGTGATTCTAAAAATCCCTGACGGCACAGGACACCGGATGGCTGGAGCTGTTCTGAAGGTGCTGGACTATTGGCCGCAAGTTCAACCATGGATTGCCGGTCTCTGCTTCGATACAACAGCAGCGAATACCGGTATTCACAGCAGCGCTTGCACAATTATCCAGGACCAATTGGACCGTTGCATTCTTTTCATGGCTTGCAGACACCACATGATGGAATTGGTAATCACCGCAGTCTTTGGCCTATTCTTCAGGTCTTCTGGCCCTGAAATTGCGCTGTTCGCTCGCTTCAAATCCCAATGGAAGCCCATCAACCAGAAGCAGACTTCTCCGTTCGACGGTGATGGCCCAAGCGACATCCTTTCGGAATGGGTGGCGTTGAAAAAAGAGCAGATTGTCCACTTCATTGAAGAACAGCTTGAAGGTCGCCATCCAAGAGATGATTACCGGGAGTTCCTGACCCTCGTTCTGGTCTGCCTCGATGGTCATGGCAAATGAGATCTCCGGTACAATCGTCCTGGAGCATACCACCGGGCCAGGTGGATGGCCAAAGGCATTTACTGTCTCAAGATGTTCATCTTCCGAAGCCAATTCCACCTGACCGCTCACAAGGTTCGATCACTACGCAGGATAAACGTCTTTGCCGTCTCCATCTACCACCAGAGGTGGTTCGAAGCTCCATTGACGGCGGACGCACCAGTCAATGACCTGGAGTTGTTGGAGGACCTAGAGAGGCACCAGGCGGTGGATCATGATGGAGGTACCGCCGCATTGAAGAAATTCAGAGGCCACCTCTGGTACCTAAGCGAAGATTTAGCCGGATTCGCTATGTTCTCCTCCAAAACCATCGATGCAGAGAAGATGGCCATGCTCCAAAACCTGCACAAAAAGACCAAAAACCCAAAAGATCTGCGTTGGCTGGAGGGAAAGAGGGCCTTGTCCGTGATACGATCGTATTTGAGCACCTTGGTCACGAAAAGGACTCAAACCTTTTTAATTACCTGAAGATGCCAGTTTCAAACAAAAATAAAAGATCTTGAAGGATGTGCACCATCGTTGAAGTCTGTGAACGACGTGGCAAACGGGCGGTGAAACTGGCTGAGGATTTCAACGACAGCCTGACAAAAAACAAGGAACGGCAGCTCGTGTACCAAGTCGTCGAATACCACCGCCAGCAGTTCCCCTCAGCAGACAAAATGATCCTATGTCCTCCAAAATGAAATGTGCCATTAGGAAGAATTTCCATTATATTTATTAATTTGCTTTTAGAAAGAATTTCCATTTCCTATATTTAGCCATTAGAAAGAATTTACATTGTGTAGTGACTAGCGTGATTGGACTTCCACCCAGAAGGCCCAGGATCGCACCCACGCTCGACGCACTAAAGGTTTTTCACAAGCAGTGAGTCGTTACTGCCCCTCATGAGCAAAGGGATGGGGTAGTAGTACAGGACCCCAATGGATATACACCTAATCGGCCTTATTGGTCTATCCTTAGCTGGCTTAGCATGTGCTAGCTTTAAGAACTATTATTATCATTATCATTATTATTATTAATGCTGAGCATTTCCATTTTTTCATATAGGGTCGAATAAACAAGGTCGATGAGGAGACCCTTCCCCTCCTAATAGGTCAATGAAACTTCGCCCATGTTTTTCTTTCTTCAAGTGTAATTAAATAAATGGGTGTGCGATTTGATTCTTGCAATTTGTTGTTTTCCCCATGTGAGGCTGGGACACCCTCTCTCTCTCTCTCTCTCTTTCTATACATATATACTGTATAATTTATGTATATATATATATATATATATATTTTGTTTTCTATATTTTAACTACTTTCTCTCTGGCATAGGCTCATAGCCTTTACACAACAACCGCTGAACACAGTGAGGCCCGTGAGGTCTTGCTCCAGTCTAGGAAGTGAGACATGCGAAGCTTCACGGCTCGAAGCAACTCCATCTCTGAAGCCTCCTCGCCTCTGCGCTTCACAGTCTCACCCCACAGACTCAGACACTCACTCTCAGAACGCCACCTATTGAGCAATTAACTCACTAGGCATAGCCCCCCTGTAGCGCTGTAGCATATTTTTGAATAGGGGAATATTCATACAATGCTATTTAATCAGGTAACAATGAGGGTGTTTTTTTTGGCATTTCGGTGTGCTGTGGTAATGTACTGATACTAGGTTCAGCACAAATTCCATCCCAATAATATCTTTCCACTGACATATTGGGATTCGAACCAGGGTCCATTGGATTACCAGTCTAGTGGCAAGACCACTCTGCCACACCTCCCTTATGTATATATATTTATATATATATATATATATATATATATATATATATATATATATATATATATATATATATACTGTATATGTGCTGTATATATATATATATTTAATTTATGAATTCTAGGTCGCAGAGTTGGGTATGCAGTTGTTTATATATAATTCATGTTTGTATTTGTTTGTTTTTTGTAATTGCGAAAACTGCACATCTACTTTATTATTATTACAAGAAACACAGACTCGGATAGGATAATATAGTGTATGTACACCCAGAAGTGAAAGTCCTTGCATAGGGTTTACCCCCTACTCCTACTACCCCAGAAGGTAGGAACGGGGTGGGCCCTGCCCAGTCCCCCTTACTATTCATACCCCAGGCAGAAGGGACGGGGTGGTGCCAGTCTGTCACCCCTTCCTTACCCTCCCCACCCATGAAGAGAACAAACTACCGTCCCCCCCCCCCCCCCCCCCTCAAGCACACTTAAACCCCACCCCAATGCCAGACAGGAGGTTGACACACACACACACCATTATCAATTTCATAAGTAATGGTATCGTGTTTACCTTCATTAATTTACCCTCTGACGGTTTTGACACATTTTGATTGTTTATCCTGGCTATAATTAGACGAATAATTACAGCTTAGGAAGGACCAATGTGAAATAATGTCCTAATCTGAATTAAATCGTCTAATAATAGCCATAAAGCAAAAAGGAAGAGTGTCATCGATTCTCAGAGGTTTAATATATGTTTGGTTATACATGTATTATCATGTAGAAATTATACACAACAATACAATAGCTACTCGCTTTACATTTGACAGCATAACAATATGCCATGTTTGGTATTTGGTAGTATTATAAAGCAGTATAATCTAGTAATGAATTATTGTATTATATGGTGTCTCGGTGTATAACACCTATTGGAAAATATTATCAAGGAAGTGGGTTACTAAATATAGCAAACTGCATAGGCCTACAGTAAATATTTCGTGCATAACTTAATACTGTAAAATCACACACATATATATATATATATATATATACTATATATATATACTGTATAATGTATATATATACTGTATATATACAATATACATATATGAGATATATATATATATATATATATATATATATATATATATATATATATATATATATATATATATATATATATATATTTATATATATATACTATATATATATACTGTATATATATATAACAGATATGATAACATAATTTATAAATATTATATCACTGTAATAAGCAGCAGTAAGCAAATGGTAGACATATCTCACGTCGGATATATATATATATATATATATATATATATATATATATATATATATATATATATATATTGAACAATTAATTAACATCGAGGCAAACATTTGTGGTAAAGCATTTCCCTCATGAGTTATTGGTATATTTAGAGTAGCTGGTAACCGTGTTTAAACTTTGATACTAAATGCGTCTCTATTCATGGTGTTCTAAAGCTGATTTTCCTGTGTCGACTGCTAAATTATCACCTTTCCTCCCCCTAACTACATACTTGCATAGTTTGAGTCTCGTTTAACCCTTATTCCTTTCTGACATTAGGCTGAGATTAGTATGGATCTCCATATATAGTTATTTACCAACTCTTCTGCTACTACTGGAACACCACAGTTATTACAGTTCAGGCCTGCCAACATTATTCAGGATAAATCCTATGACCCTAACTATTCAGTTTCACTATTAATCTAATTTATTCTGATTAACTTGCACTAAAGATTAACGTTAATAATATATGTGTGCTAATGTAGAAGCAATACAAATAATAATTACAAAAGTAAATGACATAATCTGTTGGTATCCCTTAAGAACCGAGATAACATTTTCAGAGAGAGAGAGAGAGAGAAAGAGAGATTCTATAGCAGAAATTCGATAAGCATTTTCTTACCGATTACCTTGTATTTAATATTTGATAAAATATAACTGTGGATTTTAGGTAGGATAGATGGTGAATAGCTATGACTGAACTTTTATTTCGTATTTGCATACGTATGCATGGAGCATCGGCATGCTTCAAAATAACACTCTTGTCTTCTTTTTGGAGCTTCATTTGGATTTCCACATCAAGACAGAAGTGATTTGATACTACACATTATGACATTTCTTCACTCCGACTTCAGTGCCCGAAAAGGTAAGACTCACATTTTTGCAAGAGGAATTTTGTTTCATGGTTTAATAGTGTCATTCTAAGAACGCTTACATAAATTTTAAGGAATTGTAGAGATGTTCCGATTGTTAAAGATTATTCTAGATACTTCAACATATGTTTTCTAGTAACCTAATAACCTCAATTAAATTATAGGTAATTTGGATGTTTTATATATATTTTTATGTATAATTAAAATATTTATATATGAATTATTTAATTAATTAATTTATATGCTTTGTAGCTCCCCGTAAAAATGATGAAGTACTGTAATTACCGTGTCTGTGTGTGTCTGTCCACACACATGACAGACACACGCTACGCACATGGGCTAATAGACCAGAGGTGATAACATAGAGGGCTATTATGGTTAGCTCGCATCAAGGTGGGCAAATTAGTGATAATGATGGTGATTACGTAGCCTAGGGGCGCCCCGGTGTAGTATTGTAAAGACCCTGTATGTCTGTCTCTCATATATCACAGTGGTGATGATGTGTGGAGTTTCCAGGTGTGTGGCCCACACGCTGCAGTAGTGATGACCGTGTCTATCTTGAGTTCAGTTATGGGTAGCGCCAGCAAACTTGGCAATAATATTGACCCCTTAACTACTTATAACTCGAAATTAATACAAACAATCGGGGTGACGTTCTTATAATTTGGGAAGAGTCCACCAGGAAATAGGTGTGGATATTTACAGCTAGTTTGTTCTAGGCACTTTTGAGTTACAGAGAGTTCAGGGATCAAGATTATAGTAAAGTTCGTTGGCGCTACCTATAGTTACTTGTATCTTAACCAAATTAAAGGTAATCTAGAGTTTTTGTTTGTTACGAAGCCCCTTAAGGGGTGGTACACTATTTTAATCACCATATCTGTATGTCTGTCTCTGTGTAACCGCGGTCTGTGTGTGTGGCAAACACATCACACACGTGATGATGATGGTGTGTCTCTCTTTAGTTCACAGTTACTTATCATCATTTAATTTCATGATAAATACTATACTGTATACTGTATATTACTTAAGTAGATGGAGTCACTCTAAACTCGATACCAATCTTCTTCCGGGTGAACTGTGGTATGATAGTGATGGTGGTGATTACGTTGCCCCCCCCCCCCACCCGTAGGGGAGGTGTAGTAATGTAAAAGTGTTTGTTATATCTGTGTATAAGTGTGTGCCCTGTAGGGGCACCAGAACGCAGTAATGATGATGGCAATTATGGTAGTAGTAGTGATGGTGATGATTGTGGTAGTTGTGATGATCTGAAGTGATTATGATAGTACTTATGGTAGTAGTAATGGTGGGAGTAGTTATGATTTGCAGTGATGATGGTGATTATGGTAGCAGTACTGATGGTGGTGGTGATTACATTTCTATTTTTTCTGTGTGGATGAGGGAGACAAAAGGCAAAACTGCCTGTGACGAGTGCCTCCCCCAGAGGTGAAAGAGTGACTGCAAAAATCAAGGAATGTTCTAGCCATGATATCTGGACACACGGAGTTTGAAGCAGTTCATGTCATAGGATGAGGGAAAGATGGATTCAGGGAAAGTTCCAGAGCTCCACTGTTAAATAGAAGAAAGATTGGGAGTATCGTTTCACTCTTGATTTGGAGAGTTGCACAGAGTAGGGGTGGGATTGTGTTACAAGACGGGCACTACGTACTCTACGTAGAGGAAGTGATATATACTGGAAGAGCTCTGAGGAACGCTGATTATTGTAGTAGCGATATAATAGCGAGAGAGATGCAACATTGCGGCGAAGAGAGAGCTTACAGAGATTGTAGTAATAGTTGTGATTATTATGGTGTGTAGCGATGATGATGGTTATTAATGATAGTAGTAGTGATGGGGGTGGTGATCGTGGTAGTAGGCTAGTTGTGATGGTGATGATATATTGAGATGGTGTACTGTGTGCATGTCTTCCGAAGGAACATGCATCTCGCAGTATTGATGTCAACCTCTTATCTACCGGCAACATCCTTTCCACTTTATTTTGGTTACGATTAGACGATTATATTCAGTTTTAAAAGGGCCTCCAGGAAATAGCAGGCGTCGAACTATCTCACTTAACCCTTTGTACTGTCACAGATCCTTCTTAAGCAGCACAAAATAATCTAAATATAGCTGGAATAAAATATAAAACACGTCGTCGGTACAGAAGGGGTTAATGGTGATTATTGTAGTAGTTGTGATGGGGGTAGTAGTGATGATGCTGGCAGTAGTAGTGATGGCAACATTAATTGTAGTGATAATGGTGTTCTTAGAAGTGATGGTGACAGTAATAGTGATGATGGTGATCGTAGTAGTGATGATGGTGACAGTATTAGTGATGACGGTGACAGTATTAGTGATGATGGTGATCATAGCATTGATGATGCCGATAGAAGTAGTGGTGATGGTAATGATATTGGTGACTGTAATAGTGATGTTGATGAGAGTATTGGTGATATTCGTAAAGAGCCCCCCAAAATTTGTATTGGTCTCGTACAGTATGGCGGGAGCAAAGTCTGCTTCATCCGATTGCCTTGTTTTTAAATTGTTCTACACTTTATGTATCCTTATTAATTATCATAATGCTAATTAACTTAAATGATAATGAACTGCTAACATTAATACACATATTTGTAGTTTCAGACATGGGTGGAAGGGGACGTGGTCGGCGACGTTACACACCACATGAGCTAATAGACCAGAGGTGATAGCACAGAGGGCTATGATAGTTGGCATGCATCAGGGGGGACAAACTATATCTGCTGCAGCGCGTCAAATGGGCGTCTCTCGAAATACAGCCAAATCTTGGATACATCGTTTCGAGCGTGAAGGCCACGTTCAGACAAGACCAAGGTCGGGTCGTCCAAGAGTTCTTTCAGAAGAAGATGATAGAAGGATACTGGAGGAAGTGAGCAGTCACCCTAAATCGAGTGTTAAGGGTCTGACAAGACAAATGAACCTGCCATGTCATCCCTCCACTACACGGAGCCACATCAAGGAAGGTGGCATAGACTGATATGTGCCAGCAGTGAAGGAGACTCTGACTGAAAGAAATAGAGAAGGAAGGCTAAGATTCGTCTAAGAGTATATTGATCATGGTATACATTTTTGGAGGAAGGTTATATTCAGTGATGAACAAACCTTTACATCTGTGAAATCACCTGAACGCGTGTGCTGGAGACCTCGAAACACCCGTTATGAGCATGAACATATCTCGGAACGCACAAGAAGTGGAAGAATATCTGTGTCCTTGCACTGCTGGATGTGGTATGGCGGACCAGGAGAGTTGGTGACCATTGAAGGTCAATTGACCAGTGAAGAGTATATCAACATCTTGGACACCTCACTCTTGCCTTCAGTTAGAATGTATGCCATACCTGACCCGGACCCTATCTATTTCGTGCAGGACAGATCCCCAATCCATACCAGCCGAGCAGTGAGAGATTGGTTTGCTCGCCACACTGAGATCATCGTGATTGACTGGCCATCCAAAGGATGTGATTGCAACCCCATAGAAAACCTATGGGGGATAATGGTGAATGAGTGGAGGGTAGAGGAGATAACTAGACAATCCGTCGAAAGGAAAGCTCGAGAAGTATGGGAGGGATTGAGGCGCACTCCTGATCTATGTAGCAAATTAGTTGATAGTATGCAGACTCGACTGGCAAATGTGATAGAGGCAGAAGGAGGGTGGACGAGATATTAGGTAGGGTATACATACATGTGTACTCTGCTGTATGATTATATATTTTATCATTATATATACTTGGACAACTTAAAAAGAAAAATAATTAATCAAAGGATGTAATACTGTATGTTGTATGATATACTTACACAATTGTAAACATAAAAGTGTATTTATGTTGATATGTATATCCCTTTATATCCTCTACATAAACATAAATTATACTGTAAATATGTTGAATAAATAGGAAATAATGTTATCTGCATTCCATTTTGTAGTTCAGGAATTGTAGATGGGATTGAATGGCTAAAATATATTATCATAATGTCTATTTCAAGAAGACAAAAAAAAATAAAAATAAAAATATATATACTGTATAATTATATATATATAAATATAAATAAAAAAAATCCAATACCACAAGCACATATTACCACTAATACACTCATCGTTCCAAATTAAAAGCGATTATGAGAATTATGTATTTAATCATATAGATGACATATACTCGAAAAAGTTCAGTATAATTAAGACAACACTAGAGTGCTTCGTTAATATCGTATCTGTGAGACTGGTTGGGAAGTGAGTTTTCAATAATTTCACTATCAGTTGCTACGCGGATATAATGCTCTTCTGATTATGATATATCCGCGAAAAGATAAGTAGATATCTAGTTTGTTATAAAGTTATGACATACCTCGTTGAAGTCTGTAAAACTGTCTTCATAGCGTAATGCATAAATGCACTGAATTTTGGTGTGAGCATCCTAGGTTCGAATCCCTGGACTGTCACATGTATTTTTTGATTTCATGATTTGAGTTTAGAAGTAAAGTTGGTTGGTGTAAAACACATATGAAATACCTTTTTGATAGACACCTCCCCCCACCCCCCTCCAAAAAAAGTGAATGACTGCAGTGACCATGGTACTACATTAAAATGGCAATTAATATATATATATATATATATATATATATATATATATATATATATATATATATATATATATATATATATATATATGTGTGTAAGAGAGAGAGAGAGAGAAAGTGTTAATATTCTCGAATATGCACCAAAAAGCCTAACCACTGATCGAACATTGAATGAATATACCACTTATAATCAATTAAGCAATCCATACAATATGTCTTTTAGTAAGTTCCAACATCTCTTCAGAGGTATTCAAACATTACAAGATTACCATTTCAATGTGCAAATCCATTAAATACCAATGCATATCGCGCGAATGGGTGAATACTATCGATCTATCTATCTATTGCCTGACGCTGTGATCCCCGAAGGGTTGGCCACGGGTGAATACAATCATTTGTAAAATAACTAGAAGGGGTGATGCTATTGGAAATTTAGATTATAAATACAAACATGATAGAATACTAATTACGTATAAATCATAAGTGTTTGTGTGTCAAGCTACGGATAGGTGACAAATAGTGTAAATGATCTTCATTCCGTAAAATCAGATAATTTATTGCAACATTGTTCTGGCATATATAGAATATATATAGATTACCAATTACTGACATGGTCTCGGCCTCGTTGCAAGGTTACTTTATTCTGTGTTCGTGGAAAACAATGGTTGTAATCGGCGGTTTCCTCCTGTGTGGGGTTGGGGTAGGGTGTGAGTGGGGGGACTGCTTGTTTAATCTCTCCATTATAGGGTAGGGGAAGGAAGGGGTGACGGACTGGCACCATCCTGTCCCTTCTACCTGGGGTAGGAGTAGTAAGGGGGACTGGGCCGGGCCCACCCCGTTCCTACCTTCTGGGGTAGTAGGAGTAGGGGGTAAACCCTATGCAGGGACTTTCACTTCTGGGTGTACATGAGTTAATACATTTACATTGACACGCACAGTCGCACACGGATATGATAATATATGTACCTGAGCTGACACCCACACACCCACACCGATGCAATGATATGCACATGAGCTGAGATAGAGAGTCACGTCAATACTCGGGATATCGTATGCACAGACGAGGAAATGGAGACTGGCAAGCTACTGATACAGTTACCAACCCATGTAGCTGGGACAAGTGCTGTGAGTAAGTGACAATATTCAATATTTCAAAGGTTTATATATAGTTTAAATAGTTTGTTTAAGTATTCGAAGTGGGATTTAACAATTCAATAGTTTTATCATTATTTACTTTGATGTTGATGATTGAGTGTATAAAATGAGGCAGTGAGCATTAGCTAATGTAAATCAATGAACCGATTTGTGTGCCTTAATCAAAGTTTCAATATATTTTGTCACTGCATCATAAGTGTTATCCCATATATTGCACAGTCATCCCATTGCATGACTGAACATGTAAACTGCAAACGTACGCACTCTTAGATAACCAGTATGGTTCATAGTTACTTGTACACGTCTGTGCATGAACACGGATGTATGTTTTATTATTCTCATATATATATATATATATATATATACTGTATAATACATAATTTATTAGTGGCCCCTCCATCCTTGATGATATTCCTATTAGTATAGTCAGTCCCCTTTCAAGCGCCCGCGGGTAGCCAGTTTGAATCGACCGCCGCGGGGAGAAAGAGTTCTACATCATAAGTGCAACGCTAATTCTCTTATGGAATCGTCTTATGATTGGGTACTCACTTTGAAAAAACTTTCGAAAAAATAAAAAATAAAAATAAACTTAAAATATGTTATATCTAATGCTTTCCATCTCGGTGAATTTCTTGCAGATTCTATTCCCGATGCTGCTCCCTGAGCTGCCATACTTCCTTCCATTCCCCGCGGCCGTACCGAGTGTTGGTGCGCAGCCTGTGCTCCCGCTTTATTCTTCATTCGCTCTCTTCTAATGAGTCCTTGCTCATTTGTATATATCTGAGTTGTATTGAACAGGTTTTAAATTAGCTAGTACAGGCTACTCCATTGGTACGCCCGCAGGAAGTGTTAAAATAGGGTACTATTGTACAGACGCCACCATCTCCCCCAGGATCAGCGTCTCATGTGTTAATGTTTTTTGTTTCTATGTGTCTTAGTTTTTGCTCATATCTACTAGTTAGGAGGCTACTATATCCGCAAGATTGTGCTTCAGACCGTCTCTATGAGGTAGTTGCATTATTGTTATTTTGAGCAGACGCTCTAGTTCAAGGGTTGCCACACGTGGTGCGGAACCTTCTAGTGTCCGAGCCTGTTTTTTCCCTATCTCGTGGGACCGTCGCCAGGGGCTTCTGCTGTGTCTTCAGGAGGGTCCTTCGCTTTGTGCAGCTGCTGTGTCTTTAGGAGGTAAGGTAACCAGGCAAAGATGATGATTACTATGAACCTAGTGGCCAGCCTCAGTATGGGTCTCCTTAGTGGGCTAGGGGTATTTTTCTATTAATACAAAATTTATTACTATTGTAGCCCTAAGATGTATCCCTTGTGCTGCATGTAGTGATTATTTTACATGTTAACAAGGACCCAGGAGACGTTCTGTTGGTGTGGGTTTTTTGGGGGTGTCTGTCTTTCACAGATATGGCAACACCCTTGATACTTTTGGTGGTTCTTATCGGCGGACTATTCGTTGTAGTCGCCTGTTTCTCGCCACGCAGACGAGGAGAACAAACCAATGATCCCCGGAGTGAGGTGCTGCACCACTTACCTCCCGGCGGAAATGCTAATTCCTAAGGGAAGAAGCTCGGCCCGCCAAGTGAACTCGCCCGACCGATAGCCTCACCCGGCATGACTTCTACGCCCAGCGCAACAGTCAAGTGTGACAATACTATCTATCTAGTCCAAATAGTAAATAAGATAGTTCAAGGCTAAAGTTTTAATAGGCCAGTGACACATGGTCACAGGTAAGCAGTTCAAACAAATTGAAAAACCAAAGTTATTCACTGTCAGGCCCAGCGGAAGGTTAGAGTAGCAGTGGCTATAGCTAATTTTCTGGCGAAATGGTTTTTGAATGCATGATCAGGGAAAGTGTTGCCATCAGCGACATGCAGTTTGGATTTATGCCGGGACGTGGCACAGCTGATGCTATCTTCATTCTTAGGCTTGGGGTAGGATGTGCAAAACCTCTCGGATTATCCTTATGAGCATTGATTCCTGGAAATGTTCTATTTCCAGATCGCGACACATAGTAGCAGCACAGGCGGCAGGTGAGGAGCCGATCACGGTGGGGGGGGTTTTGTCCTTATCCATCATGCTATTCACTCTATGCGCTACTCCTACCTGCTCTCTTTTACCAGTAATAGCACACAAACTATGTGTAAGGTGTGTAAAATGCCTTGACAGATCACGAGGCATTGGGTGTCTAAGAAATGCGCCGTGTGCTCAGAATTGCGGACGGCGCTATTCGAGAACAGAGATCATTCATGCCTAGTGGCATTAAAGGAGATTAAGAACTTGTATAATGTTTACACGAAAAACGTTGCCCATAAGGCCTTACAATGTGATGATGGAGAGCTTTGGGATTATCTGGTAATCAAATCTCCTAATTTAAAATTAACCCCGGCTAAGTCTACTCCTAAACCGAAAGCTAAATCTAAAGTAGTTTCTAAAGAGCTAGTGAGTAGTAGTGAGAGTAGCGACAACAGCAATGCGGCAACCCCCCCCCGGCCGCCCAAAGCGGAGACGTTCACCTTCACCCGGGACCCACTCTAGGTCGAGGTCGAGGTCTCCGTATAGATGGTCCCGTCAGTCTTCCGTCGAGACAACTAGGTCGCTGAAACGACGGAAAGAAGATTCAGTAACTTCAACTCCCAAATCAGTGACTGGACATTCTAGTGCCCACACGGATGAGACGGTGTCGCGGCGCCAGCCTCGGCAGGAGCTGCGGCCACTTTCCTCCGCCTCTACCTCCTCAGGGCCTAACGTCCAATCTGGCAGCGCGGAGGTAGGGACGGAGGGGACTGAGTCGAATCCCAGGGATGTACCCAGGGAATCTATAAGTGAATCACAAGACTTTACGTTTGCCATACCAAAACTAAACTTTAACGTACCAAGACAGGGGCCCCCAATAGGGTATCAGAGAGTATTAGCGGAACAGTACCGAGGTTGTTCAACTAGTACACATCATACCTATGTTAATTCTCAGGCGAGTGAGGTAATACCGGACTCTCAACCACCCGTTGATCAGTGTCTGGCGACAGTCAGAACCCTCACAGGTACAACCAATATTTCAGAATCTGGATATGGCGGAGGGACGTGATAATGTTGAGACAATCCCCTCGTCGGTCCCAGATTTGGTGTGGCCTTTAAACGAACAATCAGAACCAAGACAACAAACGCCGGAGATTTTAGAACTACCAGATGAGACAGAGGAGGTTAATCTGTCCTCGGCACAACTGAACCCTAATGAAGAAGGGTCGGAAGGTTCTGGGTCTTTGAGAGACTCTCATAGTAGGTGTGTCACAACAAACGATCTCAATGATTTATTACATAAGGTTATGCGTCAGTATATCCCTTCGTCTCAGGTACCTTCTACTACTACACCGGTAACTTCCCCGGTAGAGTCAACTGTGCGGCCATTAGAACCAACTGAGGTTAGGCCTCCCAATAGCTCTTTCCCTCCTATTAACGTCAATCCGGCGAATGTTACGGCAAGTGGCACAACAGAGCCCGCCTCGTTGACTACCACGAACGTCCGGGTTATCACGGACGTTACTCCTCCCCCACTCGATAGACTCCCGCACAGGAGAGGTCCTATGCCCCTCTTGTATGGGCCAGATTGTTCATGGGTACTGGCTATTGCCAAAAACCCGCATTTGGCACAAACGACTGTATCGGGGGAGCTTCCGGTCCCTAGTGACTGGACCATAGAAGTGAGTAGGAGTAAAAAGCTTAGAGCAAAAAATTTGCAAGGGCAAGTATTAGATGTTACAATTAAGGCTATACCTAATGTGTACTTCTCTGATTTTTTTGTTTACTCTTCTACGCCGACATTACCTCCCGCCTCAACTGCACGACTCTTTGCAGATTGGACACAATTTGACGGTGTGAATGATATTAAATCATTCAATTCACTGACGCCGGAATTGGATACAATTCCGGTGCTCGATCAGAGTCACAATCCAGTCCTGCAGGTGGGGCAGGTAGGTGTGGGCCCGTGGGTGGACTGGGAAGCTGAGGCGCAACAATTTCCAGCGACCATTACCCCTAAATCCTCCCACCAATTTCCGTAAGAAACCCACTCATGGATTTCATTACCCATTAATAAGGCAGGTGGGGTGTCTCCTGCACTGTTTGAATTCCTTTCGGCTCCCAAACTGTCTCTGTATGAACTACAGGATCCCTTTTCTACCCCACCTCCAGCCACCTAGACAGAGATTGCAAATTGCGTAATAAAGCATATAAACTTTTTTCACAATTCATCTTAAGTCGCCAAATTGCCCCATCCCTCACGAGGACTATCTCAGCCATTTCTGATCAGAATGTACGAAAGGCCACAGACTTATCCCAGCAGCTGCTATTACAAAATTCTATACAGTCCTTAGGTGATATCAGAATAGCCCTAATGGAGGCTGTTCGTGCACGCCAGGACTTAAGGGTGTATTTGGTCAAGAAGCTACCGGAAGACATTGGTCGCCGGGTAACTCTTTCCCCTGTATTAACTGCATCATTACTAAACACAGACACATGGAGGGCAGTTTTCAATATGGTAGATAGCTTGAAGATGAGTACCTCCCAGCCGAAGAAGGAGTATTTCAAGAAGCCATACCCCAAACCAAAAGGTGGAGGTAAGTCTCAATCTACCGGTGCTAAACAGTCATTTCGTGACCCCAAGTCTCCCCAACAGCAGGGAGGTACTCAGTACAAGCACGAACAGGGTAAACCATCAGGCAAGTGGGATAACAAAAGTAAGTCACAACACAAGCCTGATCAGGGAACGACCTCTGCCAAACCTAGTCAGCCGTCTACCTCTGCCCCAACACCACCAAAAAACTAGTCAGTCACACTCTCTCTCTCCCAGGGCCTACCGTAGGTGAGTTGGACTCGAGAACAGTACTGCCGGGCAAACCCAGTCAAACGACTGGGTCATTCCAAGCATGTCACTGGGCCTGGCCCCGGCGAACTTGGGCGCGGACAGTGGTAAGCAAGGGCATTACCAGGCGGTGGCTCCGGCGACCTCGTTTACGTCAAACTTGAGAACTCAATCATATTTCTTTAGAGGTGGAGTCACTAGTCCAGGAAATGATCACCAAGCATATCATTGTCCCGGTAGACCCAACTTGCCATGTTTTCACATCCAAACTTTTTCTAGTGCCAAAGAGGGACAGTGTGCAGATGCGACCAGTAGTAGACCTCTCGTGTCTGAACACCCACATTCACAACTTACCATTCAAAATGCTCACAGTGAATCAAATCAGGCTCACACTCCCGCCGCAAAGCTGGATGTGCTCACTTCAAAGACGCCTACTGGTATGTCCCCATAAACAAACGGTTCAAAAAATTCCTCGCCCTGAGGATCAGGCAAGAGACTTGTCTTTCAGAGATTGCCATTCGGTTTGAACCTGGCACCAAGAATATTCACAAAATTAGTCCGGCAGGCCCTTATGCCAATGTTAGCTCAGGGGATCAAGGTGTTGTGGTACCTAGACGACTGGCTAGTAATGGCAGAGTCAGAGACTTTATGTCATATCCATGTCAGACAAGTTATAAATCATGTAAAAACACGAAGGTTCAAGGTCAACCTGGCAAAGTCGAACCTTGTTCCCACACGGGTGATTCAGTGGATAGGGCTGGTCTGGAACACAGCCAATCTGACTCTCAGTCAGAGTGTGGACAACCGCAACAGATTTCGCAGGAAATTGTTCCGATTTCTCCACAGTCTGAACACGACGAGAAGGACGTGGGAGTCCCTGATCGGTTCTCTCAATTGGATTCAACTAACTGTTAAGTTGGGCCGGTTGAAAGTGAAGAGATTAATCTTGGAAGGCAACAAATTTTTCCCAATTTTGCCGGAAAGGAAATTGTGGACCATTCCTTCGTTAATTCACAACTTACTGTCGGTCTGGGCAAAGAAGGAAACATTGCACTCAATAATGACGTGGGTTTCTCCCCCACTTATGGTATGGGTAGACACAGATGCTTCAGGGACAGTAGGCTGGGGATATCAGTCGAGCCTAGGCCACCAGAGTCAGAGTCTTTGGTCCCAAGATGAGACATGTGTTTGTTAATTTCATTAATCGAGTTTAGGAGTAAAGTTGGTTAGTGGAGAGAACATAATATCAACAAACAAGAACTTCTAGTCCCTATGTTTTTCCTTCAAACTTACGGCTCTTCTTTACAGTGAAAATCAATAGCCTTTCGGATGGACAATTTGAACGCGGTACATTGCATTCAAAAGCAAGGGTCAACGAGGTCTCAAAAGTTACTAGATTTGTCAGAACAGATTTTTGCTCTAGCCGAAAAGCTGAGCATTCATTTCCATGCATCTCAGCTCCCGGCCATGGCGAACGTCTGGGCAGACGCTCTGTCCCGGAGACAGAGTACTTAAGTAGAATGGGCAATAAAGCAAAACGTCTTCAACAAGATGATTGCAGAGCCATACCATCCACAAGTGGATCTATTTGTGTCAGAAGGAAACCACAGACTCCCTCTCTTCCCAACCCGCCAGGAGTTAACCTCGGCGGGGGGCCCAAACGCATTGACGGAGGACTGGAACAAATGGAATTCCATCTATAATTTTCCGCCTCCAGACGCTTCACTCATGTGTCAAGTAGTTCACAAACTACGAGGTGACCGGGGCTTAGTCTCAATGATCGCGCCACTTTGGCTGGCTCAGGTGTGGTACCACCAATTGAAAACATGGTGCGAGAACCCGGTGTCACTCCCGGTCTCTTACTTCCACTTGGAGACAATTGGCAACCTAGAGACCTTGCTGACTTTTGCCTTCTGGACATTCAAAATGCCAAATGGCTAACTCAGTATGGGGAGGGCGTTACAAATAAATTTCTTAATCAATATACTACGTCGACCAGGAGACAATACCAATCTCATTGGAAAATGTTCACAACCTGGATAGTAGAAACGGCGCAAACAGACTCGTCAGTTGCCTTGATCTTTAAGTACTTAGATTATTTGTTTGAAGAAAAGCGCTTTTCTGTAGTTACTCTTAAAAACCACTTATCGGCCATTAGAAACCCCTTTTACGACCTAACTGGTCTATCCATACCACAGGCAGAGGAGAAAGGGTTCATGAGGGCATGTTTCAAACTACGCCCACCACCACGTCAGCTCATGCCTACCTGGTCGCTAGACAAAGCCTTATCCTTATTTCACTCGCGCACGTATAATCATGCGCCGGATTTTGACTTATTGTTAAAGAAGGCTGTAGTCCTTATGGCTTTAGCAACAGGAAACAGGGTATCTGAGCTAGCGGCGATGAGCAACGAACCAAATTGCCTCAGGTTTGGGAGACTGAATGAACACTTACAAATCGCTCCGTCTCCTACATTCATAGCAAAGAATGAACGTTGTAATCATGGATTTACAGTACCGGCACTCAAACGCGGACATACACATCATATTCTGTGCCCAGTACAAGCTTAATCAAATTTATGAGGGTGGCACAACCTCAACAATCAGGCTGTTTAAGGGTCAATAGCACAGGTACTCGCGTCACGAGAAGGAAATTAGCTTCTTTACACGTGGACGTGTAATACCCAGGGTACGAGGAAGCTCTCACCACCCTTAAGCATACATGCACTTTCAACCCACCACTACAACACACTCAAGCAGTTTGCATCTAAGCTACTTGTTCACCCACGACACAGAAACTTACTTCCACCAGACGCCCCTAGACCAACACGTGCAGCTCGACACTTCAACACACTCCAACCAATAAGGGCAAGAACTGACAGATACAAAAATAGTCCTATCCCAACCATTGTAAACATTATTAATAATGTGTATTGCCGGCCTTTCACACCATATATACGCGCCCTCCTTTAATAATGGATGCATAAGTGTGTGTGCGTGTGTGTATTAGAATATATGTATGTATTTGCTTGAGTTTGTTTATCTATGTGTGTGTATATGTATATGTGTTTTTATGTATGTACAAAGGAGTACAAAGGAAATCAAGCAACAACAGATATAGTGACCCTTCTAGGTTGCTTGTCCTCCAAAACACTGAGGATCAAGTGTCCAAACAGTGGTTTAGAGTGGGTAAGGGAACATTGGAAAGGGAATTACTGCCCTGGAACTAATGTCCGTGGCAGGATTAGGAAGTTAGTAGGGGACAGATGGGTTAGTAACTGAGGGGGGGATAAAATAAAGTTATTAATTTACAAACGCAGTCAGTCGCGGGTTTGATGCGAGATATTTTTCTAGGCGGAGTTTAAATGAATCAACGGTGATGCAGTCTATACCAGTCTATAATGTACAGTATATGTGTATGTATGTGTGCGTATATGTGTATGTATGTATGCGTTAATTATCTATATATGTGTGTGTCTATAGTGTATACTGTTTGTGGTTTGAGGCTCGAGCCCGGCTGAGAGTATTCTATCACACACACACACACACACAAACAAACAAACAAACACAGACACACACACACACACACACACACATAAACACACACACACACCTACACTGAAGAATGTCCCATATACTATAATTCCCCCCAGCTGTCTCTCCTTATTTTATATTCTTCTTTTGTTCTCTACCGAGGATTACCTTCCATTGTAGTAGGCTTTACCTGACCCTACCTGTACGGACCCGTAGGCCATTTCGCCTTAACCCTTTTCAAACTCCTCATTTGATCTCTTCCGACGTTTTGACATTCCATTCTAATTGGCTTTACCTGACCTACAGTCCGTTGCCCCATTAACCCTTTTCCAATTCCCTCATTTAATCTCTCCCAAGGATTTAACTCCCATTATTAGCCTCACCTGACCCTACCAGAACAGTTTTTGTATGTATGTATGTTTGTTTGCATACGTGAGCGTTTATGTATATGGGCATGTGCACACTTACTGCATGTTCTTATGTTCTATATATGTATGTATATATATATCCGTATTTATGTGTGTACGTATGCGTATATATGTATGTTCTGTATATATATTGTGACGCATGTCCACGTGTGAGCATGCTGTACAGAACGCCTAGTCATGCCCCACTCTCGCTAGGATCGTCAGGGCAGGAACTTTGGCTGTAGTCTATGTAGAGTTTCCTAACTTAGTTCATGTGAGCCGTTGTACTATAAGTATTATGAATATGTATTTTGTTTTCATCTGAGTCAACGAGTTCTATTTTATATCATTAGTTATAAGTATTGTGTGTAAAACTTATTTGTAATGATGGGAAGAGAAACAGCCACAGTTAGGGGTCAGTGGGTACGCCAGGCAGGAGGTAGGCCTAACTCACTCGCATTCCTCCCTCCCTCAGTGCTAGGGGAGCCTTTGTGTATCCCAGAGGAGAGAGAGAAATTACGTAATGGTTGTCAGTGGGCGGGTCCTTAGTAGTTCACGTTGGGCTCACTAGAGGGCCGGGTATAAAAGGGAAGTCTAGCCATTTTTTCATCAGAACTCATTAGGCAGAGCGACTTCTCATTTCCCTTGCTAACTATTTATATTCTTCTGACTGATGGGAACTTTCTCTACTACCTTACATTCTTATTTCCTCTTTTCCCTGCCCTGTTTAACTTCCATGGTCCCGTTGGTGCAGAGCTAGTCAGCCAACGTATTATCGCTTGAGTTCTCACGAGATACTTGCCTATTAGATAGCCTATTTTGGAACGGTTGACTTAGAATAGGATTGATTTATGTTTGTTGCACTTGTATATGCATTTCCCTGTGTGTTATTATTATTATTCCTGTTTTCTGCTAGTCTAGGTAATGCTAGACTGGGGTAAGGCTTTTCTGTGTTACGAGTTGTTGTTTGATGCAGTGGTTAAGCGATAAACCAGCATACTCGTTTCGGTTCAGTGAAGCCTAGGTTGTCTTCGCGGCTGACTGTGTTGAGTTAATAATTTACAGTGCGTGAGGGCAAGAGCCTAACCACCCTGTATTTTATTAACAGTTTGTTTTTACTTTGTCAAGGAGCCGGGAGAAAACCAGATACAAGGGATCTGGATATCTCAAAGTGCACTTGTTAGTTTTAATGTAATACTTTAAACAGTCGTGAGGACTTCGCTAGGCTACGAGCCATTTTTGCTCAGTCACTGCTACCTTTTGCCCACAGTACACCAGCTAGACTTTACTCGATTAGTAGATACATAATAGTATTGAAGCTTTCCTTATGTATGATATTGTTTATGCACTATTGATTTCATGTGTTGCAAGCTTGGCTACTTTAGTGATTAGTGGCCCACGAGCACAATCCGAGTAGGCTATTGCCGTTGCATTTGCGGAGTACTTCCTTTTAATGTTTGCCATTTACTATTGCATATTCTTTTAATTATTCTTATGCCAATTTAAGCCTTTAATAGTATTTAATTGCCAGTGTTTTTGCTTATTGAATTACTGTTCAAAATCCGATACGTACTTCTTACGAGCATCCGAGAAGCATCTAACTTTTTTCAGAAGATTCCTTGCTCGATGCTTAAGGACTATTAATTAACGTAACGTAATAGTGCCGATCCGAAGTAGAGGGTGGTGGACTTCTTAAGTTCATAGTCAAGGGTGGATTACTTCGGCTTCGGCCAACACTATTCTTTTGTGTTGTTGTTTCTTACTTCATTGTTTGATTGTTGACCAGACTAGATAATTCCTGTCTCTTTATTAGTCTGTTGTTGAACACTAGTACCGAGTTCTTGTATACCCCGCTATAGCAGATTGAACTCTGGAGGGTATTGGTGTTTTTTGTTCGGCTGGCAGTACTCAGGGGTTGGGATCGTGTGTTTCCGTTGTGGCAGCGAGCCGTATTCGAGTCCTGATTGAGAGCCCTTGTGTACCTGAGTGCCAGTTCGTAACAAATGGCGACCTTGCTTAGGATTTTGTGAACAGTATACATTTTTGCAGAGTTGTACAACATTTGTTTGTTTGTATTTTAGCGTGCATATTGAAGAATATTTGTTTTTTTGTATGGCAATTAGTAAAGCATTTAAGAGACTCCAGTTAATTTAGTAATTAGTGCTTGCATAGGAAGTTTAACACTTTTGTCTCGAGAATTTTGTTGTGGACTTCAGTATGTCGTGCATTAGCACTGACGATGAGCGAGAGATGTCATTTGAAGGTGTGCCGTTAGTAACCAGTGAGGAGGATGCTAGAGTTTTTGTGAGTAAGCGGTACCACGTGACGGAGGAGAGGCTGACTGGGGTGGATGTTTGTGGCTTGCACCTGATAGCCAAGGTTTTGGGCATTTCCAATGTAGCAGGGATGTCCAAGTGGGAGCTGATTTCTTGGGTGTTGCGTGGGCGACATGGGGTTTCGGAGGAGAGGGCGTTTGGGGGGGGTTCCTCCCCAGATTCCCTCTCACTCGACTCCCACAGTGCCGTCCACTCAGTTACCGGAGGTTAGCACTCTCCCACAGAGGGATGAGAATTGGCAGATTGGAGTGCCCTCGGGTGGTGCACGTGGTGGTTCCCCAGTTTTTGCCCCCCCTCCTTCAGTAGTGGCAGCTCCCTCTTCCTGCCTGTCTCCAGATATGGTATTTATACTTGAGCTTGCTAAGATTGAGGCTAGGAAGCAGGAGAATGAGACTAGGAGGCATGAGATTGAGGTTAGGAGGCAGGAGGATGAGACCAGGAGGCAGGAGGATGAGACCAGGAGGCAGGAGGATGAGACCAGGAGGCATGAGGCTGAGCTTAGGTACGACTCAGAGAAATATTGTGCTAAATTAGATTTAGATAAGACTCGTGCAGAGTCGACAGGGACTCGGATGGGCCGTGAGGGCCAAGTAAGAGAAGAGTCCTTAGCCCACTTAGTCAAATTGGTGTCGGTATTTAGTGAAACTGAAGTCACAGAATTTTTTAATCGTTTTGAGAAGAAGTGTAGGGAGCATAATTGGCCTGAAGAGAAGTGGGCAGCTCTAGTCTCCTCAAGACTTACGGGTAAGGGTCTGAAGGCTTATGATGCACTGCCTTTAGAGTCTTGCATTGACTACCCAGAATTGAAGAGAGCTGTCCTACGGGCATACGAGTTGCAACCGGAAACATATCGATTGAAGTTTCGGGGTGTTACAAAGACTAGGGAGGCGACCTTTCTTGAACATGCCCGGGACTTAAAAGATGCACTTAAAAACTGGACACGTTCTGAGAAAGCTGAGACGGCAGAACAGTTGACTGAGCTGTTTCGAGCAGTTTTATAAGTGTACTGGTGCAGAAATGACTTTAAATATTAAAGAAAAGAACCCAAGAACTCTTCAAGAGGCAGCTGAGATGGCTGACCTCAGGTTGTCGCTAATCAGGGGATGTGAATCTGTAAAGCGTGTTGATGCAGTTCCCAAGGGGAGCGATACTCCAAACCCTCGAGCTCAGGACAATCACTATAGATATAAACCTCAGTTTAAAAGCCAAGATACCAGGACTGAACCAAAGACTACAGCCGTCCCATTACAGAAGGGTCAGAACTCCGCCCCTTATCAGAAGAGACCGATAGGGGAAGTGGAATGTTTTCATTGTAGAATGAAGGGGCATTATGCAAAATCTTGTCCTAGTAAGCTGCCAACTGCAGCCGTGACTTTGGTGCGCAGCATAGGTGTGGCTGAAATGTCGTCTGGATTTACCCAGGGTAATTTGCCAGCGGCATGGTCACAGGCTATGTATAAGACTCAGGAAGGCTCGTCCCCTGTCCGTGATGTCTTTTGCGCCCATAGAGGGACCGGTAGGGTAAGTTGGGCGGGTTGCCAGCATAAGGTGGAAGTTTTGCATGATACTGGAGCTTCACAGACACTTTTGAAGAATTTCACGGGGCGACCAATTAATGCGGCACGGGTGGTTGTTGTTCAGGGTATTAACACCTTACGAGCGGCCTATGCGGTTTATTTATATGTACCGCCCAGCGGGGTGTTTTTAGCCAAAATAGGGCTGTTTACGTGATCATTTTCATGCCTAAATAAGACTCAGAACGTAAAACAAGTACCTATCCCTGAAAGGGCATAAACAGAGCTTTCGAATGACACCATAACGATCCTTTTATGATGGCTAGTTTTCTTGCAATAACCGTGCAACGCGAGTGCAAAAAGCATGTAATTAGCCACTTTCCCGATACAATTCCTTATATAGCGAGTGAGAGAGGGAGCAGGGAGCTGGGATTCGTGTCAGTATGTTCGCCGCGGTGGTCTGGAGCAGTCATACGCTCGCTACTCTCCTGCCACCACTTGTCTCTCTCTCTCAGCAACATTACGTGCTGAAATTGCCACTCGACCTATGTCGAGCGCGGCCACATAGTCCAGCTTTATTAAATACGACTTATGTGGTGAGCCGCTCATTAAGGGTTAATGCGACCAGGTCATACCCGTTGGTTCATGTGGAGCTGGAAATTGATGGTGTGATTAAGGACTTAGATGTTGGGATCGTTGAGAAATTGCCAGTGGAGGGCGTCGACCTTCTTCTCGGCAACGACTTTGCGGGCCCTACTTTAGAAGTTCCACAATTAGTCGTTGCCGAGAGGCCGGCCGACGTGAGTAGGGAGGAACAAGAGTGGGTAGTGAGTTGTCAACGCCAACAGATGGCGTGTGTGGTAACTCGTTCCCAAGCATTTAAGGTATCATAGCCTATTTCCCAGGCCACAGAACAGCGGAGGAAGGGAATTAAGGAGAAGCGGAAGGCTGGGAAAAGTTTGAAGTGTTTAGAACCAGTGGCTCTCCCAAAAGACACAATAGCAGGACCTTTGACCGAGTCTGTTGTAACTCCAGTGCCTAACATAGTTGATAAAGTAGTGGAGGAGGCAGAGACTCGGAGACAGCACCGTTACCTGCAGCGAGAAAACCGGATGTCTAAGTTGGATGTTGGGGGAGGGCATGAGTTGTTGACCAAGCAGTTAGACATGTTGGCTCCCACAGACATTCGAAAGTTGCAATTAGAGGATCCAGAGGTTTTGCAGTGTACCAATGGGGCTGTGGAGTCAGAAGAAGATAGGGATGCAAAGGCAGGGGATTTTTTTTTCTTTAATGGAATTTTATACCACCGATATCAAAATCCTAAAAGGAACTGGGAGGGCGGATCAGGTACAGTTGACCAGCTGGTCGTGCCAGAGGGCTGCAGGGAAAGTTTGCTTAGGTTGGCTCATGATTCTCCATTATCAGGACATTTGGGTGCCAAGAAAACGGTGGCGGCTTTGGGGAAATTGTTTTGGTGGCCGGGGATGAAGTCTCATGTGCAGTCATGGATAAACTCATGTGATATTGTCAACGTGTCGGGAAACCGAACCAAGTTATTCCTAAGGCTCCGTTACACCCTATTCCTGTGATTGGGCCACCCTTTAGTAAAATTATTGTTGACATGGTTGGTCCACTCCCTCTCACTAAGGCTGGAAATAAATTTTTGTTAACCGTAATGGATGTTGCCACTAGATACCCCGATGCATACCCTATGAAAAATGGAATGGCTAAGACGGTAGTCAGTAACTTGTTGTGGTACTTCTCAAGGTACGGGTACCCGGAGGAGATTCAGTCTGATCAGGGATCTAATTTCACCTCCAACATGTTCAAGCAAACAATGCAACAGCATGGGATACGAGCAGTAGTATCGTCAGCGTATCACCCTGAGAGTCAAGGGGTGCTTGAGCGGTGGCATGCTACACTTAAAAGCATGCTCAGGTGTTATTGTGCTGACAACGGTATGGATTGGGATCTTGGATTGTCTTATGTGCTGTTTGCTGCTCGGGAGGTACCTGGTGAGAGCCTGGGATTTAGTCCAAACGAGCTGATTTTTGGACACCGTGTCAGGGGCCCCTTTAACATGCTGAAAGAAATTTGGGAGGGGACTGTGCAGCCTTGTCCATTATTAAAGTATGTGCTTGAAAGCCGTGAGTGCATGCTTAAGAGTCTGGAGATGGCAGGTAGAAATTTGACAGAATCACAAGCTTTGATGAAGGACAGGTATGATCGCAAAGTGAGGCTCCGGAAGTTCACTGTAGGACAAGAGGTATTAATTTTGTTGCCTTTGGTTGGTAACCCCCTCTCTGTGAAGTACACTGGACCTTATAAAATTGTAGAACAAATTTCAGACTTAGATTACCTTGTTGCCACTCCAGACAGGAAGAAAAAGAATCAGTTATGTCACGTGAACCTTATTAAAGAGTATGTGAGGCGCCCCTCTGAGCCTCTCACTGTCCCTGTGTTGGCTTGTTGCGGCCGTGGTGGAGAAGGAGAGGGGGATAGTCAAGCTTCGGAGGAGGATAGCTGGGATCAACATGTTTCAGCGGATCAGTGGGCGGGGAACTCGAGCCTAAGGGCTGACGAGGCTATAGCTCAATTGCCTGAGCCGCAGTTTGATGCTATCCGTCAGTTGTTCGGTTCATACCCCACTGTATTTGCTGAACACCCAGGCCTCACTACTCAGGCTATGCATGATGTTGACGTGGGGGACCATATACCCTTTAAGTCAATCCCGTACCGTGTGCCCCCATAAAACTACCAGCTCTGAGGGATGAGTTGGAGTATATGCTCGGTAGAGGGTTGATAGAGAAAGGCACAGTTAAGTGGACTTCCCCCGTAACACTGCAGCCTAAGCCAGATGGCAAGGTACGCTTTTGTATTGATTTCCGTAGGTTAAACGGTTTGATTCCAACTAACCCATATCCTCTTCCTCGGGTTGATGATAGTGTTGACAAAATTGGTAATGCTCGTTTTTGGTCTAAAGTAGATTAGTAAAAGGTTACTGGCAAGTACCTTTGTCCGAGCGTGCTAAAGAGGTATGTGGTTTTGTTGTGGACGGGAGTACCTACCGGTGCAATGTTATGCCTTACGGACTTAAGAATGCACCAGCAACGTTTCAGAACCTGATGAATGAAATTGTAAAGGATATTCCGAATTGCACCGTATATTTGGACGATGTAATCATTTATGATGACGACTTTGAGAGCCATTGTGAGCACCTTGAGACCTTGTTCCGGAAACTTAGTGAAGCAGGTCTGGTAGTAAATTTGGCAAAGTGTGACTTCGTAAAAGCCACTGTGCAGTACCTTGGGTTTGTAGTGGGAAGGGGACAGGTGTGCCCTCCTCAGAACAAGGTATAGGCTATCAATAAATTTCCGCACCCAACAACCAAGAAGCATGTTATGAGATTCTTGGGTATGATAGGCTACTACAGACGCTTCATAAAAGGTTACTCAACGGTGTTGGCACCTCTCACAGATTTGTTATCTAAAGACAAAAAGTTTTTGTGGGCACCTGAGTGTGAAAAGGCTTTCACTTTGGTGAAACATTTGCTATGTACTCACCCGATACTCAGGGCCCCAGACTTTAACAGGCCTTTTCAGCTGGCAACAGATGCTAGTGGTGTAGGAGCTGGTGCCGTCTTGCTACAGACAGACAATGAAGGTGTGGAACACCCAGTAAGTTTCTTTTCTAAGAAGTTCAATGCTGCACAAAAGAACTATTCTACAATAGAAAAGGAATTACTGGCAATTGTGCTGTCGCTCAGGCACTTCGAGGTGTATGTTCCAGCCTATGGCCCAGTCGTGGTTATCTACACTGATCATCATCCTTTGAGATTCCTGAATCAATTTCACAATCACAATATGAGACTGACCAGGTGGTCTTTGATGTTGCAGGAGTATAACCTGGACATCCGTCATATTGCTGGATGTGACAATGTGATCGCGGATTGTTTATCAAGGGTGGATGATCAGTCGTAGGCTATCACAGGTGTGTGGGTTTGAGTGGAGGAAAATAGGCTGCCCTTATAGTGCAGCCGGGAAAAACATATTAAAATATAAAAATCATATAAAAAACTCTTTCTTTTGATATAGGTAATCGTATAAGTTTGTCATAGCCTATAGAGTTTGAGTAGTCCACGAACTATCAAACGGCTGAGCTGCTGTAAGCTCGCTCTGGGAGCATGATATTGTGTCTTTTTGCTATTGTTGGGAGGAGTTATAAAATGTGAATTTTTTTTTTTATAATAAGGTGTGTTTTGGTGATAAACTCAGCTTTGTTTTAGTGCCATGCGGTCGCTGGGTGTGGGGGGCTTGATGGGGTTCTGTGTTTGCCAGATTTTAGCTCAGGGTTGAGCGAGTAAAATCTTGGGGGAGGTGTGACGCATGTCCACGTTTGAGCATGCTGTACAGAACACCTAGTCATGCCCCACTCTCGCTAGGATCGTCAGGGCAGGAACTTTGGCTGTAGTCTATGTAGAGTTTCCTAACTTAGTTCATGTGAGCCGTTGTACTATAAGTATTATGAATATGTACTTTGTTTTCATCTGAGTCAACGAGTTCTATTTTATATCATTAGTTATAAGTATTGTGTGGAAAACTTATTTGTAATGATGGGAAGAGAAACAGCCACAGTTAGGGGTCAGTGGGTACGCCAGGCAGGAGGTAGGCCTAACTCACTCGCATTCCTCCCTCTCTCAGTGCTAGGGGAGCCTTTGTGTATCCCAGAGGAGAGAGAGAAATTACGTAATGGTTGTCAGTGGGCGGTCCTTAGTAGTTCACGTTGGGCTCACTAGAGGGCCGGGTATAAAAGGGAAGTCTAGCCATTTTTTCATCAGAACTCATTAGGCAGAGCGACTTCTCATTTCCCTTGCTAACTATTTATATTCTTCTGACTGATGGGAACTTTCTCTACTACCTTACATTCTTATTTCCTCTTTTCCCTGCCCTGTTTAACTTCCATGGTCCCGTTGGTGCAGAGCTAGTCAGCCAACGTATTATCGCTTGAGTTCTCATGAGATACTTGCCTATTAGATAGCCTATTTTGGAAGGGTTGACTTAGAATAGGATTGATTTATGTTTGTTGCACTTGTATATGCATTTCCCTGTGTGTTATTATTATTATTCCTGTTTTCTGCTAGTCTAGGTAATGCTAGACTGGGGTAAGGCTTTTCTGTGTTACGAGTTGTTGTTTGATGCAGTGGATAAGCGATAAACCTGCATACTCGTTTCGGTTCAGTGAAGCCTAGGTTGTCTTCGCGGCTGACTGTGTTGAGTTAATAATTTACAGTGCGTGAGGGCAAGAGCCTAACCACCCTGTATTTTATTAACAGTTTGTTTTTACTTTGTCAAGGAGCCGGGAGAAAACCAGATACAAGGGATCTGGATTTCTCAAAGTGCACTTGTTAGTTTTAATGTAATACTTTAAACAGTCGTGAGGACTTCGCTAGGCTACGAGCCGTTTTTGCTCAGTCACTGCTACCTTTTGCCCACAGTACCCCAGCTAGACTTTACTCGATTAGTAGATACAGAATAGTATTGAAGCTTTCCTTATGTATGATATTGTTTATGCACTATTGATTTCATGTGTTGCAAGCTTGGCTACTTTAGTGATTAGTGGCCCACGAGCACAATCCGAGTAGGCTATTGCCGTTGCATTTGCGGAGTACTTCCTTTTAATATTTGCCATTTACTATTGCATATTCTTTTAATTATTCTTATGCCAATTTAAGCCTTTAACCCGGGAGCTGCGGGGAGACTCTTAAGAGTTCCCCCGGCGCACTGCGGGGAGACTCTTAAGAGTCAGAGAAAAAAAAAATCAACTTTTGACATCGAAAAAAAAAAAAAAAAAAAAAAAATTATTTTTATTTTATTTTTTTTTGGCCCCTGGGCCATGCAAAATCTCAGTCCTCTACCTCCCCTCCTTCCCCACTTTCCTCCTCTCCTTCAGTTATCACCTATTTTCCCTGTTATTCCCTTATTCTGAGGTATATTTTCGTGCTAACATTAGAAATCCGATTGGAGGGTGTGGTCATCACTGATAGCAAGCGAGTGCAAGAGAGAGAGAGAGAGTATCGATCGACTGTGTCTCAGTGGCCTTGGGGGGAAATTGGCGGGAAAGCAGATTGCCTCACCCATACATTATACAACTCGCGGGCTATCTCCGATTTTGACCATCCAAACGCTTTTCACTCGTTTTATTGTTGTTTCAGGTTAATACCTTTATAATCAACCCATAATAGGCGCATATGGTAAGTTAATGCTATTAATGGCACAATGAATATTTTAGTGACGGAAACACCTCAAATACGTCAGCACAGGGGGACGTTTCCAATTACCCCCATGCGCACTTCAGAGGTTAATAGTATTTAATTGCCAGTGTTTTTGCTTAGTTGATTACTGTTCAAAATCCGATACGTACTTCTTACGAGCATCCGAGAAGCATCTAACTTTTTTCAGAAGATTCCTTGCTCGATGCTTAAGGACTATTAATTAACGTAACGTAATAGTGCCGATCCGAAGTAGAGGGTGGTTGGACTTCTTAAGTTCATAGTCAAGGGTGGATTACTTCGGCTTCGGCCAACACTATTCTTTTGTGTTGTTGTTTCTTACTTCATTGTTTGATTGTTGACCAGACTAGATAATTCCTGTCTCTTTATTAGTCTGTTGCTGAACACTAGTACCGAGTTCTTGTATACCCCGCTATAGCAGATTGAACTCTGGAGGGTATTGGTGTTTTTTGTTCGGCTGGCAGTACTCAGGGGTTGGGATCGTGTGTTTCCGTGTGGCAGCGAGCCGTATTCGAGTCCTGATTGAGAGCCCTTGTGTACCTGAGTGCCAGTTCGTAACAAATGGCGACCTTGCTTAGGATTTTGTGAACAGTATACATTTTTGCAGAGTTGTACAACATTTGTTTGTTTGTATTTTAGCGTGCATATTGAAGAATATTTTTTTGTATGGCAATTAGTAAAGCATTTAAGAGACTCCAGTTAATTTAGTAATTAGTGCTTGCATAGGAAGTTTAACACTTTTGTCTCGAGAATTTTGTTGTGGACTTCAGTATGTCGTGCATTAGCACTGACGATGAGCGAGAGATGTCATTTGAAGGTGTGCCGTTAGTAACCAGTGAGGAGGATGCTAGAGTTTTTGTGAGTAAGCGGTACCACGTGACGGAGGAGAGGCTGACTGGGGTGGATGTTTGTGGCTTGCACCTGATAGCCAAGGTTTTGGGCATTTCCAATGTAGCAGGGATGTCCAAGGGGGAGCTGATTTCCTGGGTGTTGCGTGGGCGACATGGGGTTTCGGAGGAGAGGGCGTTTGGGGGGGTTCCTCGCCAGATTCCCTCTCACTCGACTCCCACAGTGCCGTCCACTCAGTTACCGGAGGTTAGCACTCTCCCACAGAGGGATGAGAATTGGCAGATTGGAGTGCCCTCGGGTGGTGCACGTGGTGGTTCCCCAGTTTTTGCCCCCCCTCCTTCAGTAGTGGCAGCTCCCTCTTCCTGCCTGTCTCCAGATATGGTATTTAGACTTGAGCTTGCTAAGATTGAGGCTAGGAAGCAGGAGAATGAGACTAGGAGGCATGAGATTGAGGTTAGGAGGCAGGAGGATGAGACCAGGAGGCAGGAGGATGAGACCAGGAGGCATGAGGCTGAGCTTAGGTACGACTCAGAGAAATATTGTGCTAAATTAGATTTAGATAAGACTCGTGCAGAGTCGACAGGGACTCGGATGGGCCGTGAGGGCCAAGTAAGAGAAGAGTCCTTAGCCCACTTAGTCAAATTGGTGCCGGTATTTAGTGAAACTAAAGTCACAGAATTTTGTAATCGTTTTGAGAAGAAGTGTAGGGAGCATAATTGGCCTGAAGAGAAGTGGGCAGCTCTAGTCTCCTCAAGACTTACGGGTAAGGGTCTGAAGGCTTATGATGCACTGCCTTTAGAGTCTTGCATTGACTACCCAGAATTGAAGAGAGCTGTCCTACGGGCATACGAGTTGCAACCGGAAACATATCGATTGAAGTTTCGGGGTGTTACAAAGACTAGGGAGGCGACCTTTCTTGAACATGCCCGGGACTTAAAAGATGCACTTAAAAACTGGACACGTTCTGAGAAAGCTGAGACGGCAGAACAGTTGACTGAGCTGTTTCTGCTCGAGCAGTTTTATAAGTGTACTGGTGCAGAAATGACTTTAACTATTAAAGAAAAGAACCCAAGAACTCTTCAAGAGGCAGCTGAGATGGCTGACCTCAGGTTGTCGCTAATCAGGGGATGTGAATCTGTAAAGCGTGTTGATGCAGTTCCCAAGGGGCGCGATACTCCAAACCCTCGAGCTCAGGACAATCACTATAGATATAAACCTCAGTTTAAAAGCCAAGATACCAGGACTGAACCAAAAACTACAGCCGTCCCATTACAGAAGGGTCAGAACTCCGCCCCTTATCAGAAGAGACCGATAGGGGAAGTGGAATGTTTTCATTGTAGAAAGGGGGGGCATTATGCAAAATCTTATCCTAGTAAGCTGCCAACTGCAGCCGTGTCTTTGGTGTGCAGCATAGGTGTGGCTGAAATGTCGTCTGGATTTACCCAGGGTAATTTGCCAGCGGCAGGGTCACAGGCTATGTATAAGACTCAGGAAGGCTCGTCCCCTGTCCGTGATGTCTTTTGCGCCCATAGAGGGACCGGTAGGGTAAGTTGGGCGGGTTGCCAGCATAAGGTGGAAGTTTTGCGTGATACTGGAGCTTCACAGACACTTTTGAAGAATTTCACGGGGCGACCAATTAATGCGGCACGGGTGGTTGTTGTTCAGGGTATTAATGCGACCAGGTCATACCCGTTGGTTCATGTGGAGCTGGAAATTGATGGTGTGATTAAGGACTTAGATGTTGGGATCGTTGAGAAATTGCCAGTGGAGGGCGTCGACCTTCTTCTCGGCAACGACTTTGCGGGCCCTACTTTAGAAGTTCCACAATTAGTCGTTGCCGAGAGGCCGGCCGACGTGAGTAGGGAGGAACAAGAGTGGGTAGTGAGTTGTCAACGCCAACAGATGGCGTGTGTGGTAACTCGTTCCCAAGCATTTAAGGTATCACAGCCTATTTCCCAGGCCACAGAACAGCGGAGGAAGGGAATTAAGGAGAAGCGGAAGGCTGGAAAAAGTTTGAAGAGTTTAGAACCAGTGGCTCTCCCAAAAGACCCAATAGCAGGACCTTTGATCGAGTCTGTTGTAACTCCAGTGCCTAACATAGTTGATAAAGTAGTGGAGGAGGCAGAGACTCGGAGACAGCACCGTTACCTGCAGCGAGAAAACCGGATGTCTAAGTTGGATGTTGGGGGAGGGCATGAGTTGTTGACCAAGCAGTTAGACATGTTGGCTCCCACAGACATTCGAAAGTTGCAATTAGAGGATCCAGAGGTTTTGCAGTGTACCAATGGGGCTGTGGAGTCAGAAGATATAGGGATGCAAAGGCAGGGGATTTTTTTTTCTTTAATGGAATTTTATACCACCGATATCAAAATCCTAAAAGGAACTGGGAGGGCGGATCAGGTACAGTTGACCAGCTGGTCGTGCCAGAGGGCTGCAGGGAAAGTTTGCTTAGGTTGGCTCATGATTCTCCATTATCAGGACATTTGGGTGCCAAGAAAACGGTGGCGGCTTTGGGGAAATTGTTTTGGTGGCCGGGGATGAAGTCTCATGTGCAGTCATGGATAAACTCATGTGATATTTGTCAACGTGTCGGGAAACCGAACCAAGTTATTCCTAAGGCTCCGTTACACCCTATTCCTGTGATTGGGCCACCCTTTAGTCAAATTATTGTTGACATGGTTGGTCCACTCCCTCCCACTAAGGCTGGACATTTTTGTTAACCGTAATGGATGTTGGCACTAGATACCCCGATGCATACCCTATGAAAAATGGAATGGCTAAGACGGTAGTCAGTAACTTGTTGTGGTACTTCTCAAGGTACGGGTACCCGGAGGAGATTCAGTCTGATCAGGGATCTAATTTCACCTCCAACATGTTCAAGCAAACAATGCAACAGCATGGGATACGAGCAGTAGTATCGTCAGCGTATCACCCTGAGAGTCAAGGGGTGCTTGAGCGGTGGCATGCTACACTTAAAAGCATGCTCAGGTGTTATTGTGCTGACAACGGTATGGATTGGGATCTTGGATTGTCTTATGTGCTGTTTGCTGCTCGGGAGGTACCTGGTGAGAGCCTGGGATTTAGTCCAAACGAGCTGATTTTTGGACACCGTGTCAGGGGCCCCCTTAACATGCTGAAAGAAATTTGGGAGGGGACTGTGCAGCCTTGTCCATTATTAAAGTATGTGCTTGAAAGCCGTGAGTGCATGCTTAAGAGTCTGGAGATGGCAGGTAGAAATTTGACAGAATCACAAGCTTTGATGAAGGACAGGTATGATCGCAAAGTGAGGCTCCGGAAGTTCACTGTAGGACAAGAGGTATTAATTTTGTTGCCTTTGGTTGGTAACCCCCTCTCTGCGAAGTACACTGGACCTTATAAAATTGTAGAACAAATTTCAGACTTAGATTACCTTGTTGCCACTCCAGACAGGAGGAAAAAGAATCAGTTATGTCACGTGAACCTTATAAAAGAGTATGTGAGGCGCCCAATCATACTTTCTTGATGCGATACCTGTCTGTGGCTCTGAATAAGCCGACACTAGCCTGTGTGGCATTACGGCAGCGGGTCTAGTTAGTCCATGTGCTAGTACGAGTTAAGTTTAATCTTAAGAGGTGAAAAAGGAGGGGGGAGTGTCGGTAAGCCCATAAAGACCCCTAGAGCCCCTCCGCCGGATAATGAGATAAGATCACGAGCTGTGCTACTTAATAAATCGAGCTGGTTATACAGCTCTAAAATGTTTTTTCTAATTTTTTAAAAAGGATATCTGTCATAGTTATAACTATATAGTATAAGACAGTGTACCAATCATATGAAATGTACAAATAGTTTAAGGACAGAATACATACTCCTAGGATATATGACTGTATTTAGTTGAACAGGAATATAAGTAAGTTCCTAAGCAACAATTGTGATGAACCTCAATGTGAGATCTCAGATGTAACTAATCGGTCAAATATAAGCAGATATTCTTTGAAGTAACGCACTGCTTCCTTTCCATTTTTTACTTGTTTTTGTATGTAAGCAATAAAGACTGAAAAATGTTATATGATTCTTGGTCTCTACCTATGGTATTTGTTAGTGGTCATATTGTCACGAATGACCATCTCCAGTCTTAGATATCAGGCATATCGTCAATGATGGAGGGGCCACTAATAAATTATAGGTTTGAGTCCCGGAGGGAAGAAGGAAAACCTAATATTTAGTAGTGGTCCCCAAATCATTGAAGATGTAGGGCCCTCCCTTTCATACCCTTCCCAGTCGTTTGATGTCTTGAGTTAGTCTTAATATGTCATTGAAGGAAGTATGGCGGCTCAAAGAGCAGTGTCGGGAATAGAATCCGCAAGACATCCACAGAGATGGAAAGCATTAGATATAACATATTTTAAGTTTATTTTCCTTTTTATTTTTTCGAAAGTTTTTTCATAGTGAGTACCCAATCATAAGACGATTCCATAAGAAAATTAGCGTTGCACTTATGATGTAGAACTCTTTCTCCCCGCGGCGGTCGATTCAAACTGGCTACCCGCGGGCGCTTGAAAGGGGACTATTATACTAATAGGCATATCGTCAATAATTTCGGGGCCACTACTAAATATTAGGTTTTCCTTCTTCCCTCCGGGACTCAAACCTATAATATATGTTCAAAACACAATACGTACTTTGTTAGGAAGAATAAGTAATGGATAAATGTTATAATGTAGGTTAGTAAATGTATATTATTACCACCAGTTTCCAGTTCCCTCTACACCACGACCATAAACATCAATAACAGCAGTAAGAACAATCCACCACAACACTTTTGCCACGGCCACTACAAGCGCCGAATCATCACCATATGACCTCCAAGCAGCACCACTGGAATGCATTAACTAATATTTTACCAGCTTTCTTATACAATCCACCTATCCCCACCACAGCCACTTCACCACCACCCTTCTTATAATTCTCCACCTCTCCACCATTGCTCTACCAAACTCCCCCACTCTTTCCCTACCACTGCTTCACCACTTCTCAACAAAGACTTTACAGCTCTGTCACTTCCCAAACACATCTCCACCATTACAAAAAAAATCCACCACCATTCACCCAGCATTCATCAATCATTCGTCATCTACCATTCCAATTATTCACCAGCTCATCACCATTATCAACCATTGTACTACCTCCACCACCACTCTATATCCACCACCATTCCCTCTCCACTAATTAATTCACACCTCTCCCACCAATGCCCCCTCTTCCACCACCACTCCACCTCATCACTAACTCACTATCTCCACCAGATGTCTCTCACCACACCACCATTTCACCACTCTACCCGTCTCCACTCCCTCCACCATGTTTCTACCGCCAGCTCAACCACCACTCTCCCCTCTCGACCATTTATCTACCACCACCACCACCACCACCACTCCATCACTCTCACCTTCACCACCATGTAAACTTAGAGCAATACTTAGGAATATCGACTGGAGTTCTATGATTATCAATAATGATCTAAACCGATCATGGAGATCTTGCACCTCCATTAACTCAAATGCAGTATATGAGTATATACCATTAAAAACCGAAGATCAGTACATAATAATAGACTTAAGTGGTCGAATAAAGACATTACGGATTGTCTGCTTGCTAAAAAGAATGCTCATAATAGATTAAACATATCTGATATCCATGAAAATAAACTGATATGTGTAGATCTACGACGCAAAGCCAAACAGTTAATCAAAAAAATTAAAAAAACGCTAGAATTACATGTTGCACATCAAAGTAAGACAAACCCGAAATAATCATATAATTACACCAGGAAGAAGAAAGTAGTGACTTCAACGATTGGACCGTTAGTCGATGAGAAAGGAGATTACACTAAAGATGAAGCAAAAATGAGTAACGCTCTCAACACCTTCTTTATATAAGTTTTTTAAAACAGTAGACCTTAATAATATCCCTACAGCATCACAGGTTCAGATAGATAATGCTGACGTTCTAAGCAGCATTTAGGGGAGGTGTGGTGGAGTGGTATTGCCACTGGCCTGGTAATCCAAAGGTCCCGGGTTCAAATCCCGATGTATCAATGGGAAGATATTATTGGGAAAGAATTTGTGCTGTACCTAGTATCAGTGCATTACCACAAGCCCACCGAAACGTCAATAAAATACCCTCATTGTTCCCTGATTAAATAGCACTGTATGAATATTCCCATATTCAAAATATGATATATGGGCGCAATGCCTGGTGAGTTATCTGCTCAACAGGTGGCGTTGTGTGTGTGTAAGTGTGAGAGTCCGAGTGTAGGGGGTGAGACAGTGAAGCACGGGAACGAGGTGGCTTCAGAGATGGGGTCTTTTCGGGCCATGAGTGAGCACCGTGCCTCATGTGAAGGCAAAATGGCAGGTGCTCGTTGTACTCTACGTGCTTCACATGTCTCACTCCCTAGACTGGAACAAGACCTCACAGGCTTCACTGTTCATTGTAAAGCGGTGAATGTTAAGGCTCTCAGCCTATGCCCGAGAGGAGGTAAGTTGGAATATAGAAAAAAAAAAAAAAAAAAAAAAATCAGCATTACATAAGGGGAAGTTTTGAAATGTTTAGATAAACTCAAGGTATATAAATCGCCTGGACCTGATACTATCTCGCCTAGAGCTCCAAAGGAAGCTAAGTATGAGCCTTTCAACCAACTGACATTGCTCTTCAATAAATGCTTACAGTTTGAGACTATGCCTGATCAGTGGAAGCTCGCCAACGTAACACCGATATTAAAAAAAGGCAGGAAAACCTTACCTAGTAACTATCGTCCAATTAGCTTAACCTCTGTTGTATGGAAAATACTAGAAACACTTGTTACGATCCAGGTTCAACAAGACACAGGGCTCTTCATCATTGGACTAGATAAGGCTAAATGCAACAATGGTAATACTAGTTCCAACCCCTGCCTTAACCACTTGAGAACAAAACACCTATACCGCCCTGAGTCGTGCCTGGACATCGAGGTATCCTATGACTCGGTAAAAGGTGCACACTATAGGCTGATGATCACTGAAGCAGCCTATATTCATACAACATACGATTACTTTATTAAGGTATACAAGGAAAAAGATAGATAGGGTAATTAAATCGCAGCAACGATTTAATAGCAAACTAGAAGAAGGATAATTAACGTTACGTTAAATAATCAGTAAACTGTCACTCCTGTCTGAAAGAAAGTGAAACAAAGAAAGTCCTAAAGCATCATGCAGGAATCTTTTGCAAAAGTCAGATGCAACTAAGAAGTACGTCTCGGATTCTGAACTGTGTATTATTACTGTGGGAACATATATAGTGTAGGGACATACGGTGTTATCTGGCACAGGTGTAATTATAAAACAGTCGGCAGTCTAAACTCTAACCACAAAAAGATGTGCTTTCTCCCACCAGGCACAAGCCTGCTCTGGTTGGGTCTCTCAGCAACAATCACGACTTACTATAAACATAAAGAACAATAATGCTGCACACATATACACAATGAGATTATAAACCCTAATCGGGGGTCTGCCAGGTGGACGAAGTCTAGCAGGGGAGTCGTAGGCTAGGCTACCTGGGCCGAGCCACCTGCTCGGTAGCCTAGTGTCGTTCTCAAGTCTGTGCGCCTAGTTACATTAAATGACGGGGTGCTCTCTTGAGAGATCCAGGTCTCGTGTACCTGGTTCTCTCCTGGCGACCCTCCTAAGTCAAAAGCTAATGAGCTAACACAGTGCTGGGTGGACTAGGCAAACACCCTCACGCCAACACAGTGCTAGGCTCTAAGGTACACAGACAAGAAAATGACCTAGGCCTCCGCAGGTATCCGGTACAGTTGCATAAGCTCAATGAAGTCTATGCTCATAGGAAACTGTAACCTGATAGCCTCTCCCCCAGTCTAGCATCGACTGACCTGGCAGACACCCAAGAAAATAAGGTTGGGGCAACACGATGAGTATGTCAAACCTCCCCAAGCCAAAATGGATAACCCTCTGATCCAAAATGCCTAACTAATTACATATAATATCTCTGAGAGCTCGCTGTATAATACAGTGACGAATATATGAAATCAACGTCAAGGGGAAGGGCAGTTAATTAATAGTAGGATATACAGAGAGAAGAAGGTAAGCAGTGGTAGAGAAAGTTCGCAATAGGGGGGTGAGGTGGGCTGATAGATTGCAAAGGGATGTTAGCGTTACAGCACTAAGAGGAGCTCTGAGGAAGGAACTCCTCGGGATCCCTCCAGGATCACACACAAAGGCATGGTGGTCAGCCATTCACAGGCTGCTACGTCACCAGGCAGCAGGGCTGGAGAAGGCGCCAGGAACCACCAGCCAATCAAGAGGCGTGGGACGGCACGCGCGCGAGCCTACAAAGCGAGGGGGGAGGCAGCACATGTATACGCACACACATACTACCACCCCACTGCCTATATTATTCTCTCTCCTTAACTATACACAATGCATCTTATGTTCTACTCATGATATAAAATGCTTCCCCTTGTCACAGACGAAAATAAAGACCACCACGGGACTGTCTGCAACAACACGAACACTATGAAAGAAAGAACAACATTGTAGATAGACTAGCCAAATACCTTGACCCGGCGAGTGCTAGCGAGTGGCCAAGCAAGCGGCTGAGCCCACATGGCGTTCTGCCAAGCTGCAGGCGTCACACACCCATAAGAGACAAACTCGTAAATCACTTAGACGAAAACAAAATACTTAAAGATACTCAACACGGTTTTTGCAATAAACGCTCCTGCTAACAAAACCTCTTAGACTTCTTCCACGATATCCTCAACCTATATGATGATAGTAAAGCTGTAGATATTATATACCTTGATTTTCAAAAGACCTTTGACAAAGGTCCCCACAAACGTTTATTGATAAAACTAAAAGCACATGGAATACAAGACGGTGTGTTGCAATGGATAGAAAATTGGCTCAGTGACAGAAAGCAAAGAGTAGTCATAGACGGTAAAGCATCCAAATGGATCAATGTAAGTAGCGCGGTACCCCAGGGATCGGTACTGGGGCCAGTTCTCTTCCTAGTTTACATTAACGACATAGATGAGGGTCTCACCTGTACAATCTCAAAGTTTGCTGATGATGCAAAAAGTGCAAATAGCATAATCTCAAATGAACATGTTGAAGATATGCAACATAATCTAGATAAGTTGTCACGTTGGGCTCAAATTTGGGAAATGTGTTTCAATGCGGATAAATGTAAATCTCCATATCGGAAACCGATATGAGAAAGCAAACTATTCAATGAATGGCACCCAGTTTAAGAGTGTAGACAGAGAAACTGATTTTGGAGTAACAATATCGAGTAACCTAAAACCGAGTCAACAATGTTCAAAAGTTGTTAAGAAGGCAAACCAAATAATTGGCTTCATAGGCAGGTAATTTTAGCATAAATCCAAAGATGCAATCCTAACTCTTTAGAATTCCATAGTACGCCGTCTCCTGGAATATTACGTACAATCCTGGTGCCTTTACTACCAAAAAGATATAGACAAGCTAGAATGAGTTCAATGTAGAGTTACCAAAATTATATCTTGCCTAAAGAACAAACCATACATTGAGCGTTTTAGAGAATTAAATATATTTCCTTTAACCGAGTGCAGATTAAGAGGCGACTTCATTTAAGTGTTCAAAATCATCATTGTCATCGACAATATGAACTGTAATAAATATTTCACTATTGACCAATCAAATTACACGTGTGGGAACGGTTGCAAAATTATTGGTAAATCTTTTAACTCGCACATGTCTAAGAATTTCTTTTTCAATTGAGTCAACTTGTGGAATGGGCTTCCCAGAGTTGTTTTAGACTGCAGCACCGTTGATTCCTTTAAACATCGCCTAGACAAACGCCTTGCCTTAAAGCCGCGACTGATTGCATTTGTAAATGAATAATTTTGTTCTCTCTATCATATTCATAACAACTGTCCCCTACTAACATCTAATCCTGCCACGGATATTTGTCCCGGGGCAGTCTTCCCTTTCCATTTTTTCCTTACCCACTCTAAACCACTGTTTGGACAATTGTCCATCAGTGTTTTGAAGGGCAAGCAACCTTGAGGGGTCGCTGAACCTGTTGTTGTTTGATTTACGTTGTAATCCTTAGTATCTTTTGTACTATATATCCACCAGCAGCACCAGCACCACCATCATCACTCTCTCCCACCCAACCAATGAATCCCGGCTATACTGTAGATTAAGTGCTTAAGCTGATTGGATGACCTGTTTGTGCTCTGTGCTGGAGAGAAAGACATAACTGGTCATTATTTGTGTAACGCTTTTTGTTATAATATTGTTGTTTAAATCTCTCTCTCTCTCTCTCTCTCTCTCTCTCTCTCTCTCTCTCTCTCTCTCTCTCTCTCTCTCTCTCATGTGTGTGTATGTGTGTGCTCGTGTGTGTGTGTGTGTGTAACGATGACAATAACAGGTTGGTGAATTTTGTGTGTGCATTATTTTCCCTTGCGCTCTCTCCCTCGCGTTCTAAATACAACAGATATGAAAGAGAACAACAATACAATTGATTTCCTGTGCATGTATGTGCGAGTGATTGCGTGACTATGTGTGTGTGTGAATGTGTGTGTGTGTGAGTGATTGTGTGTATGTATGTGGCTGTGTGTGTGTGTGTGTGTGTGTAGCTGTGTGTGTGTGTGTGTGTGTGTGGTTTCCGTTTTGAATTCAATTATCTACAAATCTGATATGGCATTCAACAGTTCACATTTTGTTTTGTTCTACACATTTTCGTTTATATTTTGATAGGTAGGCAATATATTGTCACCAGCCTTTCAAAGTTAATCCAATTATACAGTCGGCATGTATTGAAGAAGCCTTGATATATTTCATTATACTATATATATACATATATATTATGTTACATCCCGCTCTTAACCTTAATCCTCAATTAAAAACCCCAATCACGCACTAGAATATACTAGTGAAAGCATATGATCCTCCCAGGATTCGAACTAGGAACACCGCACCCAGAACATAAGCATCTAAACCATCACACCACCAACACAGTTAAAGGTTAAGTACACGATCACGATTAATATCCATTTTCGAATTCTGGATATTAATCTAATCATGTATTTAGACCCAACTGCATTATGGATAGCGTAATGTTTATGATATTTATTCATTAATTTGTAGCTGATTTTATTCGAACATCAATCTAAATGGATATATATGAAGAAAGATGATTGCCAAGCCTCACGAACATTTATCAGCAGTTGTACATGGGGGTGTTCCAGATGTACCAACAGATATTGGAAGAGGAAGGTATGAGTTGATGACCAGATATTTGAGGAAACAATATCGTCTAAGGAGAAATTGTGGAGAAAGCGGAGCGAGGCCGAACACTTGCGAACATCGTATGCTCGACAGAGAACACCAGGATTATGCTCTCTTATTACTTTGACGATATGGGCATAACTTGGTTCTTCTTCAACCGAGTATAATTGTCAGGGGACACCCATAAATGTGCTGGATTTATGGAGTTACAAACAAGTAAATAATAACTAAGTGTTTTCACAGGGCACATCAAATGATGAGTATTCCCACATTTAAAGGCAGGTGCCGTGCATAAGCAGAGCGAGTTCTTTTATCTGAATGTTGGGTTGAAACAGGGGTGTGTGATGTCCCCATGGTTTTTTACTGTATATATGGTAGGAGTCATGAAAGAAATACAAGGAAGATCAGTGGATGTTTCTGTATCGCTAATAAGGGAGAGAAATAAGTGGAAGCTACCTGTACTGCTGTTTGCTGATGATACAGTTCTGATGAGCGATAATGGATGGGAGTTGCAGGGTCTGGTAAATATGTTTGGAACAGTGTGCGAAAAACGAAATCTGAAGGTAAATGCGGGGAAGAGCAAGGTTATGGTTTTTGAAAGAGGTGAAGCCACAGAGTGTGCGGTGAAGCTGAATAGTCAGGCTATGGAAATTGTCAGATCATTAAGTATCTGGGCATGAGTTGAGTAAAGATGGGACTATGGATGAAGAGGTGTGGGAGAGGGTGCAACAGGGGAAGAGGGTTGTAGGAACGCTGAAAGCAGTAACAAGAAATAGGGTGGTCAGTATGGAATTGAAGAAGTCCTTGCATGACAGTGTGGTAATCCCGACACTGACCTACGGAAGCGAAACATGGGTGTTGGTGGAGAGACTCAGACCAAGAGTGAGAGGGGTGGAAATGAGTTACTTGAGAAGTGCGTGCGGAGTTACATGGAGGGATAGCCAGACGAATGAGGAAGTAAGAAGGAGGTGTGGTGTGGAGGTAGATGTGCTAGAAAGTGTGAAAAGGAACACCTTGAGATGGTTCGGCCATATGGAATGTATGGGAAGCGAGAGCATGACTAAGAGGGTGTACGAGAACGAGGTGGAAGGAGAGAGAGGGAGATGTAAAACGAAAGAGACATGGAAGGATGGAGTTATCTGTTATCTGAGTGAGGAACTACATGGAAGAAGGCGGTGCTGGATGGGAGGAGGGGCATTGACTGACTGGGGACAGAGGTGGATGGGGGCGGTTTGTTCATGGCCAGTTCTGCTTGCTTGTTCTTGGTAATAAACATTGGTTCATGGGCGATACTAACATAATTTATTCTAGGAGCAAATCACAGACAGCTTGGAGCATGCGACATGGCAGTCAGTTCCAACACCCGATCGCCTGTTGTTAGCACCATAAAAATTAAGACTTCCTTGAAGCGGGTTTCTGCAGCAGGCTGTCGAGTATACAGAGGTGATTTTAGCGCTAACAACATGCAATCTAGTGACGAAATAGGTATCACCTGTTGGGGGGTTGGTCAAAGACTGAAACATGCTCGCATGAATCCCTTACATGGCATCTTCAGGCATGAATGCACTATTCTTTTCATAAATAAGGACCATTATGGCTGTTAAGTGATTTTGTAGTGTAATACCAGAGAGTTATCGCTCTTCAAAGAGATACACAAGATAATTAAGGATAAGGACTACCGTGAGTATCTGTTGGTCAGACTTAACAATCCAAAATGTAAAAGCTTTCCAATGGGAATAGTATTGGAGTCTTGTTGACTCGGTATAGCTACTCATGAGTTTGTTAGTGACGCTACCATCATAAAATTCAAGCCACATGGCATTCTAAATGTTCACAAGGCAAAGTTCAAGAAGGCCTTGATATTTCCAATCATCTTGAAGTGTAAACTTGTAACTGGGAGCGACACAGGGTTCAGGCACAATATCTTCAGATGTGGATACCATGCTTGTGCCAGCCAAACTGGAGTTATCAGTGAAACCATCCTCCGATAGCTCTGCCTTTGGTTGATCACCTGACACATGAGTGAAGCAACTGGAGGTGGAAACAGATAGACAGATGTCCACCTGTTACAATCCTCCAAGAACGCGTTGGGATCTCCTGCCAGGGATGTGTCCAACGAGTCAAGTAGTGGGGTAACTTGCTTGTCTGTTTGGACGCAAACAGATCTACTTGTGGGTGGTATTTCAGAGCAATCATCTCTTGGAAGACGGTTTGCCTCAGGCTCTACTCTACTAGTGCGCCCTGTCCTCTCGGCACAGCATCTGACCACAGGTTTAGTACACCTTACAGATATGTTGTATGGATTGTCATTCTTTTCTTTTGAGCTAATTGTAATATTCTTTCCGATAGATGATGAAAAACTCATGACCTTGCCGACCCATGTTTCTGATTGCAGGAAACAGCATTCAGATTGTTCATTCTGAATGCTATTGACTTGCCTTTCAGGGAGGAGCTGTGAGGTCTTTTGCATTGATGTGCTAATTGAGATGCTTGGACATTGACCCTGACCCTGATGGTCCTCGGTGGGTTAATATCCCCAGCCGAGGGTTCCGGATGCATCTGTGTCCACCCATACTGTCATTGGAGAATCTAATCACGATTGTACTGTGGTTGAAATTGAACACAATGTCAGCAGCCGAGTGATGAGGGAAGGCACAGGACATAGATGACCTTGTTGATAGATTGGAAAGGCACAGTTTCCTGCTAAAAATAGTCTTTTGAGGCAAAGGCAGCCTAAAGTGATGGTAAACTGGATCCAATTTAGTGTGCCAATCCGGGACTCCCATTGCCGACAAGTGACGGTCAGGCAATATATGAAATAAAACAACTTGCGATGAAGTTTGGTCACATTGTCTTGACTCTGTTGAATGGTTAACTGTTCAGAGTCCCAACTAGATCTACCCACTGCAGTTTTTTACTGGGGATGATAATTGACTTTCAAAAGTATATTTCGAATCCGAGTCTTGAAACATGTTTTCAGACAGTGAGAGTATGTTCTATTACGAAAGATGGAGAGTTTGCTGTTACCAGCCAATCGTTGAGATAGCAGAAAATGGTGATACCTTGTGACCACAGAGGAAGTAGTAGTAAAGACCCTTGGCGCAAGGCTATGGCCGAAGGGGAATGGTTTGAAACTGAAGTTCCTGGTCTTTGTTTTGAATGGCCAAATACTTTAGAAATATGTTTTTGATTGGAGCCTGCTAGTAAACGTTGGAGGGATCTGGTTCATGGAATCATGGGTGGTATGAGACTGGCCTGATGTTCGGCCACTAGAGTACTGTTGTGGGAAGTTACTAGATTTGCTCCCTCATGGATGGTTCTGTCCTACCCGATGAGAGCCCCGCCCTTGTGGATGCCCTCTGCCTTGTTCGCGCTGCGCTTGGCCCAAGGTGGAAGGCATCAGAGACTTGGGGGTCTTTGAGTAAGTCTACTTGCTAGTTGGGTGTTGCAAAATTTCTTTCTCCCTGAACCTTCCTTAGCTGACAACTTAGCTCAGACTGCTGACATGACTGACCAAGATAGAATGATATAAATATCAGTCCAAGTTGTATGAGCCATAATATGGGAAGTTAGTACCGGAGACTGAAACAGGCGATCTATATCTTCCTAAGGTAGATGTCACGGTATCGTGCCTGAGATATAGATAGCTAGACATATTAGAGAGTCGAGGGGGGTGCGGGGAGAGTATAGAGAGAGAGAGAAGAGGGGGTGGGGACGTGCGGTCAGTAATTTGGTCAAGAAGGTTCTCGGACCTTCGAGAAGGTTCGAGAAGGTCCTAGATGTTCTTTCCTTTTCCCGCCAATTCTCCAAGCATACGCTTGTTCCAAACCGAGGGTATAAATAAAGCAGGAGAGGGGAACGCAGGTCTCAGTCCCCAGTTGGTGCCAGCGAGTGAAGTGCTTGTGAGTGTGGAGTGGCGACCAGGGTGACGCGGCACCCTCCTTCGACCATGTGTAAAGGTTAGTATACAGTGTTATTATATAAGTAATCTGATGTGCTAGACGCGGTCATTAATATGCGATAAGGGTAAATTCAAGGGAGGGTTAATTGTTTTGCCTGGTATATAGGACTCCGTTAGGCTAGTGGTATCAGATTAGTGACGGGTAATTTTAGGAGTGAGTTTGACTGAGTGTGGCTCAGTTAAGGCTCTAGTTAATTAAATTAGAGGGGTTAATTAAGTTAGTTAAACATTTGGATAGAAGGAGCGAGTGGTGTGTGAACGTAATCTCCGATTCATTTTCATCAATTTGTGTCTCTTATTCAATAAACCGTTTTAATAGAATGTTTGTTTAATTTATCATTGTTAATTGTTAAATAACAGTTTTCTAATAACATAGTCCCATCGCGTTAACAATTGAACAGCCTTTTTATATCTATATAAATCTATATATATACACACCGTTAATCCTGTAAGCTGGCCGAACAACAAAATATACTGTATCGATCGGTATAAATATATTGGATAGACGTGTCTTTGATTTGTATCCCGGGTAATTAATTAAGGAATATTTTCCTACGAGATCCTTTATCTTAGTGGCCCAATTTATATACAAATCAGGGAGGCGACCTATTACAACTGGCGACCGTGATCAGGACCAGTTTCCGATGCGGATGTGTTAGATAAAAATTGATAGGCATAGGCTAGGATAGCATTGTTGTTGTGTTAGAAAGAAGGTGAGCCGTGGGGGAATTTTTCCCTCCCTCCTTCTTCTTCCACCCGCGTGGTCACTTCTGACCGTGGGCTTGGGAAAATTCTAAACATCTTTTCTCATCGCTTGTGTATAATAATAATATTTATAGATTATACAATTTAGGCTATCGAGAAATAATTGTGTTCCATCAATTTTGTTTCCCTTGTATAATAATTGATCTCTGCTTGGGTTTTTTTTTTTTCGTTAAGAATTTCGTCCGTGTGATTTTTTTTTCTTTCGCCATTCGTGCGTCGTACGCAAGTGCTGCGATCGTCCGATTAAATGGAGGGAAGGGGATTGTAATCTAATTAACTGTTGTCGGTTTTCATAGTTTTTTTTTTGGTTCGAAATTCTTGCGCAGTTGCAGTTATAGGGGTCATTTTTTTTGTAGAGCGTAAACATAATTCTCCTTGTCTTATATCCGTTGTTCCTCTTTACCAATTCCTTCCTTTATTCCTCCCTCACATAACTCGTTCCAGGGGTAACGGAACCGTGCTATCTTAACTTTCTTTTGTCGTTCGTTGTTCATCTCAGATTAGGCTGATAGGATAGGGCTGGCTAGTTTTTTTTGTTCCTTTCGGTGCTATTTGATTAGGCAGATAGGATAGGACTTGCTTTTCCTAGTTCCTTTCACTCTTCGAGGGTACAATGGCGTCAATAAAAACCATCTACGAGGAAGCTGTAGAGCTAGGCCTCACTGAGGAGAACCGAGAAGGCTACATAGATAGTAGAAAGGCTGAGGAGGAAGAAAAGAGGGAGAGGGAGAAACGAGCACAGGATAGGGAGGAGGCTAAGGCAGCGAGGGAACACGAGGTGGCTATGGCTGAGAGGGCTAGGGAGGCTCACAGGGAAGAGGTGGCTATGGCTGAGAGGGCTAGGGAGGCTCAAAGGGAAAAGGCGGCTGAGGCAGAGAGAGAGCATCAGAGGAAGCTCGATCTTGTTAAAGCTAAACCAGGGGATACGGGGGTCAACGGTCATGTGGATGCTCCTAAGGGGTTGCCACGCATCAAGCAGCCCATGTATAAGGTGGGTGATGATATAGAACCTTTCATAAGGAGGTTCGAAAGAACCGCAACGGCATATGCTCTTGACGAGACAGCCAAGGAAATACATTCCTTTCACTCTTTGAGGGCCCGGCGCTCACACTGTTGAATCGCTTAGGGTCCGACAAGTCCGGTTATGGTGATATGAAGGCTGCGTTGGTCGAGGCATACGGGCTCACGGCACAGGCTGCCCGGCGGCAATACGTATCTGCTAGGTTAGCTGGAAAGGAACCGCTACCCAGTTCCTGGCTAGGCTTGAGGGTTATCTGGATGTCTGGGTAAACAAGGATAAGACTCCTGACAGTAGGGATGGGTTACGTGATCTCTTCCTGCGAACGCAGTTTGAGCTGTCGGCTCCGAATGACCTCGTGGCCCAGTTCAAACTGAGCAAGGTTACCTCGGCTAAGAGTATGGCGGCTGAGGCAGACGCATATTTTGAGGCCCACGGGTACCAGCGGCGGAGAATGTTGAACGAGGGCGGTAACAAAGGCAAAGGCAACCCTGACCCGGGCCCCAAACAGGCCCAAGCAGGGGCACACGGGAAATGGAAGGGTCAGGGACCTCACAAGCCGAAATATTACTCCAACTTAAAGGGTCAACAGGGTCAACGGTGGTCTGGAGATAACCGTCAACAAAGTTCGGCCGCTGCTTCTCAGACTGTACAGGCAGACAGCAAGAATGGGGTGCCGACTAAATCACAAGGCACGGCCCACGACTTGTGACTTATAGCAGGGGGTGCTGGGATGGGAAAACAAAACACAGGATTCCTAGTGCAGCCAGGTAGAGTAGGGGGGGTATCCGTAGAGGCGCTTAGAGACAATGGGTCGTCTGGGTGTATCGTGTGGGACACTCTGGTCAAGCACCACCAATTCACGGGGCGAGGAATCAACGTTCGCATGATCGATGGTTCCACCACCACAGTTCCTGAGGCGAGGGTGGAAATTGAATCTCCGTTTCTTTCTGGTAGCATCACAGCAGCCGTAATGCATGATCCAATTTATGACTTGATAGTGGGGAACGTCCGGGGTGCCAAGTACGGACCCACAAGCGAGATAGCCACCCAGACGGGGGCCGCAGCAGTCACTAGGGGCGTAGCCAAGGCACGGAAAGACCCGAAGCCGCTGGCGGTCACGACTTCCTCAGAGCTCGCGGAGAGTCAGGATGTTGTCCATGAGCAGCAGCAAGACGCATCCTTGGCAAGTGTTAGGGCAAAGCTTGGTGAGGCTGTCGTTGAAGGTGATAAGGGGCGTAAGTCGTGGATTGCAGAGAAGGGAGGTCGGATCTACCGTGTAGTGCAGTACCCTCACTCTGAGGAGCAGTGGCAGTTTGTGGTTCCCTTGAAGTATAGGACAGCCATCCTCAGGATGGGCCATGAGGGTAGCCTTTGGAGGTCACATGGGTAGGCAGAAGACGCAGGATAGGGTTCAGGCGCAGTTTTATTGGCCTGGGATCGCGAGCGACGTCCGCAGATGGATTCGCTCCTGTGACGTGTGCCAGAAGACCTGCGACCGAGGTCGAGTCAAGCCCGCACCGTTGAGTCCGTTGCCTGTCATCACAACACCCTTTGAGCAGTTAGGGGTGGACATTGTGGGTCCAATTCACCCTAGAGCCAGTGACGGGTCCCGATTCATCCTCACGCTAGTCGATTTCGGAACGAGGTGGCCAGAGGCGGTCGCTCTGAAGAATATCGAGACTACAACTGTTGCCGAGGCAATGTTGGAGGTCTTCTGTCGAGTAGGGATCCCCAAGCAAATACTGTCTGACAGAGGGACGCAGTTCACCTCTGCAATGATGGGGGAAGTACTCAGGCTGTTGTCTGTGAAGGGTCTGAAGACGACTCCGTACCACCCACAATGTAACGGGCTGGTCGAGCGCTTCAACGGGACACTCAAGAAGATGCTGCGGCGGATGACAGCCGACCAACCAAAGGAGTGGCCTAGGTTCATTGCTCCGTTGCTCTTTGCATACCGGGAGGCTCCCCAGAGTTCGCTGAAGTTCTCTCCTTTCGAGCTTGTGTATGGTAGGACAGTCCGGGGTCCATTGCAGGTGTTGCGAGAGCTTTGGGACGGTGACGAGCCCAGCGAGGAAGTGAAGACCACTTACACCTATGTTCTCGATCTGGCTGAAAGGTTGAAGTCAACATGTGAACTAGCCAAAGTCGAGCTGACAAAGGCGAGAGAGGTGCAGAAGTCTTACTTCGATAAGAAGGCGAAGGTGCGCAGATTGGAGCCAGGTAGCAAGTACTTGCTCCTTCTGCCCACTGCTCATAACAAACTGCTGGCCCAATGGAAGGGTCCATATACGGTCATAGACAGAATGTCGGATGTAAACTACATTGTTCAGGTCGGGAATCACAAGAAGAGATTCCACATCAACATGCTTAAGGAGTACCACACGAGAGAAGTGAGTGGAGCTGCGATGATGGAAGGCTCGTGGAGGCGGCAGGTTGCTACTCCCGAGATGGCGGAAGCCATAGATCTAGTGAGGGGCCACTATACTAGTGGGGAGGGTCATATCACAGCAGCAGCGGCAGTAATCTCCGAAGTTGATGGTGATGGTCCCGAGACAGTCCAGCTAGGGCAAGAGGAAGATCTCTCGCAGGTTCGTCGGGGCGCTGAGTTGTCAAGTCATGAGGGGCGGGAATTGGATTCGCTCCTTGGTAAGTACAGGGGCGTTTTCTCGGATAGGCCCGGAATCGCACGAGTCGAGAGTCACGCAATCGAGCTGACCAGTTCGGTTCCGGTACGAGTAAAGCCGTATCCCATTCCGCTCCGTCTGCACGACCAAGTCCAGAAGGAGATCAGGGAAATGGAGTTAGCAGGTATCATCGAGAAATCCTCTTCTCAATATTGTAGTCCGATGGTGGTTGTCAAGAAGAAGGAGGGCGGTGTACGCATCTGTGGGATTACCGTCGGCTGAATGCTTTGACAAGGGTTGATGCGGAGCCTATGTGCGACCTCCGTGCTATCTTTGCCAGGCTTGCAGGTTCAACGATCTTTTCCAAACTAGATCTCACCAAGGGGTTCTTCCAGATACCTCTGGATCCAGCTAGCCGCAAGATCACCGCTTTTGGTACGCCAGACGGGCTGTACCAGTACACTGTGTTGCCTTTCGGTCTTATGAATTCGCCGGCGGTGTTTAACCGTATGATGCGTCAGGTCCTGCGAGACATACCTGGTGTGGAGGTCTTCGTTGATGATGTTCTTGTTCACTCACAGTCTTTCAGAGAGCATATGTTAATTCTGGAGAAGGTCTTGTCTATGTTGCAGGAGTACAACTTGAAGGTGAAACCTAGCAAGTGTGAAGTGGGCCAGAAACGGGTGCACTACCTAGGACATGTGGTTGGGGATGGTCAATGCGGCTGTCAGGGTGATAAGATCTCTAAGATTCGCGATGCTCCTAGGCCCACTACAAAGAAGCAGGTTCGGTCATTCTTGGGACTTGCCGGCTACTACAGGGAGTTCATTCCACATTTTGCTGCGTTGGCTAATCCGTTGTACGACTTACTAAAGAAGCATGCTCAAAACAGAGTTCCGTGGGGTACGGAACAGCAAGAGGCTTTCAACGCACTAAAGACCCAACTCTGCAAGGAACCTATCCTGAAGTTGGCAGACTTCAAGAAACCATTCATTCTAAGGACTGATGCTTCACAGGATGCAGTGGGGGCGGTCCTGATGCAGGAGGAAGATGGAGAGTTATTCCCCGTTGCATACCACAGTAGGCGACTCAAGGGAGCTGAGCTGAATTACAGCACGGTGGAGCTGGAATTGTTGGCGGTGGTCGAAGGGGTCAAGAAATACTACTTCTATTTGTTCGGAGGGGAGTTCACGCTCGCGACTGATCATATGCCTCTGACAAGCCTCAAGACCTCGAGGAATGCCAATTCCAGACTCATGAGGTGGACGCTTTTCCTGCAGCAGTTCAGCTTCGTTGTAAGGTACATTAAGGGTAGTAACAATGTCGGTGCTGATTGGTTGTCACGGTTGACTAATGATGCAGAGGATCGGGAGTAAGTAGCTTGTAGGTGCATATGAGAGGGTTGGAAATTTTTTTTAGAACAATGATCTGCCGCCCACTTAAATTACAGGAATGAGTTGTCCAGGCGAGCTGGCGAGACGCGACGCTGAGCAGACCAAGAATCAGACCAAGCAGCTACAACCAAGGATCCCCACATCAAATCCCGGATAACCGGGAAAATCACCGTATTCAGATAAGACATTACTACTCCCATTTACCCACGAATATCCCAAGTACACCATGTATTCAGACATCTCCTCACATAACAGTAGCTCAGCTAGTTTGTCATTGTAAATGAGTGGGTTTGCCACTAGAGTTAAACCTCACTAGGTGCATTGCCACCAGGACCTTGTCGCTGGCCAAAAATGCGAACTCAGGAGTTTTCCCCTTTCAGTGTAAGTTTAACGTAAATGTAGAGGGGTTTTTCTACTCAAGGGGGACCATTGCATGCGCCAGTGATTGTTAGACTCACACTACAGTATGGAAGACACTGTGAATGACGCTAGGTGATTTTAACGGAGTAAAATCAATTTTAGTGGGGAGGGATGTCACGGTATCGTGCCTGAGATATAGATAGCTAGACATATTAGAGAGTCGAGGGGGGTGCGGGGAGAGTATAGAGAGAGAGAGAAGAGGGGGTGGGGACGTGCGGTCAGTAATTTGGTCAAGAAGGTTCTCGGACCTTCGAGAAGGTTCGAGAAGGTCCTAGATGTTCTTTCCTTTTCCCGCCAATTCTCCAAGCATACGCTTGTTCCAAACCGAGGGTATAAATAAAGCAGGAGAGGGGAACGCAGGTCTCAGTCCCCAGTTGGTGCCAGCGAGTGAAGTGCTTGTGAGTGTGGAGTGGCGACCAGGGTGACGCGGCACCCTCCTTCGACCATGTGTAAAGGTTAGTATACAGTGTTATTATATAAGTAATCTGATGTGCTAGACGCGGTCATTAATATGCGATAAGGGTAAATTCAAGGGAGGGTTAATTGTTTTGCCTGGTATATAGGACCCCGTTAGGCTAGTGGTATCAGATTAGTGACGGGTAATTTTAGGAGTGAGTTTGACTGAGTGTGGCTCAGTTAAGGCTCTAGTTAATTAAATTAGAGGGGTTAATTCTAGTTAATTAAATTAGAGGGGTTAATTAAGTTAGTTAAACATTTGGATAGAAGGAGCGAGTGGTGTGTGAACGTAATCTCCGATTCATTTTCATCAATTTGTGTCTCTTATTCAATAAACCGTTTTAATAGAATGTTTGTTTAATTTATCATTGTTAATTGTTAAATAACAGTTTTCTAATAACATAGTCCCATCGCGTTAACAATTGAACAGCCTTTTTATATCTATATAAATCTATATATATACACACCGTTAATCCTGTAAGCTGGCCGAACAACAAAATATACTGTATCGATCGGTATAAATATATTGGATAGACGTGTCTTTGATTTGTATCCCGGGTAATTAATTAAGGAATATTTTCCTACGAGATCCTTTATCTTAGTGGCCCAATTTATATACAAATCAGGGAGGCGACCTATTACAGTAGATTCTTAGTGAACGATACCCTGAGGACTTGCCGACATCGTACAGCCTCGAAGATTGCTCCTCATGTCTCCTTAAAACATGTATATGTATATAATGATAATAATACAAATAATAATAATAAGAAGAACAATAATAATAGTAATAATAATAATTATAGTGATAAATATAATTAAAATAAAATTATCAGGTGATGCAAAATAAATATACTGTATATAAATATAGAGACAACAAATGCAAGACCCTTTCAAAATGGATATCGAAGAGGGAAACTTTAGACAAACCCAATACGGGAAGGAAAGACGGAAAAAATGTGTGGGAGTCGGTTGGCTGTGAAAGTTTCTAGTCCTTTTAACGCAGTTGTAGGGTCTCTCTCTTTCTCTCTCCCTCTCTCTCTCTCTCTCTTTACATATCATCTTAAAGGTAAGGAGATAGGTAGGGCGACTAACTGACCGACTGACTGATAGCTAGGCAGATAAACGTGTACATACTGTATACTGTAGTTAAGAGCATAAATGTTGATGCACCATTTTGAATATGTAACGAGCTCAAACGAGATGATACAATCTATCAGTTTGACCCAGACGCTTCAAAACTTGAATTTAACTCTTTCACCCTTGCTTAAGTTTCTGGGTTAGTAATAACCACTATTGTTTAACACCTAACGAGCGGCCTAGGCGGTAATTAATATGTACCGCCCAGCGGGGTGTTTTTACCCAAAATAGGGTTGTTTACATGATCATTTTCATGCCTAAATAAGACCCAGAGCGTAAATCAAGTATCTATCCCTGAAAGGGCATAAACAGAGCTTTCCAATGACACCCCAACGATCCTTGTATGACCGCTAGTTTTCTTGCAACAACCGCGCAACACGAGTGCAAAAACCATGTAATTCGGTACTTTCCCTACATAATTCACTGTGTAGCGAGTGTGAGAGGGTTGAGGAGGGTGGGATTCATGTCAGTTGGTCCACCGTGGTGGTCTGGAGCAGTCATACACTCGCTACTCTCCTGCCACCACTTGTCTCTCTCTCTCAGCAACATTACGTGCTGAAAATGGCACACGACTTATGTTGTGAGCCGCCACATAGTCCAAATTTATTTCACTCGACTTATGTTGCGCGCCGCCAGTTAAGGGTTAATCTCGAGCGCTATTTACAATACCGCAAGATGATACGTGTATTCTATCACAATGTTAAACTAACAATAATCTCCCTTACACGCAATGTATTACACATTCAAAGATAGAGTAAGACCAATGCTATTATAAACCCGGAAAAATTGCATAAGCTATAATTTTCCCATTGAAAATGACTATATAATAAATATATTATTTTCTTCCGAGTTAACACTTTAATAATTATGTTATATGCTGAGCAATAAATATTTTCATATGGAATATGAAGCATTTTCCATGCCAAATGTGTCATCAACATTATTTCAATGTCAATAGTTTTTTATGTATATATGAATAAAATATAAATTGTCGAGTAACAATTATCCATGCATAATGAAACTATTCATTCTACATCAATTTTGAACACCAAGACTTACGTTTACTACAATATTATATCTTAATAAAAATTAAAAAGTTCTTTCAACAATATTACAGTAGCAAAACCCACAGAAAATAAATAATCATCGACAAAAGTGATACAGATAAAATGTTGTTCATATTTTCAAAACATAATTCAACTTTGCATCAACGTAAATCACACTTTTCAGTGAAGACAATAGGTTTCAGTAACATTTACTTTTCACGCACATTCCAAAAATCTAATCAGAATTTGTCTATCCTCAATAGTTTATTTTATATAAATATGATAACACAAGATTATACACTCATGGTTATCGCACTCATATGACTGTATCCAATTTTTGGTTTATGTTGTTCTTAGGTATTGTAGAGCTATAAATCATAGTAATAACGTATAACTCATTATATGAGAAATAGAATAAAACAATCACAAAGTCCCTACTTCTACTATTTGATTTAATACAAACATTCATGTATACACATTCGTCAGACATGATTCCAAGGATTCGTAAACGTTTGAAATTCAAACGAGCTATATGGTACACTGATATTAGCCTACACATTATATATATATATATATATATATATATCTATATAGATATATATATATATTCATATATATATATATATATATATGTTATAGACTATATATCTATATATACATATATAATATATGTTATATATGTATATATAATATAATATATATAAGATATCAATTATATATATATATATATATATATATATATATATATATATATATATATATATATTAAACATATATAAACATATAAACATACATATATATACATAAACATATATATATATATATATATATATATATATATATATACTGTATATATACAGGGTGGAGAGGCTACAGGAGGAGGAAATCAGGGAAGAGTACAGGAGAGCAGTAGAAAGACGACTAGGTGGGTTCGACCTGGAAGATATGGAGGAAGTGGAGGAGATAAGCAAGGTGTTTACGGAAGAGATCTGTGCAGCATGTGAGCAGGTGTGTGGAGTGAGGAGAAGATGGAGGGGAGTGAAAGGTACAGCATGGTGGACAGAAGATGTAAAAATAGCTGTGGAAGACAAAAAGAAAGCGTATAGAGAGTGGTTGGGTAGTAGAGGGAATAAAGATTTGGAGAGGCAGAAACGAGCGAGGTACGTGGAGAGAAAGAGAGTGGTGAAGAGAGTAGTGAAGGAAAGTAAGAGAAGAGTAGATGAGGAATTTGGAATGAATCTGAGTGCAAAAAGGAGGGAGTGTAAGAAACTGTTCTGGAAAGAAGTCAAGATAGTTAGGGAAGGTAGCAAGGGAAACAGTAAGGGTGTGAAAGATAAGAATGGGGGAATGCTAGCCGAGAAGCAAGAGAGAGTCGAAAGATGGAGGGAGTACTTCATGAGTTGCTAAATGTAAGGAATGAAGAGCCAGCAAACATAGTTGGATATGGTATGGGAGGGAGAAGAGGAGAAGTAGTGGAGGAGGAGGTGGGGATCAGGAGGTCAGAAGTGTGGGAAGCTATGAAAAGAGTGAAGTTGGGGAAAGCACCAGGAACAGATGGAGTGTGTGGGGAAATGTTGAGGTATGGTGGTGAGATAGTGATCGAGTGGGTATGGAAAATGTGCAAACTAGCATGGGAGAAAGGGAATGCACCCGATGACTGGAAGACTGGCATAATAGTTCCCATATATAAGGGCAAAGGGGAAAGAGGAGTGTGTGGTAACCACCGAGGGATATGTCTTTTAAGCGTAGTAGGGAAGGTGTACAGTAGGGTAGTGATTGAGAGAGTGAGAGTGAGAACGGAGAAATGGATAGGCGATGAGCAGGGAGGTTTTAGGAAGGGTCTGGTAAATGAGTTTGGAACAGTGTGCCAAAAACGAAATTTGAAGGTAAATGCGGGGAAAAGCAAGGTTATGGTATTCGAAAGGGGTGAAGTCACAGAGTGTGAGGTGAAGTTGAACGGTCAGGCTATGGAGATTGTCAGTTATTTTAAGTATCTGGGCAGTGTGTTGAGTAAAGACGGGACTGTGGATGAAGAAGTGCGGGAGAGGGTGCAACAGGGGAAGAGGGTTGTAGGAACGTTGAAAGCAGTAACAAGAAATAGAGTGGTTAGTATGGAAGTGAAGAAGTCCTTGCATGACAGTGTGGTAATCCCGACACTAACTTACAGAAGCGAAGCATGGACGTTCGTGGAGAGACTTCGACCAAGAGTGAGAGCGGTGGAAATGATTTACTTGAGAAGTGCGTGCGGAGTAACATGGAGGGATACACAGACGAATGAGGAAGTAACAAGGAGGTGTGGTGTGGAGGTAGATGTGCTAGAAAGTGTGAAAAGGAACACCTTGAGATGGTTCGGTCATATGGAACGTATGGGAAGCGAGAGAATGATTAAGAGGGTGTACGAGAGCGAGATGGAATACAGAGAGGGAGAGGTAGACCAAAGGAGAGGTGGAAGGATGGAGGGAGGAAGTATATGAATGAAGGCGGTGCTAGTTGGGAGGAGGGGCGTCGACTGACTTGGGACAGAGGTGCTTGGGGGCGGGTCGTTCGTGGCCACCCCTTTGGGGATCATGGCGTCAGGCAATATATATATATATATATATATATAGAGAGAGAGAGAGAGTATTATTATGTTACCTCCACCAACCGACTTTACTCCTAAACTCAATTAATGAAATCAACAAATACATGTGGCAGTCCAGGGATTCAAACCTAAGATGCTCACACCGAAATTCAGTGCATTTATCCATTGCGCTACGAAGACAGTATAATTATATATATATATATATATATATATATATATATATATATATATATATATATATATAATATATATCTACTGTATATATAATTATATATATATATATTGGTGGGTTGGAAGAGAGCTTTCTTAAACCATAGTATACAGTATACTTTTTGTTTCTGTTTTCTTTTCTTTTGTGGACTTAGGGCCACACTGCCTGGTAGGGACGGGAAAGTCCGTGTATTCTGTGTATTTATGTAACTCTATGTAACTAACTCTCTACCTCACTGTCTGTCTCTCTCTCTCTCTCTGGTGGTCTATTTAGATGCATTGCCCCGTACTGCCTCGGCGAGGCTGGGTTCCTAATGTCGCTTGTTCCACCTTCATGTTTCTTCTTTCACTATGTTCCTTCATTCTCTTTTCTCGCATTATTTTGTATTATTGTTCTATTGTTTCTATGCAATTTATTATACTCAATACTTCTCTCTTCATTAGTTGTAATATGTTGCCCTTCTTGTTATTTACTTCCATCATTATTTCTGCTTTAGTAATATTATTTCTGCATTTATCTCTCTGCATCTATACTATATATACTGTATATGTTATTTTTATCTCCATTATTCAGTCCATTAGGTCGGTTATTTTCACTTAATTAATTCATTCTTTTATTTTCATTTCTGCTGCCTTATTTCTTTTCGGTTCATTCGCCATTTGTACTTCATAAATTGATCTTGATTGTGCCCTTGTAATCGTTTAAATTGTGATTTGCTTCCCTTTATTTTTATCTTCGTCTTCTATTAATTATATAGACTTTAATTTCTCTCAATAAAATTCCATTATTTGTCTGTTAATCGTTAAATGAACTATATTACCTTTTCACGGCATATTATAATTGTATAAAATTAGTTTCATTTTCTTCCTTCCTTATTGTTATATATATTTTCCTTTTATCAATCATTTTTATTTTCCAGAAAGATTTCCCTCTCATCATTCATTCGTCTCTTTTTACTTGTTTCGTATTTAATCCTTCAACATTTCTAGTCCTCTCTATTCTTCATTAATTGTGTTCAATATTCTCTCTTCACCTGTGTATAGTTCTTCAGTTTGTCTTCATTCGCTTTATAATCCTATACCATTATCTTTGATATCTTGTTTTCAGTATTCATATTTTCCCTTATCATCCTAGTTCCTTTCGTTGTTCTCATATTTTTCTTTCTTATTTGGTTTTATTATGTCATAACAGTTTTCTTACCGCTCTCCTTGGGGAATGGTATAGTGGTGCTTCGTTATGTTACATAGAGTTCTTCTCTCTCGTACTCTCTCTCTCTCTCTCTCTCTCTCTCTCTCTCTCTCTCTCTCTTCTCTCTCTGCTCTCTCTCTCTCTTCTCTCTATCTCTCTCTCTCTCTCTCTCTCTCTCTCTTCTCTCTTATCTATCTCTCTCTTCTCCTCTTCTCTCTTCTTCTCTCTCTCATCTCTCTCTCTCTCTCTCTGCTCTCTTGTTCTCTCTCGCATCTCTCTCCTCTCCTCTCTCTATCTCTCTCTCTCTCCTATCCTCTCTCTCTCTCATCTCTCTCTCTCTCTCTCCTCTCTCTCTCTCTCTCAGTGATATCCCTACACCATCGCCGATTCAGATTGAAATTCAGATGTTCTAAGCAATATCACGTTACAGAGAGAGAAGTATTGAATTGTTTAGATAAACTCAAGGTAAATAAAACACCTGGACCTGATACAATCTCGCTAGAGTTCTAAAGGAAGCTAAGGATGAGCTCTAAACCACTGACATTACTATTCAATAAATCCTTGCAGTCTGGAACTATGCCCGATCGGGGAAGCTAGCCAACGTAACACCGATATTAAAAAAAGGCAGCAAATCCCTACCCAGTAACTATCGTCCAATTAGCTTAACCTCAGTTGGATGTAAAATGCTAGAAACGGTCATACGAGACAGACTCGTAAATCACTTAGAGGAAAATAACCTACTTAAAGATACTCAACACGGCTTTCGTAAAAAAACGTTCCTGTTAACAAACCTCTTAGACTTCTTCCACGATATCCTCAACCTCTACGATGAGAGTAAAGCTGTAGATATTATATACCTTGATTTTCAAAAGGCCTTTGACAAAGTTCCCCACAAACGTTTACTGCTAAAACTAAAAGCGCATGGAATACAAGACGGTGTGTTGAAATGGATAGAAAATTGGCTCAGCGACAGAAAGCAAAGAGTAGTCATAAACGGTAACGCATCAAATGGACCAATGTAAGTAGCGGGGTACCCAGGGATCGGTACTAGGACCATTCTCTTCCTAATTACATCAACGACATAGATGAGGGTCTCACCTGTACAATCTCAAAATTTGCTGACGATACAAAAATTGCAAATAGCGTACTCTCAAAAGAACAAGTTGACGATATGCAACACAATCTAGATAAATTGTCATGTTGGGCCCAAATTTGGCAAATGAGTTTCAATGCGGATAAATGTAAAGTACTACATATCGGATACCTAAATGAGAAAGCAAACTATTCGATGAATGGCACTCAGCTTAAGAATGTAAACAGAGAAACCGATCTGGGAGTAACAATATCGAATAACCTAAAACCGAGTCAACAATGTTCAGAAGTTGTTAAGAAGGCAAACAAAATAATTGGCTTTATAGGCAGGTCATTTGAGCATAAATCCAAAGAAGTTATCCTAACCCTTTACAATTTAGGAATACTGCGTTCAATCCTGGTGCCCTTATTACCAAAAAGATATAAACAAGCTAGAACGAGTTCAACGTAGAGTTACCAAAATGATACCTAGCCTAAAGAACAAACCATACGAAGAGCGTCTTAGAGAATTAAATCTATTTCCTTTAACCCAGCGCAGATTAAGAGGGGACTTAATTCAAGTGTTCAAAATCATCAAAGGCATCGACAATATGAACTGTAGTAAGTACTTCACTATCGACCAATCTAATTACACGCGGGGAAACGGTTGCAAAATTATTGGTAAATCTTTTAACTCACACGAATCTAAGAATTCTTCAATCGAGTTGTCAACTTGTGGAATGGGCTTCCCCGAAACGTTATAGACTGCATCACCGTTGATTCATTTAAACTCCGCCTAGACAAATATCTCGCATCAAACCCGCGACTGACTGCGTTTGTAAATGAATAACTTTATTTTATCCCCCTTCAGTTACTAACCCATCTGTCCCCTACTAACTTCCTAATCCTGCCACGGACATTAGTTCCAGGGCAGTAATTCCCTTTCCAATGTTCCCTTACCCACTCTAAACCACTGTTTGGACACTTGATCCTCAGTGTTTTGGAGGACAAGCAACCTAGAAGGGTCACTAGATCTGTTGTTGCTTGATTTCCTTTGTACTCCTTTGTACTCCTTTGTACTCTCTCTCTCGAAGGCTGGAGTAATCTAAAAGAAAGGTAAATATCTCTAACTTGTTTCTATTGCTTTGTTTACATTTAATTTCCTAGTAGAAATGTTCTCCACTCTGCTGGGGGAGTGGGGTAGGATTGGAGAGATCCTGTTTCCTATCATACATTTGATTGCCTCGACGTTTGTTTATATTTAAGGCCGAACTGGCTAGTTATGAGTGTACATTCTGTGTAGCTATGTAAATCTTTTCAATACCCGTGTTCCTACGTTCAATTTGTATGTATTTATCAAACCATTATGTCATGTTCAACTACATATTTTTCATTCACTCTTCCTACCTAACATCTTTAATGTCTGTTCACTTTTATTTGTATATCTCAACCTGTTTTATATTCATTATTTCTCTCTTCATCCTGCTCACCACATTTATTATATCTTCCATCTTTTTATATTTATTCTTCATCTCTTCAATTTGCCTCTTCATTCTTTGTCTCTTCATGTTTTACATATTCATTATTTCTTCATTCTGTCTCTCTTTACCCTTTTTCCATTCATTCTTTCACTCTTCATTCTATATATTTTCATTCTTTCTCTCTCCATTCTTTCTCACTTCATTATTTATCTACTAGTTATTTATCTCTACATTCTTTCTCTCTCCATTTTTTCTCACTTCATTATTTACCAGTATTTTTTTTCTTGTAAATCATTCAAATTTCACTTTCATACATAAAATTGAGTATAAATTCATGTATGAGGATATACTGTACTGTATTTTTTAGACATTTTGATTATATGTAAGACTTCCCAAACTGTTGAATTTTAATAATTTCCTAGGCTTGTTGGTAACTAAATTAAAACATTAAAACATGTAAATACAAGTATACAATGACACGAAATAAAAAATATAATTAGTAAGAATTTGTTTTATCTTTAACCCTTTCATAGAAATATTAACTTATTAGATTAATGCAATAAAGAGTATGTTCCCAGTTTATTTCCCTTATGCGATCATCCTATAACACTGCATTTTGTTGCATTCCATATATTGGTAATAAGCACTTTTTGCAGGTTCTCAGAGCATTACGGGTGAACTCCAGATATCTAGAATCTGCCCTATGCAGATTCTAGAAAATGTTAGTGGGCTGTTAATTTAAACCCCACGCTTCAATAATCTACCTGGTATGTACAGTCGTGGTCAGAATACACCTAATACAGTACAAGACAATGAACATTAACTAGTGAATCCCAGTAATTTGTCTGTGCGGTTCCAACAGTTTCCCAATATAGTTATCCTGTGTATTATAATTATCTCTACAAAAAAAATCCAGAAATTCATGACCACGACTATACATTAAGTATACGGTATAGCATAGCTTCTAATGGTAGTAAAATGTGAGACGTAAATATATATATATATATATATATATATATATATATATATATATATATGCATGTTTCTATCTTATCTCTATGCCTAACTATAAACTTGTATAGGAATAAACTCCATTCCATAGGAATGGAGGGAGGTAGAATAAACAGGGTAGTTGAAAGCCAGATAAGCAGAGAAGAAGTAAAAGAAGCAATCAATAGACTTAAAATGGGCAAAGCTGCTGGAGTAGATAACATCCCAGGTGAAATGCTGAGATATGGAGGAGAAGAAGCTGTTGACATAATGCATAGGTTATGTAAATTAGCATGGGAAAAGGAAAGTGTACCAGAGGACTGGAGGAAAGCAGTGATAGTACCCTTGTACAAAGGGAAGGGTAGTAAAGAAGAGTGTAAGAATTATAGGGGAATTAGCTTGCTTAGCATACCTGGAAAGGTACACGCAAGAGTAGTAACAGAGAGGCTACAGAAGATAACGGATGACAAAATAGGCGAGGAACAGGGAGGTTTCAGAAAGGGCAGGGGCTGACCAGATAGCCTCAATGTGATTGGTAGAGAAGTATCTGGCCAAAAACAGAAAACTCTATGCAGCATTCATGGATTTGGAAAAAGCCTACGACAAAGTAGACTGGGAGGGCCTGTGGGATGTGTTAACAGTATATGGTGTGGGAGGAAAGTTGCTAATGGCAGTAAAATCTTTTTATAGGAATGCAATGGCAAATGTGAAGGTAGGGGATAAGTTAAGTGAAAGTTTTGAGGTCAGTGTAGGTGTAAGACAGGGATGTGTCATGTCAGCTTGGTTGTTCAATATATACATGGATGGAGTGATTAGGGAATGTAGGGCTGTATCAATGGGTGTGGGAGCTAGACTGTAATCAGAGGGAAGAACATGGAAGATTTTAACATGCCTATATGCGGACGATGCAGTCCTGTTGGCAGAAAATGCTGAAGAACTTCAGAGAGTGGTCACTGACTTTGACAGGGTATGTGAAAAGAGAAAGTTAAAGGTCAATGTAGGGAAATGTAAGGTAATGGTGTTTGAGAGAAGAATGCATGAAACCATAGATTTTAAGGAAAAATATAGAATCAAGAAAGAACACAAGAAAAGTTGTAAAATAAAATTGAAAAATGAAGTACTAGAAGAGGTTGAAAGTTTCAAGTATTTGGGAGCTGTACTATGCAAATATGGTAAAATGGAGAGTGAGATAAAAGAGAGAAAAATGCAAGGGAGAAAGGTGATTGGAGAACTTGATAGTATTCTCAAAGGAAGAATGGTTAGCCAGGAAGTCAAAAAGTCACTGAGAAACAGTGTGCTGCTCTCAACACTCTCGTATGGAAGCGAGACATGGACGGCAAGTGACGAGGACCTCTTCAAACTGAGACCTGTGGATATGAGCTTTTTCAGAATGGCAGCTGGCATGAATAGGCTAGATGGGCCAAGTAATAGGGAAGTGTACGAGTCCTTTGGAATGGAAGAGCAGGCTTTGGGCATTGATTGTGGTGTGGTTGAGTGGATAAAGAGAAGTACTTTGAGGTGGTATGGTCATGTTCAGAGAATGGATGAAGACAGAATGCCAAGAAAGATATATGGGAGTCAGGTGAGTGGAACCGCTAGTAGTGGAAGACCACCTATGGTATGGGAAAAGAAAGTGGAAAAATATATTGAAGAAAAACTTCCACGTAGTGGAAGGGGCATTGTGGCACGGGCAGGGGAGGCATGTCTTGACAAAGTAGCTTGGAGACGTTTCTGTCATGGTCATCCTCTAGTGGGGGTTTCCCAGGGGGAAACAAGGCGTCGGAGATGATATGATGATGATGATGTGTTAGGTGAAACCCTATCAGTACTTTCAATGTTGTATAATGTACAGTATATACTGGTACTGTACTGTTTTATCTTGGGGTTAAGAGTGTATCACCTGTATTTTTATATTTATGAATACCGGTACTACTGAAATAATATCAATATCTTTGATACTATTTTTTTCCTTCCCAGGAATACCCTACTAAAGGATGACCATGGTGGGAACACCTCCAGCTTTTTTGTCCAGACATGCCCCTTATGCCCATCCCAAAATGGTCCCCATTTAATGTTTTGTTTTTTCACTTGCTCATACCCAGGCTATAGGTCAATCACTCTGATGTAAATGCTGGAAAGTACAACTGATCAACAGATCTGTCATACTTTAAAGCAAATATGTTTTTTTATTATAAAATGTGTTGCATAATGTTTATGATGGGCATCACAGCCTACCTCACTGCAAAGTTTTACCTATAGTGTTATCTACTCTAGTGTTCCACATTTTCTAACAATAAGACAGAATAACATGCATACAGGCATACCATACCATCACCCTCCATCTTCTACTCATATAAGCTCCTTATTATACCACCTGACACATCTTCAGTATTTCCTCTTCTAACTTGCTTTTCAATTACAGTACAGTAGGCCTACTGTTTATAGTATGACTTCATATTGCACCATTTTATCCTTTAGCAGGGTCATCCTTTGAGTATACTTATCATAAGTGTTTTAGTACAGTATATAAATTCACACTATAGTATGATGTCTGTTACTATCTGGTCAAAAGTGATATTTGTTTTCTTGTTCACCTATTTCTCTATATGTATAGCTGGTACAGAATAATAAGCATAGGCTAAAGCTACTCTAAAAATCTATATGCTAAGATGATCAAATTTTGTTATCTGTAGTTTGCTATTTTGAAGAATCTGGTTTAGTCACAAAATTCAAACTTTAAACTTTGAAGGTGTGACAAAATATTGACATAATTATGTATATTCACTTCAGAAAAATTAAAAGAAAATAATTGTGATCAGCAGTACATTATGTATGATAAAACATATTCTAGTTACAGTACGGTACTGTACTTTTAAAGGCATTACACTTACTCATTCAGTTTTCTCTTTGTATTTGTCCATATTGTTGCCTATAAGCATAGTAGACAGCCTGAAGATTCCACGGGCATAAGGCAACAGATATAAACCCTGGATGATCAATCATGCAGTCAGGTATGGGTTCAGCCTCACAACATTCTTTCCTGCTGATCTACAAGTACAGTATCCTGGCTACACCAACATGTCAAGAAAATACCCCCTATATCGTCACCAATTCATAGCATAAAAGATGCCCGGCCATATTCAAAGATGCTGTGAACTACCGGTACCGAATAGCTGCTCTCTCCAATCAAGTGACGTTTATAAATAAAGTGTCGCCATCTAGTGTTGTCAACGACAGGGTTGTGTAATGTCACCGTGGCTGTTTAATGGTGTGGTGAGGGAGGTGAAAATGAGAACTATGGGTAGAGGATTGGGTTTAGTAGGAAAGAGTGGTATATATTTGGAGTTCTACCAGTTGCTGTTTGCTGATGATATAGCATTGGTAGCAGATTCTGAAGAGAAACTGCAGCGAGAAGTCAAAGAGTTTGGTGTGGTATGTCGGAGGGGGAAGCTGAGATTGAACATCAATAAAAGTAAAGTGATGGTGTGTAGAGGTGCTTGTAGGGGGAATCTAGATGTGAGACTGGATGATGAAATACTGGAACAAGTTGAGTGTTTTAAATATCTTGGAGGAATGATAAGCAAGGACACATGTGTGGAAATGAAAGTAAAAGAGAGAGTATGTGAAGGAAAGAAAGTTTTCGGAGCAATGGTAAGTATGTGGAAGGTGAGAAATCTCGGAATGAAAGCTAAAAGTGCAATGTATCAAGGGATAGTTGTACCAACAGTTATGTATGGGGCTGAGACATGGGCTTTGAAGGCAAAAGAGAGAAGGAAGTTGGATGTGATGAGAGATGAGCCAGAAGGGTCCTGTGCTGGTATGGACATGTTGAGCGAATGGGATATGAAAGGCTTACAAAGAGAGTACTGTATATGAGTCAGCTACAAAGGGAGGGAGGAAGACTTACCTCCGTTGAGATGGAGTGATTGTGGAGTACAAGCGTTGAAAGATAGAGAGATGACTGTAGAACAGGCAAGAGCAGTGGTAATAATAGGAATGATTAGAGAATACAGTATTTGTGAATAGTTGAGAGATAGCGCGGGCGTTGGGTCAGGCGCCAGTTGGACTAGATAATGTGTAGTCCATCAAGCGTCTGGCCCGGGGAGCCAGTGTATAATTATGAAGGGTCATGTCTGGATGTGAGGTGGGCGGGCATTGTGGTGTGCCCCGCTGCGTGTCTGCATGCTAAGACCGGAACCTCTCCGGGAGGGCTGGGGCCAGTGAAATGCTGGAGGCCCCTAGTGATCTTTGGTCTCTGGGTCTTTTCCTAGGTGATCTAGATGTGTGTGAATATATATTTTTGTTAAGACCATCTCAAGCTATGGGGTATGTCCCTGTGTATGAACATACATCTATTGTGGCAGAAAGGAAGCAACAAACACCTTGAAGCTCCATTGTCTCCATCTCATCTAGTGCGACACATGAAGCACCCATCATCTCAAAGCTTCAATTGATAATCCTGGGGCCTCGTACGAGTTACAGGCTATTGAAAAGCCTACAGTCCAGAAGTTGAGACAGAAAAACAAAATAATAATATAATAACAATAAATGATGACCCAGTCATTCACATACAGCATATACACTGTACAGTACCGGTACTGTATAATCTCATTTCTTCTGTATGAGCAAAGGTAGCCAGGGTAACAAAAAAAAATATATATATACTTTATAATTATACCAGGTATAGCCTATACTGTACATGAACGAAGGCGGTGCTGGTTTGGGGGGAGGGCCGTCGACTGACTGGGGACAGAGGTGCACGGGGGCGGTTCGTTCGTGGCCACCCCTTCGGGGATCACGGCGTCAGGCAATAGATAGATAGATAGATAGCCTATACTGTATATATTTTCCCACCAACTTTACAATGTTTTTTTTTTTTTTTTTAGCCTATTCAGTACGGTACCGGTATATATTTGTGTGATTGATTTGGGATTTGTTTCCTACCTACTTTAATGATATCTCTTAAGTGCCATATTTTTTTTTTTTTTTGAAATACCTTTCATATTGCCTTGATGACGGTAGGTCTACAAAATACCGTGAAAGGTCAAAAGTGTACCCCCAGTCCAAAGTCACCCCACTTTACAATACTGTACCGTACCTGTCTTAGCAGAACTACTCTACACAGCAAATAAACTTTTTATTTGGTTCCAAATTTGCTAATCCTTTTAAAATATTACATACTGGCATAGTGAAGTTTCAATAGGTGTGAAGATATACTACTAAGTTTGTGTGAATAGGCCTATACTTAGGCACATATCCCATAGCTAGGGGTGGCCGACTCGAAACAGTTGTTGTTGTTGTTGTTCCCTAAGCTGCCTGGCCGAACAGCCCCGAGTCCCTAAGGAAGGCCATGGCCACGGTCGGGCTTTCCCACAGAGCTCTCAAAAAGAGTGTATATTGTGTTGTTGGCATAAGTGGTTGTGTGAAATGCAGTCTTCTATGATGTGTTTAATGGTATGGGGTGCTGTGTTACAACCCGGGCAGGTGTCGACGACGGAGTCATCCAGTCTCTTCTGATAGCTCAGAAGAGCCGGATGGTGTCCGCATCTCAGCCTGGCCAGGTGGACTCTGTCCTCGCGAGGAAGGGAGGATTCAGAAGGATGGATTTCGGGAGGTCGTGCTTGCAGCTGGGTGTTGTCTATGAGTGAGTGAATGGAACGGCGAGTGATATGAGTATGGATGTGCTTCCGGAAGTTGGTTTGGGGTGGGCAGGGAGGGAGAGAAGACAGTATTTGTGTGTGATAGCGTGTGCTGGGTGTTGTTTTGATATTTCTTGGTGTCTGTGGGTGTGTAACCATGTAGTGTAGTGGGTGGTGTTGATTCGTGGAGGCTGCTGCCAGGAATTGTGTGACTCTCATGTCTAGATGATCTTTGACTTTGAGGACTTTGGTTTCTTGATGTAGCTGATCTGTGGGTGTCATAGCTGTGCATCCTGTGATGATTTTCAGGGCTTTATTTTGAATGGTCTGTAAGGTCTTATGATGTGTTTCAGCTAGGTTGGAAGCCCAGGCCGGGCTTGCGTATTCCATAACTGATCTTATGTATTGTTTGTAGACTGTGGTGGTGGTTTCTTTGTTGTGTCCAAATTTCGTGTGGGCAAGTGATCTGAGGGCGTTAAGTCTGGGTGTCAGTTTCTTTTTCGTGTTTGTGGTGTGCTGTTTGAATGTCATTTGGGTGTCGTATGTTACTCCTAGGATTTTGGTGTGTGTGTGTGTGTTAGGGGTGTGTTGTTTATGTTGAGTCCCGGGACGTAATCGTGCTCTCCTGTCCAGCTTGTGAGGAGGGTTGCAGTGGATTTAGCTGGGGCTAAATTGAGTCTGTTTGTAGTGCACCATTCATGTAATGTGTGTCGAGATAGTCTTGAAGGAGTCTTGTTGCTGTGTCTGGGTTTTGGTGCGTGCTTGTGAGTGTTATGTCGTCTGCGTAGGAGGCTATGGTTATTTTGGGGTGAATTTGGTGTATTTATATCATGCATGTACAGATTGAAGAGTGCGGGCAACAGGACGGATCCTTGCGGGACTCCGTTTGGGAAATTTCTAGTGCTAGATGACTGACCGGCAAAAGATACGTGTGCACATCTGCCTGCTAAGAAGTTGGCCAGCCATCTTTTTGTGTTGTTGTGCATGTATGTGTTGTAGATTTTGTTTGTTAGATTGTGGCGGGGGATGGCATCGAAGGCTTTACTAATGTCGAGTGTGGCAAGTACTGATCTGTGTGGTGGTCTAGCTGAGTTGATGCCGTCAAAAGCTCTTTGTGTAAGGTCTGTAAGAAGAGTGTTTGTGGAGTGCAATGGCCTGAAGCCGTGTTGTGTTGGAGAATGGGGTAAGTCAGGTGTCATCAGTTGTAGTACAAGGTGCTCTATGACTTTGGAGGGGGTACAAAGGAGTGTGATAGGGCGGTGTGAGGAGGGTAGCGTGGGGTCTTTGTTAGGTTTGGGGAATGTGATGATGATGCCATGCTTCCAGATGTCTGGTATTGTGTTGTGTGAGTAGCTGTAGTTTGATATGTTAGTGAGTGCTTGTATGCCTTGTGGTCCCAGGTGTCTGAGGTGAATGTTGCTTATGTTGTCTAGGCCACAGGCGGGTTAGAGCTTGAGATTGTTGATGATATGCTTTGTCTGGTTGTTGGTGAAGGGTGTATAGTCAGGGCGTTTACGCCGTGGGACCACCTCCCGAAACTGCCGACCCTCCCGTCCGGGGACAAGATCACCGACAGTGGAGGACAGGAGGCTGCCGACCGTGGGGAGCAGTTTCCGGGAGCCATACCGCCACAACTATCCCCTGACCCCTCCCTGGGGGCACGCGTCCTTGGAGCGGCTGCGGTCGCGCCGGGCAATTCTCACTCGAGACAGTTACTGCATATACCGTACTGTTGAAGTTATAACCAGGGATGGAGTATTCGTTTTTGTTATTCGTATTCGAATGCATTCGAATACAGTAATTCAGGGTATTCGTATTCAAATTCTTGTAAATAAAAGTAAAAGTATGTGCATTCGTATTCAAATATTTGGACAAATTATTTGTATTCTTAGAATAATATGGCGAATACAAAGAGAGCGAGAGCAAGAGAGAGCTGTCATCGTTCGTATCTCGTCATATTCACAAATTTGATACCATACCATATATCTAGTTACTACACTATATAAGTTTAAATACCAGTATTGAATACAGGTAGTGTCTGTTATCAGTCATAAAATAGTTAACCATTGCATAAGCTACAGTAATTAGCTAGGCCTATAGTAAAAAAGTTAATTAATTTATGGAAAAGTATTCATGACTGCATTCATGAATACTTTCATAAAGTATTCGTATTTGAATACTGAACTCTTGTATTCACTCCATCCCTGGTTATAACCACATGAATGTATTCGTACATTTATTATTTCTTGACAGCATTTACACTCCTCATAGGTGTCCATCACATCACAATTCCCACACAGACACCTGCAATTATCTAGAGTTTTAATGTGGTAAAAGAATGGTACAGTACCGTATCACAAACTGCTAACAAGCAACCGTACCAGTACTTATACTGTATTACCAAACTATACCACATAACAAAATATACTAGTTAACCCATGAACTGCTAGAACCTGTACAAAGAAAAGGGTATAGTTAAGGGGGGGGGGGGGGGGGGGGGAAGGAGGAGTGAAGGATGTGGCATGGAGAGATGCCACTACTTTCTATGTGTCGCCCAATTTTGAGACATTTCCCGGCACTGGCACAGTATTTGATTTGATGTACACGTTTACATACCGTGCCTGGCGGAAGGAACATAGTAGTTCCTGGGTTAATAAGCTATGCAACTGTGGACGTATGTGTGGGGAGGAGGCTGATGGTTGCCACTTCTTCAGGCAGAGAAAGATAAAAAGGTACGGTACTGGTACACAATGAGAGGAGTGGAGAAGGGAAGTACAGACGGTTGAACGAAATGTGCCGACTGATTTTATATGTATAGATGAACGAATGAGGTAATCTGTGTTTCATAATAGAGGGTATTTGGGGCAATGAGGGGATGGGGGTTGTCTGACCATAATGTGGTAGTAGCAAATATGTGAGTAGGCTACAGACGAAGTGGGTGAGGAAAGATAGAGTAAGGCAGGATGGAGGAGGAGCCATGTAGAGAGGGAAAAGGTTACAGGAAGAGTTAAAAAAAGCAGTAGAAGACACCTAGATAGGTTTGACTTGAAGCGAATGGAGAAGGTGTAAGGGGTGAGCTTTGTGTTTATGGAAGAGATAAGTGCATGATGATAATGATGCAGTTTTTACAACCATGCACTACCTGCTCAATAGCTGGACTAAGGTGGGTGCCCTGATGAACAGTTGCCACAGATTGCTAGATTGCACCCTCCACCACAGCACTGGCGTCTGCCAATAACACACTGGCTGGCCTGAGACTCGAACCCTTGACCGTGAGGTTTACAGGCGAGTGTTCTACCAACCGTGCTACGGCCAGCATGTGAGGAGTTAGGAGGAGGGGAAGGAAGTGAAAGGATTAAACAGTATGGTGGACTAAGGAGGTGAAACAAGCAGTTGAAGAGAAAAAGAAAGCATACAAGAGTGGTTGGGTAGTAGAGGGAATGAAAATTTGGAGAGGCAGAAAAGGGAAATGTAAGTGAAGAAAAAGAGAGTAGTGAGCCTGAGTACGAGAACAGTAGATGACAAATTTAGAAGAAATTGTTTTGGAAGGAGGTCAAGAAAGTTAGGGAGGGTGACAATGGAAGTAGGCCTAGTAAGGGCGTGAAAGATAACAATGGGCGAGTTCTAGTGATGAAGCAAGCTAAGAAAGCACTTTAACCTGGGAAATGAAAGAGGGGGTTAGAATAGACCCATCACTGGTACTGTAGGATAGTGATGTAACAGAGCAATGGGTAGATGGGGAACAAGGTGGGTTTAGGAAGGGCTGTGTAGATCAGATCTTCTCCTTGTGAAGAAGTACCCAGTATCTGCAGAAGAAATGGAAGTTTATGCTGCCTTCATGGACTTGGAGAAGCCTAAGACAGTAAGTAGAGAAGGTGTGTGGAAAGTACTGAAGATATAGCAAGTACCGGTAGTTGGTAAGTTGCTGGAAGCAGTGAAAAGCATGTATGAGGGTGAAAGAGCAGCAATGCGTGTAGAGAATGAGCATAGCGATTTCTTCAATAAAGCATGGGTGTGTAATGTCCCCATGGATGTTCAGTAGCCTATACAGCACATATTGTATGGATGGAGTCATGAAATAAATCCAAGGAAAAGCAGAGGATGTTGCAGTACACTAGTAAGGCAATGGAGCGATGGAAGTTGCTTGTGCTACGGTTAGCTGATGATACTGCTCTTATGAGTGAGCGTTGCAAAGTTTGGTTTAGTAATTATGTTTAGAATGCTGTGTGAAAAACGGAACTCGAAGGTCAATAGGTCGAAGAGAGGAATGCATTCCCCCCCAGGGCTAAGGAGGCCTTCATCTTATGGTGAAGGAAGAAATTAATATACCCCATGCATCCTACTGCATGTTGTATAAGGCGACTAATAGGGGGCGTGGAAAATGAGTTGTCGACTAACAGCCATTAGTAGCCTATACAATAAAGCCTTGTTATTGGCACTCAGGCACTGTCTTGGTATGGCAATGCCGAGACTGGTAGAGTGCGGTTAGGTGCCATAAGGGACTCTACTAGTTTAACCTGGGCGCTGTTGGCGCAACGCCAGAGTCGGCAGCAGTGTTACATGGTAGGGCAGTGTTGTGGCAGGATTATGTTGTTCTAAAGTCCAAGTTGCCTAATGTACAGTAGAGTCTTGGTATGGTACCGTACTGTCTTGTTGCGGCACTGTTGAGGCTGGTATGGTTTGCAGATACTGCAGATGGACCTACTGTAGTTGAGTCTTGGTTAAGGGTTGTGTTAGCGGGTGTACCATACCTTTTGTTTACATAGTGGCACGCTCGCAGTTACTGTACATTCGCGTCTAATTTGACTGCTGTTATTTGCCCCTGCTGGTAATATATATGATAATGACAATAAGTCATGGGGGGTTGGGGGCAAAGCCTCCCTCAACATAACAATTTATCCAACACCTGGCCTTGGGATACAATAATGGGTCGAGGGAGAGCTTTGTTCCCCTCAACCCCCATGACTTATTGTCATCTTCATATATATTACCAGCAGGGGCAAATAACAGCACTCAAATTAGACGCGAATATAAATGCGAGCATGCGACTATGTAAACAAAGTGGACGGTACGCCCGCTAACATAACCCTTACCGAGTCTTGCTGCGGCACGGTTAGCACTATACAGTACCAACATCAGCCAAAGTGCTGACATAGGCTATGGGTCACCCCTTGCATATTACATATATAAATTATCCACCGTCCACTGCCTTTTATTATTCCTGGGGGAAAGTGACATAGGCCTAGGTCTAGTCAACAGTGTTTGAGAAGCTTAGGGACGCGTCTTGCACGAGAGGCAATTGTTTACATATTCGATGAAAAACCTAGCCTACTTAACCCATTAAGCCCCAGCTGATTTAATAAAAATGCACACTCCAGACCCAGCCACTTGTCAATTTTTTTTTTCCTGAAAACACATGGGATGGGTTAGTAATATAGGGAAAACCACAAAAAAAACCGCTCCCTTAGGTCATTTAGGGGTCCTGGGGGGGCGGCGGAAAGTCGCAATTAACATGGGGTGATGGGTAGGCAAAATACTGGAAAATCACTCCAGCGTGCACGCGGCTGGACTTACTGTAGGGGGCTGCCAACCATCGGTATTGTTCCGTGGGATCCTAAAGCAGTTCCCATACAAATCTGAACCCTCTACGAGCCTTCTATCAATGTTCAATTAGCGCCGTCGGCTATAACCGACGCTGGTACTGGCAGGGATTTAGAATGCCGTCGACTCACGTCCGACGCTGGTGTCCACCTGGTTAATCTGTATCTAGGCCTACTTGTATTTTATTGTGTTCACGAGACACGAACGAGTTTTCATAACGGGCGAGGCAAGCATAAGAGCGAGTTCAATAGTTTATTATTTTTTTCAAAGAAAAAATATATTTACATGTATTGGCCTAACCAGGCATAATCTCCACAATGACTGTTTAAACTGTCAAACATGTCTTAATAAAAAAAAATACCGTAGGTACCGGTAGGCTTATTTCTGCAGGAGAATGACGCCACTTTACGATACATTTGCTGTTAAAATATACACAAAGCTGTAATTCCAGTAACAGTATGTATATAATGTAAAGAAAAACAAACTGCCAAAGATATAAAGGCACATCTAGTAATAATAAAATTTTAGTTTGGTAAGGGTTGTGTTAGCAGGCATACTATCGCTTTGTACTATTTGCATAAGTTGTACGCTTGCAATTAGGCCTATGTTCGCTTCTAATTTGACTTATTTTATTTTATAATTTTTGTTTACAAATTATCCCACAGCCAGCCGTTATATGCCCCTGCTGGTAACATAATTATATATACAGTATGATGACAATAATTCAAGGGGGGTGAGGAGAAGCTTTACCCATTATTGTACCCCACGGCCATCTGCTGCATAAATTGTCGAGTTACTGGCTGTGGGACACAATACAGTAATAGGATGAGGGGGCTTTGCCCCCCCCACCACAACCCTTTTTTTAAGTTTTTCCATTGAGCATTAAAACACCTAGATTTGCAATTTGGCTATTTGTATGTATATTTATATCAAAACCCACAACATTCAACATTAAATAACCTAACCTCACCTGGAAAAGTTAGGTTACAGTAAGTTAGATTTGGTTTGGTTAGCCGCCCTAGAGCGTAAAAGGCCTGGGCTAGCCTTTTAAAATTTGTTATCTTTCAGGAGGATCACAGGTAGGCTAGGCCTGGGCCTATGTGTCTATCTATCTATCTCTCTATTGCCGGACGCCTTACTACCCTTACGAGGGTGGCCATACACAGAATGCCCCCAAGCGGACCTATTCCCTGTGAGAGGGACAACCCGAGCCAGTTTAGTGAAGGACTTACAGGATTGACCACTCAATTTAGGATTCGTCCAACTCCGAGGCCCTCTTGTGTATCTTGTTAGCACTATTTTTCTACAGTGGTGTTCGGCTAATCCATCCACTAACCTGCCTTACCCTTAGGTAAGCAGTACGGATTTGTATCAGGTTTACTCCCCTAGACAGGTTGCCAACCAAGGCTGACGAGTCCCATCCACCCGGATTTGTATAAGGTTGTCTCCCCTAGATGAGTTGCCGACCAAGGCTAACGAGTCCCATCCACTCAGCAGTTGAAAAACAGAAAACCCAAGTCTTAGTCTAAAGAATTAGGCCTAGGCCTATGTCAATTTAATATAAAAAAAAATCTGAATATTGTCAGTCTCCTTAGGTTCCTACACACACATAAAAAAAGGCCTAAATAAATAAAAAAAAAAAAAAAAAGGCTAACAGTAGGCTTGTAAGAAAGAAAAAAACTGGCCTAGAGGGAAATGTTTGACTGAAAAGAGAATAACCTCATAGCCTAGTTAGGCCTAATGCAAAAACAGGCTATCAAACAAGAGCAGTTCCATCTTTTTCATAATTTTTATTTAGCCGAATAGGCTAGGCCTATACAAAGTTAAAATTATGCTTTACAGTTCTTATTACTTAGGATATGTCTTTGAAAGTGATCAATATAGGCTAGGCCTAGGCTAATTTCAAACTAATTTTCTTGTAGGGCCTATTTTTCTCATCTTCAGCCCAGTCTTGAAACAAAATTATCCCATTTGACACCCTAAAAATAATAATTAGGCCTAGGCCTAGGCCTTTATTATTGCAAAATGATTAGCCTATGTTTAGGCTAGGCTACTATTCTCTGGGCCTGGGGTTCATGTGTAAGCAATAGCAAGTGTCCACCAACAGCTTGAGCCTGACGCCTGCGGCCTGAAGAGTGAAGACTCTGTCGGTCCGTCGGCGCCTGTCCTGCCGCCTCTGCCACTGTTGGTTGCTGTGCAGCTTCTGGTTCGAACTGATATGGTCAGATTATCATACGGTTGAACTAAATTTATTGTGCATTGCACAATTTAACAATTAACCTCTTCAGTACCAGGGACTTCCTTTTCATCATATTTTGGCATCTAGGCTATTAAGTTAGGCTAGACGATTTTATTCAGCTTAGGAAAGACGTCTAGCAATAATAAGACTTCAAACTATCTCAACCAACCACTTCAACTACCGCAAATCCTTCCTAAGCTGCATAATATCGTCTAAATAGGCTACAGCTAGAAAAAAATATGACACGTCGCTGGTTAAAAGGCATTTCAAATTGTTCACTAGGCCTAGGCTACTTTCACAGGAGCTCTCATAATCATCGTCCATTGTGCAGGTTGTTATACAACGAAGTTAAAGTTACGAAATTACCGCTCATAGGCCTAGGACTCTAAGAGTCAGCCTCACAAATCACGAGACATCTAGGCTAGTCAAGCTTTTCAGCCTCTCAGGCGTCTTCCTGAATCCTCTTGGTGCTGTTATTGTTTACAATTTTCCTGGTGTGACGTCACGAAGATCGCCTTAACTCCGAATCATGCACACCTTCCGCAAGGTATAAAATTTGATATATTGAGATTATTGTTTGACAAAATTTAATAACAACACTCAAAGTGCGTTACTTGCATGTTGGTATTTCCCATTATAAGTAGAGCCCATGTCATGCACCACCACCTTTAATACTGTTGAAGGTGGTGAAAGTAAACATCGCTAAACACAGGAAACCAATTATAATATTGAAGGGAAGTGTGAAAAACATCGGTCCCGCTAACATGATCATGCTGTCAAGGCAGTGATAACGTAATTACGGGTGCTGACCTATCAGATATAGTACGTGTACCTAGTACCCAGTACATGGGATACAAGACTAACCTATACCTACCAGCTACTTACTTGAATCTTACTTGAAGTCGTCTAGAGGTCCCGTCCTCACAGTCGTGGTCCGCCACCGCTGCGTCCGTCCCGTGCGTCCCTTCGAAGGAGGTCCGTCTGGTCCGGTATAGAGTTTGAGGCCGCCCGGCAGTTAGCAGTGTATCCAGACACTGGTGGTTCATCTGGGAGGGTCTTTAGAAACTTGTCTAATAACCCTTTGAACCTGTCTACCGGGCAACCTACTATGTCTCGCACTTCCTTGGGCAGCGAGTTGAAATTTTTTGGTCCATTGTGGCCTAGGCTGGACGCGAGGAGGGATCTCACTCGTTCTGGTGCCTGTGTTGGGAGGGATCTCCTCTCACACTTCCTTCCAGTCCGACCATTTTGTTTTTCCTGGAGTTCATTACCAGTTGGATCTGGAACCAGCTTCTCCAGGATTTTCCACACATAAATTGCGCAGTACCTGTCTCGCCTTCTCTGCTGAGAGTACAGCCCTAGCTTCTTGAGCCGGTCCCAGTAGCTAAGGTCCTTCATCCCCCGAATGTTTCTAGTGAAGGACCTCTGGACGGACTCAAGATCTCGTATGTACCCCTTTTTGTGTGGCGACCATAGTTGACTACAGTAGTCAAGGAAGGGTTGTACCATAGACCTCCAGAGAGTTAGCATTGTTTCTTGTTCCCTGGAGTTGAACGTCCGTAGAATCCATCCGGCCATTCCCTTGGCTTTCTTGACAGCTGCAGAAATGTGGTGTTGAAATGTGGCATCGTCGGACAATTGCACACCTAGGCATCTCACATGTGGCTTGGGGGTGATGTCGTGGCCGCCTGCAGTGAGTAGTTTGGTGGTGTCCTTGAGGGTTTGTTTCGGGCCACATCGTAACGCTTCAAACTTTTCTTCGTTGAAGGTCATGTTGTTTTTGTCTGCCCATTTGTAGATTTTGTCGAGGTCATCCTGGAGATTATGAATATCCTCTTCATTTCTTACGACACGACTTATGTTCGTATCGTCAGCAAAGGAAGAGATAACTGATTGACCAACGCCATCATCAATGTCCCCTATCAGTATAAGGAAGAGCAGAGGTCCTAATACTGATCCCTGGGGTACTCCACTAATGACGTGGGACTTTTCAGATGTGTGGCCCTTAACAGCAACAGTCTGCGTTCTTGCGGAGAGGAAACTGTGCAGCCACACACCTATTTTGCCTTGGATGCCGAGTTTCTTAATCTTGTGAAGGAGGATGCCGTGATCCACCTTGTCGAATGCTTTAGCAAAGTCTAGAAACACGACATCCACATTTTCTCCCTCTGCAAGCCTGTGGAGTAGCCAGTCATGATGTGCCAGGAGCTTCGAAAGGCATGATCTGCCTTTCCGGAAGCCATGCTGGCTGGAGTTCATAAGGCCATTTTTCTCCAGGAAGTTGACAAGCTTGTTCCTCAGGACTTTTTCAAATATCTTGATGAGGTGGGATGTTAGAGCTACCGGTCGATAGTTCTTCGCCAGGCTCTTTTCACCACCCTTGTAGACTGGAGTAATGATGGCCTGTTTTAGTGAGGATGGAATTGTGCCTGTGTCCATTGAGTGTCTCCAAAGCTTGCAGATAGGAGGAATCAGGGCGTCACAGCATTTAATCAGTAGTATGGCTGGTACTCCATCAGGACCAGCAGCTGCATTCGTTCTCAGTTCTTTGATGGCTTTTCGTAGGTCTGCCTCAGTCAGTTCAATATCACTTAGTCGAGTCGGTTGTGGAGTGTCTTCCGTGAAGAAAGCTTTGGGGTCCTGGATTGCAGTTGCTGGCCGTGGTGTGCTGAAGACATTCTCGTACTGTGTTCGCAGGATCCGACATACATCTTTGGGGTCGTTTACAGCTTCACCATCCTCTGTTCTTAATGGCCCCACTTGCGTCTTAATTTTTGAGAAGCGCCTGCAGTAACTGTAAAAGAATTTGGGGTTCCGCTTGATGTTCAGTACTGCACGATCTTCCTCTCTTTGCTTTTGACGCTCATGGGATGCTTTAATTTGAGTTTCTATGCTTGCAATCTTGGTAGATAGTGCAAGCTTCCTCATTTTGTTTTGGGTGTTATTGAGCTGTTTGTTGAGTGATGATCTTTTCTGCATTAGGATTTTTCGGTCCCTCGGGATTTTGAGGTGCCGAGCGTTGGAAGGTTTCCTCCTTTGGGGAATGTGATGCTGACACTCCTTCAGTAGGGTGCTGAGGATGGTGTCAAGCATGGCATTTGGATCCTTGTCATGGAGGATCAGGTCCCAATTTGTCTGGGAGAGGGAAGTTTGGAGATTTACCCAGTCAATTGCTTCACTGAAGAAGTTCAAATTTGAGAATGGGTTTGTTGGTTTTGTTGGCGGAGTTACAGTTTCAGCTTGAGCCCCAGCCTTCCTGTACATAGTGTGTATAGTTACAAGGCTGTGGTCAGAGAATATTGTCTTCTCCACTGAGTAGTCGGCAACTATATCCTGGTTGTTAGTGAAGAGGAGGTCGAGTGTGTTATTGACTCTGGTAGGCTTGGTTATCAGTTGTGTGAGGAAAAGCTTGTCAGAGAGTTTAAGGAGAAGCCTGGCTTGTGCTTGCTCCTCTCTGGTACCTCCTGAGACCTTTCCTTCTGGCCAATGGATGATAGGAAAGTTGAAGTCTCCGCAGATGATGATGTCTGGTGTTGGGGTTGGCATATCGTCGATTAGCTTGTCGATTCTGCTGTGTGAATTATTGTAACTTTCAAGGGTGCATGATGGGGGGCGATAGCAATTGAGAATTATTACATTGAGTGACTTAATGTGGAGAGCCAGCATTTCTACTTGAGTATCAGAGTAGACTAGTATTGGTTTTGTATCTGAGGCTAGGTCATTTCTTACATATGTGATGACTCCACCATGGCTTCTATTTTCACGATCTGCTCTGTAGGAGGTGTAATTTGCCACTATTATTTCTGCATCACTCACCTCACTTTTGAGATGAGTCTCTGTCAGGGCAATGAACATTAGGTCATTTTCTTCGGCAAGCTCAGCAATGAAGGGGATTTTGCTTTTATTTGTCTTAGGGAATAGACCTTGAATATTGCCCATCATTGCATTTTCTAGCATGATTTCATGGCATTTAGCCATGGAAACATTTGGGTATGTGTTGGGACATTGTTGTGTTGATTGCCCATTAGGTTTGTGCTGATAATGGACGCTTGTGACTCCATGGCTTTTGTTAGCGTGTCGAGGGTCCTTTTCACCCCCACCATTAATTCTAAAAGCTAGTGTGGGTTCCTAGTACCCAGTTCGTAGGATACAAGACGAACCTTTACCTACTAGAGCATGTTCCTAGTAACACCAAATTGTCATTAACCTAACCAAACAACCTAACCTAACTTAATCTAGTGTCCTTAGTTGGGGCTGCCGCTCCCACACCCCCGCTGTTAGCACATAGCACGTAGCTAGTGCAGGCTCCTAGTAACACCAAATTGTCATTAACCTAACCAAACAACCTAACCTAACTTAACCTAGTGTCCTTAGTGGGGGCCTCCGCCCCCACACCCTCGCTGTTAGCACATAGAAATCAGACTAACCTCGGAGGTTTCATGATCAGCAAATATAATTCAGACTAACCTTGGAGGCTTCATGGTCAGCAAATATAATTCAGACTAACCTCGGACTATGGACGTTTGAAGTTCTGTTAATAATACCGTGTAAAAGATCTTCTATTGCCCTCAAACATCAAAAGAACTTCACTGATCAGAGGGCAACCCTTCCTCAATTCCATCATGGCCGAAACTGCGATTTCAGACGAAAATCTAAGTGACGTCACTCGTCACACGCAGTTTCGCAACAACCAATAAAATGCCAAACATTGGTGTGACGTCACCGTTGCCACACGCAATTCATTGACCAATAGAATATCAGCTTACAACACAACATTCGGCTCGCCTGGCTCTTGTGTTGTTTCTCGTAGTCTACGGACTGTTTACGCGGTGATTGTGGTGTATATTCAATTTACTAAGTTATTGTAGGATTATATAAATTTCGTACCTGAACTTTAATAATCATTAACTCCATAGAAGCTATAACAAAAATTGTATTTGAGTAATTATTGCCAGTATTTTATATATCATGAAAAAACATCGCTCCCGCTACTATCGGGTATACCAAACACAGTATTATGGGACATACCTTACTCTGGCAACGAGTGGCAGTGAGAGCCTGAGAGGGCCGAGAGGTTCACAACAATAACATGAGCGCAGCGGCGGACGTAGGTGAGAGCCTGAGAGGGCCGAGAGGTTCACAACAATAACATGAGCGCAGCGGCGGACGTAGGCTAAGTTGAAATAGGAAATTATAATTTGTTTTACCCACTAATTTCCGGAAGTTTAAACCTACAGTAGCCTATGCGAAAAAATGTGGCAAGAATGTAGTTACCGGGTGTAGGCCTACCGCCAGTCTTGTTTACACTACGCGGACGCTCACCATCATGTTCCTGTCTATTTTGACTGCCTTTGGATACAAAAATATATTACCCTAACCAAACAACCTAACCTAGTATTATAGATTTATAAGTATTTACTGTATTATAAGTATTTATAGATGATTTATGTTGTATGTCGGTAGTGGTACACCCGGTAACTACAGCCATCCCAAAAATATTAATCATTATGTTACTTTGCCATCACCAATTAAGATCGCACTGCTAGGCTAGCTGCGGTGTGTATTTTAGCGTTATATTTTGTTCTCGCTTATAATACATTTCAGCTCTTAAGTTGACTGTAATGACATAATAATGATATACTGTATATGCTCTACCAGACCTATTAGGCCTAAAAAGATCGATGGGCTAACTGTCGGTCCAAATCATCAGTATAACCCAAACAACCTAACCTAGTATTATAGATGTATAGCCTAAGTATTTATTTTATTATAAGTATTTATAGATTATTTATGTTGTATGTCGGTAGTGGTACACCCGGTAACTACATCCATCCCCAAAATTATGTTGAGCAGTGAAATAAAATTAGGCTAGGCCTAGGCCTGTTTTCTCATAGGCCTAATAACCTAATAAAGTTTACTATAACCTAATTTAAGTTATTTCACAAAATACTGATACCCAGCCCTCCTCATACATTATTTTCCATTGTTAAATAAGTTGGTAAATGTTTATCACCAACCAGTAACGACTTTTTCAGGGTATTTTTTGTAGTTTTTTATTTTTTATTTGATATACAGTGTTGTTTAATACCAAGGACTGTCGCATTTTACTATTTTCCCATTATCCATCAATCTTAAGACACGGCCCCCGATAGTGGGGAGGGCTATGAAGATCAGGGAAATTGCGGGGTAAAAGGCGTAAATAAAGGGGTAATATTGGAAGAACTCTGAAAATACAATATTTAAAAGTAACAAAACCTGAAAATGGAAAAACCCGAGCCAACTTTTGACCAACCTTGGCTCGGGTTTTTCAATTTTTCAGAGTCCAAAATCACAGTAACCTCATTTCGAAAGTTGGCTCGTTTTTTTTTTTTTTTCAACGTGGATAAAGCCAGTAAGAATGTGGTTAAAATTAGCCTAACCTAACCTAACCTAGTATAATGGATGGGGGCTGCTGCCCCCATACCCCCGCTAAATCCCTTAAATCCGAGCCAACTTTTGCCATAATACTAGGTTAGGTTAGGTTAGGCTAACGTTAACCCCATAATGCTAGGTTAGGTTAGGTTAGGTTATTTGGTTAGGTTAATGACAAAACTTGGCTCGGATTTCATGGATTTAGCGGGGGTGTGGGGGCGGCAGCCCCCACCCATTATACTAGGTTAGGTGAGGTTAGGCTAATTTTAACCACATTCTTACTGGCTTTATCCACGTTGAAAAACAAAAAAACCCGAGCCCTCCCCACTATCGGGGGCAGTGTCTTAAGATTGATGGATAATGGGAAAATAGTAAAATGCGACAGTCCTTGGTATTAAACAACACTGTATATCAAAGAAAAACTAAAAAACAAAAAAAAATAACCTGAAAAACTCGTCACTGGTTGGTGATAAACATTTACCAATAAGTTTGTGCTTAACTGCAGTAATGAAAGATCTGTATAAACTAGCCAATGTCTAAAGACTTGGATCTGGCATAGGCTAATTGGCATCACACGTAGCCTACTACGAAATTTAAGTAAAACTATGGGATAACCATGTTACTCAAGCAAAAATGCAATGCCGAAATTGCTAAAAAAATACCTTAGAGTTAGTGTAAGTGTAAGTGCTTCCCTGAAGCAGAACAGAGGGTAGTAATATAAGGCCTGGAACTAAGGCAAGGCTTTGAGTATCCGGCCCTGAGCTGGTAAACAAACAAAAACACAAACTCGGCACAATTTCAATTACGTATTTTCATAAAATATATATAGGTTTGTATCACAAATATCAAATGCATACATCATATTTGGATATACTTCGAATGAGGAATCTCTGAGTTTAATAATATAAGCTTTATGTGTATGATTACATCCAATAGTGAAGTATATACGAAATGTTCAAAGAGACGAAAGCGATAAATATGTAAGTCAGTGTTGCCAATAGAGCTACTTTAACGCTACATCTTAAAACGCTACATACTTCAATTTAGCTACCATTTTCCCATAACTCCCAGGGATACTCTATAAATATCTAGAACCATTATACATTGTAAAACATGCAAAACAAACCAACAAAAATCATTCCAGAGTTGTGGCATCATTCTAAAGATGGTTTGCATTTATTCAATATCGAGAGGATATTCTAGCGGCTTTTGAAAAAGGAATCTAGCGATACAGTCACTCCCTCTCTCGAGGAGCATTAGCAAAGGATTTTCCTCTTCAATAGGTTTAGGTGTATTTCCCCGACACCCAGCGCCGCCAAGCGGCTCAAAGGTATAAACAAAATCTGCCAGGCATTAACTGAATGGGGGAGGAGGCGTTTTATTCTTCAGAATTCCCTATTGTTCGTACATTCACACACTGTATACATGCAAGTGGTCTTCAGCAGAGTATCATCTTAGTTTGTAAAAACAATATCAAGAGGGAAACAAATGGCTTGATCAACATGTTACCACCTATTGGCCTCTAGAGGCGCCACCGTCGCTGTAGAACAGATTTATTACATTGAGTGGGCTCTCCTCTTTTACACCTTGGTGAAGGCTGTCACACGGGCAATTGTCAAACTCTGAAGGTCCATATCATTGTTATTAAACAAAGCATTTGGCAAAGGGAGGAATTGTTAAAAACCTTAGCCAATACTCTGCTATTCACCAAAAATAAATTTGAATTATCATTATTATTTGGTAGGGTAGGTATGTATAGGTAGGTTGGCTAAATAATTGGTGGGATTCGTAGGGACTGTTTTGAGAGAGTTAAATAAAAAAATATAATAGATCTGAATAATAAATCGACTATGTTATTAAGCAAAACTGGAGGATGCGTGGAAGCCTATAGACTGTAAACTTTGTGTGGGTAACGAATGCGGTTTTAAAGTCATTTAAGAATAGACAGTTTTCAATGCTGCGGCCAAACTATTCCACCCATTTATATTCTTTTGGTATCAAAATGTTCGGAATCGCGAGCCTCACCCAACTACGCAAACATGGCTCTGATCATCGGCGTAGTTTTTAAGATGTGAAATTTAAGTAGAATTAGTTTTTTCAAGATTGCCGGAAAAAACCCACGTGCAAAAGCAAAACCTTCTCTATAACATTTGCGGAGCATTAGTAGTGGAGTCCATATGCCAAAGCCCAATCGTTTCCTATGAGTGGGAGAGACGGTATTTAGGCGTCAAATTTTTCGGGAAATCGTCTGCCACGGACCTGTTTGGCCGCCATGCCGGATGTTTAGCATATCAAATGTTGCCCAATACAAAAACGCACCTCTTGTGAAAGTTTGATCCCGATCCAAAAAGCGGTTCTGGAGTTATTGCGTCGAAACCGGCGAGTAAAGATATAACCGGGTTTAATGATTACAATAGGGGTTCCCCGTAGGGGTCGAACCCCTAATAATAATAATAATAATAATAATAATAATAATAATAATAATACGGTAATAATAATAATAATACAAATAAAACTACTACTACTACTACTAATAATAATAATAATAATAATAATATAATATATAATAATTATAGCACTTTACAATGCGTGTTTTACTATTTATTAAGTTTGCAAGCGAAATGTCAAAGTGTTAAACGAGGTAGTTTGGACCTATTTAGTTAACAAAAATCGCATATTAGCCAGAATGTTATCGAGAAGCACGCCACAATATTGAAAGGGTTAAACAGATACAACTGGATAATGGGCTTCCTAGGTCCAATGAGCAAAGAGACGATAACAATATAAAGGGAGGTTATTTATTGCTATTCAAAAGTAAGGTAAATGTGGTGGAAATAAGGGGAATGGGGATATTTCAGAATGTATTAAGAGAGCCCACCTCGCTTTTTTTTTATCTTTCTCTCCCTCTCTCTTTGGCTTGTATCTATTCGGCCCCATTCAGCCTACTGTTTTAAGACGTTTACCCCAATCTAGGTGTTAATATTTCCTTGGCGAGCGGTAGCGAGCCAGCGTATACTGTATATATTTTGTTTTTACAGTAAGCTAAATTTATACATTTTTCGATAGAAATTGTTTCCATACAATGCTGGCTCGCTATCGCTCGCCAGAAAGAAATCGACACCTTGATGAGGATAAACGTCATAAAAGAATTGGCTGAATGGGGCCGAATGGATACAAGCCAGAGAGAGAGGGAAAAGGAGAAAAAGATAAAAACAAACGGTGACCCCCCTTAAAAAGTAAGTGAAATGTAGTGGAAATAAGGGAATATTTCCGAATGTATTAACTCGGTTAGTATTTAATGGTGCCTCTCATCCTGTTATTCTGTCTATTGGTAGACGATTTGTATTCAGTTTAGGAAGGGTTTGTGAGAGTCAAAAGGTTAATTTAGACAACTTTTACCCATTTGATTCTTAAAGGTCTTTCCAAAGCTAAATATAATCTTCCAATAACAGAAGAATACTATAATAAATAATAGCATCTAATTAAAGAGCTTTAAACAAAAAAGCATGCACCCGAGAGTGATGCCCACCTTGCGTGCTGCGTACAAGGGTATGTCCTGAGGCTGAAGTTGTGTGTGAGGTAGATCGTGGGAGTCTATAATAGGGGGGGGGGGGAGGGGTCATCCAATATCCAATGCATATACAAAGATAATAGTATCTCCGGGTACTTATGTGGTAAAAATTAAGGGGAGATGGGTCGTTTTTATGGTCCCCCTTCTTTCTCATGTTTAGCCCCATTAGTTTTCAGATTTTTGACGCTCGGCCCATTAATTTGGCGACTTTAAGACCTTTCACCCGATTTCCTTGTCAATATTAGGACCTTTCGTACAATTTAGTTTTCGATGTTTTCCTGGCGAGCCTCCGACTGGGACATTTTGTTATCGAAACATGTACAAATTTATCTTGAAGGTGGGTCTTGGGGTGTTTTCTTTTAAAGCTTGATGGAGGTCTAGGGAGGAAGGAAAAAAATTAACAAAATAAATGAATAAACAAATAAATACGGCTATACGGTGGATTCACATAACTACTTTTTCTGAAAAAGTGTTGATCGGTAATTGTATTGTGTTAACATTTCGAGAATGTTTAACCTAATATTGACTAAACGAATGAAGGTAAACAATTTTGAGCTAATATAAGCTAAACGAATAAAGATAGATTTTTAAAACTATTATTGACTAAACGAATAAAC
>CM064496.1:27851853-27916440 GCA_032716605.1 Paralithodes platypus | reverse complement strand
ATATACGCTTCCCTAAACAGTATATGCCTAATTAGTAAAGGCCATAACCTTTGTTTGTGCATGGAATAAACACCACTTTACACCATTCCATTTTAGACCCTATATATTCGAACATGGTTAAATAATTTACTGTAGACTATATATCCCATTTCTATAAAAAAAACACACATTTTGTATACAAATGCCAACTACACATACATTTAATATAACAACCTTTACAGACAAAAATAGAAGCATTGTTTTATTACAAAATTAGTTAATTCAAGCGTCATTCAACCCTTTACGTGAACTCCTACACACTATATACACGCACAGTCAGCGTAAATATTGTTTAAAGGTTATACATTTTTGTCTATTCTAGGTGATAGGGATGTTGTCAATTATTGGTAGTTTCTAATTGATTGGTGATATACCTATTTTAGTAGTCCCCACTTGTTGATATTGTGTTAATAGAAAATATTTTAATTGTCCCTCTTAAACCGAGATATTTCCTGTAATATTTCTTAAATTTTGAGGTAATCCGTGTTCCACCCCTTAACTCCCATGATAATTTTATACATGTCTTGAGCTTGACTAGAAATCACGAGAGGAATTCTTAATAGATCAGATCCCCTTTAAATTGTACCTTTCATTGTTTACTAGGTGTAAACAAATCACTTGCTATCAAGGTTATGCAGACCATTAAATACGAAAAGCGCACTGCAGTAAGATATTGATATCCTTAATTTTAAATAATTGCAAGTTTATTAAAAGGTTCATAGTGTGTGGGCATATCTTGAATTTATGTGGGATATAATTATAATTATCGTTGTTTGTGATTTGTCAATAGTTCATAATTTGGTTTTTTACTAGGTTGCACCCCAAAATTGTTTGACAATTATAACAACTGTGGATAGAAAGTTTGTAAAGACTATATAATAATTTTGTTTTAGAGCCTTAATATTAAAGCAGTGTCGTGGTAAGGTAGAGGATAGGCCACATTGGCTTATTACAGTTTTTGTTTTTTGCAAAAAAATCATGTATATGTATGCCCCACGACAGCCCTCTATCCACCATACCACCAAGACACTTTTTAATATGTTTCCTCCTCCTTTAGTACATTGTATGTGCAATCTTAATCGGTGGCTAAATTTTGAGCGATAGATTAATGTCCTCTTAAAAACTGATATACTTAGTTTTGTCAATATTTCTCTTTTCTCCTTGTTCTCTTTGGCTTGTATCCATTCGGCCCCATTCAGCCTAAGTTTTAAGACGTTTACCCCCCCATCCCAGGTTTCAATATTTTATATATCTTGTATATCAATTATATATTTTTTTTGTATCTGACAGCAAGCTGGATTTGTACATTTTTCGATAGAGAAAATTTCTCCGGCGTAAGCCGGATTTCCTCCCATCCCATGCTGGCTCGCTTTCGCTGCGCCAGAATAAAATCGACACCTGGATGGGGATACAACGTTTCCCTTAAAACAGGTTGGCGGAAAGGGGCCGAATGGATACAATACCAGAAAAAGAGAGAACAGGAGAGAAAGAGCAATAAAGCCGGTGACCCCCCTTTAAGTAATCAGTAAAAATAGCGCAGTTAATTCCTTTATTTAAGCAAAAAACCCCTTGGTATTCATCATGGATGGTTTATGGAAGGGGTCATGTAAGGGAAGAGGGGAAGGCCAAGCAGCTCATACACCCATTATTATGGTCCTTTACTGTTCTTTAATTTGCCCCTTTCCCCCCCCCATCTTGAGTACTTGGCTATTACGAAGATACCGTTTGGAAATATGAATGTTAATTATAAATGTGTACTCCCTTCAATGCACCCCCCTTTTCTAGGTCCACGAAATTGGAAGCAAAGTGGTGTGTGATATTTTAGTCAAAATCTACTTCTTCGATTCGGGTGGTTGTAATTCCTCATTTGGGGTACCTTATAGATTTATATTATTATTATATTATTTATATTTTTTATACTATTTATAGTATTATTTACATTTAACCCCCTTGGGGGGTAAGGCATTAGAATATGCCCCCCGGGCCTTCTGCGTGTGTCCCCTTAGGCCTGCGACTGAAGAGGTTTGTGGGTCGGTGGGGCTTGCGACCCCCACCCGTGGAACCATACGTAAGCAACGAAAAAACGAACGAACAGCCTCGGAATGCGGAAACGATCCCTGGTGTTTTATGAACCCCGACCCGAACCTATGTAACCAATCTTAGAAGAGCAACGTGGACTGTGATAGGCATGGAATGATGACACAAAAGAGAGAGGGGTCGGTGGGGAGTGTTAGTGTACGTGCCCAGGCTTGGAATGTCTGTTGGAAATGGACGAAGACCAAATGGAGGGTGAGGGGCGCGAGCGTGTGAGAAAGAGTGGCAGTGTGGGAATTGGTTGTGTGTGCTGGAGTGGAGTTGAGGGAGCCAGTGAGAAGAATGTGGCCGTGTTTGTGTTGTAAGTAACAAATGGAAGGCGCATGTAAGAACCTATGGGTCTGTGGTTTCCAGGATTGGGTGGGTGTAGAAATGAAAGGTGGGAATACAAACGTGGGTGTTGGTGTTGTGTTGTAATGCTCGTGACCGAGGATCAACTTGTAAGAGAGGAAAGAGGAAAAGTTTTCTGGGTCAAAAATTTGGGATGCGTTCCTGGATAAGTTTGACAAGAACGAAAGAATATTTTCTGATTTGGGATCTTAAATGGAGAAGGTGGGTGATTAGGAAAGTTGATGGAGTGGGTTGGGGAGGGTACCGTCCAGAGGTGATTGGGAATGGTAGTTGGCACTTGTGGACCGGTATGTGTGAAGGAGGAGGTTGTGAAAAACAAAAAAAAACACCAACCCCTTTCTCTCCGACACAGGACAGGTACACAGGTACCCCTGGAAAGGTTTGTGGTGGAAGATGGAAGGATAACGATCAGACAGTGGTGGCAACGAAAGGCACTGATTTGATTTATATAAGTGTGGGATGAAACGGAATGAAGAAATCTGTGCTGTGTATTGCTAGGGTGTATAGGGGTACAATTGGAGGGGAGTCACTGTCTGATCATTATGTCGTAGTAGAGTGCTAGCCTTTGGATAGCCCTACAAAAGAAGTGGTTGAGGATATCTGGATGGAGGCGAGAGGAAGATTGAATGGCGAGGAGGGTGGAGAGGCTTACAGGAGGAGGAAATCAGGGAATAGTACAGGGGAGGCAGTAGAAAGACGACCTAGGTGGGTTCCCGACCTGGAAAAATATGGAGGAAGTGGAGGAGATGCAGCAAGGTGTTTAAGGAATAGAGTTGCTGTGGCAAGTATGTGAGGAGTTGTGGTGGGAGTAAGGAGAAGAGTGAGGGGAGTCAAGGTACCAAAGCTTGTTGGTCCTGAAGAGGTAGAGCAATAAGCTGTGGCAGACAAGCAACAAGCTTATAGAGAGGGTTTGGGTAGTAGAGGGAAATGAAGATTTTGGGCAGAGTCAGAAACGAGAGAGAAATATGTGGAGAGAAAAAGAGAGTAGTGCGGAAAGTAAGAGACGAGGATGAGTTTTGATTTTTGCCCCGAGGGCGAGTTTAGGGAGCAGCGCCCCCCATCCTGTGAGGGGACAACCACTAGTAAGGCATACATACTGCTTCAAAGAGCCCATTATTCACTGAAACAACAGCATCGTCGTCCCCTGGTTACATTCATAGTTTGTTGTTTTTATAATCAAGGTTGGCATTATTCCCAGATGTTTATATAGTGTGTTTCCTCATTTACTTGTCACATGGTCCCCCCCCTGTATATACGTATCCTCCTAAAAAAAAAAAAAATCAAAAAAAAAAAAGGGAAAAAAAAAAAAAAAAGGCTGAAAGCAGCAAGCGTGTAGTGACTGATTTAATGATGACAGGTTGTAAAATAATAGCACTACAGAAGATGAGAGAGGAACTTGGAAGAATCTGATTGTAAGAAACTGTTTCTGGAAAAGAAGTCAAAAAGTTTAGGGAAGGTAGCAAGGGAAACAGTATGGTGTGAAAGATTAATACGTGGAGAAATGCTAGCCGAGAAAAGCAAGAGAAGTCCGAAAGATGGAGGTAGTACTTTCAACTAGTTGCTAAAGGTCAGGAAATGAAGCGCCAGCAAACATAGTTGATGGGTATGGGATAGAGCGAAGACAGTGTGGACAGGCGGTGGGGGATCAGGTCAGAAGTGTGGGAAAGCCATGGAAAAAAAGTGAATTTTGGGGAAAGCACCATGAACAGATGGAGTGGTGTGGGGAAATGTTGAGGTCTGGTGGTGATATAGTGATTCGAATGGGTATGGAAAATGTGCAAAAACTAGCATGGGAGACAGGGGAGTGCACCTGATGACTGGAAGACAGGCATACTAGTCCCCCCTATATAAGGGTAAAGGGGAAAGAGGAGTGTGTAAGTAGCCACCGAGGAATTATGTCTTCTACTCGTAAGTATGGAAGATGGTACAGTAGGTTAGTGATTGAGAGAGTGAGAGTGAGACTGGAGAAATGGGTAGTTGGCGAGCCAGGAGTTTTTAAGGAAGGGCAGATGATGTGTAGATCAGATTTTTTACCCTGAATTGTATTGGAAGGAAGATATATCTTGGAGAACGCAACAAAAGGTGTATGTTTGCCTTTATTGATTTGGAGAAGGCCTATGACAGAGTGGATAGAGAAGGTCTGTGGAAAGTACTTATCATTTAACGAAAGTTAGATTGGCAAGTTGCTGAAAGCAGTGGAAGAAGCAATGTATGAAGGTGCAAAGGCGTGGCCCTACGTGTGGAGACTGAGCATAGCGAGTTCCTTTTGAACTGAAATGTTTGGTTTTAAATGGGTGTGGTGGGGATTTTCCCTGTGGTTTGTTGACTGTATATAAATTGGAGGTCCTGAAAGAAATACAACGAAGAGCAGTGGATGTTGGTTTCATCACTGATAAGGGAGGGAAATGAGTGGAAGCTGCCCTGTACTGCTGTTTGGCTAATGACTACAGTGTTCGGATGAGCGATAATGAATGGTAAGTTTGCTGGGTCCCTGGTAAATGTGGTTCTTGGAACAGTGTGCAAAAAACGGAATCTGAAAGGTAAAATGTGGGGGAGAGCAAGATTATGGTCTTTCCGAAAGGGGGTTAAGCCACAGAGTTGTGAGGTGCATTTGAATGGTCAGGCTATGGAGATTGCCAACGCATTTAAGTAATCTGGGCAGTGTGTTGGAGTACAGATGGGACTATAGATGAAGAAGTGTGGGAGAGGGTGCAAGCATGGGAAGAGGGTTTGTAGGAAATGCTGAAAGCAGTTACAAGAAATAGGGGTGTTCAGTATGGAAGTGAATAAGTCCTTGGCATGACAGTGTGGTAACCCAGAACAACTGACTTACAGAAGCGAAGCATGGATGTTTGAGAAGAGAACCGCGACCCAAGAGTGAGAGGGGTGGCAATGGGTTTCTTGAGAAGTGCGTGCGGAGTTACATGGAGGGGATAGACATCACGAATGAGGAAGTAAGAATAAATCTCCTCCTTTTTCTCTTTCTCTTTGGGCTTTTGTATCCATTCGGCCCCATTCACAGCCTACTGTTTTTAGACTTTACCCCCATCCAGTTTCACTATTTATATATACTGTAATAAATTAATATATTTTTTGTATTGACAGCAAGCTACATTTTTACATTTTTCGATAGAGAAATTTCTCCGGCGTAGCCGGATTTCTCCATCCATCTCCATGTGGTGTGGAGGTAGATGTGCTGGAAAGTGTGAAAAGGAACACCTTGAGATGGTTTGGCCATATGGAAGAGCCCTGAAAAGGCGAGAGAATGAACGAGAGAATGCTCACGAAGGTGTACGAGAGCGAGTTGGAAGGACAGAGAGGGAGAGGTTAACCGAAGGGAGAGGTGTAAAGGATGGAGTGAGGAAAGTATATGGATGAAGGCAGTGCCTGGGTGTGGGAGGAGGGGCGGTCCGGCTGACTGGGGGACAGAGGTGCATGGGGGGGTGGTTTTTGTTCGTGGCCACCCCTTCGTGGATCACGGCCGTCAGGCCATTAGATAGATAGATAGATAGATTATTATTATTTTTTTGTTCGTAGAGGATTGCTTTAGCGCCTGTGGTTTTTTTTATATACAGTAAGGTGTCTAGCATATCAGATTGCCCGGAAATTCGCTAACCTGGGGTTGTAAGCACTAGCACCCTTGTTGTATGTAAAACCTTTTTAAATGGGTGCATCTTGTAGACTTTGAAGGTTTTCTTCCATAGAAGAAACTCACAAAACAGGAGTCTACAAAGTCTAACCTGATCTACCCCCAGGCAGACCTCCCCTCACACCCAGCCCATCGTGTTCAAATAACTATGTAAACCATTATCTTGTAAACTCCCCCTGTAGTTCGTGATCCATACTATACCACTCTGTAGCCACATTCTATTTTATCTACAATAGGGTTTTCCCAGTACAATATTTGCCTATATAATTTCAGAAGCAATATGTATCCACTTCAATTTTTATTTGTATCGCGTTGTTTTTTTGCTACTAACGAGCTTCAGTGCTTGTTTTCCATGTCCCCTTAATTAAATCCCCTTACCCATTTAAATACAAATCATAATCCCTTTTAACTTTACCCGTTTTTCCTCTAGCGAATGAAAACCTAATTTGTTCAACCTCCCTGTCCTGGATGTTAGTCTTCAGATTCCAGTCCCCTCAGGGGCGGCGAGAGAGCAAAAGAATTACTGGTAGTTGTGTATGTCCGATTTTGCAGGGAAGTTATCCCCTCCATATGCAATATCGTAATGCCCAACTACTACCTAGACTTACAACTTTATTCCTGAAAGGTAGCTTTGAAAAGATCCCGCAGAACACACTTTCCGCTGAAGCCCATAATTATGTCCACAGAGTAGAATAAAAAGTATTTTTCGCCTCACCAACTCACTTCCTCCTTACTAGTTCCCTACAATCCTTTGGTTGTACACTCCACAAATGGTTTGCATTTCTCTTTCCACTTTTCTAATTGCTTATTACAACAATCAATGTTCCTTCAGAGCCTCTCCTCAGTGCATAACCACCTCCTTTGCGGCGGAGTGCGAGGCACGTGGCCGCCTTTCAAAACACAATCCCACTTAATTTCTTCTCCAGCTCTCCAAGCCAAGAATTGGCAAATTACTCTGTCCTTCTACTCAACAAGTGAACTTTGGAACTCTCTCCCCCACCTATCTTTCCTTCATCCGAATTGAACTTAGGCGGCGTTAAACTTTGTGTGGTCCCTTGAACCCAACGGCCCCCCCCTTTTTATTTGGCCCTCTTCCACTCTTTGTTTGGCTTTTTGGGGGAGACACTCGTTACAGGCAGCCTGTCTTTTGTCTCATCCATACACGTAGAAAACAAAAAGCAAATCATGTGGGTAATCATCATATAAGTGACATAGAATACCGCAACCGCCCCCCATCCCCCCAAATGTATATACACTTTATAAATAATAAACAAATAGGTTTTTATGGAATATTGGTGTAGAAGTGTAAGGTGTTTGACCGAGCCCCTCTCACCAACCACACGTCCAGGGATTCATTAACCTGATTCAACCTTTTGACCCGGAACACCTTTTTTCCATAGAATCCCTTCAGCGCGTTCCCTCACTCGGGGGTGTCTGGACCTTTCCCGCACATTGTCTTAAGGGGGCCCACCTCGTAATTGTTTATTCCCTCTCCCTCTCTCTGGGTTGTTACTTAATTTTGGCCCCATTCATAGCCTACTGTTTATACGACATTAATTCCGCGAGCCAGCATATTTTTAAATATGGTTTGACAGCAGGCTAAATAAGGTACATTTTTCGATTAGATTAAAATGTCCTCTGGCGAAGCTGGATTTTCTCCATACAATGCTGGCTCGCTTTCGCTCGCCAGGATAAATCGACCAACTGAATGGGATTCAACATCTTCAAAAACAGTAGGCTGAATGGGGTCGAATGGAATACAAGCCAGGAGAAGAAAAGGATAGGAAAGAAAAGTAGTGTGACCCCTTACGATCAATGAGGGGGACAAAAGGGACTGTTACCCAAGGCTTTATTTTAGCCAAAATTGTATTTCTTACGTATTTCAGGGTTGTGTGGTAACGCAAGCTTGCTCCCTTCACACACAGTATTCACATGTAGGCTATACTAATTGTTTAAACAACTTGCATTCCCTCCATACATGTTAACCCGTCGGCAGCAGGGCCATAAAGTGTAAATCTCTCTCTCCGTCTCCTCTCTCCTCCTCTCTCTCTCTCTTCTCTCCTCCCCGTCTCCGCTCCTCTCCTCTCTCTCTCTCTCCTCCCTTCTTCGCTCATCTCTACTCTCTCTCTCTCTCCTCTTCTTCCCCTCTCTCTCTCCTCTCTCTCCTCTCTCTCTCTCTCTTCTCTCTTCTCCTTTCCTCTCTCCTCTCTCTCTCTCCCTCCCCATCTCTCTTCCTCTCTCCGTCTCTCCTCTCCTCTCCTCTCTCTCTCTCTCATCTCTCAGTCCTCTCTCTCTTCTCTCTCTCTCTCTCTCTCTCTCTCTCTCTCTCTCTCTCTCTCTCTCGTGTGTGTGTGTTTGCAAAGTATTTCGAGAACGAATTAATTAATTTAAACAAGAATTTGTCAGTAACTTCATTCGGTACCCAAAAGGATCCCATTAGCGTTTGGTTAACCTTGGGAATGATCCCGCTCAACACTCCCTCTTTGTTAGATCCCTCCCTCCCCCACAAGCAAAACAAAAATCATTATACTGTTTTTTTTTAATTTTTTTTATAACCATGATGTTCCCAGTTGGTCTCAGATGCTAATTTTGGAGATGATTGTATTACCTCATTAAAATAGGATGTGGGATTTGAACCTCATATATTAATATGGTTATATCCCCAATAACACGACTTTTAGTGGCTGGTTCCTTTGGAAGCCTCATAAACGTTTGCAGTTGATTGGTTTTGTTTGTCTGTCTGTAAATTTGGCTGTGTCTCTTTCTTTCTGTCTGTCTGTCTCACAATGTCCCGAGAACAACGCTTGGGTTTTCGAACAGAATTGATCACAAATTTCAGTTGGTGCTATAAATTATCCCATTAACTTATGGTTCACATAGAATAGCCCTACCCCGCCCCTCATTCCCCCTTTCTTGGACCCTCTTAAAATAACCGTGACAAATGTTTGTTCCATAATCGCAATCACACAATATATTTGGAAATTATTGAATCACCCAAAAATTCAGCTTTAAACCAAAAACTGAAAGCATGCTGGGTGTTTGAATGTATGTAACGGGTTATAATACTAATACTGATAATAGTTCTTAAAGCTAGCGCATGCTCAGCCAGCTAAGGATAGCCCAATAAGGCCGATTAGGCGTATTTCCATTGGGGTCCTGTACTACTACCCCATCCCCTTGCTCATTAGGGACGGTAACGACTCAGTGCTTGTGAACAATCTTTAATGCACCGAGCGTGGGCGTGATCCTGGGACCTTCTGGGTGGAAGTCCAAGACGCTAGTCACTACACCAGCAAGCCGCGGTTTAGCACGTAAGGAATTGGCAAGCTACTTTGGATTATCTTTCGTTTTTTTTTTTTTTTTTCTATGTGATTGAGGGAGGCAAAAGGCATAACTGCCTATAGCGAGTGCCTCCCCCATAGTTGAAAGAGTGACAGGGCCAAAATCAAGGGACGTTCGAGCCAAATGCCTGGACACACAGAGTTTGAAGCAATTTAAGTCATAGGAAGCGGGAAAAACTGATTCTGGGAGAGAGTTCCAGAGCTCAGCTGTTGAGAGTAACGTTTCACTCTTGGGTTGGAGAGTTGCACAGAGTAGGGGTGGGATTGAGTTGCAAGATGGGTACCACGTGCCCTACGTAAAGGAGGTGGTATGCACTGGGATAGCTCTGAGGAACACTGATTATTATAGTAGCGATAGAATAGCGAGAGAGATGCAACATTGCGGCGGAGAGAGAGAGATTGCAGAGAGTTGGTGAGTGGACAGGAGTTAATGATACGAAAGGCCTTCCTTTCAACCTTGTCTAGGAGAGCGGTGTGAGAGGAACCTCCCCACACATGTGAACAATACTCAATACAAGGGCGCACTATGCCCCTGTACAGAGCAAGAAGCTGTGCAGGGGAAAAGAACCCCCTAAGGCGGTTGAGCACACCCAGCTTCTGGGAGGCTGCCTTAGCAAGACTGGTAATATGGTCCTTCCAAATTAGAGCAGAAGAAAAAGAGACACCAAGAATATTGAGAGAAGATGAAGGGTTGATTTTTGTATTGTTGAAGAATAAGGGATAGTCCACTGGGAGATCCTGACGGGTAGATAGATGGAGAAATTGGGTTTTGGAAGCATTAAAGTTAACAAGGTTTTCTCTGCCCCAATTGGAAATAGTATTTAGATCAGAATTTAAGAGTTGTATGGCTTCATTACGTTTGTCGTCGAGGGATTGCTGGCTCGGGCGTTCTGAAAAAGTAATGGAGTAGTGTAAGGTTGAGTCGTCTGCGTATTAATGGATGGGAATTAAGGTACAGTTAAGGAGATCATTTATAAAAATTAGAAAGAGAATAGGAGATAGGACAGAGCCCTGAGGAACACCGGAGTTTATAGGGTGAGGAAGTGAACAATGGCCGTCCACAACCGCGGCTATGGAACGGCCGGAAAGGAAATTAGAGACAAAGGCACAGATGGAGGGATAGAAACCGAAGGAGGGTAGTTTAGAAATTAAAGGTTTATGCCAGACTCTATCGAAGGCTTTCGATATGTCTAGTGCAATAGAAAAAGTCTCACCGAAGTCCCGAAAGGAGGATGACCAAGAGTTAGTAAGATATGAAAGAAGATCACCAGTAGAGTGGCTATACAAGGTATATTTGAAATTTCTCGAAGGGTACCGTATGCATAGTTCCAGTAATGAAATATACTTTCACTGAGCTTATAGTTTTGTATGACAAGAGAGCACAGGTTTGAGTCCTCGAGAATGGGTATATAATTATGATTCTACTAGCTTAGGTACCCGACCTTCATTGGATCATATCCTGATCCCGATCATATCTCGAATCCTGATACCGATAATATCTCAAGCCCAAGGCAGTACTAACATACTAAAATATACCGGGATTACATACGAAGGGTGGCGGAGTAAAACTGGTGTGGTAATTTTTGTTTTATTATTATTTTGAGTTAACGTATTATTAATATTTTTCAGTAACACTCTTTCTTGGACCCCTTGAATACTCGTCTCAATAGGTCCAATGATCTGGAGGCTATAGAACCGCAAAACCATTATATATATATATATATATATATATATATATGTTAGTAAAGCCAGGTAATAAATTATCTTTAATACATACGAGGTTGAAAGAAATGGCAATTTCTGCGTTGGAAATTGTATTATTCAAAGTTTCCAGGTCTCTGATGAGTTTTCGCTGGGTGGCAGGAAGTAGATGAAGGAGATGAGCAAAATTCATGGTGGTACAGGGTTACATAAATGTACATGATGATACAGGATATACGACGCGTTTCACTGGACAACCAGCATTATCAAGGAAGGAATGATATAAAAAGGTAAACAGGAAGGGTAAATATAGTATGTGGAGGATCAGAGGAGGCGGAAAACAGGGGGCAAAAGTCTGCTATTGGTGGAAGCGTAAACTAGGAGAGAGAAGGGGTTAACCGCTTCACGCATGCGCACTGGATGCTGGATGGTGGTCAGTAGGTGGGGTCGAAGCTGATTGGCTGCGTGTCGAGGGGCGTGGCCTAAGTTGTGTGGCGCCTGCAGAAGACGAAGCTGAAGGAGGTAGCGCGGGGGGCTGCGTCAAGGGCACCGGGGGGCGAGGAGGGGTGTTAGGTCCTGTAGGGTAGTGCCTTTTGGCAGAAGGAAGGATCTGAAGGTCCAGAGTTTGGTTGTTGATGTTGGGATGTAAGGCTTGGATATATAAAGCTTCGAGTATAGGTAATCTCCTTGGGTCACTTTCTTTATCGAGTATGGTGGTGTGTTTCTCTAACTCGTTGCGTGTGAGGTGAGGGTGGTTAGGGGTGAGATAGTGGTCTTTGATGGCTCCAGCCATCAAATATATCAAATATATATCAAATATATATATATATGGCTACAGCCATATATATATATATATATATATATATTGTGACGCACCCCAGTGCTGGGCAACGCAACCTGATTGTACTCCTTGGTACTCGACTGTACCGCCCGTGATCTGGCTACCGTCAGCCGCAATGTATATTGAGTGTGACAACTTATAACTATGTTCTTTGTATCTCTGCAAAGGTCTCGTCATGTGCTAACCAGTGGTGGGTTTTGTTTTAAGCCATGTCGAGACCTTCCATTTAATATGTAGTATCAATAGAGAAGTTGATAGATAAGAATGGGAGTTCAGAGAGAGAGAGTGAGTTAGGCTTCAGAGCAAGAGGGTAGCAACGCGCCGCGCTGCCGGCCGGGTGGTTGCCAGACGTATGGACTGGTTGGCAGCCTTGCGCTTATAGCTAGGCGCGATAGGGTTGGTAGTCCATTGTAGCCTGCCTGGACTGGGCCCATGTTGTCGTGCAGCACACTGCCTGGAGGTTGGCTGCGTGTTCCTTGACCAGGTTGCCTAGAACCTTTGAGATTCTAACATCCCTTGCTCTCTCTCCCCACTTCTCACGGTTGCACTCTTTCTCTCTGACGACATTACTCTCATTTCATTCTTCTCTCTATTTAAATGCATAACCTTCCCTTGAGGTCCTAAAGGAGTTTCAGCACTCACCTCTCGTATTACTCTTAGGACAAGCATATATTTACATGTATTAGATTTAAGGGGTTAATGTGAACAGCGATCTTCTTGATGAGGATAGTTGGTGAACGTTCTACATGTTCACGAGTTATATGCCCTGCTCATCATCCCATTTGTGACTAGACTGGTGCCATGTGTAAGAGCCCGACCATGCCCAGGAGTTGTCTGTGGAGGGACGAGGACTTAGCCTTGATTTGCATACCGAGCCAGGAGCGAGTGTAGCACCCGAGACTACAGCTCGCTCGTAGTGCCGGTATAGTAGAGTAACGTAATTTATCTGTCCTTGTGTTCTCTACAGTCTTCTCCTGGGTTCTCGCTTTCGGTGCTGGGACTCGTTGTTCCTGTGACTTGGCCTGCTAGCTAGAACACATGGGGATGATGAGTGGGATATATCTTTATTTTACTATGCATTGCAGCTCTCTTTAAGTATATATCTATAACACTTTACAATACACATTACTCACACGCAAGACAACACTATTAATACTTTCATGTATCAATTAACTGCACTGTCGTTTTGCTGCTGTGTCCGGAGTTCTGTTGCGTAGGGCGCATACGGACTCGGAGGGGAGACAGAGTGAGAGAAGCGAAGTAGCCTATGCGGTAGTAGGCTACCGGCGCAGTACTGTTGCCTGCAACCTTTTAGTTATTCCAAGTATAGATTCATTATTATAATAAGTGACTACTGTTTATGTTCCTCCCATGTGTATTATTAGGTATCTACTGGATCATGAACATCTTGTATGCTACATGCTAGTGCATGTTAGTAGGGGACAGTTAGTGTAGTGCACGCGCTTTCAAGTAGGCGTGTACATTTGTCATTTAGCATTTCACTGTCATACCTTTAGCCTGCTTCTATTCTACATTATTAGAGGCTTAATACTAACGTAGTTTCTTGAGTATTGCATTTCTTTAGTAATAACGTAACCTATAAATGTCTGAGGGAGTTTAGCCTCATAGCCTACCCCTGTTGTACACTTTCGCCGAGTTAAGGTACCTCGTTACCGTAGACGATAACTCTGTAGGGCGTTGGTGCTTTTGTTGTCTGGAACATATAGTATTTGGGACTGGAATCGAGCGTGTCGTTGTCACTTAAGCCATTTCTGTCCTACGATCAAGAATCCCGAATATGTATTGCCGATCCAGCCATAACAATATATATATATATATATATATATATATATATATAGAGAGAGAGAGAGAGAGAGTGAGTGTGAGTGTCTGTCTCTCTCTCAGTCGCAGTCTCCTTGAAGTTAGTTATTGATCGGGCATAAACGGGCCTGAACCCGAGTGTTAAAATTAATGACCACCTCTAACTACTGGGGAGGCACAGGAGGGCTCACTATTAGTATTAATCCTTTGAGTACCAGCGACGTTTGTTATAATCTATTCTAGCTATATTTAGACGATAGCATGCAGCTTAGGATGGATCTATGGTAGTTAAAAGGGTTGGTTGAGAAAGTTTGAAGCCTTATCATTGCTAGAGGTCCTTCCTAAACTGAATACAATTTTCTAAAAGTTGGCAGAATATGATATAAATTTCGTCTCTGGTACTGAACGGGTTAACATTAATTACGACTATTTAGTGACTGCTGGATCAGTTAGATCGATAAATATGGTACATAGATAGATAGAGGCATGTATAGATAGAGAGAAACATTAATAGATTGATATATAAGGTAGGTATGTAATTGTAATTTAAATTTTATAGACAAAGTATTGTCTAAAATAAATGGCAAAATAAATACCAGGCTTTAAAGTAGGACAGATAGACTTGAACGATATTAAGCCATTGGCTGCGGGAGAAGTTCCCGAATGCCATGGCAATTTACAGCAATCTAAAGGCTTTTAAAGACTGTCAAAGCCGTAGAAATCGAGTGTCAGTGGGCGGGAGTGCGAGGGGCCTACCTCAGACCGCCAACACGTCTGTCCGTGCACTGAGACCCGAGCCCCGGGTCTTAGCAGTGCACCCAAAGGCAAAAACGCGCTGCATTGCTTATAAATAGCAAGTTTTCCCAAATGTCTATGGTACCGCTGCGGGTGATCCCCGCGAACTATGAAGCTCATTCTAGTGTCGTCTTGAAGCTATTTTCGTATAGTTTTCGGCTGAATACATTTCATTTAATGCAGATACTTGATTAATCATTCAGGACTGCCTGAATATGCCCTAAACAGCCCAAATATGCCCGCAGCGTAAGTGTTAAAGAATTTAACTTTTTAGATTCCATGACCTTACAATTCTTGTTTCTGATAAAGCACAACGATATATTGCTACTGTATTTTTTGTAATCAACACAGGTTGGATGTTGTTGACAAATCTGTATACGGTACACAATGTAGAGGTATTCCAAAAGTAAATAACACCAAGCTGGATATATTGATGGTGACGTTTTCTTGTTCACTAGATTTATCTTTCAATCCATTTATTACATGGGTTTATCACTACTATTGTAACTTTAAAAAGTACTTTAATTACCATGTCCATACCTACTGCTGAACTTTGAACTTCAATGCTGGTGGTGTGGCCAAGGAGATTGATCACATACTCGTAAGCAGTCTTTAGAGAATCATCCAGAATTGCAAGGTATTTAGGAGGGCTGAGTTTTTAACTACCGACCACAAGTTTGTTGTTGCTACACTGATGTTACAACTCAAAAACAGAATAATCTCAAAATGTTATCCCCAAGGTTTTATCTTAAGAGGCTCAAGGATGAGGAGTGTGCAAGAAAGCATGCAGTGGCAGTCTCAAACTGTTTTGAAGTGCTTGGCTCCCTGGAAGACAATGTATAGTTGTGGAACCCTATCTGCAGCTGAAAAAGTGCAATGGAGTCAAACCTAGGTCAAGGAGAGGTTTCTTATCAGGTGAGACGCTTGGCATAAAAGAAGAGAGTTGTGCTACCAGACTGAATGGAGATCTGTGTCAGCACAGCCTCGCAGAAAGGGAACTTCACTGAAGAGAGAAAAAAGGAGTTATGTTAGGGGAGTCGCTGAGGAGGTTGAGAGGCATTTCTTTGCAAATGACCTTCGGCCTGGTTATCGAGCCCTGAAGAAACTCTACTCAAAGCCTACCCCCAGATTAGTTCAGTTCGGATGGCGAATGGCCAACTTGTTTCGAGTGATGATGAGTGCAGAGCCCGCTGGGCTGAGTACTGTGATCAGTTGCACATGGCCAATGCCCCCAATGGACAGTATCATCCAGTAGACGTTCAACCACCAGTCCCTGATCCGCCAATTAGTGAAGACCCTCCCTCCCTGGCCGAGGTAAGGGAGGCTGTGACTAGCTGAAGGGTGGGAAGGCTCCTGGAATTTGTGGCATTCCTGGAGAACTATTGAAAGCTGGGAGTGGGTCCATGATCCACGGTTACAAGTGATCCTGAGCGCTGTACGGCAGACAGGTACCATTCCTCTTGACTGGAAAAGGGGTATGTTCACCCCTATCTGGAAAGGTAAAGGGGACCAACACGACTGCGATAACTACCGTGGTATCACAGTGTGCCAGGGAAGGTCTTTGCCCATATTCTACTGATGCGAAATCGAGGCCAATTGCTAAAAGAGCAGATCTGAGCAATCCGGATTTACACCCAAAAAGTTAAGATTTGTCCGGATTCTAGTTCTCCAGGTTCTCGTGGGTTACCGACTTGAGATTAAAAAAGGGCTGCTTGCAGTTTATGTTGATCTTAAGAAGGCATTTGACTCAGTGCACTGAAAGATGCTCTGAGAGCTACTATGGCTATGCGAGATCCCTGTTATGATTATTTACCTGGTGTCTGGACTTTATACATGAACAGAGAGTGCTGTCAAGTGTGGTGTGGGAGCATCCTCCCTCTTCCCTGTGGATTCAGGTGTGAGACAGGTGTGTTCAAGCACCTACACTCTTCAACACTTGTATGGATTGGATACTGGGCTGGACAGTTGGGCAGAGTCACTGTGGAGCAGACGTCGGCAATTTCAAGATCACCAATCTTGATATTGGATGTTCTTAGATTGGCCCTCAAGACACTACATGAGGAGTCGGAGCCGCTGGGTGTAAAGGTCTTTTGGACTAAGACCAAAACCCAATTTTTGGTGACATAGTGGATGATGCAATGCAATCTGTTCATGCATGTAGTGAGGATTTTGAGATCTTGGATAAAGTTACTTATCTTGGTAGCATGATCCATAAAAGTGGTGTATTAGGCTAAGATGTCAATCGTCTCCTTGGCTTAGCATATGGGGCAATAGATTCGCTCAACAAAAGTATATGGTATTAGTGATACCTGTGCAGAAGGACGAAGCTGCAGATCTTAAAGACACTAGTGCTCCCTGTCTCATTAAATGGAAGTGAGACATGGACACTTAACAGTAAGTTAAAGAGATGCATCAACTCCTTTGATACTAATTGTCTTCACAGGATCATGGTCTATCGCTGGCACAACTACATCTCAAACCAGCGACTACTCTGTTAAACTGATACAAAATGTATTAGTTGCATTGTCTGTGAACGCCAACTTTGGCTATATTAGCATGGGGTTTGCCTCCCTGATAGTGACCCTGCTCACTATGTGGTCTCTACAGAGGAAAACCCTGAGCGGATGAGGCCTAGAGGAAAACCACGCAACTCATGTCTGTGACAAGTTGACCAATCCTGCGATAGGATGCCTGATATTGGGCAGGCAGATTCCTGGAGTCTCGCCTGATTGGATCCCCCGGAGTGAAGTCGGAGGGTGAATTGGCTATGCACTGTCACGGCGTATGCTCCCATTGATTGACACCTGCTTTTAACAAATATTTGTGTAGGAATCAGAGTTCCTGTACGAGGAATGCAACCCATCCAGATTATACTCTAACAACCAACTGTACAGTCAGAAACCGCAATATCTGAGACACTTTGATAGGGCCCGGACATGTGGAGCGCATCGTTTCTGGACGACAGCCCACTTTAACTATCACAAGGCCGCTTACCTATGAACACACGTTTCGAACAAATAGATGCTTCACTCAGTCTGCCATGTAAAATTATAATGCTGGTGCTATGCTATGATCCGCATTCATATATTTATGGATATATAGTACAAATGTCAAAAATACCTTTATTACATTCCCTTACGTTTCTACAGCAAATACGGATACGAATATTACCATAGGTTTAAAAAAAAAAAAATGAAAATAAATACTTCTAAATTGCACAGTGAATGAACAGGATTTAGGTGTGTGTATGTGTGTGTGTGTGCTATTTTCGTTGCACACTTAGATACCATGCCCAAGACGGTGGGGGTTCCAACCTCAAACGTTTCATTGGCTGTTACGAAATTTGGAAGTTTAGGTTCGCTCTCTCGCCCCTACCCCCAAGAGAGCTGTCTTCATTTCCATGTTCCCAGTGACCACGTTATGCATACTTGTATTACTTTTGAAGAGGAGGATGTTCAGTATTATAGTGTAAATGTTTACCTTGCATTGGTGTGTAATAAATAGTTGTTGTGTAAAGCAACGATGACAATTATGACGTGAATTGCTAGTTACGATTAGTCGAGTGTGTGTCTGTGTAAGTGAACCGATGTGCGTTGTAATAGACATAATTCTCTATAGTAGGTGACACACACTGAAAACAGAATTGTCTGCTTCATGACATACAACACAACGAACTATGCATAGTAATATTACACGTTATCATCTGGTTATGAAATTCAGGTGTGAAACGGCAATGAGTTATCAGTAGTGATATATGGTGGTATATATTATCTATCTATCTATCTATTGCCGGACGCCTTACTCCCCTTACGAGGGTGGCCATACACAGAATGCCCCCAAGCGGACCTATTCCCCGTGAGAGGGACAACCCGAGCCAGTTTAGTGAAGGACTTACAGGATTGACCACTCAATTTAGGATCCGTCCGACTCCAAGGTCCTCTGTGTATCTTGTTAGCACTATTTTTCTACAGTGGTGTTCGGCTAATCCATCCACTAACCTGCCTTACCCTTAGGTAAGCAGTACGGATTTGTATCAGGTTTATTCCCCTAAACAGGTTGCCAACCAAGGCTGACGAGTCCCATCCACCCGGATTTGTATAAGGTTGTCTCCACTAGATGAGTTGCCGACCAAGGCTAACGAGTCCCATCCACCCAATATTATGTATATATGTATTATATTATATGTAATACCACACTAAGTTAAGCTTCGGACGCTGATAGGTTTATATATTCTATATTAATTTAGTAAAATGTTTATATTCCACTGTAAAGGGTAAAGGCTATATAAGCATCGCATCGCATTGAATGCGAATACGGACATTCTGAGAATAGGTACATGGAACGTGAGTGGCATGAATGATGGCACAAAAGAGAGAGAGAGGTACTGGAAGTGTTAGTGAATGCCAGGCTGGATGTATGTGGAATGATGGAGACCAAATGGAAGGGTACAGATGTGAGAGAGTGGGAGTGTGGAATGTGTGTGTGTGCTGGAGTGAGTGAGGAAGCAGTGAGAGAAGGTGCGTGTTTGTTTGTAAGTAACAAATGGAAGGAGTGTGTAAGAGAATATGGGTCTATGGGTTCAAGGATTGTGTGGGTGAGAATGAAAGTAGGAATACAAACGTGGGTGATTGTGTGTGTCTATGCTCTGACAGAGGATAAACTTGTAAGAGAGAAAGAGGAGTTCTGGGTAAATGTGGAAGCATGCCTGGATAAGTTTGACAAGAATGAAAGAATATTTCTGATTGGGGATATGAATGGTAAGGTGGGTGATAGGAAAGTTGACTGAGTGGTGGGAGGGTGGGGGGTACCGTCAGAGGTGAATGGGAATGGTAATGCACTTGTGGACGTATGTGTGGGGAGGAGGTTGTGGATAGCCAACACCTTCCGACACAGAATGATACACAGGTACACATGGAAAGTGGTGTGGACGATGAAGGATAAGACAGTGGTGGAACGAAAGTCACTGATTGATTATATATGTGTGGATGAAAGAATGAAGAAATCTATGATGGATGCTAGGGTGTATAGGGGTATTGGAGGGGGTCTGTCTGATCAGTATGTAGTAGTAGCTAAGGTTAGGACACAAAAGAAGTGGGTGAGGAGAGCTGGAGGGAGGCGAGAGGAAGGTGGAATGGTGAGGAGGGTGGAGAGGCTACAGGAGGAGGAAATCAGGGAAGAGTACAGGAGAGCAGTAGAAAGACGACTAGGTGGGTTCGACCTGGAAGATATGGAGGAAGTGGAGGAGATAAGCAAGGTGTTTAACCCTTAACTGTCGGCGCGCAACTTATGTCGTGTGAATAAATTTGGACTAAGTGGCGGTTCACAACTTATGTTGTGCGCCATTTTCAGCACGTAATGTTGCTGAGAGAGAGAGCTGAGCAGTGTGAGGAGCCTAGCAACTGTATGACCGCTCACCACCACCGCGGTGGACCAACTGAAGTGAATCCCACCCTTCCCTCCCCTCTCACACTCGCTACACAGGGAATTATGTAGGGAAATTACCTAATTACAGGGTTTTTGCACTCGTGTTGCACGATCGTTGCAAGAGAAACAGTGGTCCTACAAGGATGGTTCGGGTGTCATTGGAAAGCTCTGTTTACGCCATTTCAGGGATAGATACTTGTTTTACGCTCTGGGTCTTATTTAGGCATGGAAAAGATCACTTAAACAACCCTATTTAGGGAGAAAAAAAAACCCCGCTAGGCTGTACGGTCAAATAGACCACCTAGGCCGCTCGTAAGGGGTTAAGGGAGAGATCTGTGCAGCATGTGAGGAGGTGTGTGGAGTGAGGAGAAGAGGGAGGGGAGTGAAAGGTACAGCATGGTGGACAGAAGAGGTAAAAATAGCTGTGGAAGACAAGAAGAAAGTGTAGAGTATATAGAGAGTGGTTGGGTAGTAGAGGGAATGAAGATTTGGAGAGGCAGAAACGAGCGAGGTACGTGGAGAGAAAGAGAGTGGTGAAGAGAGTAGTGAAGGAAAGTAAGAGAAGAGTAGATGAGGAATTTGGAAGGAATCTGAGTGTAAAATGGAGGGAGTGTAAGAAACTGTTCTGGAAAGAAGTCAAGAAAGTTAGGGAAGGTAGCAAGGGAAACAGTAAGGGTGAGAAAGATAATAATGGGAGATTGCTAGCCGAGAAGCAAGAGAGAGTCGAAAGATGGAGGGAGTACTTCAATGAGTTGCTAAATGTAAGGAATGAAGAGCCAGCAAACATAGTTGGATAAGGTATGGGAGGGAGAAGAGGAGAAGTAGTGGAGGAGGAGGTGGGAATCAGGAGGTCAGAAGTGTGGGAAGCTATGAAAAGAGTGAAGTTGGGGAAACACCAGGAACAGATGGAGTGTGTGGGGAAATGTTGAGGTATGGTGGTGAGATAGTGATCAAATGGGTATGGATAATGTGCAAACTAGCATGGGAGAAGGGGAATGCACCCCATGACTGGAAGACTGGCATAATAGTCCCCCTATATAAGGGGAAAGAGGAATGTGTGGTAACCACCGAGGAATATGTCTTTTAAGCGTAGTAGGGAAGGTGTAGAGTAGGGTAGTGATTGAGAGAGTGAGAACGGAGAAATAGATAGGCGACGAGCAGGGAGGTTTTAGGAAGGGAAGAGGATGTGTAGATCAGATTTTTACCCTGAATTGTGTTGTGGAGAAATATCTGGAGAAGCAACAAAAGGTATATGTTGCCTTTATGGACTTGGAGAAGGCCTATGACAGAGGGGATAGAGAATGCATGTGGAAAGTACTTAGAATATACGGAGTAGATGGCAAGTTGCTGAAAGCAGTGAAGAGTATGTATTAGGGTGCAAAGGCGGCAGTATGTGTGGAGAATGAGCAGAGCGAGTTCTCTGACCTGAGTATTGGGTTGAAACAGGGATGTGTGATGTCCCCATGGTTGTTTACTATATATATGGATGGAGTCATGAAAGAAATACTAGGAAGAGCAGTGGATGTTGGTGTATCACTGAAAAGGGAGGGAAATGAGTGAAAGCTGCCTATACTGCTGTTTGCGGATTATACAGTTCTGATGAGCAATAATGAATGGGAGTTGCAGGGTCTGGTAATTGAGTTTGGAACAGTGTGCGAAAAACGGAATTTGAAGGTAAATGTGGGGAAGAGCAAGGTTATGGTCTTCGAAAGGGGTGAAGTCACAGAGTGTGAGGTGAAGTTGAACGGTCAGGCTATGGAGATCGTCAGCTCTTAAGTATCTGGGCAGTGTGTTGAGTAAAGATGGGACTATGGATGAAGAAGTGCGGGAGAGGGTGCAACAGGGGAAGAGGGTTGTAGGAACGTTGAAAGCAGTAACAAGAAATAGAGTAGTCAGTATGGAAGTGAAGAAGTCCTTGCATGACAGTGTGGTAATCCCGACACTAACTTAAGGAAGCGAAGCATGGACGTTCGTGGAGAGACTCAGACCAAGAGTGAGAGCGGTGGAAATGAGTTACTTGAGAAGTGCGTGCGGAGTTACATGGAGGGATAGACAGACGAATGGGGAAGTAAGAAGGAGGTGTGGTGTAGAGGTAGATGTGCTGGAAAGTGTGAAAAGGAACAACTTGAGATGGTTCGGCCATATGGAACGTATGGGAAGCGAGAGAATGACTAAGAGGGTGTACGAGAGCGAGGTGGAAGGACAGAGAGGGAGAAGTAGACCGAAGGAGAGGTGGAAGGATGGAGTGAGGAAGTATATGAATGAAGGCGGTGCTGGTTGAGAGGAGGGGCGTCGACTGATGAGGGACAGAGGTGCATGGGTGTGATTTGTTCGTGGCCACCCCTTCGGGGATCACGGCGTCAGGCAATAGATAGATAGATAGACCGTGATATTACGTTTAGCAATGGCTATAGATACCTTTTCGATGTTAGTATTATAGTATCTGATATATTGCAATGTTTACACAGTGCAGCAAGGTTAATAGCATGATGTAAAATGGATGAATTATATGAGTACCGGTATGTGTTTAATGGTAACTACCATGGATGACGCCTGATGAAACACACACACACACACACATACACACACGCACAACGAAAGCCTGTCCATTCACTGCGGTTTGGTAATGTTTCTTTACAGTCTTAATGTTTTAATAGCTATCCGTGTTTTATGTAGATACAGAAGGGAATAACAAACAATGGTATTTTTGTAATTTATATATCAGATTCTGTAGTATGAATCGTATCGTAGCATAACCACAATAATTGTACATGGCAGAATGAGTGAAGCATCTATTGGTTCGAAACGTGTGTTCATACGTGTGCGACCTTGTGATAGTTAAAGTGAGCTGTCGTCCAGAAACAATACGCTCCCAATGTCCGGACCCTATCCAGGCGTCTCAGAAACTGCGGTTTCTGACTTTACAGCATAGTCTATTATTTTTGACCAGACGAATTTGCACTTGGTTGATATGGGCTTGAAACTCTACTTTGAGTTGCTTGGTTGATAGTTCTGTGTCAGAATAACACTTTTCAGTTGGAAATACAAACACAAGAAAACTATTACACAGCCCCATCAACCAATCAACTATTACACAGCCCCATCAACCAATCAACTATTACACAGCCCCATCAACCAATCAACTATTACACAGCCCCATCAACCAATCAACTATTACACAGCCCCATCAACCAATCAACTATTACACAGCCCCATCAACCAATCAACTATTACACAGCCCCATCAACCAATCAACTATTACACAGCCCCATCAACCAATCAACTACTACACAGCCCCATCAACCAATCAACTATTACACAGCCCCATCAGCCAATCAACTATTACACAGCCCCATCAGCCAATCAACTCGAAATAGACTGTTCAAGCCCAAAGCAAGGAAGTGCAAATTCGCTAGGCTAAGAAAATAGAAAAAAAAACCGAAAAACAGAAAACATATGAAAACGAGAGAGAGAGAGAGAGAGAGAGAGAGAGAGAGAGAGAGAGAGAGAGAGAGAGAGAGAGAGAGAGAGAGAGAGAGTCAGAGTCACTGACATCGACTATAATCACTTCATAAATTTCACCTAGACACAAGCATTAAACCTTTTCAATGCCACGGTATATTTTTAAAAGTGTATTTCTAACTTTCTACAGCATATTTCTTGCTTTACCTACAACACAATTTAACAGTTTATTCTAGCTATATTAAGACAATTTTGTGCAGTTTAAAAAGGATCTGTGGCAATAATAATGGTTAATTGAGATAGTTCGAAGCGTGTTAATTGCTGGAGGCCCTTTTTAAACTGAATAAAATCGTCTAATAGTAGCCAAAATGCAGTCAAAAAGACGTCGCCGGTACAGAAGGGGTTAAGAGAGGTATATGAGGCATATAAAGGTATCTCAGTTAGCGCCTGATTCGCACAGCCTAATTTTAATATTAATGATAGTATAATTAAGTAACACCCCGTTCTTAACATTAATCATGAATTACAAACCCCAATTCACTTGAATAAACTAATAGCCAGTCAAAAGAGGAAATAATGTGTCTTGGTATGGTTAACCTCTTCTGTACCGGTGATGTAGTTTACACTATATTCTGGCTACTAGTAGACGATTTTATTCAGTTTACAAAGGGTCACGAGCCATTAACAAGCTTCGAACACTCTCACTTGACCCTTTTCACTACCACAAATCCTTCTTAAACTGCACACAATCGTCTAAATATAGCTACAATAAAAATACAAAGACGTCGCCGGTAGAGAAGGGGTTAAAAGTTAGGATTCATACTTCTTTCAGCTGATTAAGGGGGGATCGGCTTATCTATTTGCTCATTTATGTAACTTTTTATTATTTGTTTAGTTTCCTCCCTAGACCTCCATCAAGCTTAAGAATATACCCCCTCAAGACCCTCCTTCAAGATAAATTTGTATATTTTTCGATAGAAAAATATCCTGGCTTCGGTTCCTCCTAAATTACAGGCTCGCTATCGCTCGCAACGAAAAAATCGACACCTAAATAGCGCGAAAGATCTTAATAGAATAGGGCGAACAGTCTTCAAATCACCATACTAATGGGACGAACGTTTTAGCATCTAAAAACTAGTGGGGCTTAACATGAGGGACAAAGGGGACCAGAAAAAAACAACCATCCCCCCTTTAAAATGATGTTATCCAATCCGGTAATACATACAAATAATATGTCATTAGTCATTTTGGCAAACTTATAATGTCATCAGTGGATATATTTCACTTATATAAACTTGATACAAAATAAGTATCCTCAACATAAGATGTGTTATTGAAAACAGAATACCTATAAACTACTACACTAGTTCCTGCCCCTGGTGTGGTAGTGGTCTGAGGTGTGAGTGTGACTGTGTGTAGGTGTGTGAGCGCATGCGCGGATACGAACATAAACACTCCTTACCGCTCTTATATTTGTGCTAATTCCTCTGAAAATATAGAGGCTACGCAATTGTAAGTGAAACTCGTTGTCTATAAGTGTTCCCAGGACAGTGTGAGGCCGACAGGAAGATAATGGAAAGAGTTGTTATTGAAAAATAAGTGATAACAATACTCACAACATTTTGCCCTCTCGACCGGACAATGCCCTCTATTGGACGAATCTACCATACTCCATCCATAACAGGAATTACCAACACTTGTTTAACCCTTTCATGCACAGGACACGCATTGCTCCTTTTCTTGGCTACTTAAAAACCTTTGTGACCATCAGGGGTGTTTAGAAACCTTAAGTTTAGTTATTTAAACCTATGCAGTTGTCTTTAAGTGAGCTGTGGGCAGAACACTAATTTTGTAGAGGAAATTATGAGATTGAGATAATTATATTTCTGATTGCTAAACGGCAACCCCTGTGTCCACACGTGCGTGAAAGGGTTAATCATCATATTATAGTGAATACAGTGTGTTTAATTGTGACATCTATTGAAATACAAGTAAAAAATAAGGAGGTAAACTGTCTAGAAACAACACTAGATAACAATCTTGATAGCAATTAATGACACTATACACCTTTACCAGTTAACTCATTATTTAAGTGCATAAATGTAAATAGTACTTAGTGACGTTTGTAACAATAATTTAGAAAAAATTAAGGTAACACTTAAGATGAGTTGTGGCAGCTTATTTAGCAAGTATTTTTTTTTTATTTTTTTTTTAAAGTGGAAAATGAAACTTTGAAAAGACATTAGCCTAACCTAACAACCTTACCTAACCTATCCTAGTATTATGGGTGAGGGCTGCCGCCCCCATACCCCCGCTGTTGGGTTTGTTTATGCGGAGGACTCTGTTTATTTAATATCATATCAGGGTTTTCAAAGTTGTTGTTATCGCAAATCGTGGAATTTTTGTATTTTAATACCACAAATTTTCCGAGTGTTTTTTTATATATTTTTTTTCATTTGCATCAATATATAGTGTTTGTAATTAATTAGAAATCTCGGGAAAATCTATTTTCCCCATTAGGCCTATCGATCGATGTTGAGACACGCCCCCGATAGTGATTTGAAAAGACATTAGGGAAAAACTCCATTTTTATGTCACGAATTTTCCCATGGATTTTTTTATTGTTCCCTGTTAGTTTTCATGGTCAATATACAGGAGGCGCTACAATATTGGTAAAAAATTAAGCTCAATAGCATGTGATTAAGCGATTTTTCTCCAAATTGTTGATGTAGGTGTCATTCCCGGGAAACTAACATAATACATATTATATGGATATTTACGTTTTAAGGGTTTGTTTACACTTCATCTTTTTCGTCTTCATCTGGGAGACTTCTTTTGCGTGACTGACACTCAACAACTGAGACATCTGGTGGCGAATGCAATGAACTATACTGGTGGCGTCGTGGCCAAAGTAATCACCCTACCTAATTCATGCCAAGAGTACTCGAGTTCACTGACACGTGATGTCTATCGACCAATCCGGTGATGCCATGATTTGGAAAACAGGTGGCCCAGGATATAAGCTGTCAGTTTGACTCTGGCCAGCTTGTGTAGAGGGTGTGAGCTGATCAAAGCTTTTTCCACCATCTTTAAAAACACTGAGGCTGCTTAAGACCTTTTCGCCTTCCAATAAGTGTAAACTGTCCAAAGTGCAATAACCAGTGTTCCAAATACAGCTGACGAGGACAGCTGGTTTTGAAATGCACATACACTTGTTTTACATGGAAAATTTCGAAACAAAAATCCACCAGCTGTTGACCAAGATGAGTGGTGATCGAGCCTCCAGCGGCCAGCCAGGCAGCCCACTACCTCCTCTGTTCATTAAGGTTAGTTGGTTGGTTGGGACAACATAAAGGAGCCGGACCACAGCTAGCTCGGGAATCTTAATGGGTCATCGCAAAGTAACATAAAGTAAAATATTTGGTTAATATACAGGAGACGCAACAATGTGTTTTTCAGGTTTTTTTTTTGGTATTTTGATTTTGTTTTTGGTGTTTTAGTCGTATCTAGTGATGACATTGAATGGGAATTAAGCATTTACCCATTATCCATCAATCTAAAGACACGCCCCCCGATAGTGGGGAGGGCTATGAAGATCAGGGAAATTGAGGGGTAAAAAGCGTATAGAACACTATAGAACACGATAATACACATTTGTAACCCAAATTTGGCTCGGGTTTGTTCAATTTCCAGACCCATAAAACCCGATTTTTTGAAAACCCGAGCCAAGTTTTGACGAAACTTGGCTCGGATTTAACAAATGTAAAAATGAAAAAAATACAGTAACCTTGGTAAATTATTGGCTCGGGTTTTGTCAATTTCCAGACCCATAAAACCCGACTTTTTGAAAACCCGAGCCAAGTTTTGACGAAACTTGGCTCGGATTTAACTAATTTAAAAATGAAAATAACACAGTAACCTTATTAACATGTTGGCTCGGGTTTTGTAAATTTCCATACCCATATAACCCGACATTTAGAAAACACGAGCCAAGTTTTGACGAAACTTGGCTCGGATTTTACTAATGTTCATGTTAAAATTACACAGTAACCCTAATAAAATCTTTGTTTGGGTTTTCATAAGGTTAACATTAGCCTAACCTAACGAAGTAAAAATGGGGTTAACATTAGCCTAACCTAACAACCTTACCTAACCTAACCTAGTAAGAATGGGGTTAACATTAGCCTAACCTAACAACCTTACCTAACCTAGTAGGAATGGGGTTAACATTAGCCTAACCTAACAACCTTACCTAACCTAACCTAGTAAGAATGGGGTTAACATTAGCCTAACCTAACAACCTTACCTAACCTAGTAGGAATGGGGTTAACATTAGCCTAACCTAACAACCTTACCTAACCTAACCTAGTAAGAATGGGGTTAACATTAGCCTAACCTAACAACCTTACCTAACCTAGTAGGAATGGGGTTAACATTAGCCTAACCTAACAACCTTACCTAACCTAACCTAGTAAGAATGGGGTTAACATTAGCCTAACCTAACAACCTTACCTAACCTAGTAGGAATGGGGTTAACATTAGCCTAACCTAACAACCTTACCTAACCTAACCTAGTAAGAATGGGGTTAACATTAGCCTAACCACCTTACCTAACCTAACCTAGTAAGAATGGGGTTAACATTAGCCTAACCTAACAACCTTACCTAACCTAACCTAGTAAGAATGGGGTTAACATTAGCCTAACCTAACAACCTTACCTAACCTAACCTAGTAAGAATGGGGTTAACATTAGCCTAACCTTACAACCTTACCTAACCTAACCTAGTATTATTGGTGGGGGCTGCCGCCCCCACACCTCCGCTGGTTGGGTACTGGCTGAAAAACTTATTGTTTTACAGTAGGCCTATGTATTTTATTTTATTTTTGTTCTCCCTTATAATACATTTCAGCTCTTAATGACATATATAGCAATGATGTATAGCCTATGCTCTACCGGACCTATTAGGCCTAAAAAGATCGATGGGCTAACTGTCGGTCCAAAACATCAGTATGGTAACCAACTAGCCCTTGCATGCCAGTTTAATCCTATGCGAAAAAATCTTTTACTTTGTTACTTTGCGATGACCCATTAAGATTCCCTAGCTAGCTGTGGTCCGGCTCCTTTATGTTGTCCCAACCAACCAACTAACCTTAATGAACAGAGGAGGTACTGGGCTGCCTGGCTGGCCGCTGGAGGCTCGATCACCACTCATCTTGGTCAACAGCTGGTGGATTTTTGTTTCGAATTTTTCCATGTAAAACAAGTGTATGTGCATTTCAAAACCAGCTGTCCTCGCCAGCTGTATTTGGAACACTGGTTATTGCACTTTGGACAGTTTACACTTATTGGAAGGCGAAAAGGTCTTAAGCAGCCTCAGTGTTTTTAAAGACGGTGGAAAAAGCTTTGATCGGCTCACACCCTCTACACAAGCTGGCCAGAGTCAAACTGACAGCTTATATCCTGGGCCACCTGTTTTCCAAATCATGGCATCACCTGATTGGTCGATAGACATCACGTGTCAGTGAACTCGAGTACTCTTGGCATGAATTAGGTAGGGTGATTACTTTGGCTATGACGCCACCAGTATAGTTCATTGCATTCGCCACCAGATGTCTCAGTTGTTGACTGACAGTCACGAAAAAGAAGTCTCCCAGATGAAGACGAAAAAGAAGAAGTGTAAACAAACCCTTAAAACGTAAATATCCATATAATATGTATTATGTTAGTTTCCCGGGAATGACACCTACATCAACAATTTGGAGAAAAATCGCTTAATCACATGCTATTGAGCTTAATTTTTTACCAATATTGTAGCGCCTCCTGTATATTGACCAAATATTTTTTCGCATAGGATTAAACTGGCATGCAAGGGCTAGTTGGTTATACTGATGTTTTGGACCGACAGTTAGCCCATCGATCTTTTTAGGCCTAATAGGTCCGGTAGAGCATAGGCTATACATCATTGCTATATATGTCATTAAGAGCTGAAATGTATTATAAGGGAGAACAAAAACAAAATAAAATACATAGGCCTACTGTAAAACAATAAGTTTTTCAGCCAGTACCCAACCAGCGGGGGTGTGGGGGCGGCAGCCCCCACCAATAATACTAGGTTAGGTTAGGTAAGGTTGTTAGGTTAGGCTAATGTTAACCCCATTCTTACTAGGTTAGGTAAGGTTGTTAGGTTAGGCTAATGTTAACCCCATTCTTACTAGGTTAGGTTGTTGTTGTTGTTGTTTTTCCTCAAGCTGCCTGGCCGAACAGCCCCAAGGCCCCGAGCAAGGCCAAGGCCGTAACCGAGCGCCCCCACAGAACCCTCCCTGCCGACCACAATAAAGCCTGGGTGACCGAAGCCACTCCATGGCGGGGAGCTGAGGAGGGTGCGGAAACGCCCGGGAAACCAAAGCCCCACCCAGGGCCCTGTGCCCCTCAGCAATTATGAAGAGAAAGTTGAGGGGCAAAGGAAAGATGTGACGCTTTGGCTTCCAATTTTGGTAGATTAGGAGGTCAATCCACGCAAGAGATGCCGTCACTTGAGATCTAGAAAATATATAAGTAAAAGGAACAGTCAGAGTAAGCTATGGGTATGGCAGAGATCGCTCAGTTCTCACTCTGATAGACCAGCCCATCACCACATGACTAGAACCCAATCCTCTCAGCATCAGCTAGGAAAGGCCCTAGAAAGCCGCCTTTGGGGGGGGGATAGCTCCCCTATTTCAACCCTTTTCGGGGTTGGGCACCCGCCCAGGTTAGGTTAGGTTAGGTAAGGTTGTTAGGTTAGGCTAATGTTAACCCCATTCTTACTAGGTTAGGCTAATGTTAACCCCATTCTTACTAGGTTAGGTTAGGTAAGGTTGTTAGGTTAGGCTAATGTTAACCTTATGAAAACCCAAACAAAGATTTTATTAGGGTTACTGTGTAATTTTAACATGAACATTAGTAAAATCCGAGCCAAGTTTCGTCAAAACTTGGCTCGTGTTTTCTAAATGTCGGGTTATATGGGTATGGAAATTTACAAAACCCGAGCCAACATGTTAATAAGGTTACTGTGTTATTTTCATTTTTAAATTAGTTAAATCCGAGCCAAGTTTCGTCAAAACTTAGCTCGGGTTTTCAAAAAGTCGGGTTTTATGGGTCTGGAAATTGACAAAATCCGAGCCAATAATTTACCAAGGTTACTGTGTTTTTTTCATTTTTAAATTTGTTAAATCCGAGCCAAGTTTCGTCAAAACTTGGCTCGGGTTTTCAAAAAATCGGGTTTTATGGGTCTGGAAATTGAACAAACCCGAGCCAAATTTGGGTTACAAATGTGTATTATCGTGTTCTATAGTGTTCTATACGCTTTTTACCCATCAATTTCCCTGATCTTCATAGCCCTCCCCACTATCGGGGGGCGTGTCTTTAGATTGATGGATAATGGGTAAATGCTTAATTCCCATTCAATTTCATCACTAGATAAGACTAAAACACCAAAATCAAAATACCCAAAAAAATACCTGAAAAACACACTGTTGCGTCTCCTGTATATTAACCGTTTTCATCAATATATAGTGTTTGGAAATAATTACAACCCTCGGAGAAACCGTTTTCCCCATTATACAACGATCTTAAGACACGCCGCCCGATAGTGGGGAGGGCTATGAAGTACAGGGAAAATGAGGGGTTAAATGCGTAAAACGGCGATAAAAACGTATTTTAGCAAAACTTGGCTCGGGTTTTAAGGTATTTGAAAGGCCTAAAACCCAATATTTCGAAAACCCGAGCCAAGTTTTGGCCAAAGCTGGCTCGGATTTTGCGAGTTTGTGGACAAAAAAATTACAGTAACCTCATTTAGAAATTTGGCTCAGGTTTCCCGAAATTGCAAAGCCATAAAATCCGAGCCAAGTTTCAAAACTTGGCTCGGATTTTGCGAATTTTAAGAGTAAACAAATGACAGTAACCTAATTTAGAATTTTGGCTCATGTTTCCCTAAATTGCAAACCCCAACAAGCATAATTTTGGAAAACCCGAGCCAATTTTTGGCAAAACTTGGCTCGTATTTTGAGAATCGAAAAACACTAACGAAATGTCGGAAATCGGCTCATGATTTCCCTAATTGCAAAGTCATATAACCAGATTTATCGAAAACGTAGCACTTATTTCAATCATAAATATCCAGTAACATAGACCTAGTACATTGGATAAAAGCCTAATCCACACCTAAAGCCTACAATGTGTCCGTAGTACCTAGTAGGCCTACGTGGGATACAACACGAACCCTTACCGGTGCCATGGCGGTTGGGCCGCCGCCCATTTAGTATTCGGGCGTATCTGTAAATACTACCGCAACTACGAATCTTGTTTCTGAGACCTAGTATATTAACCTAACCAAACAACTCAACCTAACCTAACCTAGACCCAGTACATGGGATACTAAACTAGCCCTTGCATACCAGGTACAGCGGATTCATAGTACTCAGTACGTGGCATACTAAACTAGCCCTTGCATGCCAGGTACAGCGGATTCATAGTATCCAGTACGTGGTCGGTGCCGTCTATAGGAAGGTATTGACAACCATGTTACGAAAAAAATCCATTTTAGTACCATATATATTTATTAGGTTTTGCCGAGGGTTGAAACTAATTTTAATATGATGCTTAGAGCATATAGATTCCATATCTGTCTTCAAATATGTCAAAATAATTGGTGACAAATAAATGGAGTTATACTGACATTAGCCTAACCAAACAACCTTACCTAACCTAATCTAATATTATGGGTGGGGGCTGCCGCCCCCACACCCCCGCTGGTTGAGTACTAATCCCTTAGTAACTAAACAAAAAAATTGGCTGTCGATTATACAAAGGTGAAAAAATATCGATGAAGTCTATGGTGTTTACTCTGCAATCTTCAGCTTTATTTGTACATTGATAACGAGAAAGTACCTTATTGACAACCTTGTTACGAAAATTAAATTTGGTAAACCTGACTTTTTGGACCGACAGCGATTTCAGGAAGTTTTATTTTGTTTTTTGTAATTTTTCCTTCAGATATAGTGTTGTTTTATGCTGAAGAGGAGCGAAAATGAGTATTTACCCATTATCCAACAATCTAAAAACACGCCCCCCACTAGTGGGGGGGGTTATGAAGTTCAGGGAAAATGAGGCGTTAAAAGGGTAAAAATACAATAATATAGCGTTTTGTATCAAAACTTGGCTCGGGTTTTCCCAAATTGCAAACCCATACAACCCAATTTTGTGAATACCCGAGCCAACTTTTGACGAAAGCTGGCTCGGATTTCACGGGGTGGAGTGGGTAGCCTAATATTTCATGTTATAAAAATAGTCAACTTTGGGAAGACATTAGCCTAACCCAAGAACCTTACCTAACCTATCCTAGTATTATGGGTGGGGGCTGCCGCCCCCACACCCCCGCTGATTGGGTTAGTTTTTTTTTTTTTTTTTTTTTTTTTTTTTTTAATGTTCGAGGCTATTAGCCTAACCTAGTATATGGGTGGGGGCTGCCGCCCCCTCACCCCCGCTGGTTGGGTTACTGTTTTTTTTGTTTTTTGTTTTTTTTTAGTGCTAGGCCCTTACTTCAATCAGCCTAGGCCGCGTCATACAGAGGTCGACCGCGACCCAACAGAAACCCGAAGGCAATGACTTGCCAAAAAAAACAAATTATTGCGGTTCGAGTGTATTCGGCCCAAACATCGGGCGACATCGAGTATGATTCTGGTATGTTCGAGTCGTTCTAGTCATGCTCTGGTCATCACCCGAAAGTTCGGATGAGTCGGCCAAAAGTTAGTGCATGCGTTAACTTTTGGGAAATCCTCGAGTGCGTTCGGGTCAAAAAACCGTTACAAATTCCTTGAGTCACCTTCGATTTACATTCGATTCGTATTCGGCTTACATTCTACCATATTCTGATCGCATTCGACCTATGCGAGTCACTTTCGAGTCAAAAAATTGAACTCGATTCATACCAGAATTGATCGAACCTAAGTGGACTTAGACCCGATGATTTAGACCGTAACCCGAATTAGACTCGATGCTCACTGGAAAATTCCTACATAAACTTGTTCGAACTTCTACTGTTCTCGATGCTGACCCGAATTTTAGGATGGTGACTGGATGGATACCCGAATACTACTAGAAAATGACTCGATGCATGTCCGACATTCCTAATTAGACTCGATGAATATTCGATCGTGATCCGAATGACTAGAATGTAAGTCGAAGGGTTGTCGAAGCCAAGTCGAATCAAACCCGAACGCGAGTAAAGGGAATATAAAGTTAAAATATATGATCGAGTAGATCACATGGGAATAGGATATAAAAGAAAATTAAATTGAAAAAAATCAAACAAAAACAGAGAAATGTGTCACATCCCAATATGATATATATTAAATTGACATTGACATTTTTTGACCATGTTAACATGTTATTACTTTAACCAAATCAACATCCTTGAGCAACATGTTCGTGAATATTAATCAGAAAACAATATAAAAGTTTAACATATAAAGTGACATGGACATGCAGTCCAAAGTAAGGTAACAATTTCTTTCGTTATTTCAATTAGAGGCTTTGACCAAATATAATAATAATAAATTAGGGGATTTATCTTAATGAAGTGAGACTTTGACCAAATATATTAATAATAAAGTAGGGGCTATATCTTAATGAACTTATGTTTCAAGGATATATATATATATATATATATATATATATATATATATATATATATATATATATTATAACAACTTTATAACTAGCATTAACTATCTCCTGCCTCAAGATTGCCAACTCCAATGCCTCGTCATCCATCTCTTCTGGTCGTGATGGGTCCGGGAGGTTGCTTTCCTGTGACATGTTGTTGTGTTGGGTGCACTGTACAAATGAAGCTTGTGTGAGCACACCCTCGTTTTATATAGTGGGGTGATGCATAACTTCAAAATCGTGTCATAATCTACTTATTCTAGTCACGTTCGACTTACATTCTGGTTTCATTCCGGTTGGGTTCCTGACTTCGGGTGGGGTTCGATTTTCATTCGGTTTTAAGTCGGGTTACTTCGGGTGTGATTCGGTTTTAACTCGGGTTGGTATCTGCTACTCGGGTCACCGTCGATTAGCTTTCGCCTCATGGTCGATTCAATTCCGTTCTACTTCTGGTTAGTTTCGAGTAATATACGGGATAACATCGACTCGTATTCGAGACGCATTCGAGTCCCTCGGGTTGCATTCGAATTGCTTTCTAGTCATAGTCGTGTTACGAGTCTCATTCGGGGACTTCGGGTGAATTCGGGTGAAAGTGCAAGTCATTGCCTTCGGCTGACTGTCGGGTCGCGGTCGACCTCTGTATGACGCGGCCTTATGGCTGCGTCAGCAGGAAAGTCTATGACCTTGTCTTTACTCAAGGAAACCAGCTCTGTGCTGCGATAAACCTATACCTTGAACTGGGCGTGAACCTGTTACCAAGGTGGGACACAAGACGTTAACCACAACACCAGTATACACACTGCTAAGGCACGATGTACTGCCCTATGGGAAAGGATAAATCTGTCTGCCATCCATCCATCCATATGCTCAGGCACAGTCCCTACTTTTCCGTGTTTGTTTTTGTTTTTTCGGAGGGGGGGCCGATTCAAGACAGAGCAAGAATAGGGACAACATAACAGAAAACAATGAACACACAAAACAAAACACAAATTCACACACATCTAGGTCATCCAGGAGAAGACCCAGAGACCAGGGTCACCAAAGTCTCTCCAGCACTCTCCCAGCCCCCGACCACTTTATAAGTATATAACATAATACAAATTATAATTGTTAAATTAATGCAGATAAATACAGTCTAACAATACCAGGTCCACAAAAGCCTCCTATCATCGCATATCCCACTACTTATAGAATCCTATAGTCTATTCATTATAGGTAGGCCAAAAATCTTGATCAAAAACCTCTGTAACTGGAACACAACTACAGCAATCAAACGAATATTCCTACCATTTGGGAAAAGTCGGCCGGGGAATATGTGTGCAAATTCACAGCCCATTTTTTCCTCCCTCTTTTGAGTCACAGAGGGTAGAGGTCACCATTTCTGGCCCACCTATAATGAACAGACTATAGTTTCCGTGTTCCCTGCGCCCTGGTGCACTGCCGGCCGGGGGGGTGATAACTCTGGGAACACTGACGGCACCATCACCACCACCACTCGTAAACCTGTCCTCGAGGCCACTAAAATTAAGGGACATGGAGTTTTGGATTACCTGCCAATATATCTTTTAATATTTGTGTGTATAGTGCCTGTCTATTTATTGTATATCCGTCATATATCTGTGTTGAATGTTTGGCTTCATTCTGTGGGTCTATTGTAGTTCTGTTGTTCGTCTGTCTCCTCCCTGAATGTCTACTGTTTTTAGCTTTAGCTTGGGGACCCGCAGAGGGCTGCACACGGCCAGCATGATATGCGGGGGCTGTGCGGGGGGCTATGGGACTAATGGGAAGAATGAGGATTAGGAGATTTTTTTTTGGTGATCCTAGCCTTCAAACTATCAAGAGTGGGACTGTTAACCTTTTCACGCATATGACGCGATTTTGAGCCTATTGGGGATACTTTAAAGCCTTTGTTACCATCAGGGGTATTTAGAAACCTTTAGTTTAGTTACTTCAACCTCTGCAGTTGTCTTTGAGTTAGCTGTGGGCAGAAAACTAATTTTGGAGAGGTAATTATAAGAGTGAGAGAACTTTATTTCTTATTGCTAATCTGGCAACCTCTGCGTCATAAAAGCGTGAAATGGTTAACTATATGAGATGGAGGTGATTCTACTCTTGGATGCTGCGGGGAAAAAATGTGTACCCAAATATGTCGATGCTTGCCTGGTATGTGTGGTATTTTCGGTTGTGGCTGCCTCTTGTGGATCGTATATTTGTAGGGTGTAAATATGTGTCTTTGTCAATATCTACTAGATTGTTTGGGATTTTGCATAGCATTTGTTTTCTGTGTATTTGTCTTTTTGTTGCAAGTGTGTCGAATTTAATGTCTTGCTTAAGCAAAGTGACCTATGTAGTGTGTCTGTAATCATGTCTGATCTATCTTGCAGCTTTATTTTGTATGGCTTCTAATTTATTAATGTTGTTGTGAATGTGTGGATCCCAGACAGTGTCGCAGTATTCAGTGTGTTGTCGAACTAGTGTTTTAAAGGCTAACATTTTGATGTCTGCGTTGCACCTGTTTAGGTTCCTGCGCAGGAACCCAGGGCTTTGTTGGCTTTTGCCATGACACTACTCACATGTGTGCTCCACCTCATGTCTACTAAGAAGTGGACTCTCAAATACCTATGAGAATGAACGGTATCAAGGTTGGTATTATGGAGTTTATAGGCAAAGGGGACAGGTTTCTTGGAGTGGGTAAAACATATGTGGTTGCATTTGACTGGCCTGAAGGTCAGCTGCCACTTGGCTACTCAGTCTTCAAGGGCAGACAAGTCGTCTTGAAGTCGAAGGCAATCATCCCTATCAGCTATTGGTCGGTATATTATGCTATCGTCTGCAAACTGTCTAGTAGTGAAAGTTAAAGATGATGGAAGGTCCTTGATGTATGAGAGAAAGAGAAGGGGACCAAGGACGGTGCCTTGGGGTACTCCTGAAGTTTTTGAAACTGAAGATGAGTGGGAGCCATCGAGAACAACGTGCTGTTCTTGATTGGTTAGGAAAGTCTTAATCTAGTGAATAAGTGATCTTCGAATTCCATAGTAATCCAGTTTAGCTAACAGTCTATGTTGGAGGACTTTGTCGAAGGCTTTGGCGAAGTCAAGAACTATGGCGTCAACTTGTTTAACTGTTTATCTGTCTCTTGGCTGACTGGCTATATCTCTGTCTGTCCGTCTATGTATTTATGTCTATTCGTTTGTAGTAAACTCATGCAAAATCCCCCATTAAAAATATTATACACTATAATAATACCCTTGGCTCCGTATTCTCTGTAGCCAGCACTCATCTCGTAAACCTGTCCTCGTGTCTATTAAAATTCTGCCCGCCGATACCTCTCACATTCCTTCAGGGGACATAGTCATTATTTCTGAGCCGCACTGTTTAAACTCTCTGGAAAAAGGCGTCTCATCTTCAGAATTTCAAAAATATTGCAATCATTATTTACATCCAAGACTGAACAGACATTATATATAAAGTACATTGTACAACTCCCTTATTTTATATATATATATATATATATATATATATATATATATATATATATATATATATATATATATATATATATATCCAAAGATATACTACCATACATAAGTACATACAATCCAAACTTCGATGATCATTTCAGTGGAGCAAAATCCGCAGTTGCCCTATTAAAAACCTCTCAAGAAACTAAGCATATATTTAAAGATGTTTCATTAATAAAGTCGAAGAAACAACCCAGTAACCTTAAGAATTTGCTAACCAAGGCCAGATTCAATACGGTACAAAATCAAGGGGTGACGAAATGTGGTAACCCAAGATGCAAATTATGCACACAAATAATAGAAGGGAATCAATTCAAATTTGTAGATACTAATTACACATTTGAAATTAATCATAATATGAATTGTTCCACGCTCAATTGTATCTACGTGATTCGTTGTAATGGCTGTAATTCCATCTACATTGGCGAGACTTCGAATCTTAGACTTAGAACAAACCTGCTCAGGGACCACATTAGACATAATACAGGGCTATATGTTAGTACTCACATATCAAAATGTGCTAAAGATAAATCTCCTAATGTTAATATAATGCCCTTTTACAAAGTAAAGAAAGATGACGTTGCTTTGAGAAAGAGTAAAGAAAGTCACTTCATAAATAAATTCAAGCCTCATTTGAATAAAGAACTATAAATAGACTCTGAACGAAAAACAATATTGGAACAAGAACGAAGTATTTTTTTAACTATCATAACCTAAGACAAAAAATGTATTGTCTAAACCAGTGACTGGAAATCCACAGAAGAGTACAGAACAAATACCTGACTCTGGAGCCAGCCACTCTTGCAAATTTTTATAATAACTGAAGATCTACGAAAGTAGAGAAATGCATTTTAACACTTTTACATAAACATTATTTTAATATGTACACAACAGTCCGAGCCTTCTAATAAGATACTCGGACATACTTTTTAAACCCTTATTTTGTGCATGCCATATATTTTAGATGCAATTTAATTTTAGCACAATTTGTTGTTAAACTTTGTGCAGTGAACCTACCCTTTTCTACACACCTTTAGTGTGGAAGCATATTCGCATATATATATATATATATATATATATATATATATATATATATATATATATATTCATGTGTGTGTAAATATATATGTATTGCTAACTGTATTTTTACAAGTGTTTATATTGTTTGTCCCTGATCGAGGTATAAGAAGTAGAATTCAGATGGTCAACATGGAGTAATATTTGAATGACTCTAAACCAGTGTCTTACCCTTTTTGTAGAGATAGAAATACATCCCTCTTTTAATATATTTATATATCGTCAGTCCAACCCAACATATTCGCACCACCCATCCCTTTTGTGCTAATCGTTTTAGAGTAGTTATCACCTACCTGATGAAAAGATATTAATATACTTTGAGATTACAACCGTTAAGCCAACCCCTTAACCCCCCGTCGCCCTTGTCTTCGTGTACTAGTCTGTGAAAGTGGTTCTAAATGTACATGCATGTACGTGGTGAAAGTCTCAGGTGCGCCCCAAAGGACAGCTAATTATAGATCCTTAATGAGAACAGTGTCCAATCTTAGTTGACCATTAGAGCTCCTCATACTTCTGTCGGTTTTGTCATTATAACTATATATATTCCTGTACAGTATAATTATGTATATTGTTGTCTCTTGATAAACCAAGGCATTATCAAAGGGGCACAACGGTCTCTTTCTGTAATAATTTTGAGAAATTGATCCTAGGATATATATATACAGTATATAATTATATATATATATATATATATATATATATATATATATATATATATATATATATATATATATATATATATATATAAACTAAGATATTTTTATATTTTATATACGGTATGACATTTTATATTTTACGTTTATATATTATGGCTATTAGTATATTTGAGACACAAGGACATTTGATCGTTTTGGTTACCCGGATATTGACATTTAGGATTCTAGGGCACAAGGACATTTTGATATTTTGACTACTAGGATTCTTGGGACATTTTGGATGCGGGCGCTTGATTATATTCAAGCTACTATAACATTTTGGACATTTGAGACACTTGGACATTTTGATATTTTGGACCTTAGGACACTTATGGACATTATTATGTCTGACACTAGGAAATGCTTATATTTTAGACTCTAGGACATTTATAGACATTACTATATCTGGGAAACTAGGACATTAAGATATTTTGGACCCAAGGACATTAATGGACATTATTATATATGGGAAACTAGGACATTTTAAAATGTTGGCTACTAGAATGCTTCATATATTTGGAACACTAGGACATTAACTGTTATTTATACTACTAGGACATTGAGATATTTTGGCTACTATGCTATTTGGTACGTTTGGGACGCTAAGACACATATATTCTTGGATATAGGACGTTTTGATATTATAGCTACCACGATACCTGGAATATTTGGGACACTCGAACATTTCGATATTTCGGCTACTGATAAAGTTGGGACACTAGCACATTGTGATATAATGGCTACTAGGATACCTGGTACATTTGGGACACTAGAGCATTTTGGTATTATGGCTACTACGATACCTGGTACATTTGGGACACTATGATATTATTATATTATGGTTACTACGATAAGGAGTACATTTGGGACACTTGAACATTTTGATATTTTAGCTACTAGGATAACTGGTACATTTGGGACCCTTGGACATGTTGGTATCTTAGCTACTAGGATAACTGGTACATTTGGGACACTTGGACATGTTGGTATTTTAGCTACTAGGATAACTGGTACATTTGGGACACTTGAACATTTTGATATTTTAGCTACTAGGATAACTGGTACATTTGGGACACTTGGACATTTTGGTATTTTAGTTACTAGGATAACTGGTACATTTGGGACACTTGGACATGTTGGTATCTTAGCTACTAGGATAACTGGTACATTTGGGACACTTGAACATTTTGGTATTATGGCTACTAGGATAACGGGTACATTTGCGACATTAGGACATTGTGATATTATGCCTACCACGATACCTGGTATATTTTTGGACACTAGAACATTATGATATTATGGCTACTAGGATAACGGGTACATTTGGGATATTAGGACATTGTGATATTATGGCTAATACGATACCTGGTACATTTGGGACATAATATCATTATATTGTGGTTACTACGATATTTGGTACATTTGGGACACTACAGCATTTCGGTATTACTAGGACAACGGATACATTTTGGACATTAGGACATTGTAATATAATGGCTACTACAATACCTGTTACATTTGAGACACTTGAACATTTTGGTAATTTAGGTACTAGGATAACTGGTACATTTGGGACACCGGGCCAGGGCAGCAATGTTCCTACCTAGCATATTCACGCCATTGGGGACCAGGGACATGGAACACGCAGCCAGAATATAGCTGGGCTGTGAGGGAGGTCAAGGAATTTCTCTCTCTCTCTCTCTCTCTCGATACAAAAATTGCAAATAGCGTACTCTCAAAAGAACAAGTTGACGATATGCAACACAATCTAGATAAATTGTCATGTTGGGCCCAAATTTGGCAAATGAGTTTCAATGCGGATAAATGTAAAGTACTACATATCGGATACCTAAATGAGAAAGCAAACTATTCGATGAATGGCACTCAGCTTAAGAATGTAAACAGAGAAACCGATCTGGGAGTAACAATATCGAGTAACCTAAAACCGAGTCAACAATGTTCAGAAGTTGTTAAGAAGGCAAACAAAATAATTGGCTTTATAGGCAGGTCATTTGAGCATAAATCCAACGAAGTTATCCTAACCCTTTACAATTCCTTAGTCCGCCCTCTTCTGGAATACTGCGTTCAATCCTGGTGCCCTTATTACCAAAAAGATATAAACAAGCTAGAACGAGTTCAACGTAGAGTTACCAAAATGATACCTAGCCTAAAGAACAAACCATACGAAGAGCGTCTTAGAGAATTAAATCTATTTCCTTTAACCCAGCGCAGATTAAGAGGCGACTTAATTCAAGTGTTCAAAATCATCAAAGGCATCGACAATATGAACTGTAGTAAGTACTTCACTATCGACCAATCTAATTACACGCGGGGAAACGGTTGCAAAATTATTGGTAAATCTTTTAACTCGCACGATCTAAGAATTTCTTCTTCAATCGAGTTGTCAACTTGTGGAATGGGCTTCCCCGAAACGTTATAGACTGCATCACCGTTGATTCATTTAAACTCCGCCTAGACAAATATCTCGCATCAAACCCGAGACTGACTGCGTTTGTAAATGAATAACTTTATTTTATCCCCCCCTCAGTTTACTAACCCATCCGTCCCCTACTAACTTCCTAATCCTGCCACGGACATTAGTTCCAGGGCAGTAATTCCCTTTCCAATGTTTCCTTACCCACTCTAAACCACTGTTTGGACACTTGATCCTCAGTGTTTTGGACAAGCAACCTAGAAGGGTCACTAGATCTGTTGTTGCTTGATTTCCTTTGTACTCCTTCCTTTGTACTTTGTACTCTCTCTCTCTCTCTCTCTCTCTCTCTCTCTCTCTCTCTCTCTCTCTCTCTCTCTCTCTCTCTCTCTCTCCTCTCTCTCTCTCTCCTCTCTCTCTCTCTCTCTCTCTATATATATATATATATTATATATTGATCCTTACGAGGCTGTTTGTACCTATAGTACCGATCCCATGTGACAACAGGAAAGGATAACACCGTATAACATAGTGTTAGTTATTTGTGAATGCAAATATTCGGGAAATAAAAGCGAGATCCAGTACTACACTCAGTGACCCTACTATGCTCTGCAGTAGTTCATTCCACCACTCGATTAAAACAGAAATGCTTCGCCTCATGTGAGTAAAAGGCATACTATTATAAGTGTGCGTATGTGTTTCCCCTCTCACACACTCACTCACAGTCTCTCTTTCTCTCTCAAACCTCCCCCCTCACTTCCTCTCTCTCTCTCTCTCTCTCTCTCTCTCTCTCTCTCCCTCAATTTGTATGATTGAGGTGACCACACAAATACTTTTTACAACACTATGATTGGCAATATTTCAAAATAGGCTTATTTTGCACTGCTACCGGAGACTTATTATTAACACTTACACTGTGGCCATATTTCCACCTCTTTCTGCCATATTAGGGCTCATTCAGGCACTCCTGATTGATTAAGCAAGTGTCTGAATGAAAATAAATGTATTCAGCCAAAAACTAAAATAAAATAGCTTCAAAATTACACCAAAACAAACCTTGTAGCACGCAGGCTTTACCCGCAGCGCTACCATAGACATTCGCTAATACTGAGCAGTTATCGCTATTGTCGCGCTACATTTGCCTTTGGCAGCACTGTATGTCTAGGGAGAGTATGGCTCATACTCCTCAGTGCCCCGGCCGGCTGGATGGAGAGAGGATGGGTGGCCGGTCATGCTCCCGCTCACTCGCACTCGATTCTACAGGCCTTAAGAGGCTGTAAATTGCCATGGCGTTCCGGAACGTCTCCCGCAGTCAAGGGGTTAAAGACAAACCAAATTGCAAAACGAATTAGTAAAATATACATGGAATATTGATATTTATATAATTAGTTTATAAATTGATATTTTCTATAGTAGGCTACTACTATTATTATTATTTTTCTTTTATTATTATTATTGTAGTAGTAGTAGTAGTAGTAGTAGTAGTAGTATGTATGCAATTGTGTATATACCGGTAGTACAGTAATAAACAACGTTAAAGTTCAAGAAGCTTATGCTACGCGATGATTTGCAGCGGTGCTCATCTCCATCTGTTTTACCCTTTGGATCCTGAGATAAGAGAATTTCCCAGCCTGGTACACAGGGGCTACTACATATATATATCCCCAGGTTACCACGGTTTACCTCTATAGACGAGACATCACTAAATGTTCACTTATTCCAGGTTCCTCTTTACTAGGTCAACTGGAATCGAAATCAAGCACTTTAAGGGAGCCCACCAAGCTGTTTTTCTCTTTCTCTCCCTCTCTCTTTGGTTTGTATCCATTCGGCCCAATTCAGCCTACTGTTTTAAGACGATTACCCCCATCCAGGTGTCAATATTTTCCTGGCGAGCGGTAGCTAGCCAGCATACACTGTATATATATTTTTGTTTTGACAGCAAGCTAAATGTGTACATTTGTCGATAGAAGAATGTCTCCGGCGAAGCCATATTTCTCCATACAATGCTGGCGAGCGATAGCGAGCCAGGAACAAATCGACACCTTGATGGGGATAAACGTCTTAAAACAGTTGGCTGAATGGGGCCGAATGGAACAAGCCAGAGAAAGAGAGAAAAGGAGAGAAAGATAAAACAAAGCAGGTGACCCCCCTTAACTACTGTGCCTCAGAATACCCCATTGAACTACAGTATAAATGGTAATAATCTTATCATGAGTGTTCAGAAACATTTATGGTGAACTGTACAATAAGTGTGGAGTATAATGAAGGGACGGAGGGCTGGTGATGGAGGGATTACCTCGGCTCACAACAGGATTATATTAATTAAACAACAGGCAGAGACCTAGGGCACGAGGAGGAGGAGGAGGAGGAGGTGGAGGATATACAAGTAGTTACAAGGGATATAAATTATCTTAAATGACATTGTGGTCCATTCCTGAGAGATAATACACAAAATAATGTATAACACTCAACATTGAATGCAAAGTATACACAATACAATCTACTCTCTAACATCTATAATAAATAATGTTCCATATCATCTGTCACGGTGGCTGAGCGCACTAACGGCTCTGTACTTAAATTAAGTTGCTAGCTCGGGCACTGAAAGATTGGATCCCTTTGCATGCAGATGTGGTGTTGTTTTGTCAAAAACTAGTCCTAGCCGTGGAGATTATGTATGGGTGCGCCTCTCTCTGAAGTTCCATCAACGTTCAATACACATAAGTTTAAGTTTAGCTGCTATACAAATTTTACGAATGGAGGATAGACAATGCAGGTGGATAGAGTTTGTTCGCATTAATATTTATTTTTGTTTTATATTTCCTTTCTCCATTTCGTGGATATAATACCTGGAAAACCTTAGACACCAATACTCAGAAGACACAAATTCTATTCCGTATCATGTCGCTTTTAAATTATGTCTCGCTAGTGAGTTTTCAGATTTGCAACTTGCTTGGCCGATAAGCATTACCGTGTACTTCTCAAAGAATTGTGATATTTGCTCTGTATCGGACTATATATTCAGTTTATAGATTAAGTTCCGAGTTGAATATCATGTGAACACTTGGAGACAATATTTAAGAGATAATTACGTATATTTACATAGATACACTGGCCACACAGAACTTACGATCCCTGCAAGATGGCCAGGACTTTATCCTAGTAGAGTATGCAACTCTATAAATGAAGGAAAGTGAAAGGAAAGCATAGCAAATATGAAGGCACCCTCTGCTCCCTCTGGTAACTTACCATGCATGAACACAAATAGAAGGGATTAACCTTGCAGAGCTTATAAATCGCCTGAAGGAATTTACAGAATAGTTAGAAATGGAAAGGAATTGCCATACATACCTTCACTATTTATTTCCTTCTGCTCTCTTCAACTGAAACCAATGTTCATCTCTGCCAGGTTCTATTATCAGTATTCATTATCCAATCCAAATTAACTTATCTATGATATGGGTCTAACCTTTGTTTGTGATAATGTGTCTATTCAGCCACTGTCTATAACTTTATTAGGGAGCTTGTTCCACTCACCAATTATGCTGTGGGTAAAGACCTTTTTAGTTGTGTCTAGGGTTACTTTCCTGCCTATTAGTTTTACTTTGTGTTCTCCTGTTGAACTCTCTTTGACTATCTTAATCAACTAGATTATTGGCATTGTCGTTACTAAATCCGTTTGGAATCTTAAAACACTCCATCAGCTACCCTTTTATTCTCTGTTTATTAAGCGAAAGCAGATCGAATTATTTGACATTTTTTATTGTATGGTTCATTTTAAATGGTATGGGATTACTTGTGTTGCTATACGCTGAACGGATCTAGTGTTCTGTCTTTTCTTGAGTACGGAGACCAGAACTGCACAGCATACCCCAGATGCGGCCTCACTATGCTTTTGTATAATGCTATAACTATGTCTTTACTATGATAATGAACATTTATTCTAATTAATCTTAGTGCTCTGTTTGCTTCGTTAGCTGCTGCCGTGCATTGGCTTGTAGATTTTAGATTTAGGTTTAAAAGCATTCCTAGGTCTTTTATCTGTGATACGTTATTTACCTTTTCTCTGTTCATATAGCATTAATATGTATTGTTTTGGGAGCCTATTTGTAGTATCTGACATTTGCTTACATGAGAAAGAGAGAGGTAATTACACATAGTTACACAGATACACAGACCACAAAGAACTTGCGCTCCCTACTCGGTGGTCTGGCCTAAATAAAACTAGACAGGGACAGTTTGTAGTAAAAGAATGGCACAGCAAAGTAGAAGGCTCTCTCTCCACCCTCCATTTTCTCCGGCTAAAACGTTGTATCGGAAAATAAGGTGAAATGTAACCTTTTGGGTTAGGAAATGTCAGCAAGGAATTTGTTGTATTGAGTATAGAAAGAAAGTAGTCTGAAAGGGAATTTACACTTACATACCTACTGATTAATTCATATCAATTCAATCTCTATCAGATGATCGTCCAGTTCCTTCTTAAACGTATTAGTTGAATTACTATCGACCACCTTCCTTAGTAAATTATGAGAGAGAGAGCGTGAGAGAGAGAGAAAGAGAGAGTGTGTGTGTGTGAGAGAGAGTGAGAGTGAGAGTGAGAGAAGGAACAAAAACAAAATGTAGTAAGAGAGAGAAAAATCCCAGAAGCGAGCAATACAAGAGCAGGTTCCGGACAACAGTTTTCGCCGTGCCATTTCTCATTGGATATGCATCAGGATAACGAGTGGCCACATCCATGATAGTTAATAGAAATTTATTACCGGCACTAGTAGGGGGTAGGGGTCCGACCATATCAATGATGACCTTACTGAAGGGCGGTCCACTAACAGGAATGGGGTGCAACGGGGCTCTCGGAATTGTTTGGTTAGGTTTTCCAACCCTCTGGCACGTAATGACACCTTGCTATCCAGGTTACCACCTGCCCCTTCAACCCCGGCCACCAAAAAAAAAATTCTAAAGCCGCCACCGTTTTTCTCACCCGTAGATGTCCTGCCAGTGGTATGTCATGCGCCAACCTCAGTAGGCTATCCCTGCACTCCCGTGGCACCACCAACTGGTCCACTACTCCGGACCCCTCTTGCCAACTACGTTTAGGGTCTTGAAAACGCCTATAGAGGATGCCTTCTAAATACAAAAAATCTCCTGGCTGTGCATCGCCGTCCTCGTCGAGCTCTACAGCTCCATTAGCACACATTTGGAGCTCAGGGTCCTCTAGTTGCAACCGACGTATATCTGAGGGTGCCAAGCGATCTAACTGCTCCCGGAGCAATGCATGACCTTCCCCGATACTGGGCTGCTCCCTCTGTCTCTCTCGATGTACATAATGTTGCTGTCGTGGAGACTCGTCATGCCCAGCCTCGTCACTCTCGATGACAGGCCCAGGGGCTACTCCAGAATTAAGTAATGGTGCTAATACTGAATCACCCAGGAGAGCCGCCGAGTCAAAACTCTTAAAACCAACTCCAGCTTTAGCCTCCTCCTGTTGATCGTTCCTCCGCTGGTCTGAAGACGGAGGACTAGGCTGTGACACTTTAGCTGCCCGAGCTCGGGTGACAACACACGCCATGGGTTGTGTCTGGCACCGCTCGACCCACTCTTGCTCTTCCCTACTCACGTCGGCCGGCCTCTCGGCAACGACTAAGGGTAGAACCTCAGAAGCGGGCATTGCAAAGTCGTTGCCGAGAAGAAGGTCGACGCCCTCCACTGGCAGTTTCTCCACAATCCCGACATTCAATTCACGTGCCACACCATCCACCTCCAACTCCAACCGCACCAGCGGGTATGACTGAGTTGCATTAATACCCTGCACCACCACCACCCGAGCCGCGTTTATAGGGTAGCCAGTCAAGTTTTTCATCAGAGTCTGGGAAGCACCTGTATCACGCAAGACCTCTACTCCATGCTTGCGCCCCGCCCACATCACGCAACCCCACCCTCTATGGTCGCAAAAAACATCCTGAGCAGGGTTCGAGCCTCCCAGGTGCTTCTGCATTGGCTGTGCCTCAGCCTCTGACGAACTGCCCCGGGCAAACTCAGATGACTTCGGAGACACACCAATGATGCAGGCCAAAGACACAGCTGCTGTAGGTGGTTTGCTAGGACAGACTCTTGCAAAGTGCCCCTTTTTATGACAATGATAACACTCCAACTCCCCTTTGGGCTTCCCTTGGTACTGGGAAGGGCCCGGCCCCTTCTTAAATGGGACGGTGCTAGTCTTGTGGTCAGTCTTTTGTATCATGGCTCTTGTACTTGTTTGCATAAGGTATATCACTAACTCGGGGGGGTGGGGCGTCACGCCCCTTGTTACCTGCCTCACTACGCTGGGCAGACCCGCACCCACGAATTAGTGATAGCCGGAGGTCAGCCATCTCAGCTGCCTCCTGTAGAGTTTTTGGTTGCTTTTCTTTAAGGTTTAACGTCAGGTCGCCGCCCGTGCATTTGAAAAACTGCTCTAAAAGCACCAACTGTTTAATGTCGTCAAACGTAGTAGCTTTCTCCGACCTCAGCCAATTCCCAAAAGCATCGGACAGCTCCCGGGCATGTTCCAAAAAGGTGCTCTCCCGACCCTTGGTAACACCCCGGAACTTCAACCGGTACGTCTCTGGTTGTAGTTCGTATGCTCTCAGGACAGCCTCCTTGAGTTCCTCGTAGATAATACATGACTCTATCGGCAATGCATCATAAGCCCTGAGTCCCTTGCCCACAAGTCTAGAGGAAACAAGGGCTGCCCACTTCTCCCCAGGCCACTGGTGGATCTGGCACTTCTTCTCGAATCGTGTGAAAAATTCTGTTACACCACTCTCATCAAACACCGGAACCAGTTTCAATAAGTGCGAGAGAGACTGCTCATGAACACGGTTACCAGCCCCAAGTCGCTGTCCCGTTGCCTCTACTCGCGACTTCTCTACGTCCATGTCGGCACAGTACCTAGTCGACTCTAAATCAGCTTGGATTTTTGCTAGCTTGGCTCTCTCTTCTATCTTGGCTAATTCTATTTGCTGCTCACCTGCCCTGATAGCCTTTCTCTCTTCGATCTTAGTTAATTCGAGCTGAAGCAATAATTCTGGAGATAACCCTTGAGGAGGTGAAGGTGCTACAATGTTTGAAATTATCGGTGGTCCCCCCAGGGGCAACCCACCCTGCCAGTCATCACCCACCTGTGGAAGCGTACCCGGGGTCGGCAAACTACTGGGATGGCTGGGAGTCGAGTGTAGGGGAAGCATGGCCGAAGGGCTCTGAGCACTCAACCCATCTCGCTCACCAGTCACCCTGCCCAGTACACACGTTATCAAGTTATCCTTGGTCATGCTGCTAGTAACCGCATGACCGATAGCTGTGGCCAGGCATTGAAGACCGTACCGATCCATACCCTCCAACCGCTCGGCAGTAACAGGCCATTGCAAAAATATCCTAGCATCCTCCTCACAGTTCACCCGATTAACCCTTTCATCATGCTGCTGTTCCTCAGTTTCGACATTACGTACTGTGTCTCCATTCTCCTCTGACCTGGTATAAGACATGATGCTCACAAAAATTTCTCACCACAATATTCAGAAAGAAGTACCCCAAACTCTTATGTAGCACTATTCACTTGCCAAAAATGTCTGAAGACTCTCAAGTGCTATACTACTTTGGCAAACAAAAATTAACGTGCCCACTATATTCCTCAATAAAACAAATGACCACGACAATCCTGCAATTATCTCTTAGTTCACAAGATCCTGGCAAGGTCGCCATTTGTTACGATCCAGGTTCTCAAAGACACAGGGCTCTTCAACATTGGACTAGATAATGGCAAAACGCAACAACGGTAACACTAGGTCCAACCCCTGCCTTAAACACTGGCAGTGTTTAAACACTAAACAAAACACCATTACCGCCCTGAGTCGTGCCGGGACAACGAGGTATCCTATGACTCGGTAACTGGTGCACACACACTAGGCTGACGCTCGATGAAACAGCCTATTCTCAAACAGTAAAAGATTACTCGATTAGGTTACACAAAGAAAAGATAGTTAACGTGATTAATTAACGTTACGGTAGATACTCAAATAACTGGCACTCCTGTATTAAAGAAAGTGCAATGCTAGTCCTGCAACATCAACTGGAAACTTCTGAAATAAGTCTGATGCTGGGAAGATGTTCGTAAAGAATCTTGAACAATTATAATGCAGAATACGGGTCACAATAAATGCTAGGATATAGTAATAATAGGCAGGCGAATAATAAAGACTGCGCAAAGGTAGTAATGCTCGACAATTAAAGAAATGCTTCGTGACACAACGCAACAGCCTACTCGGGTTGTGCACCTCAACAACAACCTCGGCTCAAAAGTGCAGTGAATAATAATGTTGCATACATATAATAATGGGGGCTTATCTCTAACCAGTGTCTGCTCAGTTAATAAAGTCTAGCTGGGGTATCAAGGCAGGGCAACAATGGGTGAGCATGCGGCTCGTAGCCTAACGTTGTCCGAAGGTGGTATAATGAAGATTACGTTATATGACGGGGATGCTCTCTTGATAAATCTAGGTCTCTAGTACCTAGTTCTATCCTGGCGATACCTCAGAAGTTAACACAAAGAGGCAGCACTATGTTGTGAGGGATAGGCTATGGCCCTCTCACACCACAGCGCTGTGCTCGCAAAGTAAACCCACCCGAAGACAACTTAGGCTCCCACAGTACCTGTCGATGTCGTGCAGGGCTTAGCTAACACTGCACACATCGGAGACAACGACACAGTAACCTTACCCCTAGTCTAGCTTTAGATAACCAAGCAGAATCACTCAACACCTTGCCAGGGAGACATATACCGGTCTACAACCTTCCCGAGAGAGGACACATACGGAAAAGTCTGTCTCTCTAACCTCAATAAAGCATAATACCTCCTTAACCTAATACATGGAAATATCTGAGAGCTTCGCGTACAATACGACTGGTCGACGGTGAACGTCTATGCTGAAACCAGAAGGGATGTTGAGTTTAAGAAAGATTAGAGAATGAGAAAGGAGAAGTCGAGAGAGAGAAATAGTATGCAAAGTGGCGAGTATGGGGGACAGAATTGCAAAGGATGTAGGCGATACGCGTGTCAGGCAAGCTCTGAGCTGGTAAAGAACACACGGCCGCGATGGGAAGGGACTAGTTGACCACCCGGCCGCCAACGCCGTCAGCGCCCAAGCGAGCCGCTTCATAGCTCACCCCGCTGCCAGGTGTACCCCCTCACCCTCTCTCGCTCGCCTCCCACACAAGCAACATTTATATTATAGCGAATATAAAATATAAGGCGCGGTCACAGACCAAAACAAAGACCATTTCTAGACTGTCTGTGGCAACACGACACTAATAAAATAAAGCAGATCATTCTAGGACAACTGTAGCCCATCCCCTCATCCTGGCGAGCGCTAGCGAGCTGCAATGCCCCACGCAACCATTCTGTTAACGCCGGGAGGCGTCACACTGTGTTTCAAACCAATACAGCCACGAACCAATATGGCCGCAATCCAATACGGCCGCAAACCAATACAGCCGCGAACCAATACGGCCTCAAACCAAAACGGCCGCGAACCAAATCGGCTACCTTAGACATTGTGGAGCTGTTGGGTTAAAAACTAAGGGTAAATAGTTGGGGGTAGGATAAGATTCTGTGATCATCCTGGCGAAAGAAAAGTAGCACAAGAGTATGACGCGATTATCTCCAAAATACGAATATGTGGGATCGGGATGAACTAAGGCGGCTTTGGTCAGCGGCCGGAAGGATGGTTCATCCCTGACTTAATGGGGTAGTACTCGCTTTTTCGGGACCCCTTTCTCCCTCATGTTTAGCATATTATTTTTGAGATTTTAAGACGTTCGTTCCGTTAGTTTGGCCCTTTTGAGACCTTTCGCCTCATTTTTTTTTTTTTTTTTTAGAATGAACCGGCCTTCGGCCGGGAAATTTTTCTACCGAAAAATGTACAAATTTATCTTGAGAGGGGGTCTAGGGGGTGTTTTTCTAAGCTTGATGGAAGTCTAGCGAGGAAACTAAAAAAATAAATATATATATAAATATATAGAGCAAAAAACAAATACTACCCTCTTAATATTTTCAATGGGGAAGGTCTGGTATCATATTGAATATATTCAAGTAGCTAGTTTTCTAAGCCATGATAAATTAAATAGCTGGTCTGTATTTTATCTATTAGTATGACCTTCATGAGTTTATCTATCTATAGACCCACCTATGTATCTTACACCTCCCCCATCCTCTCTCTCTCACCCCAAGTGCGCAACCCAATAAATCTGACCAACAACAGAATCTAACTGAATACATACAATTAACGACGGTGTATTTGTGGTACCAATACACAGGACCATCAACTTCTAATGATAACAATAAGTAGCAGAGCGAACAACTTATTATATTAAAGTGCCTTTAATTTGTACGACATACAATTTATTTGGCCATACTATTGCCATAGAATTAACCTTTCCAGTACCAGCGACGACTGTTATACTTTGTTCTAGCTATATTTAGGCGATATTATACAGCTTAAGAAGGATCTGTGGTAGTTAGGTGGGTTAATTGAGATAGTTCGAAGCCTTTTAATTGCTAGAGATCTTTCCTATCTATCTATCTATCTATCTATATGCTCAGGCCCAATCCCCATTTTGGGGGTAGCCGACTCAAGACAGAGCAAGAACAGGGAAAACACAAAAACAACATAAAACAACAAATAAACACAGATAAAAAACAAATTCACACACATTTAGGTCACCCAGGAGAAGACCCAGAGACCAGGGTCACCAAGGTCGCTCCAGCACTCCCCCGACCACCCGGAGAGGTTCCGTTCTCGGCAGGCAGACATGCAGCGGAGCCAAAGCCACAAGCCCTCCCACCACACTTCCAGGCGCACCCTTCATATTAATCGTCTCCCCGGGCCAGGCGCCTGATGGACTATTATCTAGTCCAACTTGCGCCCGACCCCTTACTCCAAATGACCACGTGTTCACTCAACTATTCACAAGCATTCTCCATTCACTCCCGTCCACCACCACTTCCCCTGCCTGATCTATAGTCATTCCTCTATCATCCAAAGCTTTTCTTACACAGTCTCTCCATCTCAATGGAAGTCTTCCTGCCCTTCTATCTCCCCTTGTACCTGACTCACATATTCTCTTTGTAAGCCTTTCATCTCCCATTCGTTCAACATGACCATACCATCTCAGCACCCTTCTGTCCACTCTTGCTGACAAATGTTCCTGCTGCCCCACTCTCCTACGTATCTCTTCATTCCTCAATCCGTCTCTACGAGTAACTCCACACATACTCCTCAAGCAGCTCATCTCCATCACATCCAGCCCTCTTTTCTCCCTTTTCTTCAGAGCCCATGTCTCAGCCCCATACATCACTGTTGGCACAACAATTCCTTCATACAGTGCACATTTTACTTTCACTCCGAGATTTCTCGTCTTCCACATACTTCCCATTGCTCCGAAAACCTTCCTTCCTTCACACACTCTCAGTTTTACCTCCATTTCCATACCTCCCCTCCTGCTTATCATTCCTCCTAGATATTTAAAACACTCTACTTGTTCCAATATTTCCCCATCTAGATTCACCCTATGCTCTCCCCTATTACACACCATTACTTTACTTTTATTGACGTTCACCTTCAGTTTCCTCCTTCCACAAGCCACACCAAACTCTTTGACTACCCGCTGCAGTTTCTCATCAGAATCCGCCACCAATGCTGTGTCATCAGCGAACAGCAACTGATTCAACTCCCAATCTCTATCATTCTTTCCTACTAAACCCAATTCTCTTCCCATAGTTCTACTTTTCACCTCCCTCACCACACCATTCATAAACATATTAAACAGCCATGGTGACATTACACAACCCTGTCACAAACCTTTACCTCAAACCATTCACTCAACTCACCATTTCCTACTCTCACACATGCTCTGCTCCCTTCATAAAAACTCTTAACTGATTCTAACAAATTTCCTCCTATTTCATAAATCCTTAACACCTTCCACATTGCTTCACGGTCCACACAATCATACGCTTTTTCCAAGTCCATAAAAACCCAAAATATCTCCTTATGCTTCTCTAAATACTTCTTGCATAACTGTCTTACTGCAAACATCTGATCCACGCACCCTCTTCCCCTCCTAAAACCGCACTGTTCTTCTCCTATTGCAAATTCCGTACACTTTATTATCCTCTCCATCAACACCCTGCCATACAGCTTTCCAACCACTGACAATAAACTAATACCTCTATAACTTGAACACTCCTGCCGATCTCCCTTCCCCTTGTACAACGGCACAATACATGCACTCTTCCAGTCTATTGGTACCATTGACACAGCAAAGCACACATTGAAAAGTCTCGCCAACCAATCTATGATCACATTTCCACCCTTCTTTATACACTCCACAGCAATACCATCCAAACCTTCTGCTTTTCCCACTCTCATTTGTTTCACTGCTTCTTTCACTTCATTTTCCTCAATCCTTTCATTCATTCCCTGCCATCTGGGTGGCCTAGGTAACCTATCTCCATCCACCTCTGCTTCAATCACTGCTTCTCTTCCATCTCTTGCATTTAACAAAGATTAAAAATACTCGGCATATCTTTTCCTCACTTCAACTGGCTCCACTAGTAATTCTCCATTTGCATCTTTCACCGACTCTTCCCTCTTTTGTCCTTCTTTCCTTACTTTATTTACCTCCTTCCAGAACATCTTCTTTCGTTCTTCAAAATTCTCACTCAACCTTTGACCCCACCTTTCGTTTGCATCTTTTTTCGCTTCTCTAATTTTCCGTTTTGCCTCTCTCCTTTATCCTTGTACCTCTCCCATACCTCAACACTACCATCCTGTAAAACCCTCTCAAAACACTGTCTCTTCTCCTCAACTGCCTTTCTCACCATATCATTCCACCACTCGCTTCCCTTCCTGATACCTCTGCCTCCTACTTTCCTTTTGCCGCATACTACCTCTGCACTTGCTTTCACTCCTTCCTTAAACTGTTGCCATTCAACCTCTACTTCTCTCTCTTCCATCTCTCTCACTTCCATCCACTTTTCATTTAGTCTTTCCTTGTACTCCCTCTCTTTTTCACTCTTCTCTAACTCACTAACTTTTATTACCTCTCTTACTTCACGCTTGTCTCTTATTCTCCTGTAACTGTTAACTCTTAACTTTCCCTCCACCAGGTAATGATCTGACATACCCTCCGTCTCACCTCTCATCACATTCACATCCAGCAGTCTACACAATCTTTCCCTTGTCACCAGCACATAATCCATCAATGCCCTCTCTACAATCTCTCCCCTCACAAGTCTATGCCAGGTGTACTTGTGTATACGCCTTTTTTTGAAGAACGTATTACCTACACTCAATCTGCACTCTTCATATACATTTTTCAGTCTTTCTCCACTCTCGTTTACACCATCCACACCAAAACTACCGATGACTCCCTGAACAGGCTCATTTCCTACCCTAGCATTTAGGTCCCCTAAAACTATAACATTTTCATTTTCATCAAACCCTTGTAGACAATCTCTCAAATCCTCCCAGAAACCCTCTACCTCGTCTAACTCTCTTTCACTTCCTGGTCCACACGCACTTACAAAAACCCACCTTTCACCCTTAAACTGCATTCGCACCCACATTAGCCTTGATGACACCTCTTTCCACTCTTTTATAAACTCTCTCAACTCCTCCTTCACAATAATAGCCACTCCTTCTTTCCCCCTGACTCCCTCGTCTACTCCTGACTTTCTACCTATCACGTTTCCAAAATCCACTTCTCCCTCTCCTTTCATCTTTGTTTCATTCAGTGCAAGCACATCATACTTCCTTCTTTCAAATAACCATCCAATATTCTCTCGCTTCTCATTCGTACTACGTCCACGCACATTCAAAGCTCCTATTCTTAGGGTCCGGGACCACGAACGCGTTCCCTCGCCCCTATCTCTGTCTCGTTTTTTTGGTAGATTTATTTAAGGGGAGAAGGATACCAGGCTCCCCGCCCCCGATCCCCTTTAGCTGACTTCTACGTCTCGCCGGAGAAAAGCGGTGATGGAAATTTCTCACCCCTCCACTAATAGAGATCTTTCCTAAAGTGAATTAAATCGATTAATAACAGCCAGACTAAGTTAAAAAGGATGTCGCCGATATATATATATATATATATATATATATATATATATATATATATATATATATATGTATAGTATATGTATATTTTTATACTGTATGTTATATTTGCAGTATATTATTTAATTAATTCTTTATTTATTTGTGTGCAGAACAACCTGTACTCATGTTTTACGCACAAGGTTCCTGGTACACGGAACTTTCAGGTAAATATTTCCAACATATACAATATATATTGTAACTCTGGAGCTTATAAGTGTGCTACATTATGTTTAACACCTTACGAGCGGCCTATGCGGTTTATTTATATGTACCGCCCAGCGGGGTGTTTTTAGACAAAATAGGGCTGTTTACGTGATCATTTTCATGCCTAAATAAGACCCAGAACGTAAAACAAGTATCTATCCCTGAAAGGGCATAAACAGAGCTTTCGAATGACACCATAACGATCCTTTTATGATGGCTAGTTTTCTTGCAATAACCGTGCAACGCGAGTGCAAAAAGCATGTAATTAGGCACTTTCCCCATACAATTCCGTATATAGCGAGTGAGAGAGGGAGGAAGGAGGTGGGATTCGTGTCAGTAGGTTCGCCGCGGTGGTCTGGAGCAGTCATACGCTCGCTACTCTCCTGCCACCACTTGTCTTTCTCTCTCAGCAACATTACGTGCTGAAATTGCCACACGACCTATGTCGAGCGCCGCCACATAGTCCAGCTTTATTTAACTCGACTTATGTTGCTCGCCGCTAATTAAGGGTTAATGACCGCTAGAACAAGTTTTCCTTTTTATCTTTATCGCAAGCAACATTCCCATGGTATACATAAGTGTTTATGAAGTGCGACCTAATTAGAGGAACCCACTAACTTATCTAACAAGTTTCAATCAAATTAATCCTGTACATCTGTGGACAAAAGCCTAGCCAGGTTAGGCCTAATCCTTTAGGGGTAGTGTCCCTATATATAATAGTAATTAACCCTTTGTTTGTGTTGGTAATCTGTAGCCTATATCTACAACACTACTAAACTATAAAGCCACATAAGGCCTTTTAGGCACTGAATAGCTGTGACCACAAAGAAACTTCAAATCAACACTATTATAATTATTAAAGTAGTAAATATATATATATATATATATATATATGAGAGAGAGAAAGATCCGATTTCTTACTTATATTATAAATACTGTTATTTATGTTTTTTAGGATAATTTTTGTTTTTAATTTGATAATGGTACCTTGTTGATGCCGAAAATGTGTTCTTTCCAATTCAACAACATGGCATACGGCACAGCTCTATCCACATTCTTCCTTATATTATGGATACTACTGCACCCGCGGGCCCACACCACGCACACACACATATATATATATATATAATTATATATATCTTGGACACCTTATAAACATAATATGAACACCATATGAAATGCAACATTTTAAAGACAACCCTAGCTTACAGCTTCATCACGTCATTGACCTGATGAAACTATAAGCAACATGTTGTCTTCCTTAAGTGGTGTTTATATTCATTATGTCACATTTTCTGAGTTTATCACCCAATAGCTACCATGACAAATATTTATTCCAAAATCCCGGATTTCACCGCACTACTTCCTAGTTTCCGATTCCACACGCAAAGTATGAAGGTGATTGAATGACCCCAATGGTAGGTGAGGAGTAAATGGTAGATGAGAAGAGTGAATGGTAGGTGAGGCATCAATGGAAGGTGAGGAATCAATGGTAGGTGAGGAGTCAATGGTAGGTGGTGGTCAATGGCAGGTGGTGGTAGGTATCTATATAATATTTTCGATTGTCTGTGTGTGAATGTGTGTGTGTGTTCTTAATAGGCGGCCGCAGTTTTGGACCTGGGGAGCTGAAACTGTGCATGTGGTGCATGTGTCAATTGACCTGGGTCAGGTCATAGAGGGGGCGAGGCCACGATCGGAGGTCGTTTCGAGGCCGAAATTGAAAAAAAAAAATGAAAAAAAATGGCCGTTAGGGGCAGAAGGAGGCCTTCGATCGAAAAGGTGTATGGAACGAAAGTTGTTCGCAGCCCCCCAAAATGGGGGTACAGATGAGGTCAGATCCAAAATCGGAGGTCATTTAGCGGCCGAAATCGAGGTCGCCGTTTAATGAGGCACAGGGAGGTTGAGGCCGGTGATTATGGTAGTAGTAGTATTGTGATGATTGTGGTAGTAGTGATTGATGATGGTGATTATGGTAGTAGTGATTATGGTAGTGATGGTGGTAGTAGTGATGATGATTATGGTGGTTCAGTATTATTATTAAATATCAAAGCCTGTCATAATATAGAGTGATATTGATATGTGTTCATAAATAAATGGTAGAATTTAAACCCGGGCAACGCCGGGTACCCCTGCTAGTACTTTATATAGACCTTACCTGACCTGACCAAACCCATCAAAACTACCTGACCTGACGACCAAACTCATCAAAACTACCTGACCTGACCTGACCAAAACCATCAACACTACCTGACCTGACGACCAAATCCATCAAAACTACCTGACCTGACCTGATCTGACCAAACCCATCAACACTACCTGACCTGACCAAACCCATCAACACCATACCTGACTTGACGACCAAATCCATCAACACTACCTTACCTGACGACCAAACTCATCAAAACTACCTGACCCATCAACACAACCTGACCTGACGACCAAACACATCAAAACTACCTGACCTGACTACCAAACCCATCATAACTCCCTGACCTGACCTGACCAAACCCATAACAAATATACCTGACCTGACGACCAAACCCATCAAAACTACTAACCTGACCCATCAACACTACCTGACCTGACGACCAAACCCATCAAAACTACCTGACCTGACCTGACCAAACCAATCAACACTACCTGACCTGACCACCAAATCCATCAAAACTACCTGACCTAACCTGACCTGACCAAACCCATCAACACTGCCTGACCTGACTACCAAATCCATCAAAACTACCTGACCTGACCTGACCAAACCTATCAAAACTACCTGACCTGACGACCAAACCCATCAAAACTCCCTGACCTGACCAAATCCATCAACACTACCTGACCTGACGACCAAACCCATCAAAACTACCTGACCTGACTACCAAACCCATCATAACTCCCTGACCTGACCTGACCAAACCCATAAAATATACCTGACCTGACGACCAAACCCATCAAAACTACTAACCTGACCCATCAACACTACCTGACCTGACGACCAAACCCATCAAAACTACCTGACCTGACCAAACCAATCAACACTACCTGACCTGACCACCAAATCCATCAAAACTACCTGACCTAACCTGACCTGACCAAACCCATCAACACTGCCTGACCTGACTACCAAATCCATCAAAACTACCTGACCTGACCTGACCAAACCTATCAAAACTACCTGACCTGACGACCAAACCCATCAAAACTCCCTGACCTGACTAAATCCATCAACACTACCTGACCTGACGACCAAACCCATCAAAACTACCTGACCTGACCTGACCAAACCCATCACGACTCCCAAACCTGACGACCAAACCCAATAACACTACCTGACCTGACGACCAAACCCATCAAAACTACCTGACCTGACGACCAAACCCATCAAAACTACCTGACCTGACGACCAAACCCATCAAAACTACCTGACCTGACAACCAAACCCATCAAAACTACCTGACCTGACTTGACCAAACCCATCAAAACTACCTGACCTGTCAACCAAACCCATCATAACTACCTGACCTGACTTGACCAAACCCATCAAAACTACCTGACCTGGCCAAATCCATCAAAACTATCTGACTAATCCCATCAAAACTACCTGACCTGATCTGGCCAAACCCATTAAAAGAACACCTGACCTGACCAAACTAAACCCATCCAAACTATCTGACTTGACCTGACCAAGTTCATCGTATCTTATCTTCACCTACCTGACCAAAGCCATCCAAACTACCTGACCCGACCTGACCAAAGCCATCAAGTCTAATCTGAACCGACCCGTCCGGAACCTGTCGTGTCTGGTGGAAGTTCGGCAGACGGAGGTAAACAGCGGAGCAGTTACATAGGTACACTTAACACACTGACCTTGATTTTAACAGAGATATAAATAACCCAGATTATGAAAAGTGGAAGGGTACAATATCAGAGAGAAAGAGAGAGAGAGAGAACAGAGATTTACATAGATACACTTAACACACTGACCTTTCGATCCAAGTAGGTGGTCAGGACTTGATTCTAATAGAGATATAAAAAAAAATAAAAAAATAACGAACAGTGGAAGGATACAATATCAGAGAGAGACACACATTCTGTCATGCAAGTGTATTCTTCCACTTATACTGTATATAGGGATATTAATTTAACTGCAGGTTTTAAGGTCGTATCGCCTCTTCTGGACCAAATGATCTGTGTGGTCTATGTATCTATGTAACTTTAAGTAATTCTTCCTTCCTGCTCACACACCCACTAAACCAAACATTGCCCTTTTCTCTGGAGCTGATTTGAATAAAGAAGATGGATCCACGGTTTTAATGAGAGAGAGAGAGAGAGAGAGAGAGACGAAGATAAACATAGTCTCAGCATCCCAGGCAGATGGTGAGTTGGGAGGTGAAGCAGGAGGACACGTAACGTCAGATTAATAGGAAGGGAGGCGGAGAGGGATACTTACATAATTACGTAGTTAGATCCACTTAACAGATACCTATTGTCCCTGAGACTTGACCCAGATTGAACTCTTTCAGTAAACCATAACAAACATTTAAATTTTACAGGGTGATCTAAAAAAAATAAACAAGTAAACATGTACCAAAGGTATAGTCTTTTAAATGTGTTTTTTTTTCTTTTTCAAGGTCAATGTAACTTCAGCAATAACTAGTTTATGATGTAGTCAAACAACTTGTAGGATCCGTTGGTAAGTTACAAGACTTTTTCCAAGTGACTCCCTTGTAAATCCATAAATTTATTCAGGTACAAGGTGAAATTCGTCATTATGTTTCTGCTAACACGTCTTGAAAATGACTATCATCTCCACGGTATAGTGTTCTCTCTGGCGTCAGAGGGCACCACCGTCCGTTCTTCCCCCCCCCCCCCCCCCCCCCCCTTCCCTCCCTCACTCACTCACTCCGAGTCCCAGCCACCATTTCGCTTCGTAGAAATCTATGTTCCCTCTAGCTGGCCATATACTTATACAAATCATCTCTCCACATCCCCTAGGCCTTCATACACCCTCACACGCCATTACTGGGTGATAGTTGACGAGTGTCAGAAGCAAAGTACGTGAATTTAAAGGAAGTTGAGCAAGGGATATACGAGAATCCGTTTAGGCCTACCTTTTCTCCCGACCGACGAATCGAAAATCACCAACATCTTCGAAATATCTCTTCATATAAACTACACATATATCAAATAACAATGCTAACATGTAGATTGGGTCCTACTACAATAACATTATCGATATCAATCGACGTTACTCTACATATTAGGCAATTAGGTGGACAAAAATATAATCGCATTTCCGCGGTAAAATTTGAAGCGACGTCGGCTATAATTATACTACCTCATAGCCGTATATATTTTCTTCAGATGCAAAAAATAACAACTTTAGCAAATAGACTAGGGTCCTGTCACACTATATATGTCTATGTTTATCCATGTCACTTTACATTTTCGGTGAAAAACGCAATATACCGATCCTGTTAGAATACCATATTTAGGCTAGGGAGACGGTACACACGAGTCATTGAGTGACGTCACAGAGGCCCAAACAAGTGACTGTCGTGGTTCCAATACTACTGCCATGCGCCTACCTCCTTATGTTACTATACCGTGATCATCTCCTCCCTGATGATATATTTCCCTTTCGAAATCAGTTATGATACTGAGCAAATTCAGGAATTACTTGGTCAGCAAATATCTTGATCAGCAACTTCCCAGTTGGTTTGGTCTTATCAGCCACTGAGAGTTTTTGTTTAGTTTGTATCCTGTATGGGTACTTGTTCAAATAATCCGCAATGACTTCAGAATGTTCCATAGCTCATGTTCAAAGATTGACTGCAACGCCTGAGAGAGTGCTACGGATTCTGCACACGGCTCTTGGGGACTGATTCATCTATTTTGAAGAATTAGCGAAATTGTTCCGTTTCCTTGAACGACCCAGACTTATAGTATTAGTGCTAAACACAGAAAACTCCCTGTTCCAGCTTCCAGTTTGGTTTCAAGTTGTACCCAACTACCTTTTCTGAAATCAGTAAACACATTTGATTCCTTAGGCAGCGTATGTTGGGCTTGTTTTTTTTTTTTTTTTTTTTTTTTTTTTTCCTTTAGTTTAGGAAAATAATAACTATGGGTGTTAGAAGGTTAATTGAATATATATTTTTGCAGCGATGCCTATGGTGCATTTTTAAGCTGTTTAAAATCATCTATTGATGCTTCGAATAGAGTGAAAGTAGCGTAATAATACTGAAAGGGTTCATTCTAGACGTATTAAATATATTTGAGCGTCAAGGGAACAGTAGAGAGTTTAATGCTTTGCCTACGAGATTGCAAGCATAGGATCGAATCTCGTTAGCACACAACCTACATAACTGACGAGAGGTAGGTATATACTGAGGATCTGAGAAAGCTCTGGGAAAAGTATAATGTGGAAACCCGGATAGTATGTGTATGAGGGTTGGTAACTCACCGAACACATGATACAAATTAAATAAAGTTACCACAACAATAATATTAATAATAATGATGAAAATAATATTAACCCTTTCCCTGCGGGAAACGTGAAGTGTATCTCTTTTGGTTGCGGCCGTTTATGAGGGGTGGCTGTTTGGGCTGCGGCCATGTATGAGTGTGGCCATTTAAATTGTATGTTTTTAATAATTTTGACTTGCTTCAGCCTTTGTGATGTTATCCTTTTATAACAAGGTTATTACTTCATTACTAAATACAATAATGCATTGTATTATATTTTATGTTTTGAGCATTACTACATAATACAAACACTTGTTACCTATACTAACCTTGATATTGATAGATTACCCAGAAGTCTTAGAAATAGCTGACATGGAGGTGATCCACTAATGTAGATATACTATTGCACTAGGAATAGCTATATTATAGCCTAGATATAGAAATATAAATTTAAAACAAATATATATATAACTTGAGCATTACAACATAATATTGAAAAGCACTTGAATTTATATAGAGTATAATATAACACATATATTGTATAATTATTGGGAGGTGATGCATTTTGTAAATATATTATGGTGTAGGTGTAGATGAGTTGAGGCAAGTCAACTCATAAGCTGCGCAGCTATGGTATTTGAAAGTGCCCGTCATGCGAAGGTATTTGGTACATTCCTTACTAAAATCGTCAATTTACCATATAATATATATATATAATTATTACTTTTCCATATGTGCCTATTTTACTTTTAATATGAACATGTGAACATTGGAAAGCAATAAAACATGTCGTAACAGCAATTGGCTTGTGAAAATCGTATATTTTAGCCCCACGGTCGTAATCTGACCTTGACCGTCAAGAGAGAAACACCCTCCCTCTCTTGTGTCACATGTGTAGGAGTGGTAGAAAGTAATGTAGGGAAATTATCTCACCTAATCAAATAAATGCTTTGTTTTGAGTGCCACTGGGGTGTTTTAAAAGTTTTTTTTTTAGGCCTTGGATCTTAAGAGTCCGGCCGCATTTGCCCAGTAGTAGAACCTCTAAAGAGTCTGGCTGCAGTCCGTGGGTAAATGATGCAGAGTGAATATGAAATATATGGCTGTTTTATTTGTGGCCAATAAAGAGTGTGGCCATTTTGGTTATGGCTGTTTATAAGTGAGGCCGTTATGGTCATTCAAGAATGTGGCCGCTTTAGTTGTGGACGTTAAGGAATGCGGCTGTTTAACTAAATTTTTGTGCAGTGGGGGGGGGGGGGGGGTATATCATCGTAACGCCTGAAGGGTATATATGCCGAACATGAGCTTCATTTCATGCTTTTTCATGCATAAACAAGAGCCAGAACGTAATACAATTATATATCTATGAAAGTACAAAGATAGAGCTTTCCAATGAGACCTAAATCATCCTTGTACAACAATGTACAACATCGGATTATCTTGCAATGATCGTGGTACCGAAGGAGAAAAATCGACGAAAATTAGGTATGTTTGGCGGTTATTTCCGTGTAGGAGAGGTGTAGGAGGCGAGAGAGGTGCAAGGTAGGCCCCAGGTAGTTGATTTGAGTTGGATGGGTGAATTGGGATGAGTGGTCGATTTGGCCTGAGTAAATGATTTGGGCTGAGTGATTGATTGATTTGAGTTAAGTGGTTGATTAGGACTGAGAGATTGATTTAGGTTGAGTGGTCGATTTCGGTTGAGTGGCTGATTTGGACGGAGATGTTGATATGGGTTGAGTGGTTGATTTGGGTTGAGTGGTTGATTTGGAGTTGGGTGGTTCATTTTGGCTG
>CM064496.1:27712432-27851753 GCA_032716605.1 Paralithodes platypus | reverse complement strand
TCGGCAAGGTTGGCGTGGGATACTTACACAGTTGCCACCCACAAATTCTGAGCCCTCTAGGTGCCATAGGACCGGGTAGGAATTAACATTGACGACACATTGTCGTCGCGGGAGGTTTAGGCGTTACATACCATGCCGACGACACGTTGTCGTCGCTCGGGTTCAGTGGGTTAAGTTCTCGAACCCGGATGCATAAAAAAAACTTTGCATCCTGAATGCCTGACCTTTATGACCCAGCATATATGTGTTTGACCTTTTGGTCAAAGCCTTCATGTTATGACCTGTATGTGCCAGCCTTAGTGTCCTGACCTGTGTATGCCAGCCCTTAGTGTCCTGACTGGTTGTGCCCACCCTTAGTGTCATGAACATATGTCAAAGTCACTCTGTCCTGACCTTTATGTTCCCAGCATTGGTATCCTGACTGGTATGTCTCAGCATAGGTGTCCTGATCTTTATGTACAAGGCTTTGCGTCCTGACATATATGTCCCAGGCTTTGTGGTCCTCATCTTAAGTCCCAGCACTAGTATCCTGACCTTTATGTCCCAGCCTTAGTATCCTGATTTGTATGTCCCAGCCTTAGTGTCCTGACCTTTCAGTCCCAGTCTTGTTGTCCTGGCATTTATTACCCAGCCTTTGTGTCCAGGACGGTGTCCTGATCTATACAGACCAGCTTTCGCACACTGGCCGTAGTGTCCTGGCTTTTGAGTCCTAGCCTTTGTTGTCCAGGCCATTGCATCCTGGCCTTTGTGTCCCGGCCATTGCATCCTGGCCTTTTGTGTCCTGGACTTTTGGGTTGCCTGGCCTTTGTGCCCTGGCATTTGTGTACTAGCGCTTTGATAATCTGGCGCTTTGTGTCCTGGCCTTTGTATCCTGGACTTTGTATCCTCGCCTTTGTATATCCCGGCCTTTGTATCCTGGCCTCTGGGTAATGGAATGGTGTCCTGGCATTCGTATCCTGGCCTCCTGGGTCATGGCCTTTGTGTAATGGACATTCTGTCCTGGCGCTTGTGTAGTGGCCTTTGGTATCCGGGCCTTTTGTGTCCTGGCTTTTGTATCCTGGCCTTTCTGTATATGCCTTTTTGTCCTGCGCTTTTGTGTCCTGGCCTTTGTGGTCCTGGCCTTACACAAATGCCTTGTTCGTATCATGGCTTTTGTATCCTGGCATATATTACCTGGCTTTTTGTGTCCAGGGGCCTTTGTGTCCGGGCCTTTGTGGGCTTGGTCTGTGTATCTAGGCCTTTGTGTCCTGGCCTTTGTGGCCTGGTCTGTGTATCCTTGCCTTTGGGTCCTGGCCTTGGTATCCTGGCCTTTGTGTTCGCCGGCCTTTGTGTCCTGGCATTTGTGTCGCGGCCTTTGTGTCCTGGCCTTTGTGTCTGTCTTTGGTTCGCGGCCATTGTGTCGCGGAATTGTGTTATCCTGGCCTTTGTGTCCGGGACCTTTATGTCCTGGCCGTATGAGGTATATGCCTTCGTTTCCGTGGTCTTGGTCTGGTTCTTTGTGCACTGACCTTTTATCCTGGCCTTTGTGTCCTGGGCCTTTATGTCTTGGCCTTTGTGTATAGCATTTGTGTCCTAGGCCTTTGTGTCATGGCCTTTGTGTATAGCCTTTGGTATCCTGGCCTTTGTGTCCTGACCTTTGTATCCTGGCCTCTTGGATATCCTGGCTCTTTGTATCCTGTCTTTTGTGTCTCGGGCTTTGCATCTCGACCTTCTTGTCCCAGCCATTGAATCCCAGCTTTCGCTTCCCAGCCTTAGCGCCACAATTTTGTTTTGAATGTTTATAGGAATTGCCCAAACTAAGATGCATAAAAACCCATCTTGTCCCGGCCTTAGCACTATCTCCAGCACAACTTGTCCGGTAAAACTGATCCTCACATTGTACAACTTCCCAAGTCAAAAAGTAAGACGCGCCCCGATTTGCAGAGAGGAAATGTCCTGATGGTAGGCGAAGGTGTTTCTATGTATAACCTGGTGGGGCTCTTCCCACGTATGACACAGTCGTCAACATAAACCATCTTAAGCAAACCTAACTTACCTTAATTGAATATAGCCAACACTGTCAAAATGTATGTGTTTAAAAAAGGCAACTAAAGAGTCCGTAACGATTTATCATAATAATGGTAGTAAGAAACCGATCTAATATAAAGATAGAAAGGTAATTAACTATTAATACAGTCAATGATTGTTTAAACCTTTATTCATACCCTTAATTTTGCTTTACCTATATATATATATATATACAGTATATACTGTATATATACTGTGTGTGTAAGACAAGTCAGGGTTGCAATATATGGCCTACTATAATATTATGCCTTAACAGCTTTGTACAAAAACATTGCAGACCGGACAGAGAGAAGTTGTGGCCAATCTGACCCAGTTATTGTCTGGGTAAGGCACGAATACTGAGTGGGAGGAGGGAGGAGGGGGAGGCAAGGGGAAAAGGTGAAAGTGTGTGGGATGAGTTGGGGATGGAGAGTGGGAGCTGTTAGTGGGGTAGAAGGGAGGGACAAGTTAGTGAGGGAGGATGGAGGGAGTAGTTAGTGGGAGAGGAGGAAGGGTAGATTTACAAGGAAGTCAAGCAACAACAGATCTAGCGACCCCTCGAGCTCTCGAGGTTGCTGGCCCTCTAAATCACTGAACAATAGAGTGGGTAAGGGACAGCTGGAAAGGGATCACTACCTTAAGACTAATGTCCTTGGCAGGGATAGGATATGTTATTTGGGAATAATTTGGGTTAATAACATAACACGATGTATCTGAGAAAAAGAAAATGTATTTACAAATGCAATCAGTTGCGGGTTTAAGGCGAGGTGCTTGTCTAGGCGATGGTTAATGGAATAAACGGTGTTGCAGTCTATAACATCTCGAAGAAGCCCATTCCACTAGTTCACAACTCGGTTAAAGAAGAAATTCTTAGTCTCGTGCGAGTTAAAAGATATACCAATAATTGTCCAACCATTTCTCCGTGTGTAGTTTGATTGGTCGATCATAAAGTATTTATTACAGTTCATATTGTTGATGCCTTTGATGATTTTGAAGACTTGAATTAGGTCACCTCTTAATCTGCGCTGGGTGAAAGGAAATAAACTTAATTCTCAAAGACGTTCCTCTTATGGTTTGTTTCTTAGATTAGGTATAATTTTGCTAACTCTACGCTGAACTCGTTCTAGTTTATTGATATATTTTTGGTAGTAGGTACACAAGGATAGAACGCTATATTCCAGAAGAGGACGGACTAGGGAATTGTAAAGTGTGAGGATTACATTTTTGGATTTATGCTGGAATGACCTGCCAATAAAGCCAATAATATTATTTGGTTTCTTAACAACTTCTGAACATTGTTGACTGGGTTTTAGGTTACTCGATATTGTTACTCCCAAATCAGTTTCTCTGTCTACACTCTTAAACCCTTCCTACCCAGGCTACCTTAGGTAAGGACAGCTCAGCAGAAGGGCCGCTACCCGGCCGTCCTTACCTAAGACGGCAGCTTAATAGCCTAATTAAGCTTGGTCTAAACGCTGTGCGTACGACGTATGTCAACAAACCCAAGCGTTGCGTCACCGCACCTCCGAAAACAAGAAGGAGAAGACTGTTCAATGTTATTGTTCTGACGTCAGACGAAATTAGTGTCTGAAAAGCCCCCATATTGGCAACATCTCTGCAATATTTGCTCCACTGAAATTGTCATCACAACTGAACCAGTTGACTTACAGAGCTCTACTCAATGCCAAAATACAGATTGAAAACCGCACTACGATTATAGATGAGTGGGAAAGTTCTAGCAGTGAAAATAAACATAAATACGGTAGCCTAGGCCTAGACGGTTTTCAGCCATTTCGCCCAGGTACGGGCGACCGTCCATAGGTAAGACAGGCCGGGTAGGAAGGGTTAAGCTGAGTGCCATTCGTTGAATAGTTTACTTTCTCATTTCGTGTCCCGATATGGAGTACTTTACATTTATCCGCATTAAAACTCATTTGCCAAATTTGAGCCCAACTTGATAGCTTATCTATGATACTTTGCATATCTTCTCCAGGTTCGTTTGAGAGTACAGTATTTGCAAATTTTGTATCATCTGCAAACTTTGAGATTATACAAGTGAGGCACTCATCTATGTCATTTATATAAACTAGGAAGAGAACTGGCCCTAGAACTGATCTCTGGGGTACCCCAATAATTACATTGGTTCATTTTGATGCTTTACTGTTTATGACTACCCTTTGCTTTCTTTCACTGAGCCAATTTTCCATCCATCTCAACACTCCCCCTTGTATTCCATGCGCTTTTAATTTGATCAATAAACGTTTGTGGGGTACTTTGTCAAAGGCCTTTTGAAAATCAAGGTATATAATATCTACAGCTTTACTCTCGTCATATAGGTTGAGGATATCGTGGAAGAAATATAATAGTTTCGTCAAGCGGGAAAGTTTGTTACGGAAGCCACGCTGGGTATTGTGGAGTATATTATTTTCTCCAAGGGATTGACGAGTCTGTCTCTTATGAGTTTCTGGCATTTTACAGACAACTTAGGTTAGAGGTAGGCCAAAGGATGTTTGGCGAAATTCTGTATTGTTTTGCCCTTTAATTTTTCTTTCATATTGTATGTCCTTTCATCAAGGACAAGCTATAATCACCATAATTAGTGTGAACAAATTTTAATTGCCCCGTCCCCCCCCCCAACCAAAGATGTTTTTTCACCATTCAACATTTTATTTGAGACAATTCTCACTATAGAATCACCCCCTAACCCCCCCCCCCCCAAAAAGAAAAAAAAAAAAAAAAATACCCAATTTTCAAGAAATATACCCTATATAACCCTACACACATAAGTTTGTTCTTCAATTTACTAGCGTTATCCATGGAAATCGTATCTAGAACGTTTTCTTTATATAAGACTGCAATGAGAGAGAATGAAATAAGATGGGTCACTATTACAGACTGATAATGATCGAAAATAAAATAATTTCTGAATTTCTCGGAAAGTCGTTTATGGACTCCAGATTGTGTTTTTAGGTATAATTATGATCTGATAGTCCTATAATGATGCATAATTGCGGGATATACATATATGATCAAAACATCGAAGAGTATTTCCCTAATTTCGCCATAAAATAATTTTGAAAAATATTTCCGTGTGAGATATTGAGAAATTATTTTTGTAAATTATTTCTGAAATGTTTTTAGGACATTTATCATTATAAATACCACAAAATAGCTTCGATGTATTGGAGATACATGCTTTAGGAATGCTCCATAAACGTTTGATAGGGGTTACAAAATATTTGTATATATGGTGAATTTTTGAAAATAATAGGCTAAAAACCCGGACTGCAAGGATTTATTAAAAAGCAATGTCAGAGGTTTGGAGAGCTCATATTTAGCTTCTTTTAGAACTCTAGGTGATATTGTGTCGGGTCCAGGTGATTTGTTTGACTTAAGTTTCTCCAATCATTTCAGTACTTATCTTTCTGTAATGTTGAAATTGCTTAGAGCATCAGAATTGTCTAACTGAAATGGCTGTGCTGTAGGTCTTCTGTTGTAAAAACAGACGCAAAAAAAAGTATTGAGGACATTACTCATCTGTTCTTCGTCTTTGGTGTAATCCCCGTTATCATCTCCTAATGATCCAATAGCTGAAGTGACTATTTTCTTATTTCTGATGCAAATATAGAATTCTTTCGGGTTTGTTTTACTTTGATTCGCAACATATAACTTCAGGGTCTTTTTACTTTCCTTAAAGGAGGGCGGGCCGAGTTAGTGAGTGGAGGAGGGAGGAAGGAGTTAGTGAGTGGAGGAGGGTGGGAGGAGTTAGTGGGAGAAGAGGGAGGAAGGAGTTAGTGGAGACGGAGGGAGGGAGGAGTTATAGAGAGAGGAGAGAGGGAGGAGTTAGTGGGAGAGGAGGGAGGGAGGAGTTAGTGGGAGAGGAGGGAGGGAGGATTAGTGGGTGGAGGAGGAAGGGAGGATTTAGTGGGTGAGGAGGGAGGGAGGAGTTAGGGGGAGAGGAGGGAGGGAGGATGAGTGGGGGAGGAGGGAGGGAGGGGTTAGTGGGAGAGGAGGGAGGGAGGAGTTAGTGAGGGAGGAGTTAGTGGGGGAGGAGGGAGGCAGGGGTTAGTGGGAGAGGAGGGAAGGAGGAGTTAGTGAGGGAGAAGTTAGTGGGAGAGGAGGGAAGGAGGAGTTAGTGGGAGAGGAGGGAAGGAGGAGTTAGTGGGAGAGAAGGGAGGGAGGAGTTAGTGGGAGAGGAGGGAGGGAGGAGTTAGTGGGAGAGGGGGGAAGGAGGAGTTAGTAGGAGAAAAGGGAGGAAGGAGTTAGTGGGAGAGGAGGAAGGAGTTTGTGGGGGACGGGGGGAAGGAGGAGTTAGTGGGGGAGGAGGGAAGGAAGAGTTAGTGGGGGAGGAGGGAAGGAAGAGTTAGTGGGGGAGGAGAAAGGGAGGGAGGAATTACTGGGTGGGGAGGGACGGAGTAGTTAGTGGGAGAGGAGGGAGGGAGGAGTTAGTAGGAGAGGAGGGATGGAGTAGTTAGTGGGGGAGGAGGGAGGGAGGAGTTTGTGGGGGAGGAGAATACCAACGAAGGGGTTAAGTTACAGTGTACGACTGTTACAGATAACCCTTTCAGTCGCATGACAACTTGGGTCATAACAAATAATGAAATATTCAATGAATTACGAACATCCGGTATCAGAAACCAGATTATATATAAGGCAAATGTATACATGTAAACACATAATTATATTACACGATTTCATGAACAACACGTACATTATATAGCATCCATAATTATCCCCATTCCAATTTTCGCCTTTGAAAATTGATGTGCATACAAAATATGCTTTCATGACACAATTATGCATTACAATGTAACTATAGTTACATAAAATCTGCCATTACAATTTTGTGTTGGATATAATATTTAGGGAAGAGTTTAAGGTGCCATATTATATATTCCGTTTATACGTTCGCAACGCAAATGGCCGTGTGTACACTGTAAACAATATTAATTATATATTGCAATAATGAGAATATAGAGAAATTATAAGATTAACAGCTCCTTAAAATTGTAACCGTTGAATTAATAGTATTGAATTGTTAGTTGTGTGACCTTAAATATTAATGCCGCCAATTTGATTTTAGTCAACTTAGGAAGGTTATGTCAGAAGTAAGGGATTATTAGTATTGAGCTAGTCTGTAGTACTTTGAAAACAATGGCTCTGTCTAACCTGAAAGTTAGATTACTTTAACTTAATGAGCATTCGTATTAGCATTAAAACACCATTTGAGTAGGAGCATTTTAATGACATTTCTCAAATAGCTTATTTATATTATTTACATATTCATATATTTGTTTAATAATGTTGTGGTGTATGGTTTCCAACCAAATTTCCAAAAAAAAAAAAAAAAAAAAAAAAAAAAAAAAAAAAAAACATAGAAAAACAGTTTCTGAAAGTGAGTGTTTACTTAGTTTTCCTATATTTACCTATCCTACCGAAATAGCAAGTGTTCATATTGCCAACATTAAAGATCATGAACCATAAAAAGGAAAATAAAATGCATGTAGTTTTAGGAATACTGGCACACATAATTCGGATTTTACCCCTCTAATCAGACGAAATTTCCTTTAATTCATTAGTGCTGAGTGTAATAAGTATCGTTCGCTAATATTGCCATCGCTTATCCCTGCAGGAAACTGTACCCAAGTAGCCTAGCAAAGACAGCAGGTGGCATGGGAGGATTTGGGTATGTCAACGTCACAGCATGGTGTCAAGAGTTAGAGTAGAGAAGTTGGTTAGTCTCACTGGCGCTGGCGCTGGCGCGCGCGCGCTCTCTCTCTCTCGCTCTCGCTCTCTCTCTCTCTCTCTCTCTCTCTCTCTCTCTCTCGCTCTCGCTCTCTCTCTCTCTCTCTCTCTCTCTCTCTGTTAGAGGGCAGTTGTGATTAATGGAATTTACTCTGAATGAACTTCGTTTGTCTCGGGAGTTCTACAGCGATATATTCTTGGCCAAGTGTTGTTTATCATTTGTGTCATTAACATTGCTTCCTGTCAAATGAACAATTTGCAGATGACATTAGACTTATAGTAATATGTAGTAACTCTCAGTAAAAGTGAAAATGAGAAGAGGAGATCTCAAGTCTTCTTTAATTCATGATCTCTTCAGAATATGTCGTGAAATACAGATAAAAGTTTAGGATCTCCTTGTTTCCAGCTTTTGCTGTGGATAACTAGGCTACCATTTTGGCTTTATTAACCAATTGAGCACCAGCTAATTTATAATAAATGTACAACGTGGGACCAGCAGGTTGTAATTTTTTTGTTTTTCCTGAAAACACGTGTGATGGGTTAGTAATAAAGAAATAAACAAACGCTCACTTAAGTCATTTAGGGGTCCTGCAGGGCGTCAGAAAGTCGCAATTAATATGGGGAAATGGGTAGGCAAAATACTGGAAAATCACTCCCGTGCACGCCCAGACACACGCGGCTGGACTTGGAGGGTTTCCAACCATTGTTATTGTTGCATGGGATACTAAAGCATTTCCCTTAACAATCTGAACCCTCTACGTGCCATAGGACAAGAGTAATTAACGCGAACACAACCATTGTGTCGCTGGGATTTAGCGCTACATAGATAGGCGACGCATAACATGCGTCGTTGGTACACAAGGGGTTAAGGCATAGTAAATGTGAGCAATTAAGAAGTTAAACAACTCTGCGTGGATATGCATATTCTAGCCCCCGTATGCTAGGCTAGGCTCTACCACTATGATCATCATGTAATAATTTGTATTATTGTTATAATTATTATTATAATAAGTAACCAATGCAGAGAATACTACAACACAACACCGATTTCCCCTCTGAGATACCCACATGCGCCACTCAGGACAACAAGGGCATTGCATGCCTCTGACGTTCCAGTGGGCGTTTCTTTCACTCAAAGTTTGTGCAGTCAATGCCGCCACCAAGCTCAACACTACCCTAACCAACTCTTCTTATGGTAGCTCAGTTGTGCCTCTTGCCAAAGTTTCATTATTATAACTTAACAAAGAATCCACAAAGACAAACTGTGGATAAGTAGGATCTCCACTGGTAGGACAGGAAGTGTGCCACACCTTTATTTGTAGCATTGTGTCAAAGGAAATGCGCCATTGCAGCGGGATGTCACAGGAAGTGTGTCAGACAAGCAGGATGACGTAAGAAGTGCACCAGACAAGCAGGATGCCACATGAAGTACATCACCATAATCTGACCAGCCTGAACCTATCTCCACCTGCAACACCCAGTTGTGATAATGTACAGGATTAGGCCTACAGCTCTGCAGTCCTACACAAAACCTGACCATCATCACTATCTTTGATCCCATGAAAAGAAGGCACAGCACCGTCTTCACCAGTACAAAATGATGAATCAACATCGCCCCAGTCTTGAAGAATAGTGCCGTGAGAGCGATATTCCCGGACCTTGTGATGAGATTAGACTTCAAATATACAATATGTGGAAATATAATGTATCATACCCATTATTTCGTGTATATAACACAGCTTTACCCTACACCAGTGTATTACCAAACCTGTGCATGATATGTATTTAAATTATTAGAATTATTGTTGTATTATATTTTTATTATTATATGGGTTTCAAGCCTATGGCAGGGAACTCCTATTGATATCGTTCAGATTGTTATTATTCTGTCTCGTTCTTATTCCAAATTATTTTTGCGCATCGGCTTTCACGCAATAAATCAGGAACCGCTTGTGAGATTGCGATCAAACTTTGACAACTTATGATATACTAAACGTCCAAAATGGCAGCCAGACACTCCCTTTTCGTCCACATTTCCGAAAAATTTCAGATATAAATACTATCTCTCCCACTCATAGGATATTATTGTACGTTGGTGTATGGACTCCTCTACCAATGCTCCACAAATGTTATAGAGAAAGGTTTTTCCCTATACATCGGTTTTGTTGGTGGCCATCTTTAAAAAAACTCAAATTCACTTAAAAATCCATATTTTGAAAACTACATGGAGGATGAATGCTATTTTTGCATAGTTGGGTGACGCTCATAATTTCGAACGTTTTGGTATCAAATAAATACAAATTGGTGGAATAGTTTGGCCGCAGCATTGACAATCCTGCCACTTCAGTATTGAACTTTCAATTCTTCTCAAAATTCCACAAAATGTTTTCAGTCTTCAGTCTCTGTTCCCCGAATCCCTTAGTTTTGCTTAATAAAGCTTGTACAAAATATTCAGATCCATGCATTTTCTTTTTTTAGTTCTCCACATAAAGTCCAGCAATCTTTAACTAACCTACCAATGCATACCTACCCTACCAAATAATAATAATACTAGTTCAAACTATCAATAATGCTTATTATAAAAAGAATTATATGAACCTTATGACAAAGTTGCAATAATTGTCAGTGTGTCTTAACCTTGACCCCGTTAGTACGAATATATGCCTTATTTGCCTATATTTATTATGATTTAAGCTTTCAGTATTACTCCATCCCACATTTAACTCACTGCCATGACTTAATATTAGAAAAGTTTGGAAAAATGTAAATAGAGGAGTAATGTTAAAGTCTAAGTATGAGAAAGGAACTATAATATCTGCGTGCCCACTTAAGCCGGTATCACACGAGAGCTTTTATAGTCAACATTCGATGGTAAACATTTTTCTGGCAACATTTCTGGAGTATTTTGCACTGGTATCGGAAACTAGACTAATGATAGATAAATTACAGTAAGGGAAACATAATAAATGTTTACCCCATAAGCTGCCAGACCAGTGTTAAGGATAAATGTTGAGTGAAAAAGCGCTCGTGTGATACCGGCTTAACTCTCCTACAAACGCTAGCAGTACCATAAATTACAGCTAAATCCGTTCTCAAACATTGCTAGAATGTCGTTTAGATATTAAATAAATTCAAACATTCGCTAGGATAATGCCACTATCTTTAGAAGAGTTTTGGTGTGTTTGGTTTGCAAGTTTTACAATTTAAAATGAAATATCTGAATTGTTTAGAATAGCCGAAGGAATTATGTCGCTAAATGAATATGATGGCCGCTAGATTGGAGTAAATACCTCTAGATCTAGCAGTAATGTAACTAAATTGGCAACACTGCAATTCATCATGGCTTAGCTCACCGATAACGTATATTATGAATTTAATTCTTCCTTTTATCTTCTGTTTATTTGTAACCTTTTCACGTGTCTATTAAATACAGACATATAACAAGATGCATGATTTAATTAAAAAGGTAGTAATATATTGGAAATATTTATTTGCACTTGGAAGCCTGAAATACAATTTATACGCATAATAGGGGTTGTGTCTCCGCCAAAGCGAGAGAGAGAGAGAGCTCAGTGACTACCTCTCTGTCTCTCTCCCTCTCTTGACCCCGATAGTATCATGACCAAATAAATCTTAAAAAAAAAAAAAAAAAAAAAAAAAAAAAAAAATATATATATATATATAGGCTAGCCTATATATATAAAGGGCTGGCAGAGATTCTGGAAGGTACCTCAGATCTTAAATAAATCACTCAACCCAAATTAATCCATGAACTGCTAGAACATGTGCAAACTAAAAAGGCAAGTTGAGGGAGGGAGGATGGATGGGGTATAAAGGGGGGAAAGAGTGGAGGATGTGGTATGGAAAGATGCCACTACTTTCTATGTGTCACCCAAATTTCAGACATTTCCTGGCACTGGCATGGTTTTTGAAGGGTTATTTTTACACATGTTTAAATACCATGGCTTCCCACAGGACCCTCGTAGTCTAAGGGTTAACCACTCAACTCATATCAACCACTAATCACATATTAACAACTCAACCCAAATCAACCAATCAGTTCAAATCAACATCTCTACCCAAATCAACCACGCAACCCAAATAAACTAATCAGTCCAAATCAATCAATCAGTCCAAATCAACCACTCAACCCAAATCAATCATTCAGTCCAAAGCAACCACTTAGCCAAAATCAACCACACAGCTCAAATTCCCCACCCAACTTAAATCAATCACTCAACCCAAATGAACCACCCAACTCAAATCAACCACTCAACCCAAATCAACCACTCAACCAAGATCAACATCTGTCCAAATCAGCCACTCAACCCAAATCGACCACTCAACCCAAATCAATCACTCAGTCCATATCACCCACTCAACCCAAATCGACCACTCAACCCAAATCAACCACTCAGCCAAAATCAACCACTCAGCCAAAATCAACCACTCAGCCAAAATCAACCACTCAGCCAAAATCAACCACTCAGCCAAAATCAACCACTCAACTCAAATCAACTACTCAACCCAAATCAATCGCTGTCCTAATTAACCACTCAACTCAAATCAATCACTCAATCCAAATCATCCACTGAGCTCATATCAATCACTCAGCCTAAATCATCCACTCAGCCCAAATTGACCACTAAGTTCAATTCAAATCAATTACCTGGGTCCTACTTTATCACCTCTCTCGCCTCCTACACGGAAATAAAAGCCAAAATACCTCATTTTCGGCAACTTTCCTCTTCGGTTCCACGATGATTGCAAGATAACCCGATGTTGTACAAGGATGATTCAGGTCTCATTGGAAAGCTCTACTTTTGCACTTTTACGGATATATTATTGTAATACGCTCTGGCATGGAATGAAGCTCATTTTCAGCAATTATACCAGCCAGGCCCTACATTGATATATAACTCCTCCCCCCCCCCCCCCCCCCCTGTATCTGTTGGGTGTATCTAACTATGTAAGTCTCCCTCTCTGCCTCCCTTCCTATTAATCTGACGTTACGTGTCCTCCTACTTCACCTCCCAACTCGCCATCAGAACTCTGCCAGGGATGCTGAGACTCTGTTTATCTTCGTCTCTCTCGCTCTCTCTGTCTCCTTCATTAAAACCCTGGATCCCCCTTCTTTATTAAAAAAAGCTCGAAAGAAAAGGGCAATGTTTGGTTTAGTGGGTGTGTGAGCAGGAAGGAGAATTACGTACAGTTACAAAGATGAATAGACCACACAGATCATTTGGTACAAGAGTCGATCCGACCTTAAAATCTACAGTTAAATGAATAATGTCACTTGCATGACAGAAATGTTTTATCTCTCTCTCTCTGATATTGTATCCTACTTTTCATTATCTTGAATTGTTCTATCTCTATTAGAATCAAGTCCTGACCACCTCGCTTGGATCGTAAGGTCAGTGTGTTAAGTGCATCTATGTAAATCTCCCTCTCTCTCTCTCTCTCTCTCTGATAATGTATCCTTCCACTTTTCATTATTACCTGGGTTTTTTCTATCTCTATTAGAATCAAGTTCTGACCACCTCGCTTGGATCGTAAGGTCAGTGTGTTAAGTGTATCTATGTAAATCTCTCTCTCACTCTCTCTCTCTCTCTGATATTGTATCCTTCCACTTTTCATTATCTGGGTTTTTTCTATCTCTATTAGAATCAAATCCTGACCACCTCGCTTGGATCGTAAGATGTTAAGTGTAACTATTTAAATATCTCTCTCTATCTCTTTTGTTCTCTCTCTCTCTCTCTCCCTCTCTCACACACATCAGAACTGCACCGCTGTTTACCTCCGTCTGCCGAACTTCTACCAGACACGACAGGTTCCGGACGGTTCGGTGCAGATTAGACTTGATGGCTTTGGTCAGGTCAGGTCAGGTAGTTTGGATGGGTTTGGTCAGGTAGGTGAAGATAAGATACGATGGGCTTGGCCAGGTCAAGTCAGGTAGTTTGGATGGGTTTAGTCACGTCAGGTCAGATGTTCCTTTAATGGGTTTGGCCAGATCAGGTCAGCTAGATTTGGTGGGATTAGTCAGATAGTTTTGTTGGATTTGGCTAAGTCAGGCAGTTTTAATGGGTTTAGTCACGTCAACTATTGTTGACATTTTTGATATTATGGGTTTGACTAGATCTGGTTAGGTAGTTTTGATGGGCTTGATCAGAGCAGGTTAGGTAGTTTTGATGGGCTTGATCAGAGCAGGTTAGGTAGTTTTGATCAGAGCAGGTTAGGTAGTTTTGATCAGAGCAGGTTAGGTAGTTTTGATCAGAGCAGGTTAGGTAGTTTTGATGGGTTTGATCAGAGCAGGTTAGGTAGTTTGGATGGGCTTGATCAGAGCAGGTTAGATAGTTTTGATGGGTTTGATCAGAGCAGGTTAGGTAGTTTTGATGGGTTTGATCAGAGCAGGTTAGGTAGTTTTGATTGGTTGATCAGAGCAGGTTAGGTAGTTTTGATGGCTTGATCATAGCAGGTTAGGTAGTTTTGATGGCTTGATCAGAGCAGGTTAGGTAGTTTTGATGGCTTGATCAGAGCAGGTTAGGTAGTTTTGATGGGTTTGATCAGAGTAGGTTAGGTATTTTTGATAAGAGCAGGTTAGGTAGTTTTGATGGGCTTGATCAGAGCAGGTTTGGTAGTTTTGATGGGCTTGATCAGAGCAGGTTAGGTAGTTTTGATGGGTTTTACCAGAGCAGGTTAGGTAGCTTTGATCAGAGCAGGTTAGGTAGTTTTGATCAGAGCAGGTTAGGTAGTTTTTATCAGAGCAGGTTAGGCAGTTTTGATCAGAGCAGGTTAGGTAGTTTTGATAAGAGCAGGTTAGGTAGTTTTGATGGGCTTGATCAGAGCAGGTTAGGTAGTTTTGATAAGAGCAGGTTTGGTAGTTTTGATGGGCTTGATCAGAGCAGGTTAGGTAGTTTTGATCAGAGCAGATTAGGAAGTTTTGATGGGCTTGATCAGAGCAGGTTAGGTAGTTTTGATAAGAGCAGGTTAGGTAGTTTTGATGGGCTTGATCAGAGCAGGTTAGGTAGTTTTGATATGAGCAGGTTAGGTAGTTTTGATGGCCTTGATCAGAGCAGGTTAGGTAGTTTTGATGGGCTTGATCAGAGCAGGTTAGGTAGTTTTGATCAGAACAGGTTAGGAAGGTTTGATGGGCTTGATCAGAGCAGGTTAGGTACTTTTGATCAGAGCAGGTTATGTACTTTTGATCAGTGCAGGTTAGGAAGTTTTGATCAGAGCAGGTTAGGTAGTTTTGATGGGCTTGATCAGAGCAGGTTATGTAGTTTTGATCAGAGCAGGTTAGGTAGTTTTGATGGGCTTGATCAGAGCAGGTTAGGTAGTTTGATCAGAGCAGGTTAGGTAGTTTTGATCAGAGCAGGTTAGGTAGTTTTGATGGGCTTGATCAGAGCAGGTTAGGTAGTTTTGATCAGAGCAGGTTAGGTAGTTTTGATGGGTTGATCAGAGCAGGTTACGTAGTTTTGATGGATTTGATCAGAGCAGGTTAGGTAGTTTTGATGGGTTTGGTCGTCAGGTCAGGTTGTGTTGTTGGGTTTGATCAGTTCAGGTAATTTTGATGGGTTTGGTCGTCAGGTCAGGTAGTTATTATGGGTTTGGTCGAGTCAGGTCAGGGAGTCTTGATGGGTTTGGTCAGGTCAGGTCAGGTAGTTTTGATGAGTTTGGTCAGGTCAGGTAGTTTTAATGGGTTTGGTCAGGTCAGGTAGTTTTGATGGGCTTGGTCAAGTCAGTTAGGTTTGATGAGTTTGGTCAGGTCAGGTAGTTTTGATGGGTTTGGTCAGGTAAGGTCAGGTAGTTTTGATGGGTTTGGTCAGGCCAGGTCAGGTAGTTTTGACGGGTTTCGTCAGGTCAGGTCAGGTAGTTTTGATGGGCTTGGTCAGGTCAGGTAATTTTGATGGGCTTGGTCAGGTCAGGTCAGGTAGTTTTGATGGGCTTGGTCAGGTCAGGTCAGGGTGATTTTATGGGTTTGGTCAAGTCAGGTCAGGTCAGGTAGTTTTGATGGGTTGGGTCGTCAGGTCAGGGAGTTTTGATGGGTTTGGTCAGGTCAGGTCAGGTAGTTTTGATGAATTTCGTCAGGACAGGTCAGGTATTTTTAATGGTCTTGGTCTGTTTGGGTTCAGGTCAGGTAGTTTGATGGGTTTGGTCGGGTCAGGTCAGGTAGGTTTGATGGGTTTGATCACATCAGGTCAGGTCAGGTAGTTTGATGTGCTTGGTCGTCAGGTCAGGTTAGGTAGCTTTAATGGGTGTGGTCAGGTTAGGTAGCTTTAAGGGTGTGGTCAGGTTAGGTAGCTTTAAGGGTTTGGTCAGGTTAGGTAGCTTTAAGGGTGTGGTCAGGTTAGGTAGCTTTAAGGGTTTGGTCAGGTTATGTAGCTTTAAGGGTGGTCAGGTTAGGTAGCTTTAAGGGTGTGGTCAGGTTAGGTATCTTTAAGGGTTTGGTCAGGTTAGGTAGCTTTAAGGGTGTGGTCAGGCTAGGTAGCTTTAAGGGTGTGGTCAGGTTAGGTAGTGTTGATGGATTTGGTTGTCAGGTCAGGTAATTTTGATGAGTTTGGTCAGGTCAGTTAGTTTTGATGGGTTTGATCGTCAGGTCAGGTAGTTTTGATGAGTTTGGTCAGGTGAGGTCAGGTAGTTTTGATGGGTTTGATCGTCAGGTCAGGTAGTTTTGATGAGTTTGGTCAGGTGAGGTCAGGTAGTTTTGGTGGGTTTGATCATCAGGTCAGGTAGTGTTGATAGAGTTGGTCGTCAGGTCAGGTAGTTTTGATGGGTTTGGTCGCCAGGTCTGGGAGTTGTGATGGGCTTGGTCAAGTCAGGTCAGGTAGTTTTGATGGGTTTGGTCGTCAGGTCAAGTTAGGTAGTATTGATGAGTTTGATCGTCAGGTCAGGTCAGGTAGTTTTGATGAGTTTGGTCGTCAGGTCAGGTATTTTTGATGGGCTTGGTCAGGTCAGGTAAGGTCTATATACAGTAGACCTACCACCACCTGCCATTGACCACCACCTACCATTGACCCTCACCTGTATTTGATTCCTCATCTACCATTGACTCCTAACATACCATTGATTCCTCACCTACCACTGACTCCTCACCTACCATTGACTCATCACCTACCATTGACTCATCACCTACCATTGACTCATCACCTACCATTGACTCCTCACATACGTACCATTGATTTCTCAACTACCATTGACTCCTCACCTACCATTGATTCCTCACCTGCCATTGACTCTTCTCATCTACCATTGACTCCTCACCTACCATTGGGGTCATTCAATCACCTTCAAACTTTGCGTGTGGAATCGGAAACTACGAAGTAGTGCGGTGAAATCCGGGATTTTGGAATAAATGTTTTTCATGGTAGTTATTGGGTAATACACTCTGAAAATGTGACATAATGAATATAAACACCACTTGAAGAAGACAATATGTTGCTTATAGTTTTATCAGGTCAATGACGTGATGAAGCTGTAAGGGAAACGTTGTCCTTAAAATGTTCCATCTCATATGGTGTTCATATTATGTTTATATGGCATCCAATATATATATATATATATATATATATATATATATATATATATATATATATATATACAGTATATATGTGTGTGTGGGGTGTGGGGCCGCGGGTGCAGTAACATCCATAATATAAGGAAGACTGTGGATAGAGTTGTGCCGTATGCCATGTTTGTTGAATTGGAAAGAACTCATTTTCGGCATCAACAAGGTACCATTATCAGATTAAAAAAAAACATAATCCTAAAATACATAAATAACAGTATTTATAATATAAGTAACACATCGGATATCTCTCTCTTTCTCTCTACCGGCAGTAATAATATTTACTATATTAATAATTATAATAGTGTTGATTTGGAGTTTCTTTGTGGTCACAGCTATTCAGTGCCTAAAAGGCCTTATGTGGCTTTATAGTTTAGTAGTATTGTAGATATAGGCTACAGATTACCAACACAAACAAAGGGTTAATTACTATATTACATAGGGACACTACCCATAAAGGATTAGGCCTAACCTGGCTAGGCTTTTGTCCACAGATGTACAGGATTAATTTTATGGAAACTTGTTAGATAAGTTAGTGGGTTCCTCTAAATAGGTTGCACTTCATAAACACTTATGTAATAATAATAATAATAATACCATGGGAATGTTGCTTGCGATAGCGATAAAAAGGAAAACTTGTTCTAGCGGTCTTAAACATAATGTAGCACACTCAGTTCCAGAGTTACAATATATTGTATATGTTGGAAATATTTACCTGAAAGTTCCGTGTACCAGGAACTTTGTGCGTAAAACATGAGTACAGGTTGTTCTGCACACAAATAAATAAATAATTCATTAAATAATATATATACTGCAAATAAAATATATATACTGTACATATCGGCGACATCCTTTCTAACTTAGTCTGGCTGTTATTAATCGATTTAATTAACTTTAGGAAAGATCTCTAGCAATTATAAGGCTTCGAACTATCTCAATTAACCCACCTAACTACCACAGATCCTTCTTAAGCTGTATAATATCGTCTAAATATAACTAGAATAGAATATAACAGACGTCGCTGGTACTGGAAAGGTTTAGTCTATGGCAATTGTATGGCCAAGACAATTTTATGTCGTACACATTTACGGCACTTTCTTATACCAAGTTGTTCGCGCTGGTACTTAAGGGGGGTCACCTGTTTTTGTTTATAATTCTCTCCTTTTCTCTCTTTCCCTGGCTTGTATCCATTCGGCCCCAATCAGCCAACTGTTTTAAGACTTTTATCCCCATCCAGGTGTCGATTTCTTCCTGGCGAGCGATAGCGAACCAACATTGTATGGAGAAATCAGGCTTCGCCGGATAAATTTATTATCGAAAAATACACCAATTTAGCTTGCTGTCAAAACAAATATATATATATATATGCTGGCTCGCTCCCGCTCGCCAGACAAATATTGAAACTTGGATGGGGGTAAACGTCTTAAATCAGTAGGCTGAATGAGGCCGAATGGATACAAGCCAAAGAGAGAGGGAGAGAAAGAGAAAACAAGCGAGGTGGGCCCCCTTATTATAATCATTGGAAGTTGGTGGTCCTGTTTATTGGTACCACAAATACATCGTCGTTGATTGTATATATTAAGTTAGGTGTATTTGGTCAGATTTATTGGGTTGTGCACTTGGGAGAGAGAGAGAGAGAGAGAGAATGAAAGAGAGAATGAGAGAGAGAGAGAGAGAGAGAGAGAGAGAGAGAGAGAATGAAAGAGAGAATGCCAGAGAGAGAGAGAGAGAGAGAGAGAATGAGAGAGAGAGAGAGAGAGAGTGTGGGGTGAATGATACATAGGTGGGTCGATAGATAGATAAACTCAAGCTCATACTAATAGATAAAATACAGACCAGCTATTTAATTTATCATGGGTTTCAAAACTAACTACTTGAATATATTCTATTTGTTACCAGACATTCCCCATTAAAAATATTAAGGGGGTAGTGCTTGTTTTTTTGTCTATATATTTATATATTAATTTATTATTTAGTTTCCTCACTAGACCTCCATCAAGCTTAGAAAAACACCCCCTAGACCCCCTTTCAAGATAAATGTCTACGTCCCGGCCGAAGGCAGATTCCTTTTAAAATTAGAGGCTCGCTATTGCTCGCCAGGGAAAAAACGAAACCCAAAGGGTACGAGGTCTTAATATTGATAACAAAAATGAGGCAAAAAGTCTCAACATCGCCATACTAACGGAAGGAACGTCTTAACATCTCAAAAATATTATGCTAAACATGAGGGAGAAGGGGGTCTAGCAAAAAGCGAGTACTACCCCCTTAAGTCAGGGATGAACCGTCCTTCCGGCTGCCGACCAAAGCCGCCTTAGTTCATCCCGATCCCACATATCTGTGTTTTGGAGGTGTTCGCGTTATACTCTTGTGCTACGTTTATTTCGCCAGGACGATCACAGAATCTTATCTTAACCCCAACCTCTTACCCATATTTTTACCCCAACAGCTCCACAATGTCTAATGTGGCCGATTTGGTTCGCAGCTGTATTGGTTTTCAGCCCTATTTGTTTTCCGGCCGTATTGGTTTGCGACCGTATTGGTTCACGGCCGTAATTGGTTTGCGGTCGTGTTGGTTTCCGGCCGTATTGGTTCGTGGCCGTAATTGGTTTGCGGCCGTATTGGTTCCGGTTCGTATTGGTGACGCCTGCAGCTTAGCAGAACGTCACGTGGGCTCAGCCGCTCGCTGGGCCACTCGCTAACACTCGCCAGGGCAATGAATTTGGCTACAGTCTATCTACAATGTTGTACTTTCTTTCTTGTGAATCGTCATGTCACAGGCAGTACTGAAGTGGTCTTTATTTTCGCCTGTGACAATGCATTATATTTTATATCATCAGTTATAAGTTTAATGTATAAGACTGAATGATACAGCTAGAGAGTGTGAGTGAGTAAGTGCAGGAGGCAGAGGGTAGTCGCGTAGTGTTACGTGTTTTCTTGGTGACGTCATGCCACGGCCGGGCCCTCTGAGTGGCTGGCCGCCTTACCGCCCTCCTGCCGCGTCAGGAAGTGGACCCCCCCGCACTCCCTGCTGCCTTGTGTCTTCCTTGCTCAGAGCTTGCCTGACCAGCATACCCTTCACACCTCCCTTGCTACCTGTCCCCGACTTCTACCTATAGAACACTCTCTCTCTCTCAACTTCTTACCTCTCATTCTTCCAATCTATTTAACATCATAACTCCCCTTTGGTTCTACACGATTTCATATATCGGCCATCGTATTATATGCTGAAACTCTCAGATATTCCATGTTTAGTTAGACATTTTGGAGGGGTTAACATTTTGTCTGTAGAGGTTCGACACACTTGCGGTGTCTCCCTACCTTTTGCTTGGTGGTCTGCTGGGCTATTTAATGCTAGACTGGGGTGAGGCTGTTGTTTTTGTGATTTCCGATGTGTACCAGGTTTTGTTGAACTTGTACAATCGCAACGGATGCGTGGGAAGCCTAGGTTGTCTTTCTGACTGTGTACCTTGTACCTTGTACCTGTGTACCTACAATGTGTTGCGAGTGAGGGCTTTTGCCTCTGCCACCCAACACTGTGCTAACTCGTTTTGCTTTGACTTTGAGAGGGTCGCCAGGAGAGAACCAAATACTAGCGATCTGGATCTCTCAAGAGAGCACCCCGTCATTTAATGTAATTTGGCCGTACAGTCTTAAGGACCTCGCTAGGCTACGAGCCGCTTGCTCAGCCATTGTTTCCTAGCGTACGACATCCCAGCTAGACTTTATTCGCCTAGCAGACACCCGATTAGTATTATAAACTCTTATGTTCTGTATGCAGCATTTTTATTCACGTTGATTGTAAGCCTTGGTTGTTGTTGAGTTGCACAACCCGAGCAGGCTTTTGCGTTGCCTGAGGAAGTACTTCTTTTGTTGTTGGAGATAATACTATTGCGCATTTATTATTATTCCTGTGCCAGTTAACACTGTATGTCCATACACTTGTCATATCTTGGTCCTGCTTTATATAACAGTTCAAAATCCGATTCGATCATCTTAAGCAGCATCAGACTTTCTTCAGAAGATTCCTGTTCGATGCTTTAGGACTTTCATTCACTTTCTTTAATATAGGAGTGACAGTTTATTATTGTTTAGAGTAACTTTAAATATACCTTCTTCTTGTTTGCATTAAATCATTCCAGTGATCTAATTAAGCTCTCTATCTTTTTCCTTGTATACATTAATAACGTAATTGTATGTTGTTGTGATCAGGCTGTATCAGAGATCATCAGCCTGTAGTAGTAGTGCATTTATACCGAGTTATAGGATACCCCGCTATTGCAGATTTAACTCTGGAGGGTATAGGTGTTTTTGTGCGCCGGCATTATAAGTTCGAGGGTTGGATCTAGAGTGTTACCGTTGTGGCTGTGTGCCTTTCTATTCCAATGATTAAGAGCCCTTGTTTTATACGAGTCCCGGTCGTAACAGCGGCCGTAATGGTTTGAAACCCTATTTGTTTTGCGGCCGCTGTATTTGGTTCACGTCCCCCTTGGTTTGCGGTCATTCTGGTTCGTGGCTGGAGTGACGTTGGATTAATTTAGGTCATGGAAATGGATCTATATTAGGAGAGTGTGTCTGTCATTTGGTCAGCTAATGTGAAGGAGTAACAAATGATCGGAAATCGCTCGGTATATGCACCAAGTGGGACGTGTCAGATTGGTGAGAGAGAGAGAGAGAGAGAGAGAGAGAGAGAGAGAGAGAGAGAGAGAGAGAGAGAGAGAGACACATTTCGATTTAGGTTCTTCGTTGCATTTTTGTTTGTAATATATTTATGCAGATTTGTCTGTTATGGGAATGTATGTCAACGAATTGTCCGCCCTTTCTCACATATTCAATCAATATTGTACTTCTGATGCAGACAGAACTATATCAACATAATAAACAATGTCAATTATCATATATGACTTAATAGCTACCCACTTTGCTGTTTGTTAATCTCATTTGGATATAACGTCCCTGCCTTGGTTAGCTTGTTATTTAACCAACAACCTCCATTTTTCTGTTCGTGGTTGGCATATGTGAGGAAATACAACAGGACGTAATACTAGACCTGTTAGAGACCGCCTAATATGCGCACAATACAACTGCGCGGCGATCTAGGGTAGGAGTACACCGTACTGAACGATTAATTGTGATAAGATTTGCAACACGTAAACAATATTTCTCGGTTTTCCACCACTGACAATGAAGTTGGAGGTTATGTGTTATGCCGGGTTATAATATATTTTTACCCTTCATCTGGTCTTTACTATAATCCAATTATGGACTTATAGACTCCAAATATCCTCAACAGGAACACATCGAACACATTCTTAATCACAAAAAGGTATACTCAATCAGGTACTGCAGAATACAATAACGACACACATGTAAATTATCCACATCTAGTTTATTCAATGGCAGGAAAGTTATAGATGCGATTCCGTCTCATGATGTATTATAAGTACGGGATTCTTCAATGCGTGCCATAATCATATTAATGTGAAAATCACGAGTATAGCGAGATCTGAAGTATGGACTGAGAGTTAACTTAACTATTATAATTAATAGCAAGCACACAGAAATTGTTCCGAGGAACTTGCTTCAATTGTGCCGCCTCTCCACATCTTTCCGCGTAGAACTAGGGCAGCTGAGAGCGCCCATGAATTTACACTTTCTCCTCCACAATGCAGAACTTCTGCTTATCAGAATTCATTTATCCCCAGAGCTACTACTCTTTGGAATTCACTTCCCTCGAATTGCTTTCCACAAACTTACAATCTGCAAATGTTTAAATCCAGTTGTTACAAACATTTTATGAATGGAGGATGCCTTTAGGCACATGGACCTTTTTGTTTTATCTGTGTTTTTCCTTCCTCCGTTCATTGTCTCTTTTAAAAAAAAAAAAAAAAAAAAAAAAAAACGGTAGAATGCATTTGATCATACGTATCAGTCTCTACTAAACAATATAAAAGACATTAATCATATTAGTATTATAGGAGAATATACAATTATAAAATGGACACGGTTACATATAGAATCAACCCTTGATAATAATATTTATGTGAGTTGAGTGTCTAGCGTATAGTATTCTTGAAAGTAACCTAAAGTAAAGATGAAATCTCCAAACACGTATGAATGATCAGGTTTAAGCAAAAGGGAGAGCGCACGAGGATTTCTGTTTCAACATTTGCTCAAGAGTGGCGAGTGGCGCGCAGGTAGCGTAAAGACTACCTCTTAAGATAAAACTTAACCCGGTAGGTCAATCAGGTCATGATAGGTACTGCGGTGTTGAAAATAATATTTATTATTAGTGCGACTATATACTTTGTATTTGGAGTATTCAACTGAAGTTAAAAGGAAAGGGATGCTGAATTGTTTATACAATTAATTTTATACTTTGATTAAGATGAGATAATTATGATATGAAAATAACATTATATGCAATTATATGCGATAATAATCTCTCGGGCCGAGGAATTCAGATTTAATAATTTACCTCTATTGATGAAAAATCAAAGGTTTAATATCCCTTGAACGGAATCAATCAATAATATAGATAACGTAACTAAAGTAGTTAACAAATATGTAGCAACGCGTAAATATAATTAGCGTGTACGAATAATTAGTATAATACTAATAATAGGAAAATGGCGCACACGACGAAGTTGTACTTATGGAAATACCTGATAAGGCATAAAAGGAGGTCTGAACGAGTTAACAGATTCCTATATAGAATACAGAACAAATTGGCGTTGTATTCAAGATGATGAATAATTACATAACGGATCTATGCAAGACTAGAATCCCTAGACGAGAAGAATCGCAATTATCTACATCAATAATGGAGTGAACAAATATACTATTCATTGAATAAACAAATTAACACTTAATATCAATAAGTGCAACTTAAATCTTCTCGAAGAAATTAGATTAATTAATCAACAATAAATCTTCTTTTAAGAGGGGGGGACTGAGATATAAAGAATTTGAAATTGAGCGTTGGCTCTAGGTAAAAGTATGTTTTAACCCTTCCAGCCCGGGTATCCCTTTATAAGGACACCGCGGCAGATGGGCCGGTACCCGGGTGTCCTTTTAACAGACAGTAAGCTTGAAAGCCTATTCAGCTTGGTCTGAACGCTGTGCGTCCGACGTATGTAAACAAAGCCGTTCATTGCGTCACCGCACCTCCGAAAACAAGAAGGAGACGTCGGATCAATGTTGTTGTTGTATGATATGACGAAATTAGTGTCTGAAAAGCTCCGATATTGTCAACATCGCGGAAAAATTCGCTCCACGGAAATCGTCATCACAACTGAACCAGTTGACTTAGAGAGCTCTACTCAACGCCAGTCTACAGATTGGAAACCGCACTACGTTTAGGGATGCGTGGGAAATTTCTAACAGTTAAAATAACAAAGATACGGTAGGCTAGGCCTAGACGTTTTTCGGCCAGATCGCCCGGATACGACCTCCGTCCTTTTGTAAGGCAGTCCGGGTAGGAATGGTTAAGAAGGGAATAAATACACGGAATACACTTCAACTTCAACTTGTAACATACATAATAGAATGGACATATACAATGAAAATCTGTGAGTAATTGGCTAATAGTATTGTCATTTGCTTGGAATCCGTGACCATTTTGTTCCTACCTTTTTCTCTCGATGGATTTGACAACCTGAACCATTTTAAAGGAAAATTAGCTCCTATGCCCCTCTGAAAAATTACGGCTAACTCTGCTAGAGCCCAATATTCAAAATGGCCCCCAACGCCATCTTGAAAAACATGAAATGTAATATCTCTGGCATCAGATGAGCTACAAGGACGAATGAGGTGTCCTTTTACACTAATTCTGGCATTACAAATACACTGGAATGGTTATTATATTGTATTGTATTGTATATTGTATTGTTATTGTATTGTATTATACTAATTGTACATACTAATCTGTCACTTCACTGTCACTACATGATTCACTGTATGAGCCACTATCATAATCACTGTCCTCAGTTTCGCTGCTATCATCACTGTTGTTCTCTGCCTGCGGATTTGTAGGTAGTGGTATGGATGGGGGAAGTGGGGGCTGGGTTGAACGGACAGGCAGACATAGGCCATTTACAAGATGCCATCCATGGCCGATCGGTGAGGGGTGACTTTGGAGCTGGTATTGCTTTTGCAAATATGCAAGATAGTTTGCACGCTCCAAGTGTGGACGGAGACTGTCCAAGTCAGGCACAAGTCGGATAGTGCTTTTTTTCTTCTGAGCTCTTCACTTCGCTGCCCTCGCATCTCCCAGAGTCTTGCTTTTGGTATCACCATAGACATATCGAATGACAAACCGCTCCAAATCACTGATGACCTGTTCTGTGACTAGGAGCTGTGCACCACATGCTGCTAGCAGGTCGTGTGCCTCTTTAGACTTCTCCAGACGATCTGCGATGAGCTTCTTGCTTGCTCCATAGAAGCCAGAGTTGTGGTCACACCCAGTGAGGACATGAAGTGGTATGATGAATGCAGCCATTGCCTCACTGCACAAACATCGGGCATCGATAAGCTGACGTTTGCATTTCACAAACAGGATTCCTGTTGTCTTCTGAGCAACATATGCCGCTTGCACGTAGTTGTCTGTGTCCTCTGTGTCAAGAACGACAGCTGCTGTGTAGCTGTCTGACCGGAGCACACTATAATTATATGGTGAGCATTGCCGTATTGGCCTCTGCATGGGAGCATGTGAGCTCTGGCACAACCTTGCCAGTGGTGAGATTCTTTTCAGTGCTGCCAACTACACAGTAGATGATCTCAGTGCTAGTTGTTGCTGCTGTTCTCTGGAATTCCGTTTGAAGAAATGCCTGAAGGCGGATTTTGTTCTCAGGGTTACCCAGGAGAGCATGGAAAACTTTACTAGAAGGAAATTTATCTTCTGTCTTCATGAAGACATTGCTGATTGGCAGGTTTTTTTGGCGCAGTATTCTCTCACTGTCCTTGATCGTGTAATTCTGATCATATGAATCATTGACGTAAATGATGCACTCAGCATGCTTGTGTCTCGTTAGAATGAAGTGCACCAACTTCTCTGCATAATCTCCCCAGGTATACTTGGTACCGTCTCCCTTCTCTCTGTCTTCAATGGTAGGAGTTGTTAGGCGCCAGATGAGGCCCATATCAATAATAGACGTGTATACATCAGGCTCTGGAATGACAGTCATAGTTAGTTTTTGTTGAAGCTTGCTTTTCTGTGCCTTACGGATGGTTCCATTGACGTTGAAGATGGAAAGGCACTCGACTGTAACACGATGCTGCAGGACTTCTTGAAGTTTGAGGGCACCACTCGTTTCAACCAGTCTGAGAACAGAGGCCAAGGCATTACGCTCCATTTCCTCAGTCTTTCCCTTCAGGTTCTCACCATCTGCTTTCATCAATTCCTGAATTGAAAAGTTCAAACGCTTGCTACGGGGAACTCTGTCGTTGAGAGACTTGGTCTTGGAATACACACTCTCATTCAAGAACTGCTTCAGTTTACTTGTGCCATCCTCCTTTGCCGATTTCAAGTCGGCAGCGAGAGCGTCTGAGGCTGGGATTCCTGACTGTAGGGATCGAAGTGTCTTGTTTGTATGGTCAAATGGATCACACTTGAATTCAGTGAGACATGGACTTATATCCTATACACCTTGTTCATCCTTCTTCATTTTACTCGACGAGCAATCAGCATGCTTCCCTTTTCCTTGTGTCTTGCGATTAGCATGGCGATGGACCTTTGTTCTCACCCGATTGATGTTATTCACATTCCAAGTGTTTGAAACGAGCTGCTTTTCATTGTTCTTAATAGCCAACCAACCAGATTTCAGCTTAGAGCCCTTATTCATTGTTGACTCTATCCATATGTCGAGGGCGACACACAAATATGGTTTTCCTGTCATTGACTGTGCAAACATACCACTCTCCATGAATGCAGCCTGATAGACAGGAAGGGTATCAAGCACTGCGGTGAAATCGGGGAGATGCCGACAATACTTGTCATTATCATAGATTTGCATCAAAGGAAGCATGAGCTTGAGTGAGGATTTGAACTCAGTCCAGTTGCTTGTTCTGATTGCATGGATATTTTGAGTTAGAACCTCAACCATTTCCATGAATGACGTCCAGTATTCTGCTTGTGGGGCATCCTCAAAGTCCTTGAAGAGAGCATCAACGAGGTCCTTCAGCTCAGCATTTCTCTCTAGCTCTGCATGTTCATCTGCAAGTTCCTGTGCATCAATCGGATGTCGAAGCTTGGAAAGGGATGCCTTTACTTCTTCAGATAGAGGGGAATCTTCCAAACGTTTGTCTATGACATGGTGGACCAGAGTCTCGTAGAATAGTCGCAAGCAGCGAACCCCACGCTTAACATGTTTTCCACGAAGGGCCTGATCAACAGACCCGTCTGCTATAACACCAGCTGCCACCAACACATCTGAGATGCCAGATCCCTTAAACCTCTTGTATATAGTGTAGAAGAACGACATTTGGATGTGGAAGGGTGCCATGAATGGTAAAATTTTGCTGAACAGCTCAGCATTCTCACTTTTCAACTCTAGCATGAGCACGTACACAGGATGATCACCAACAATTATTGCAAAAGGCATTTTTTTGTCTTCGATTGAATTTGCAAGCTTACACATCACATCATTGAGAATTGTCTTACTGGGTGGGTTGGGATAGGTCATGTGGTATATTGCTCGACTCTTCTCATCTGCATTTGACATGCTGGCGTGAAGCCTTGAAAACCCAGGCACAGTCTGTTCTTCTGGCTTAGGTCTCGTTCGGTCATCTTGCGCCCTGGCCAATGCATTGATCACACCACGAATTCTTTGCACTGATGTGTCAGGAGGAGGAGTACTTTGATCAGCTGGTGGCTTCCTGAGAGGTGGTTCCCCACGCTTCGCTGTCTTGTATGGGTTTACTTTTTACATTTCACTTCCGAGCTCTTTGAGAGTTGTTGAGAGGTTTGATGCAAAGTTGGCACCGGGAACTGGTCTATCCTCGTGATTCTCGGAAGGAAGTTCTGTATCAATTGATTCTGGCTGCACAAACATGACATTAGTGCGGTGTGACTGGCCAGCACCGGTCAGTGAGTCGCTCTTGAAGTCATCGTTGTCGACTATAGCGATAGCAGGCTTACCCTCAGCTAGTTCGAAGGGGCCATCAGATGAGCACTTGAGGTCATTGACCACCCGAAAATCTTGCAGCGTAAGTACGTCATTGTAACTGATGCCCAGTCCATCTTTGTGCATTATGTCGACTATCTCCCTACTCTTGGTCAGTCCATGTAGCAAGACAGAGAGATTTATCTCAAATGCAGTGCGTTTTCCAGTGATGTAGCTTGTGAGGATAGATGCAATCGATCGGACGGATGGACTGTCATCAATTGCAGACTTATTTGGGTGTTTCAGCCATGTGAGCAGCTTCAGCAGGAGCTCACTGAGGTCTTCTTCTCTCTCCAACTCGTGTATATATGGGCGCCAGGGAATAGTATTTGTCCTGATGACTTGCTCTTTGAGTTCGTCACCAACTGATCATTGCTGACACCCAATGAAGATATTGCCGCCTCGATGTATGTACCTGCTGCTGTTGTATCATATACCAGTTCACTCACATTCTTTTGAATGCGTTCATGAAATCCGATGTCTTCCCCAAATTCATTGACGTGAATTTCCTTTAAGTAGCTGGATTTTACTACTGAGTTATGTCCGTGATTTGAGATAATGCGCTTATAGTCCTGCAGCAGGCCTTGCAGTGTACGAATTTCATGGTCTTTGAAGACGACTTGACGAATATGATGAAAGAAGAGAGCTTGGGCCTCTCGGAGGTTTACACGCTGCAGATGTTGAGTGCTTTCATCTGAAAGGGGCTTGTGGTCGCTTACATATTTGCGCTAGCACGCACGATGGTAGCGGATTTCCAACCCAAATGCTGTTTGACTATCTGGGATGGATGCAATCAGAGTGTCAAGTCTCAATCTCATGACCTCATCTTTCAGACGGACAGTATGTAACTTGAATTTAGTCCAGGCATCTACTGTTGATAGGAGTAAAATCTGCTTGTCACGATCACTACTCTTGTATGCCCCTTTCATGCACCACACACATAGAGTCTTATCGTGAAGGACACCCATACTGGAGCGGAGCCTTTTAGGTGCACTGGCCTCTGGGGAAGGGTTTTGTTGATCTGATGCTTCATCTCTTTCAAGACGTTCCTCGGATTTGTGTTTGCGTTTTTCGGCTTGAGAGAGCTTGCGCTGGCTGGATAATGATGCGTAACAAGTGCTATGCATGTGGTGACCCTTTGGTCCCTTCTCCCAATCCACATTTTCATGTATATGTTGAAACTTATCAAGTTCTTTCCATTGTAAAGAATTTTTCCGGATGGATTCCCACTTCTCAGGTGTAATGTTTTCCAAACGATCATCTGCGGTACATCGCTTACCACAGAGTAAAATGCACTCTTATTCATTTAATGTCTTGTCTGGTAACTCTTCACTCTCTCTTCTATTATCCATTATTTCGGTCACTTCACATGTCGGCGATTTTCATCAGATGGGCATGCGATCCATCTGAAACAGTAAAAAAGTAATATTAGATATACACCGCAGGCAGAGAACAACAGTGATGATAGCAGTGAAAGTGAGGACAGTGATTCTGATAGTGGCTCATACAGTGAATCATGTAGTGACAGTGAAGTGGCAGATTAGTATGTACAATTAGTATAATACAATACAATAACAATACAATATACAATACAATACAATACAATAACCATTCCAGTGGATTTGTAATGCCAGAATTAGTGAAAGAGGACACCTCATTCGTCCTTGTAGCTCATCTGATGCCAGAGATATTACATTTCATGTTTTTCAAGATGGAGTTGGGGGCCATTTTGAATATTGGGCTCTAGCAGAGTTAGCCGTCATTTTTCAGAAGGGCATAGGAGCTAATTTTCCTTTAAAATGGTTCAGGTTGTCAAATCCATCGAGAGAAAAAGGTAGGAACAAATGGTCACGGATTCCAAGCAAATGACCCTACTACTAAGTAATTAATTAACAAGAGTATGAAACGTATGTGTAGGACGTTCTAAGAGAGTTATAGGGATAATATTAACACTAGATCTTGGACACAGATCTATATAATAATAAGTATAAGTTCTGAAGGATTAATACATACGCAATAATTAAGGATCTTGAGCACAGATCTATATAAAGTTTAGCACTTCAATATTCACATGGAAGAAAAGAAGAAAGTATATAGAGTGGTTGGGTAGTAGAGGGAATGAAGATTCCGAGAGACAGAAACGAGCGAGGTACGTGGAGAGTAAGAGGGTGGTGAATAGAGTAGTGAAGGAAAGTAAGAGTAGATGAGGAATTTGGAAGGAATCTGAGTGTAAAATGATGGGAGAGTAAGAAACTGTTCTGGAAAGAAGTCAAGAAAGTTAGGGAAGGTAGCAAGGGAAACAGTAAGGGTGTGAAAGATAAGAATGGGAGAATGCTAGCCGAGAAGCAAGAGAGAGTCGAAAGATGGAGGGAGTACTTCAGTGAGTTGCTAAATGTAAGGAATGAAGAGCCAGCAAACATAGCTGGATATGGTATGGGAGGGAGAAGAAGAGAAGTAGTGGAGGAGGAGGTGGGGATCAGGAGGTCAGAAGTGTGGGAAGCCATGAAAAGAGTGAAGTTGGGGAAAGCACCAGGAACAGATGGAGAGTGTGGGGAAATGTTGAGGTATGGTGGTGAGATAGTGATAGAATGGGTATGGAAAATGTGCAAACTAGCATGGGAGAAGGGGAGTGCACCCGATGACTGGAAGACTGGCATAATAGTCCCCCTATATAAGGGCAAAGGGGAAAGAGGAGTGTGTGGTAACCACCATGGAATATGTCTTCTAAGCGTAGTAGGGAAGGTATACAGTAGGGTAGTGATTGAGAGAGTGAGAGTGAGAACGGAGAAATGGATAGGCGACGAGCAGGGAGGTTTTAGGAAGGGAAGAGGATGTGTAGATCAGATTGTTACCCTGAATTGTGTTGTGGAGAAGTATCTGGAGAAGAAACAAAAGGTGTATGTTGCCTTTATGGACTTGGAGAAGGCCTATGACAGAGTGCATAGAGAAGGTTTGTGGAAAGTACTAAGAATATACGGAGTAGAGGGCAAGTTGCTGAAAGCAGTGAAGAGCATGTATGAGGGTGCAAAGGCGTCAGTACGTGTGGAGAGTGAGCAGAGCGAGTTCTTTGACCTGAATGTTGGTTTGAAACAGGGGTGTCTGATGTCCCCGTGGTTGTTTACTGTATATATGGATGGAGTCATGAAAGAAATACTATCAAGAGCAGTGGATGTTGGTGTATCGCTGAAAAGGGAGGGAATTGATTGGAAGCTACCTATACTGCAGTTTGCGGATGATACAGTTCTGATGAGTGATAATGAATGGGAGTTGCAGGGCCTGGTAAATGAGTTTGGAACAGTGTGCGAAAACGGAATTTGAAGGTAAATACGGGTAAGAGCAAGGTTATGGTCTTCGAAAGGGGTGAAGTCACATAGTGTGAGGTGAAGCTGAACGGTCAGGCTATGGAGATCGTCAACTCTTTTAACCCTTATTTAGCGGCGAGCAACATAAGTCGAGTTAAAAAAAGCTGGACTATGTGGCGGCGCTCGACATAACTCGAGTGGCAATTTCAGCACGTAATGTGGCTGAGAGAGAGAGACAAGTGGTGGCAGGAGACTAGCGAGCGTATGACTGCTCCAGACCACCGCGGCGAACCTACTGACACAAATCTCAGCTCCCTCCTCCCTCTCTCACTCGCTACATACTCAATTATGTACTGAAAGTACCGAATTACCTGCTTTTTGCACTCGCGTTGCACGGTTATTGCAAGAAAACTATCCATCATACAAGGATCGTTATGGTGTCATTCGAAAGCTCTGTTTATGCCCTTTCAGGGATAGGTATTTGTTTTACGTTCTGGGTCTTATTTAGGCATGAAAATGATCACGTAAACAGCCCTATTTTGGCTAAAAACACCCCGCTGTGCGGTACACATAAATAAACCGCATAGGCCGCTCGTAAGGTGTTAAGTATCTGGGCAGTGTGTTGAGTAAAGATGGGACTATGGATGAAGAAGTGCGGGAGAGGGTACAACAGGGGAAGAGGGTTGTAGGAACGCTAAAAGTAGTAACAAGAAATAGGGTGGTCAGTATGGAAGTGAAGAAGTCCTTGCATGACAGTGTGGTAATCCCGACACTGACTTACGGAAGCGAAGCATGGACGTTGGTTGAGAGACTCAGACCAAGAGTGAGAGCAGTGGAAATGAATTACTTAAGGAGTGCATGCGGAGTTACATGGAGGGATAGACAGACTAATGAGGAAGTAAGAAGGAGGAGTGGTGTGGAGGTAGATGTGCTGGAAAGTGTGAAAAGGAACAACTTGAGATGGTTCGGCCATATGGAACGTATGGAGAGCGAGAGAATGACTAAGAGGGTGTACGAGAGCGAGGTGGAGGGACAGAGAGGGAGAGGTAGACCGAATATGAGGTGGAAGGATGGAGTGAGGAAGTACATGAACGAGGGCAGTGCTGGTTGGGGGGAGGGGCTTCGACTGACTGTGGACAGAGGTGCATGGGGGCGGTTCGTTCGTGGCCACCCCTTCGGGGATCACGGCGTCAGGCAATAGATAGATAGATAGATAGAATATTCACATATTTGACCTTACCTTCACAACAATAATTACAACGTAAGATACTCAGAGACACTTAGGGTAATATAGGAGAGTTGGGGATCGAGAGTAAGTCTGGCCGACGTGGAACATAGATTCACTGGTCAGGACTTCAGGGGACGCTGCTTCTCACGATCAGGACTTGAGGATCCGGACGTCAGAGGGAACACAACAGGGCTCGTCGTTTTCTCGAGAAATGGGGGAGGGGGAGAAAATTTTCCACTGCTGTTAGATGCTCCTTGCTTTTCAGCCTTTAGAACATTACCCCAGTGGATGTTTGCTTAACTTCCCTTCAGTTTCATTGAGACTATGTTCGGATTAATTCTTATCTTTAACTTACAGGAACTCAATATGAAAAGGATATAGTAAATCGTTGTGAGATAGTTGGTGAGGTTAATACTTAACTTAAACATACATAATAGGTATTATTGGATGCATAATGATAATAGGTATTTTATTTAATACTCGGGTGAGAGTCACTGAGACTAGAAAAGATATAATCGTAACTCTGGTGATTATGTTATAATTAAGGTTTATTGTTGATCCTCTGAATAACTCAGTTCTTCTTTACCTTCTCACTGCGGTTGATAGTTATGCGGGACGATAACATTTTACAGGATCTTCTATGCCCACTTATTCCAATAGCACTCGGGTCCTTGGTGTTGCATTTGCATAAACATGTGTTCATCATAATGCAAATCTGGTGGCTGGGCAAATGATGGCTGGTGATTGGTGAAGACAGTTTGAGAACTGGACTGTGATTGAGTCCAACTTTTACCCTTTTGTCTGGGTGACTGACCTAGGTGATTCCGCTCCTTGGTTCGTAGAACATGGGAAATTCCTGGGACTATGGGGTACTCTGGTAGATGACTTCTTCTTTGTGTTTTGGTGTCTCGCTTCTCCTTCCTGTTCACCTGCAGGCTAGCAATCCTACAGGTGGTATTTGACCCCGTTCTATTCAACCCTCTCACTTCATTATGTCTTTTATGCCATATGTTAATCTGTAAACAAGATATCGTATATAGTTAGGCGCCGATTTTCACGAAATTTGGTGGGCATATAGGATATACAGCATGGAAGAAGTTATTCTTAATTGAATCACTTCTTCCTTGCCGCACCCCTTCCCCGCCGATACTATAAGACATCTGGAAGTTGATGGATGTACTATATTATACAGTATATATACATATACAAGGGTATTATTAAAAACATTCGGGCTAGATAGATAAGTATATATATATATAGAGAAACAGATATATAGATAAAGTTAAAGTGCTGCAGGCTACAGAGAAAGGGGTGTACGCTATAATTAGGCAGGCGGAGTAGAGTGCAAGGGCTTAACAGCAAGCACGGTCCAGGAATTTATACTTAGCCTAACACGAAAGAGAGAGAGAGAGTTACAAGGAATAGTTAGTATAACAAAGACTTTGTAGTCCATTCTGGGGAGATACTCGAAGTGGAAAGAGAAAGATTGCGTAGTTCACTACATTCATTGCAGGGTGTGCAAAATACTATCCAGTTCTAGCAACTTTAGCAATGTGTGTATTATGGGGGATTTTAATTTTCCGAATATTGATTGGCAGCATCAAATCGGCGACTCAGATTCAAAAGAGTTTATTGAGGTGATACAGGATAGTGTTTTATTTCAATTCATAGACTCGCCTACTAGAGGTAATAATATCCTCGATTTAGTTCTCAGTAATAATGAACAAATGATAAATAATGTAGAGAAAGGAGACCAACTAGGAAATAGTGATCATAAATAAAAAAAATTAACATACAATGGACAGGAAAGGCTAAAGAGAATACGACACTTATCCCAGATTTCAGAAAAAGACAATTATGGTGGATTAAGAAGAGCCTTAAGAGTCGATCCTATGGTTAAACTATTAAGTGGACCCAGGTGCGCTAATGACATACTCTCTCTCAGATACCTGTCTTAACTCAGGATAATTTGACAGCTACATATAATAATTTTATTTCTTCACTCCACAATGCGCAAAATAAATATATCCCCAAAAGAAAATTTAGATCAACACAGAACCAACCCAAATGGATGAATAATAGACTATTAGACCTTCTAGGACAAAAGAGAGGAATATATCGAAAAATTAAGAAAGGCGAAATTCACCTACTTGCTTACTATCAGAATCTATCAAGAGAGGTTAAAAAAGGTATAAGGACAGACAAAAGAAATTATGAAATCAGGATAGCCAATGACTCAAAAAATAACCCTAAGGCTTTTTACCAGCTATATAAATCTAAAGTTAGAGATAAAATAGGCCCTTAACACTTCGATAGGAGAAATGACAGAAAATGATTTAGAAATGTGCAGTACATTAAATAGTCAGTTTCTATCCGTTTTCACTAATGAAAATTTGGCACAGATTCCAGAAGTCCGTAAGGTATATAGCGATAGTATAGAAAATAGGTTAAGTACGGTTACTATAAGTAGAAATGATGTGCTTAAGGAAATTGACAGACTGAAACCTCAGAAATCGCCTGGTCCCGATGAGGTATATGCTAGAGTATTAAAAGAATGCAGAGATGAGTTAAGTTACCCATTAACATTTCTTTTTAACAATTCATTAGAAACAGGTATAGTTCCAGAAGCTTGGAAGCTTGCAAATGTAGTTCCGATTTTCAAAAAAGGTGATAAATCAATAGCATCCAATTACCGTCCCATTAGTCTCACTTCAATCATACGAAAGCTACTAGAGTCAATTATTGCTAGGAAAATGAGAAACCACTTAGAAACATTTAACTTAATCAATTCTTCTCAGCATGGATTCACTCAGGGACGTTCTTGCCTTACTAATTTGCTTAGTTTTTTCTCAGAGGTATATGAAGCAGTAGATAATGACAAGGCATACGATATTATATTTAGATTTCAGTAAAGCTTTCGACAGAGTCTCTCATGAGAGGTTGATGAGAAAGGTTGAGGCACATGGAATAGGTGGGGCGTTGTTAGGATGGATTAGGTCATGGCTAATTGGTAGGAAGCAGAGAGTCAGCATAAATGGTACTAAGTCAGAATGGGGATCAGTCAAGAGTGGTGTCCCCCAGGGATCTGTATAAGGTCCTCTGTTGTTTATTATATACATAAATGACCTTGATTTAGGTATAACTAGTAGGATAAGTAAATGTGCAGACGATACCAACATGGGGAGAAAATTGATTCAGTTAGAGATATAGAGTGTCTGCAAAGGGATCTAGATACCTTACACGAATGGTCAGTAAAATGGCAGATGAAGTTTAACATTGACAAATGCAAGGTATTAAAGATAGGGAAGATGCATACACATTTTAAATATAAACTAGCTAATATGGAATTAGAAAACTCAGACTGTGAGAAAGATCTAGGTGTGTTTGTTAGCAATGATTTGAAGCCTAGAAAACAATGTATAAGCGTTCGTAACAAAGCAAACAGGATTCTCGGGTTCATATCTAGGAGTGTGAGTAACAGAACTGCTGATGTTATCTTAAAACTTTACTTGTCATTAGTGAGACCCCATATGGATTATGCTGTTCAATTTTGGTGTCCTTATTACAGAATGGACATAGAATCATTGGAGAGAGTACAACGTAGAATGACAAAAATGATCCATAATATTAGAAATCTTCCGTATGAAGAAAGGTTGAAGAAATTAGGCTTACATTCGTTAGAGAGACGCAGAGTTAGAGGTGACATGATAGAGGTATTCAAGTGGGTTAGTGGAATTAATAAAGGAGACATGAAAAATGTACTAAAGCTCAGTGATAGCGAAATAACTCGTACAAATGGTTTCAAATTAGATAAATTTCGTTTCAGAAAAGATATAGACAAATATTGGTTTGGTAACAGAGTTGTAGATGGGTGGAATAGGCTACCGAGTGATATAGTGGGGTCAAGAACGATAGGGAGCTTTAAGATAAAATTAGATAGGCATATGGACGAGATGGGTTGGGTGTGAGGGGGATCTACCAGGTGTGGGCCAATCGGCGCTCAGCAGACCCCCGTAATCTTGTGTTAATCTCTGACCGTTTTGGTGGGGTCAGTACTCAAGGTATTAGTGAGATGGGTCTATAATTGGGCCTTGTAATTGGGGTTGGGTGTGACAGGGATCTGCCTTGTATGGGCCGATCGGCTTTTTGCAGACTCCCATTTTCTTATTTTCTTATGTTCTTATGTTCTTATGTTCTACTCCCTTATTGAACTACTTTACTAATGAACTATTTACTTCTTCTGAGAGAGGTTTGTCCCAGGTAGAACAAATCTTATAATTATGTGAAAAAGGTTCAAAAATACTAGTGCTAAACCGTTATAATTTAAATTTTCAGTCATGGTTGCATGTTGTGTTGACATTGAAACTAAACATTTTGCTATGATTAACATTGTCAAACCCATTTAGTGTTTGAAAAACTTCAATGAGTTGACCTCATAATCTGCGTTTTTCCAAAAGAAAGAGATCAAGGCCTCTCAACTGTTCCTCATAGCTCAGTTTTCTAATTAATGGAATACACTTTGTAGCCCTAGTTTATACATGTTCCAGTCGTTCTATGTCTTTCCTGAGTGCTCGAGACTAGAATTGAACAGCATATTTTAGAAGAGGCCACATCAGAGCATTAAAACGTGTGGTGACCATTTGTTATTGTTATACTCAAACTGCCTCATAATATAGCTCGTGAATTTATAAGATATTTTTTTTCTATTTCATTGCACTGCTTGGAAACTTCAGGTCGCTGCTAATAAGAATACCAAAAATCCTTTTTCAAGCCAGACACATTCATAATTTTTCCCAATAACCAGTAGCCTTAATTGGAGTTTGTTTGGCCAATATGCATCACCTTGCACTTTTCCAAGCTTAGTGGCATCTGCCACGTCTTAGACAATTTACCCAGTCTATTAAGAGCCATCCTAAGTTGTTCAACTCCTTTAGGACCCTTCCCATTCACTGTATGCTTAATGTCATCTGCAAACTTGGAGATCACACTCAACAGACCTACAGTATGTCATTGACATATATAATAAACAGTAGTGGGCCAATGACATATCCCTGTGGAATTCTGGAAGTGACTGGAGTCCACTTAGAAGGTAGACTATTGATTACCACTAATAGCAATCTATCTGTTAGCAAACTTTCTATCCATATTGTGACGTCTGTACTGATACCTAGTGCACTTTTGACATTAGCCTATAATAATGCACGATGTCAACTACTCCCTCTTGGGCATAGAGCCTGTACATTCAACCGTTAATCATTGAACGGTGAAGCCTGTGAGGTCTCGTTCCAGTCTAGGCGCAACATGTGAAGCACTTTTAGCTGCAACCAGGCCCTGCCTTCTTGCCTTCGCATGATGCATGGGGCTTAGTTGTCCACTCACGGTTCGAAGCAGCCCCATCTCTGAAGCTGCCTCGCTCCAGTATTTCACTGTCTCATCTCCTAGACTAGGACCCTCACTCTCAGAACGCCACCTATTGAGCAATGAACTCACTAGGCAATGTCCCTCTGTACCATATTTTGAATATGAGAATAATCATACAGTGCTATGTAATCGGGGAACAATGAGGGTATATATTTGGGGTTTAGGTAGGCTTTGTGGTAATACACTGCTACTAGGTACAGCACAAATTCCATCCCAATATTATCTTCCCATTGACATATCTGGTAAAGTAATAGAGTAAAAAAACTTTCTTTTCAAAGATAAATATCTTAGTTTTGCAACATCAAGATAAATTAATACCACTCGCAACATCTCTCAAGTATTTTAATATAAATGTAGCATTCCATTATAAAACTTGGTCAAGGTCAATTTGATTAAAAACAGCTCTAGAAAATGATGAAGGTAGTGTTTATTTAATTCCGTGTACATTTTTGTATAATATATCAATAAAAAACTCAGGAAACAATATTAAGTAATAGTTAAATAACACTGACAATCCATAACGTCATCCCAAGAATCTAATAGAATTGGTAAAAAAAAACAAAGAAAAAACAATTGGGATGTGGCTATGATGGTCTACTCGTCAGGCTGCTAAAATTTAATAATTTTTGCTATGTCCACTTTTATCAAAATATTTAATAACATGAATTTAAAATATGGTATTTACAAAATAAATAACATCCATCTAAATATCCTCCTTGAAAATATGTATGTATATACTCAGGCACTATACCCCATTGCTAGGGGTGGCCGACTCGAGACAGAGCCCGAACATAAACGAGATTTAAAGTTCCAATTCTTAGGATCCGGGACCACTTTCGTGTTCTCACGCCCCTTTCTCTTTCTCGTCTAGTAGGTGAATGTTACAAAGGGAGGAGATATTCTTGAAAATTATTAAACAAAAAGAGGAAGAAACCTTTGTCCAGATCTTCAGACTGTAAATTAGAACATCTGGTAGGTTAACTTCTGACCATTTCAGCGAGGTAGGGCTATTTAGGTACACGTGAGTTTTCGTTTTCTTTTTCATTTTAAATATGTAGTGTGTACCTTTGTTGTTGTTTTGTTTTCAGATATTTACATAGGTATACACACTGTATACATAAATTATCTTCGTTGTCTTGTATTACAGCGCACGTCCTAGTATCATTACTAGAAAGGACTGGAGTTCTCGGAAAGGGGTTCCAGTCCTGACGCTTTTCTTGAATTACAGTGTGCTGGCTCTATAATCAAGAAGGGTTGATAGCCTCTGAAGCACTATTTTAACTATCATTACTATTACATGTACAGTATGTTTATTAGTTCATTATATGTACAGTATGGACATATTTTATATTTACTTTATTCATATAGGCTATTTATTATGACGTCAATACTAAGCAATATGTATACAAATTGTACTGTACTTTCTTAAGTTTATTGATTTTTAATATTCTTCTTATTGACGAGACAGAACAACGGGCGAGAGTATGCGAAAGTGGTCCCGTACCCCGAGAATAGAAACTTTAAATGTTGTTTCTGTTTGGGCTCTGTCTCGTGTCAGCCACCCACAGCAATGGGGTATGTGCTTGAGTATTTACATACATACATACCATTATTTATTAATAAATACAGATACTATTACGTAATACACACACACACACACACAATATATATATATAATTATATATAATTTATATATATATATACTGTATATATATATATATGTATATATATATATATGTATATATATATATATATGTATATATATATATATATATATATATATATATATATATATATATATATATATATATGTGTGTGTGTGTGTGTATTTGTGTGTGTGCGTGGGTATCTGTGTATGCGTATATGTGTGTTTATAAACTGGTCTCTATCTGTTAATTAAATATCTACCTGCCAATAATCTGCTTCTAGGCCACTACACATCAAAAGTTTTCCTCAACTTTGCCAATTTACAAAATTCCTAATTTGCACCAGGCCTTAGTTCTGCTCTTTATTAGCAAATATAAATGACTGACTTCAGTCCTAATAATTAACCAGCAGCGCCAGTTCCCAGACCAGTAAACAATTTCAACCAGTGAAACCGATAGACGATTTCAAATAGTGCTATAGTTGGCCATTTTATGCATTGTACATCAACCAGTAGACTATTCATCCAGTAGATCTCAACCAGGGCCATTTCAACCAACGATATCTAAATCAGTGCTAACTCAACCAATAAACCATTTATATGTGCTTTTAAACCTGTAACTTTACTGACTTTCCGAAATTTGTTGACTATAGTACATCTAAAGGAAAACGCATTTTGTATATCTCTACATTCTCTTAATTAAATATCTATCTTGGGCGTTCACGATCACCAATGGGTCTCCTCTCAGTCCACTGACCATCCTGGTGAACAAGCCAACATCTTTTTCTACCCTAGATATTGGCCAAACATTCTTAAATTACTTCTAGCCTCAATTGCTCCTTGGTGCTCGCTCCTGTATTGGCAAAATTTTTCCGTCTGTGTACTCATACCTCATGCTTCCCAGTACCCTGGAAAGAAGCAAACATCCATCCAGTTCCTAAAAAAGGTGCCTCTTCAGATCCATCAAACTACAGACCAATAGCTATAACTTCCACTCTTGGCAAAGTTTTTGAAATTATATTAAATAATCACATAATTAAGCATCTGGAGAATAATAAATTAATCAGTGATAGGCAATATGGTTTTAGACGATGTCGATCAACTGCAGACATTCTTTGCCTTCTTACGCATCAAATCAACCAAGCTACAGACCAACATGGTGAAACACATACAATAGCACTGGATATATCAAAGGCATTTGATAGAGTCTGGCATCAATCCTTATTGTCGAAGATGTCACACTACGGCCTTGCATCATTAGTTCCACTAATTTCTTCTTATCTTCATAACAGAAAAATACGTGTAATGGTAGATGGCCTTTATTCTCAATTTCACTCAATAAATGCTGGTGTTCCCCAGGGATCAGTTTTGGCCCCAACTCTGTTCCTCATTCATATCAATGATCTCATATCTACCACTCATAATCCAATACATTCCTACGCAGATGACTCAACACTCCACAGTTCCTTCACATTTACCAATTCTTTCACCCAACCCGATCTTATAAATTCAAAAATAAACACTGCAATTTCTCTGAACCGGGACCTTTCTAGAATTAGTGAATGGGGACAAGAGAATCTAGTTTCCTTTAATGCACAGAAAACCAAGTACATTCAATTTTCTAACCGACAGAATCTCACTGACTCCCATATATTTTTTAATGATGTAAATATTCCCACTTCCCCTAGTATTGACATTCTCGGTGTAACATTAACTACTAACTTGAGCTGGACACATTATGTTAGAAGCATTGCTAAGAATGCCTCTAAAAAACTGGGACTCCTGTACAGAGTTCGAGAATTCTTCACTGACGAGCAGTTGGCCGTAATATATAAAAGTCATGTGCGCTCTCAGATGGATTACTGTTCACCTCTGTGGGGTGGAAGTGGAGTGGTTGCATTGAGGCAGTTGGACAAAATTCAAAATAAAGCTATTAGATTAATCAATAACCCTGCAATCACACAGGACCTTCCTACATTAGCCATACGAAGAAACGTTGCATCCCTTGCATTATTCTACAGATATTTTCACAGCAATTGTTCCGAGGAACTTGCTTCAATTGTGCCGCCTCTCCACATCTTTCCCCGTAGAACTAGGGCAGCTGAGAGCGCCCATGAATTTACACTTTCTCCTCCACAATGCAGAACTTCTGCTTATCAGAATTCATTTATCCCCAGAGCTACTACTCTTTGGAATTCACTTCCCTCGAATTGCTTTCCACAAACTTACAATCAACAAATGTTTAAATCCAGTTGTTACAAACATTTTATGAATGGAGGATGCCTTTAGGCACATGGACCTTTTTGTTTTATCTGTGTTTTTCCTTCCTCCGTTCATTGTCTCTTAAAAAAAAAAAAAAAAAAAAAAAAAAAAATCCTTCTGCTTACATTGTAAGCCTATTCTTTCCGGTGGCCTTCTCGAATCATAACCTTATCTCTGCTACTTGTCCTATCTCTCCAATACAGCCATCTAATCCTCCCAGCTGGCTGCACATGGGGAACTTTGGCTCTTCCGGCTGGGAGGCTCTTCGACAGTACTTCTTTGACTTCCCATGGAATGCTATTTCCTTTGATGGCCAGGAACACTCAGAGTGCGCTGATTGCATCACCGAGGTAATAATCTCGGATATGGAGGCATACATTTCACATTCTTTCTCTTAATTTATTGCAAAAAATGATCTTAGTTTACTCACGCTACTTCTGCCCCGCAACAAGGAGGAGGCATTAAGACAATTCTGTCTCCTTCAAACTCAAGAATTTCATAGAACGTTTGTTCTACTTCTGTTCACATTAAAAGGGAAGCATAGCACAGTGGAGGCGATAACACAGTGGATAGCGTTTGGACTGCAGACTTAAAGGACCTTAGTTCAAATCAATGCCAATCATCAGGGTTTTTTCCAAGGTGATCTGATTATTCCTGCCATTCTACAAGTATCCTGGCTACACCGACACATCAAGAAAATACCCCCTATATCGTCACCAATTCATAGCATAGAAGATGCCCGACCATACTCGAAGATGCTGTGAACGACCGTATAACTGCTCTCTCCAACTCTAGTGACATGTATAAATATGGTGTCAGCATCTAGTGAGGCAGAAAGGAAGCAACCAACACCTTCAAGCTCCACTGTGACCATCTAGTGCGACACATTTGAAGCACCCAACATCTTGAAGCTTCAATCGATAATTTCGGGGCCTCGTAAGAGTTACAGGCTACTGAACAGCCTATAGTCCAGAGATTGAGACATAGAAAAATACAAAATTCAAATGATACAGTCGCCTTCCAACTCGAGAATCTAGTACTTTCTATGGTTCTGCCTGGAATCAAGCCAAATCTGTTCTTTCAATAACATCTCTCATCAATAACAAATGCTCTGAACTTTACAACTCTAGCTTATCCTAAGTTTTCTGGCATCTAGACAAACACCTATCCAACAGTTTTATTTCTTCGTCTTTCCTTCCTCTTTTCTACTCTGACGGCACCACCACAACGTCACATATTCCTTTGACAAAGCTAAACTCTTTGCTTTAAACTTTCGCTAAAAACTCTAGCTTGGATGATTCCGGTGCTATTCCTCCCTTCCACCCCCTTCTCTCATACTTATGCTTAATAAACTAATTTGTTCTAATGATTTACTTTCTGTCAGATCCTGACTTAATACTAAGAATGTGTATGGACCAGATAGTGTTCTTCCTGTTGTACACAAACAAACAAAAATCTTCTGTGCTGACTCCTTGCCTAGGCAATTACTTCTGCCTCTATCATTCCCATAATATCTTCCCTTCTTGCTGGAAGTTTGCTCTAAGTTAACCTGTCCCAAAGAAGGGAGAACGCTCTTGCCCTACAACTATCATTTAATTGCACTCATTTCTTGCGTCGCTAAAGATTTTTAATCTAGTCCTAATTCGAAATGTTTTATAATATATTTTCAGACCACCAGTATGGCCTCAATCCTTAATTAAAATGGACAACTGTCGTACATTAAAAACGATGATAAAAATATTATTGAATTTTTTATAACTTAATTGAGTAGGCCAAAGACTGTTCGGCGGAATTTCGCATTTATATTTTATTTTGGTTTTATTTTATATTGTATTTCCTTTGATCAAGGACAAACTCTAATCACTATAATTAGTGTGAACCTTTTTTTATTCCCCCCCCCCCCCACACTCTAAGGACATTCCAAAATGTTTTCACCATTAATTTTTTTGTTTTTCAGATGACAGTACATGTTGTTGTAATACTCTGTGTGAAATTTGAGACAAATTTCACTATAGAATCACCCCCTAACCCTCCCTAAATCCCCCCCCCCCCCAAAAAAAAAAAAAAAAATGCACCAATTTATCGGAAAATATATACCCTATATAACCCTAGACATACATGGTTTTTCTTAAATTTACTAGAGTTACCCATGAAAATCGTATCTAGAACGTTTTATTTATATAAGACTGGAATGAGAGAGAATGAAATAAGATGGGTCACTATTACAGACCGATTATGATCAAAAATAAAATAACGTCTGAAATTCTCAGAAAGTCATTTATGGACTCCAGATTGTGTTTTTAGGTATAATTATAATCTGATAGTCCTATAATCATGCGGGATATACATATATAATCAAAACATTGAAGAGTATTTCCCCAATTTCGCCATAAAAGAATGTTTGAGAAATATTTATGTGTGAGATATTGAGAAATTAAATTTTAAAACGATTTTTGAAATGTTTTTAAGACATATATCATTATAAATAACACAAAATAGCTTCGATGTATTGGATATACATGCTTTAGGAATGCTCCATAAACGTTTGATAGGGGTTACAAAATATTTGTATTTTTGTCAAATTTTTGAAAATTATAGGCTAAAAATTATGAAAAAAAATACAACAAAAATTGCTAATGTGACCAAACTTGGTGAATATGTTTAAAATTACATATAAAACTACATTATAAACAAGCAATAACAAAATTTAAAAATTGGGCAAAAAACCTGGAAATCGGACCTCCATCCCTTGGCCTACCCTTAAGGGCCATTATACTGGTGATCTCCTTTTTTATCTTACTAACTCTTGGTTATCCTCGGTTCGGGATTCCGGTGAGACTTTTTCTACACTTGACATATCAAAAGTCTTCAATGGAATCTGGCACAAGTCTCTAATTTCTAAATTATCCTCCTTTGGTTTCTATCCCCTAATTTATGCCTTTATCTCAAATATCCTTTCTGGCTGTTCCATTGCTGCTGATGTGGATGTTCATCACTCACTACCTCAACCTATCAACTTCAGTGCTCCTCAAGGTTATATCTAGTCTCCAGTTCTCTTTCCAATATTCATTAATGATCTTCTCAACTGTGCCTCTAGTCCTAACCACTCATATGCTGGTGACTCTACCTTATACTATTCAACTAGTATTCCAAAATGACTCGCCACGCAATTACTCCAAAACCTACGTAATGAGGCCATAGCACGCCCATCTTCTGATCTATTAAGTTTTTCCGATTGGGGCAGAGAGATCTTGTTACTTTCAATGCTCCAAAACCCAATTCCACCATCCAGCTATCCATCATAATCTGCATCACGACAACCAATTACTCTTCAACAATATGCAAACCAACCCTTCATATTCTCTCAATATTCTTGTGGTTTCCTTTATTTTTTTACCTTTCTTGCAAAGATCATATTACCACATAGCCTATGCTAAAACACCTACCCAAAAGGCAGGTTTGCTCAACTCTCTGTGGGTTTACACCCCTGCACAACTTCTTGTTTAAATAATGTATCTCCTCTTACAATCTTTCACTAAACACCAAAATTGTGCATATATCTCTCTCTCTCTTCTACCGCTCGGCTATGATAATAATCAGTGTTCTTCAGAGTTTTCTTAATGTATACCTCCTCCCTTGTGGTTAGTAGGGGGCACCCATCTTTCAATACATTCCCACCCATATTCTGTTCAACTCTCTATCCCCAAGAGTGAACCGATTCTACCAGTTTTTTTCTACTCAACAAGTAAGCTCCAGAACGCTCTCCCTTAATCTGCCTTTCCCTCATCCTATGACTTCAGCTGCTTCAAGTTCCGTGTGTCCAGTTTTACTCTAATGTACCTTGAATTTTAATCTATTTTTACTCCTTCAGCTCGGGAATGGGGGGGGGGGGATTTGCTACAGGTAGCATTGTCTTTTCTCACCTTCATACACACAAGGGGGGAGGGGTGGACAGCAGACCACACCCTCTGTGCTAACTCAAGCAGGGACAATCTAAGGAATGTATTTTGTTTACCTAACCTATCATAATAGTAATGGTTGAGATAACGGTTTGAAATTGTCTATTGGTTGCACTGGTTAAGAACTATTGGTTGAAATGGTCTGCTGGTCAATATGTCCAATGATCGTAATTATCGAGAGCAGTGACATGACACCACTCAGCTGGGACGTAATTAATACTCATCCTCTCAGAGTCATGATGAAATGATGGTGATGATGGTGTGTTGTGTGTGTGAGTGTATGTAGGAGCAGACGACGTATGAGTGTGTGTGTGTGTGTGTAAGGGTGTTTGTTTATGTGTTTGTGTGTGTGTGTGTGTTTAAGGGTGTGTGTGTGTATGTAAGACGTGTATGTATGTGCGTGCGTGTGTAGGGATTATGTGTATTTTTTTTTTTTTTTTTTTCTATGTGATTGAGGGAGGCAAAAGGCATAACTGCCTATAGCGAGTGCCTCCCCCATAGTTGAAAGAGTGACAGGGCCAAAATCAAGGGACGTTCGAGCCAAAATGCCTGGACACACGGAGTTTGAAGCAATTTAAGTCATAGGAAGAGGGAAAGACTGATTCTGGGAGAGAGTTCCAGAGCTCAGATGTTGAGTAGAAGAAAGTTTGAGAGTAACGTTTCACTCTTGGGTTGGAGAGTTGCACAGAGTAGGGGTGGGATTGAGTTGCAAGACGGGTACCACGTGCCCTACGTAAAGGAGGTGGTATGCACTGGGATAGCTCTGAGGAACACTGATTATTATAGTAGCGATAGAATAGCGAGAGAGATGCAACATTGCGGCGGAGAGAGAGAGATTGCAGAGAGTTGGTGAGTGGACGGGAGTTAATGATACGAAAGGCCTTCCTTTCAACTTTGTCTAGGAGAGCGGTGTGAGAGGAACCTCCCCACACATGTGAACAATACTCAATACAAGGGCGCACTATGCCCCTGTACAGAGCAAGAAGCTGTGCAGGGGAAAAGAACCCCCTAAGGCGGTTGAGCACACCCAGCTTCTGGGAGGCTGCCTTAGCAAGACTGGTAATATGGTCCTTCCAAATGAGAGCAGAAGAAAAAGAGACACCAAGAATATTGAGAGAAGATGAAGGGTTGATTTTTGTATTGTTGAAGAATAAGGGATAGTCCGCTGGGAGATCCTGACGGGTAGATAGATGGAGAAATTGGGTTTTGGAAGCATTAAAGTTAACAAGGTTTTCTCTGCCCCAATTGGAAATAGTATTTAGATCAGAATTTAAGAGTTCTATGGCTTCATTACGTTTGTCGTTGAGGGATTGCTGGCTGGGGCGTTCTGAAAAACTAATGGAGTAGTGTAAGGTTGAGTCGTCTGCGTATGAATGGATGGGAATTAAGGTACAGTTAAGGAGATCGTTTATAAAAATTAGAAAGAGAATAGGAGATAGGACAGAGCCCTGAGGAACACCGGAGTTTATAGGGTGAGGAAGTGAACAATGGCCGTCCACAACCGCAGCTATGGAACGGCCGGAAAGGAAATTAGATACAAAGGCACAGATGGAGGGATAGAAACCGAAGGAGGGTAGTTTAGAAATTAAAGATTTATGCCAGACTCTATCGAAGGCTTTCGATATGTCTAGTGCAATAGAAAAAGTCTCACCGAAGTCCCGAAAGGAGGATGACCAAGAGTTAGTAAGATATGAAAGAAGATCACCAGTAGAGCGACCCTTAAGGAAGCCATACTGGCGATCTGAGAGCAGATTATGAGAAGATAAATGCTTAAGAAATTTGGAAGCAACAATAGTTTCAAAAACTTTAGAAAGACAGGAGATAAGAGCAATTGGACGATAGTTGGAGGGTTGAGAGCGGTCACCCTTCTTTGGGACAGGTTGAATGTGAGCAAACTTCCAGCATGAAGGGAAGACGTTAGAGGATAGACAGAGACGAAAGAGTTTGCCTAGGCAGGGAGTCAGCACGGAAGCACAGTTTTTGAGAACAACAGGAGGAACACCGTCCGGACCGTACGCCTTATTAGTGTTAAGCCCAGAGAGGGTAGAAAGTACATCTTTAGAAGAGATTAGGATATTAGGCATAAGTAAGAGAGAGGAGGGCGGAGAGGGAGGAATAGCACCGGAATCATCCAAGGTGGAGTTTCTAGCAAAAGTTTGAGCGAAGAGTTTAGCTTTGTCAGAGGAAGAAGTGATGCTTGTGCCATCAGAGTGGGAAAGGGGAGGGAAAGACGAGGAAGAGAAATTGTTGGAGAGGTTTTTGGCTAGATGCCAGAAAGCTTGGGAAGAGCTAGAATTGGATAGTTCAGTGCATTTATTATTGATGAAAGAGTGTTTGGCAAGTCGAAGAACAGATTTGGCTTGATTCCGGGCAGAAACATATGAAGAATGAGAGTCTTGAGTTTTAAGGCGTCGGTACCGTTTGAATGCTTCCTCCTTATTGCGGACAGCAGTAGAACAGGCGTGAGTAAACCAAGATTTTTTAGCATTAGTCGGAGAGAAAGAGAATGGAATGTATGCTTCCATGCCCGATAGGATTACCTCGGTAATGCGTTCAGCACTCTCCGAGGGTCCCCGGCCATGGAAGCAGAAATCATTCCATGGGAAATCAAAGAAGTACTGCCGAAGAGCCTCCCAGTCGGCAGCGCCAAAGTGCCACAAGCACTGTATGTGTATACTGTATGTGTGAGAGTTCATGTGAAAATACAGCTTCCACACACATGTGTTTTTTTTATTTTAATAAGTATAGTTGTGCATTTGTCAATATATAACAAACAATATATAAATCAACAATTTACAAATAGTGTTGCGAATATTCCTGCAAAATTGAAGGCACTACGAAAGCAGATTTAAGTGATGCTTTAGACCAGTATCACAATATATCCAATGCTAGCACCTGATATTATCGTGTTCGTTTGTCTCATTACGCAGGGATACATAATTACACTTATGGGGGGGATGGGCCGGTTTTCTGGACTCACTTTCTCCCTCATGTTTAGCCCCATTAGTTTTCAGATGTTAAGATGTTTGCCCCATTAGTTAGTTGATTTTAAGACCTTTCACCCCATTTCGTCGTCAATATTTAGACCTTTCCTGCTATTTAGGTGTCGATTTTTTCCCTGGCGAACGATAGTGAGCCTATAATGTTGGAAGAACCGGCCATCGGCCTGGACATTTTTCTACCAACAAATTTACAAATTAATCTAGAAGGGATTGGATTTTTTGTTTTTTTTAATTTGATGGAGGTCTAGGGAGAAAACTAGACAAATAATGAATACATGCAAAAATCGCCCAAAAAGTTAACCATCCCCCCTTAATTGACTATGACTTAAATTGCTTCAAACTCCGTGTGTCCAGGCATTTTGGCTAGAGCGTCCCTTGATTTTGGCCCTGTCACTCTTTCAACTATGGGGGAGGCACTCGCTATAGGCAGTTCTGCCTTTTGCCTCCCTCAATCACATAGAAAAAACAAACAAACAAAAAATAACAGTTGTTCGGGCAATGCAAACGCTTCTCATAATGCATAACAACCTTGCCGCTGTAGACTCTGAGTAAATGTGAAAACCGCTTTGCAAACTAGTAATTAAAAGCGTATTTCCAACTAAACATTTTCAATATCTCCAACTAAGCATTTTCGTTTTGAGGCAAACTGTCTTGATAGCGTAATGCATAGTCCGCGGAATTTCGATGTGAGTATCCTGGGTTCGAGTCCTCGGAGTACCGCATGTATTTGTTAATTTCATTAATTGAGTTTAGATGTGAAGTTGGTTGGTGTAGAAAACATAATAATAAAGAGGTGAACATGTTTCGATCAATATTCAGTCAAGATCAAGCAGAAATATTTGTCTTGGATGTATTTTAAATAATGTTTTAATATTATCAAACTATAGGACAATCGAATTTGTTTCGTAAAAGCAACCCCGAAAATCCCTGGCTAAGAAAATTACTTTAGGGAGGTCACGGACTTTTTTCTTCTCTTTCTCTAACTTGTATCCATTCGGTCCCATTCAGCCAACTGTTTTAAGATGTTTATCCCCACCCATGTGTCGATTTCATCCTGGCGAGCGATAGCGAGCCAGCATTGTATGGAGAAATCCGGTTTCGCCGGAGAAATTGTTCTATCGAAAAATGTACAACTTTACCTTGCTGTCAAAACAAAAATATATATATGCTGGCTTGCTTCCGCTCGCCAGGACAACATTGACACCTAGATGGGGGTAAACGTCTTAAAATAGTAGGCTAAATGGAGCCAAATGGATACAAGTCAAAGAGAGAGGGAGAAAAAGAGAAAAAAAGTGTGGTGAGGTAAAATTGTGGTCAGGAATGCGTGAATACTTTTTGGACGCAATCCCCATTTAAATGTCAGGTTCGTTTTTTCTGGGCTTGCGACAGCAAGGGGGGATGGGCCGGTTTTATGGACCACTTTCTCCCTCATGTTTAGCCCCATCAGTTTTCAGATTTTAAGATGTTTGCCCTATTAGTTAGTCGATTTTAAGATCTTTCGCCCCATTTCTTCGTCAATATTTAGACCTTTCGTGCTATTTAGGTGTCGATTTTTTCGCTGGCGAACGATAGTGAACCTGTAATGCTGGAAGAACCGGCCTTTTTTGGCCGAAAAATGTAAATTAATCTAGAAGGGGGATCTAATGGATGTTTTTTTTTAATTTGATGGAGCTCTAGGGAGGAAACTAGAAAAATAATGAATACATGCAAAAATTGCCCAAAAAGTGAACCATCACCCTTTAAGATTTTTTTTTTTTTTTTTTTTTTTTTTTAAGAGACAATGAACGGAGGAAGGAAAAACACAGATAAAACAAAAAGGCCCATGTGCCTAAAGGCATCCTCCATTCATTAAATGTTTGTAACAACTGGATTTAAACATTTGTAGATTGTAAGTTTGTGGAAAGCAATTCGAGGGAAGTGAATTCCAAAGAGTAGTAGCTCTGGGGATAAATGAATTTGATAAGCAGAAGTTCTGCATTGTGGAGGAGAAAGTGTAAATTCATGGGCGCTCTCAGCTGCCCTAGTTCTACGGGGAAAGATGTGGAGAGGCGGCACAATTGAAGCAAGTTCCTCGGAACAATTGCTGTGAAAATATCTGTAGAATAATGCAAGGGATGCAACGTTTCTTCGTATGGCTAATGTAGGAAGGTCCTGTGTGATTGCAGGGTTATTGATTAATCTAATAGCTTTATTTTGAATTTTGTCCAACTGCCTCAATGCAACCACTCCACTTCCACCCCACAGAGGTGAACAGTAATCCATCTGAGAGCGCACATGACTTTTATATATTACGGCCAACTGCTCGTCAGTGAAGAATTCTCGAACTCTGTACAGGAGTCCCAGTTTTTTAGAGGCATTCTTAGCAATGCTTCTAACATAATGTGTCCAGCTCAAGTTAGTAGTTAATGTTACACCGAGAATGTCAATACTAGGGGAAGTGGGAATATTTACATCATTAAAAAATATATGAGAGTCAGTGAGATTCTGTCGGTTAGAAAATTGAATGTACTTGGTTTTCTGTGCATTAAAGGAAACTAGATTCTCTTGTCCCCATTCATTAATTCTAGAAAGGTCCTGGTTCAGAGAAATTGCAGTGTTTATTTTGAATTTATAAGATCGGGTTGGGTGAAAGAATTGGTAAATGTGAAGGAACTGTGGAGTGTTGAGTCATCTGCGTAGGAATGTATTTGATTATGAGTGGTAGATATGAGATCATTGATATGAATGAGGAACAGAGTTGGGGCCAAAACTGATCCCTGGGGAACACCAGCATTTATTGAGTGAAATTGAGAATAAAGGCCATCTACCATTACACGTATTTTTCTGTTATGAAGATAAGAAGAAATTAGTGGAACTAATGATGCAAGGCCGTAGTGTGACATCTTCGACAATAAGGATTGATGCCAGACTCTATCAAATGCCTTTGATATATCCAGTGCTATTGTATGTGTTTCACCATGTTGGTCTGTAGCTTGGTTGATTTGATGCGTAAGAAGGCAAAGAATGTCTGCAGTTGATCGACATCGTCTAAAACCATATTGCCTATCACTGATTAATTTATTATTCTCCAGATGCTTAATTATGTGATTATTTAATATAATTTCAAAAACTTTGCCAAGAGTGGAAGTTATAGCTATTGGTCTGTAGTTTGATGGATCTGAAGAGGCACCTTTTTTAGGAACTGGATGGATGTTTGCTTCTTTCCAGGGTACTGGGAAGCATGAGGTATGAGTACACAGACGGAAATTTTGCCAATACAGGAGCGAGCACCAAGGAGCAATTCTTAAGTACTATTGGAGGAATTTCATCTGGACCAGGAGCCTTATCTACTGAGAGATTCTGCAACATAGTTTTGACATGTCTGGTGTGGATCTTAAGTGAGGGAATTTCAGGTGAATTAAAATTAAGTACAGGGACATCTTGATTTATTTCATCTAAGGTTGAGTTGGTGGAGAAAATATCCGCAAGAAGGTTAGCTTTACCTCGTGGGTCACTTACAAGATTGCCAGTCGGAGATTTTAATGGTGGAATGGATGAAGCAGTAGTGAAGTTGGATTTGAATGAGTTAAGAGTAGACCAAAATATTTTGTTATCATTTGGATTATTTAGAAGTTTATTTGCCTGCTTATGGAGAAAGTTTGATTTAGTTAGGTTTAATACAGTTTTGGCATGATTTCTGATGTTTCTAAAGTAATTAAAGGCTTCATGTGTTTTTGATCTTGTGTATGCATTGTAGGCTATTTCTTTTTGTTCAGTTACTCTAGCACAATTATGGTCAAACCATTTAGGTGAATTAGATCTTTTACTGTACTTTTGATGAGGAATAAAAGTTTCCATTCCAATTTTTACAAAATCTTGTATGTGGCTCAAGGTGGAGTGTGCATCATTAGAAAAGAAAGAGGTCCAGGGAATATCAATAAAGAAACCTTGAAGACCCTCCCAGTCTGCCCTATCGTAATGCCATTTAGTCACCAAAACAGGTTCAGAGTGGGAAGGTGTGGTAGGTGATAGACAGGTGGCCTGTATCAGACAGTGATCAGAAGATCCAAGTGGGGACCTCACTGTAACATCATAATTTTCTTAATTGGTTGTTAAAAATAAGTCCAGTAGGTGGGAATTATGATTAGGATTATCTGGTACACGGGGGGGTTGGTTGACTAGTTGAATGAGATTAAATGAGTCTGCAAATAGCTCACATTCAAGACCAGCATCATCAGTCCTGGCTGAATGAGTGAGCCATTCAACATTATGGACATTAAAATCACCCAACACAGTGATTTCAGAAGAAGCATTTAAGTTGAGGACACTGAGTTGTGAGGACAGAGAATCAAAAAGACTTTGCTCTGGAGGAGTATTTGGGGAACGGTAGATGCAACATATGTATTTAAATTTACCAGCAGAAATTAATTTGTATATAGAATAATCAAAATAGGGACAATTGAAACTAGTAACCTCCTCCAGGGCAATTTCAGATTTTGCGAAGCAACACACACCACCTTTAGGTCTGAAATTTTGGAGCAGTTGATAACCTGGAAAATTAAATCTAGATGTGTCAGATGTGGATGTTACTTGAGTCTCTGTCCAAAAAAGGAGAGTAGGGGATTCTGCTTGAAGAAATTGGTGTACAGAATTGATGTTAGAGTGAAGTCCCCTTATATTACTAAAGAAATAGCTGTACTGACAAGCAGCTTTGGGACGTTGCAATGCTCTTGACACAGTCGCATGATGACGACCGGGAGGGCCCTGTGTCAATAACCCAACCCTGCCAGGGGTGGATATCCGAGGGACCACCAGGTTTGCTCTTAACAATTGTACTGCCATATTTATAAGGTAAGTGTATGGTGTTACATGTATGATATGTAGTGGGAAGAGTAGTATTTTATGGATAGAGGATAGCGATGTAGGGCAATGTCGTGAAGTTGGATGTGTATGTTATATAAAGAGGGTTTTCCTGATACCCCTGATGTGTGAGGCAGAAAGATATGTATCCAGCTACCAAGGCCTGGGAGAGAAAATGGAATTCAGGCTATTCCCCGAGTCTCCCGAAACCTTGGCGGTAGTACTTCCCTGGGCGGGGCTGCCTACCCCTACTACCTGTATATATATATAAACATAATGTCGGCCGGGACATTTGTCTACCAAAAAAATATACAAATTTAGCTTGAAGAGGGTCTGGGGTGAATTGTTTTGTTTGATGGGTTTCTGGGGAGATGTTTTCAGTCTAGGAGGCGAGCATTTCATTATTATGAATATTCCTGTAGAAATGTTTACATTCTGCTCATCGCCTATTTCCCCAACTGTATTTCAAGCCGACTCTAAGTGGTGGGTGGGGAGAGATTTTTCTGCTTTGCTATCCTTGCCTTCCACTTGGTAGCATGTACTATGTAATAGTTAAGTCCGATTTGTTAAGTAGGGCTCGCAAGGTCTGTGCAGCTGGTGTAGCTATATAAGTTCTCTCTCTCTCTCTCTCTCTCTCTCTCTCTCTCTCTCTCTCTCTCTCTCTCTCTCTCTCTCTCTCTCTCTCTCTCTCTCTTCTCTCTCTCTCTCTATCTCTCTCTCTCTCTCTCTCTCTCTCTCTCTCTCTCTCTCTCTATAATCTCTCTCTCTATCCTCTCTCTATTCTCTCTTTCTCTATCTCTCTCTCTCTCTCTCTCTCTCTCTCTCTCTCTCTCTCTCTCTCTCTCTCTCTCTCTCTCTCTCTCTCTCTCTCTCTCTCTCTCTCTCTCTCTCCCCTGCAGTAAACTAAGAGGATGGTGTAGCTGATGACCTCTGAATAATGTCAGGACTTGTTCTTTGGGAGGCTCGCGGTTCTTGTACCAGGGAGCTTCTGGGATTTTTCTCTCTCTTACTACATTTTGTTTTTGTTCCTGCTCTCGCTCGCTCGCTCTCTCTCTCTCTCTCTCTCTCTCTCTCTCACTCGCACGTTCTCTCTCTCTCTCTCTCTCTCTCTCTCATACACTCTCTCTCTCTCCTTCTCTCACACACTCTCACTCTCATAATTTACTATGGAAATTAGTCGATAGTAATTCAACTAATACGTTTAAGAAGAGACTGGACGATCATCTGATAGAGATTGGATTAATATGAATTAATCAGTAAGTATGTAAGTGTAAATTCCCTTTCAGACTACTTTCTTTCTTTCTATACTCTATTAAATAATTCCTTGCGAGCATTTCCTAACCAAAAACGTTACATTTCACCTTATTTTCCGATACAGCTTTTTAGCCGGAGGAAATAAGGAGTACAAAGGAAATCAAGCAACAATAGTCTAGTGACCCTTCTAGGCTGTTTGTCCTCCAAAACACTGAGGATCAAGTGTCCAAACAGTGGTTTAGAGTGGGTAAGGGAATATTGGAAAGGGAACTACTACCCTAGAACTAATGTCCGTGGCAGGATTAGGAAGTTAGTAGGGGACAGATGGGTTAGTAACTGAGGGGGGGATAAAATAAAGTTATTCATTTACAAACGCAGTCAGTCGCGGGTTTGATGCGAGATATTTATCTAAGCGGAGTTTAAATGAACCAACGGTGCTGCAGTCTATAACGTCTGGGAAGCCCATTCCACAAGTTGACAACTCGATTGAAGAAGAAATTCTTAGATTCGTGTGAGTTAAAAGATTTACCAATAATTTTGCAACCGTTTCCCCGCGTGTAATTAGATTGGTCGATAGTGAAGTACTTACTACAGTTCATATTGTCGATGCCTTTGATGATTTTGAACACTTGAATTAAGTCACCTTTTAATCTGCGCTGGGATAAAGGAAATATATTTAATTCTCTAAGACGCTCTTCGTATGGTTTGTTCTTTAGGCTAGGTATAATTTTGGTAACTACGTTGAACTCGTTCTAGCTTGTTTATATCTTTTTGGTAATAAGGGCACCAAGATTGAACGCAGTATTCCAGACGAGGGCGGACTAAGGAATTGTAAAGGTTAGGATAACTTCTTTGGATTTATGCTCAAATGACCTGCCTATACAGCCAATTATTTTGTTTGCCTTCTTAACAACTTCTGAACATTGTTGACTCGGTTTTAGGTTACTCGATATTGTTACTCCCAGATCGGTTTCTCTGTTCACATTCTTAAGCTGAGTACCATTCATCGAATAGTTTGCTTTCTCATTTAGGTATCCGATATGTAGTACTTTACATTTATCCGCATTGAAACTTACTTGCCAAATTTGGGCCCAACATGACAATTTATCTAGATTGTGTTGCATATCGTCAACTTGTTCTTTTGAGAGTACGCTATTTGCAATTTTTGTATCGTCAGCAAATTTTGAGATTGTACAAGTGAGACCCTCATCTATGTCGTTGATGTAAATTAGAAAGAGAATTGGTCCTAGTACCGATCCCTGGGGTACCCCGCTACTTACATTGGTCCATTTAGATGCCTTACCGTTTATGACTACTCTTTGCTTTCTGTCGCTGAGCCAATTTTCTATCCATTTCAACACACCGTCTTGTATGCGCATTTAGTTTTAGCAGTAAACGTTTGTGGGGAACTTTGTCAAAGGCCTTTTGAAAATCAAGGTATATAATATCTACAGCTTTACTCTCATCATAGAGGTTGAGGATATCGTGGAAGAAGTCTAAGAGGTTTGTTAAACAGGAACGTTTTTTACGAAAGCCGTGTTGAGTATCTTTAAGTAAGTTATTTGCTTCTAAGTGATTTACGAGTCTGTCTCTTATGACCGTTTCTAGCATTTTACATACAATTGAGGTTAAGCTAATTGGACGATAGTTACTGGGTAGGGATTTGCTGCCTTTTTTGAATATCGGTGTTACGTTGGAGGGTGGAGAGAGAGCCTACTTTGTTGTCCCATTATTTTGCTACAAACTATCCCTGTCTAGTAGTATTTAGGCCAGACCACTGAGTAGGGACCGCAAGTTCTGTGTGGTCTGAGTATCTGTGTAACTCTGTGTAATTATCTCTCTCTCTCATGTAAGCAAATGTCAGATACTACAAATAGGCTCCCAAAACAATAAATATTAATGCTATACGGACGGAGAAAAGGTAAATAACGTATCCCAGATAAAATACCTAGGAATGCTTATAAACACAAATCTAAAATCTACAATCCAATGCACGGCAGCAGCTAACGAAGCAAACAAAGCACTAAGATCAATTAGATGAAATTTTCAGTATCATAGTGAAGACATAGTTATAGCATTATACAAAACCACAGTGAGGCTGCATCTGGGGTATGCTGTGCAGTTCTGGTCTCCGTACTCAAGAACAGAAAAACAAAATAGATCCGTTCAGCGTAGAGCAACACAATTATTCCCGTACCATTTAAAATGAACCATGCAATAAAAAGTCACATAATTCGATCTGCTTTCGTTTAAGCAACGGAGAATATGGGGGCAGCTGATAGTGCTTTAATATTCTAAAATGATTTAGTAACGAAAATGCCAATAATCTAGTTAAGATATTCAAAGAGAGTTCCACAGGAGGACAAAAAGTAAACTAATAGGCAGGAAAGTAAACCTAGACACAACTAAACATTTCTTCACCCACAACATAATTGGTGAGTAGAACAAGCTCCCTAATGAAGCTATAGACAGTGGCTCAATTGCACACATTACAACAAAAAAGGTTAGACCCATATCATAGGGAAGTTAGTTTGGATTATATAATGAATACTGATAATAGAACCTGGCAGAAATTAACATTGTTTTCAGTTGAGGAGAGCAGATGGGAAAAAATAGTGAAGGTATGCATGGCAATTCCTTTCCATTTCAAACTATTCTGTAAATTCCTTCAAGCGGTTTTTTAAGATCTGCAAGGTTAATCCCTTCCATTTGTGTTCATGCAAGGTAAGTTACCAGAGGGAGCGGAGGGTACCTTCATATGTGCTATGCTTTCCTTTAACTTTCCTTCATTTATAGAGTTGCATACTCTACTAGGATTAAGTCCTGGCCATCTTGCAGGGATCGTGAATTTTTGTGTGGCCAATGTATCTATGTAATTATCTCTTAAATATTGTCTCCAAGTTTTCATGATATTCAACTCGGACCTTTATAAATTAAGTAAATAGTCTGATACAGAGCAAATGTCACTATTCTTTGAGAAGTGCAAGGTAATGCTTATCGGCCAAGCAAGTTGCAAATCTGAATACTCACTAGCGAGACATATTATTTAAAAGCGACATGATACGAAAAAGGATTTGCGTCTTCTGATTATTGGTGTCTAAGGCTTCCCAGGTATTATTTCCACGAAATGGAGAAAGGAAAAATAAAAAAATAAACAAATTAATGCGAACATACTCTATTCACTTGCATTGTCTATCCTCCATACGTAAAATGTGCATAGCAGCTAGATTTAAACTTATTGTATTGAACGTTGGTGGAAATTACCCTGTGGAAGTGAATTTCAGAGAGAGGCGCACCCATACATATTCTCCACGGCTAGGAATAGTTTTGACAAAACAACACCACATGTGCATGCAAAGGGATCCGATCTTTCCGTGCCGAGCTAGCAACTTAATATAAGTACAGAGTCGTTAGTGCGCTCAGCCACCGTGACCGTTGATATGGAACATTATTTATTAAATATGTTATAGAGTAGATTGTATTGTGTATACTTTGCATTCAATGTTGAGTGTTATACATTATGTTGTGTATTATCTCTCAGGAATGGACCACAATGTAATTTAAGATAATTGCTATCCCTTGTAACTACTTGTATATCCTCCACCTCCTCCACCTCCACTTCCTCCTCCTCGTGCCCTAGGTCTCTGCCTGTTGTTTAATTACTATAATTCTATTGTGAGCCGAGGTAATCCCTCCATCACCAGCCCTCCGTCCCTTCATTATACTCCACACTTATTGTACAGTTCACCATAAATGTTTCTGAACATTCATGATAATATTATTACCATTTATAATGTAGTTCAACGAGGTATTCTGTGGCACAGTAGTTAAGGGGGTCACCGTTTTTTGTTATCTTTATCTCCTTTTCTCTCTTTCCCTGGCTTGTATCCATTCGGCTCCATTCAGCCAACTGTTTTCAGACGTTTATCCCCATCCAGGTGTCGGTTTCTTCCTGGCGAGCGATAGCGAGCCAGCATTGTATGGAGAAATCCGGCTTCGCCGGGGGCATTTTTCTATCGAAAAATGTACAAATTTAGCTTGCTGTCAAAACAAAAATATATATATGCTGGCTCGCTACCGCTCGCCAGGAAAATATTGACTATATTCTATTAAATAATTCCTTGCGAGCATTTCCTAACCAAAAACGTTACATTTCACCTTATTTTCCGATACAGCTTTTTAGCCGGAGGAAATAAGGAGTACAAAGGAAATCAAGCAACAACAGATCTAGTGACCCTTCTAGGCTGTTTGTCCTCCAAAACACTGAGGATCAAGTGTCCAAACAGTGGTTTAGAGTGGGTAAGGGAACATTGGAAAGGGAACTACTGCCCTAGAACTAATGTCCGTAGCAGGATTAGGAAGTTAATAGGGGACAGATGGGTTAGTAACTGAGGGGGGATAAAATAAAGTTATTCATTTACAAACGCAGTCAGTCGCGGGTTTGATGCGAGATATTTATCTAAGCGGAGTTTAAATGAATCAACGGTGCTGCAGTCTATAACGTCTCGGGGAAGCCCATTCCACAAGTTGACAACTCGATTGAAGAAGAAATTCTTAGATTCGTGCGAGTTAAAAGATTTACCAATAATTTTGCAACCGTTTCCCCGCGTGTAATTAGATTGGTCGATTGGTCGATAGTGAAGTACTTACTACAGTTCATATTGTCGATGCCTTTGATGATTTTGAACACTTGAATTAAGTCACCTCTTAATCTGCGCTGGGTTAAAGGAAATAGATTTAATTCTCTAAGACGCTCTTCGTATGGTTTGTTCTTTAGGCTAGGTATCATTTTGGTAACTCTACGTTGAACTCGTTCTAGCTTGTTTATATCTTTTTGGTAATAAGGGCACCAAGATTGAACGCAGTATTCCAGAAGAGGGCGGACTAAGGAATTGTAAAGGGTTAGGATAACTTCTTTGGATTTATGCTCAAATGACCTGCCTATACAGCCAATTATTTTGTTTGCCTTCTTAACAACTTCTGAACATTGTTGACTCGGTTTTAGGTTACTCGATATTGTTACTCCCAGATCGGTTTCTCTGTTTACATTCTTAAGCTGAGTGCCATTCATCGAATAGTTTGCTTTCTCATTTAGGTATCCGATATGTAGTACTTTACATTTATCCGCATTGAAACTAATTTGCCAAATTTGGGCCCAACATGACAATTTATCTAGATTGTGTTGCATATCGTCAACTTGTTCTTTTGAGAGTACGCTATTTGCAATTTTTGTATCGTCAGCAAATTTTGAGATTGTACAAGTGAGACCCTCATCTATGTCGTTGATGTAAATTAGAAAGAGAATTGGTCCTAGTACCGATCCCTGGGGTACCCCGCTACTTACATTGGTCAATTTAGATGCCTTAACGTTTATGACTACTCTTTGCTTTCTGTTGCTGAGCCAATTTTCTATCCATTTCAACACACCGTCTTGTATTCATGCGCTTTTAGTTTTAGCAGTAAACGTTTGTGGGGAACTTTGTCAAAGGCCTTTTGAAAATCAAGGTATATAATATCTACAGCTTTACTCTCATCGTAGAGGTTGAGGATATCGTGGAAGAAGTCTAAGAGGTTTGTTAAACAGGAACGTTTTTTACGAAAGCCGTGTTGAGTATCTTTAAGTAAGTTATTGCCTCTAAGTGATTTACGAGTCTGTCTCTTATGACCGTTTCTAGCATTTTACATACAATTGAGGTTAAGCTAATTGGACGATAGTTACGGGGTAGGGATTTGCTGCCTTTTTTTAATATCGGTGTTACGTTGGAGGGTGGAGAGAGAGCCTACTTTGTTGTCCCATTATTTTGCTACAAACTATCCCTGTCTAGTAGTATTTAGGCCAGACCACTGAGTAGGGACCGCAAGTTCTGTGTGGTCTGAGTATCTGTGTAACTCTGTGTAATTATCTCTCTCTCTCATGTAAGCAAATGTCAGATACTTCAAATAGGCTCCCAAAACAATAAATATTAATGCTATACGGACGGAGAAAAGGTAAATAACGTATCCCAGATAAAATACCTAGGAATGCTTATAAACACAAATCTAAAATCTACAATCCAATGCACGGCAGCAGCTAACGAAGCAAACAAAGCACTAAGATCAATTAGATGAAATTTTCAGTATCATAGTGAAGACATAGTTATAGCATTATACAAAACCACAGTGAGGCTGCATCTGGGGTATGCTGTGCAGTTCTGGTCTCCGTACTCAAGAACAGAAAAACAAAATAGATCCGTTCAGCGTAGAGCAACACAATTAATCCCGTACCATTTAAAATGAACCATGCAATAAAAAGTCACATAATTCGATCTGCTTTCGCTTAAGAAACGGAGAATAACGGGGTAGCTGATAGAGTGATTTAAGATTCCAAAAGGATTTAGTAACGAAAATGCCAATAATCTAGTTAAGATAGTAAAAGAGAGTTCCACAGGAGGACAAAAAGTAAACTAATAGGCAGGAAAGTAAACCTAGACACAACTAAAAATTTCTTCACCCACAACATAATTGGTGAGTGGAACAAGTTCCCTAATAAAGCTATAGACAGTGGCTCAATAGACACATTACAACAAAAAAGGTTAGACCCACATCATAGGGAAGTTAGTTTGGATTATATAATGAATACTGATAATAGAACCTGGCAGAAATTAACATTGTTTTCAGTTGAGGAGAGCAGATGGGAAAAAATAGTGAAGGTATGCATGGCAATTCCTTTCCATTTCAAACTATTCTGTAAATTCCTTCAAGCGGTTTTTAAGATCTGCAAGGTTAATCCCTTCCATTTGTGTTCATGCATGGTAAGTTACCAGAGGGAGCGGAGGGTACCTTCATATGTGCTATGCTTTCCTTTCACTTTCCTTCATATATAGAGTTGCATACTCTACTAGGATTAAGTCCTGGCCATCTTGCAGGGATCGTGAATTTTTGTGTGGCCAATGTATCTATGTAATTATCTCTTAAATATTGTCTCCAAGTTTTCACATGATATTCAACTCGGACCTTTATAAATTAAGTAAATAGTCTGATACAGAGCAAATGTCACTATTCTTTGAGAAGTGCAAGGTAATGCTTATCGTCCAAGCAAGTTGCAAATCTGAATACTCACTAGCGAGACACATTATTTAAAAGCGACATGATACGGAAAAGGATTTGCGTCTTCTGATTATTGGTGTCTAAGGCTTCCCAGGTATTATTTCCACGAAATAGAGAAAGGAAAAATAAAAAAATAAAAATTAATGCGAACAAACTCTATTCACTTGCATTGTCTATCCTCCATACGTAAAATGTGTATAGCAGCTAGATTTAAACTTAGTGTATTGAACGTTGGTGGAAATTACCCTGTGGAAGTGAACTTCAGAGAGAGGCGCACCCATACATAATCTCCACGGCTAGGACTAGTTTTTGACAAAACAACACCACATGTGCATGCAAAGGGATCCGATCTTTCCGTGCCCGAGCTAGCAACTTAATTTAAGTACAGAGTCGTTAGTGCGCTCAGCCACCGTGACCGTTGATATGGAACATTATTTATTAAAGATGTTATAGAGAGTAGATAGTATTGTGTATACTTTGCATTCAATGTTGAGTGTTATACATTATGTTGTGTATTATCTCTCAGGAATGACCACAATGTAATTTAAGATAATTGCTATCCCTTGTAACTACTTGTATATCCTCCACCTCCTCCACCTCCACTTCCTCCTCCTCGTGCCCTAGGTCTCTGCCTGTTGTTTAATTACTATAATTCTATTGTGAGCCGAGGTAATCCCTCCATCACCAGCCCTCCGTCCCTTCATTATACTCCACACTTATTGTACAGTTCACCTCAAATGTTTCTGAACATTCATGATAAGATTATTACCATTTATAATGTAGTTCAATGAGGTATTCTGTGGCACAGTAGTTAAGGGGGGTCACTGTTTTTTTTTTATCTTTATTTCCTTTTCTCTCTTTCCCTGGCTTGTATCCATTCGGCTCCATTCAGCCAACTGTTTTCAGACGTTTATCCCCATCCAGGTGTCGGTTTCTTCCTGGCGAGCGATAGCGAGCCAGCATTGTATGGAGAAATCCGGCTTCGCCGGGGTCATTTTTCTATCGAAAAATGTACAAATTTAGCTTGCTGTCAAAACAAAAATATATATATGCTGGCTCGCTACCGCTCGCCAGGAAAATATTGACTATATTCTATTAAATAATTCCTTGCGAGCATTTCCTAACCAAAAACGTTACATTTCACCTTATTTTCCGATACAGCTTTTTAGCCGGAGGAAATAAGGAGTACAAAGGAAATCAAGCAACAACAGATCTAGTGACCCTTCTAGGCTGTTTGTCCTCCAAAACACTGAGGATCAAGTGTCCAAACAGTGGTTTAGAGTGGGTAAGGGAACATTGGAAAGGGAACTACTGCCCTAGAACTAATGTCCGTAGCAGGATTAGGAAGTTAATAGGGGACAGATGGGTTAGTAACTGAGGGGGGGATAAAATAAAGTTATTCATTTACAAACGCAGTCAGTCGCGGGTTTGATGCGAGATATTTATCTAAGCGGAGTTTAAATGAATCAACGGTGCTGCAGTCTATAACGTCTCGGGGAAGCCCATTCCACAAGTTGACAACTCGATTGAAGAAGAAATTCTTAGATTCGTGCGAGTTAAAAGATTTACCAATAATTTTGCAACCGTTTCCCCGCGTGTAATTAGATTGGTCGATTGGTCGATAGTGAAGTACTTACTACAGTTCATATTGTCGATGCCTTTGATGATTTTGAACACTTGAATTAAGTCACCTCTTAATCTGCGCTGGGTTAAAGGAAATAGATTTAATTCTCTAAGACGCTCTTCGTATGGTTTGTTCTTTAGGCTAGGTATCATTTGGGTAACTCTACGTTGAACTCGTTCTAGCTTGTTTATATCTTTTTGGTAATAAGGGCACCAAGATTGAACGCAGTATTCCAGAAGAGGGCGGACTAAGGAATTGTAAAGGGTTAGGATAACTTCTTTGGATTTATGCTCAAATGACCTGCCTATACAGCCAATTATTTTGTTTGCCTTCTTAACAACTTCTGAACATTGTTGACTCGGTTTTAGGTTACTCGATATTGTTACTCCCAGATCGGTTTCTCTGTTTACATTCTTAAGCTGAGTGCCATTCATCGAATAGTTTGCTTTCTCATTTAGGTATCCGATATGTAGTACTTTACATTTATCCGCATTGAAACTCATTTGCCAAATTTGGGCCCAACATGACAATTTATCTAGATTGTGTTGCATATCGTCAACTTGTTCTTTTGAGAGTACGCTATTTGCAATTTTTGTATCGTCAGCAAATTTTGAGATTGTACAAGTGAGACCCTCATCTATGTCGTTGATGTAAATTAGAAAGAGAATTGGTCCTAGTACTGATCCCTGGGGTACCCCGCTACTTACATTGGTCCATTTAGATGCCTTAACGTTTATGACTACTCTTTGCTTTCTGTTGCTGAGCCAATTTTCTATCCACTTCAACACACCGTCTTGTATTGCATGCGCTTTTAGTTTTAGCAGTAAACGTTTGTGGGGAACTTTGTCAAAGGCCTTTTGAAAATCAAGGTATATAATATCTACAGCTTTACTCTCATCGTAGAGGTTGAGGATATCGTGGAAGAAGTCTAAGAGGTTTGTTAAACAGGAACGTTTTTTACGAAAGCCGTGTTGAGTATCTTTAAGTAAGTTATTTGCCTCTAAGTGATTTACGAGTCTGTCTCTTATGACCGTTTCTAGCATTTTACATACAATTGAGGTTAAGCTAATTGGACGATAGTTACTGGGTAGGGATTTGCTGCCTTTTTTTAATATCGGTGTTACGTTGGAGGGTGGAGAGAGAGCCTACTTTGTTGTCCCATTATTTTGCTACAAAACTATCCCTGTCTAGTAGTATTTAGGCCAGACCACTGAGTAGGGACCGCAAGTTCTGTGTGGTCTGAGTATCTGTGTAACTCTGTGTAATTATCTCTCTCTCATGTAAGCAAATGTCAGATACTACAAATAGGCTCCCAAAACAATAAATATTAATGCTATACGGACGGAGAAAAGGTAAATAACGTATCCCAGATAAAATACCTAGGAATGCTTATAAACACAAATCTAAAATCTACAATCCAATGCACGGCAGCAGCTAACGAAGCAAACAAAGCACTAAGATCAATTAGATGACATTTTCAGTATCATAGTGAAGACATAGTTATAGCATTATACAAAACCACAGTGAGGCTGCATCTGGGGTATGCTGTGCAGTTCTGGTCTCCGTACTCAAGAACAGAAAAACAAAATAGATCCGTTCAGCGTAGAGCAACACAATTAATCCCGTACCATTTAAAATGAACCATGCAATAAAGTCACATAATTCGATCTGCTTTCGCTTAAGAAACGGAGAATAACGGGGTAGCTGATAGAGTGATTTAAGATTCCAAAAGGATTTAGTAACGAAAATGCCAATAATCTAGTTAAGATAGTCAAAGAGAGTTCCACAGGAGGACAAAAAGTAAACTAATAGGCAGGAAAGTAAACCTAGACACAACTAAAAATTTCTTCACCCACAACATAATTGGTGAGTGGAACAAGCTCCCTAATAAAGCTATAGACAGTGGCTCAATAGACACATTACAACAAAAAAGGTTAGACCCATATCATAGGGAAGTTAGTTTGGATTATATAATGAATACTGATAATAGAACCTGGCAGAAATTAACATTGTTTTCAGTTGAGGAGAGCAGATGGGAAAAAATAGTGAAGGTATGCATGGCAATTCCTTTCCATTTCAAACTATTCAGTAAATTCCTTCAAGCGGTTTATAAGATCTGCAAGGTTAATCCCTTCCATTTGTGTTCATGCATGGTAAGTTACCAGAGGGAGCGGAGGGTACCTTCATATGTGCTATGCTTTCCTTTCACCTTCCTTCATATATAGAGTTGCATACTCTACTAGGATTAAGTCCTGGCCATCTTGCAGGGATCGTGAATTTTTGTGTGGCCAATGTATCTATGTAATTATCTCTTAAATATTGTCTCCAAGTTTTCACATGATATTCAACTCGGACCTTTATAAATTAAGTAAATAGTCTGATACAGAGCAAATGTCACTATTCTTTGAGAAGTGCAAGGTAATGCTTATCGGCCAAGCAAGTTGCAAATCTGAATACTCACTAGCGAGACACATTATTTAAAAGCGACATGATACGGAAAAGGATTTGCGTCTTCTGATTATTGGTGTCTAAGGCTTCCCAGGTATTATTTCCACGAAATGGAGAAAGGAAAAATAAAAAAATAAAAATTAATGCGAACAAACTCTATTCACTTGCATTGTCTATCCTCCATACGTAAAATGTGTATAGCAGCTAGATTTAAACTTAGTGTATTGAACGTTGGTGGAAATTACCCTGTGGAAGTGAACTTCAGAGAGAGGCGCACCCATACATAATCTCCACGGCTAGGACTAGTTTTTGACAAAACAACACCACATGTGCATGCAAAGGGATCCGATCTTTCCGTGCCCGAGCTAGCAACTTAATTTAAGTACAGAGTCGTTAGTGCGCTCAGCCACCGTGACCGTTGATATGGAACATTATTTATTAAAGATGTTATAGAGTAGATTGTATTGTGTATACTTTGCATTCAATGTTGAGTGTTATACATTATGTTGTGTATTATCTCTCAGGAATGACCACAATGTAATTTAAGATAATTGCTATCCCTTGTAACTACTTGTATATCCTCCACCTCCTCCACCTCCACCTCCTCCTCCTCGTGCCCTAGGTCTCTGCCTGTTGTTTAATTACTATAATTCTATTGTGAGCCGAGGTAATCCCTCCATCACCAGCCCTCCGTCCCTTCATTATACTCCACACTTATTGTACAGTTCACCTCAAATGTCTCTGAACATTCATGATAAGATTATTACCATTTATAATGTAGTTCAATGAGGTATTCTGTGGCACAGTAGTTAAGGGGGTCACCGTTTTTTGTTATCTTTATCTCCTTTTCTCTCTTTCCCTGGCTTGTATCCATTCGGCTCCATTCAGCCAACTGTTTTCAGACGTTTATCCCTATCCAGGTGTCGGTTTCTTCCTGGCGAGCGATAGCGAGCCAGCATTGTATGGAGAAATCCGGCTTCGCCGGGGGCATTTTTCTATCGAAAAATGTACAAATTTAGCTTGCTGTCAAAACAAAAATATATATATGCTGGCTCGCTACCGCTCGCCAGGAAAATATTGACACCTGGATGGGGGTAAACGTCTTAAAACAGTAGGCTGAATGGGGCCGAATTGATACAAGCCAATGAGAGAGGGAGAGAAAGAGAAAAACAGCGAGGTGGGCTCCCTTAAAGCGCAATTGACATGTAGCCCGATTTCGATTCCAGTTGACCTAGTAAACAGGAACCTGGAGTAAGTGAACATTTAGTGATGTCTCGTCTATAGAGGTAAACTGTGGTAACCTGGGGAAATATATGTAGTAGCCCCTGTGTACCAGGCTGGGTAACTCTCATCTCAGGATCCAAAGGGTAAAACAGATGGAGATGAGCACCGCGGCAAATCACAGCGTAGCATAAGCTTCTTAAACTTTATGATTGTTTATTACTGTAGTACCGGTATATACAAAATAGCAGGCGTACTACCACCACCACTACTACTACTATAACTAATACTACTACTACAAGAAGGAGGAGAAGAAGAAGAAGAAGAATAGTAAACATATTATTAATAGAAGTAATACAAACAATATTAATTAATAAATTAATTATAAAAATATCAATATTCCATGTATATTTTACTAATTCGTTTTGCAATTTGGTTTGTCTGTAACACAGTCTCCGGTAGCAGTGCAAAATAAGCCTATTTTGAAGTATTTGTGTGGTCACCTTAACCATACGAATTGAGAGAGAGAGAGATAGTACAAAGGGAGTACAAAGGAAATCAAGCAACAACAGTCCTAGTGACCCTTCTAGGCTGCTTGTCCTCTAAAACACTGAGGATCAAGTGTCCAAACAGTGGTTTAGAGTGGGTAAGGGAACATTGGAAAGGGAACTACTGCCCTGGAACTAATGTCCGTGGCAGGATTAGGAAGATAGTAGGGGACAGATGGGTTAGTAACTGAGGGGGGGAAAAAATAAAGTTATTCACTTACAAACGCAGTCAGTCAGGGTTTGATGCGAGATATTTGTCTAAGCGGAGTTTAAATGAATCAACGGTGCTATAGTCTATAACGTCTCGGGGAAGCCCATTCCACAAGTTGACAACTCGATTGAAGAAGAAATTCTTAGATTCGTGTGAGTTAAATGATTTACCAATAATTTTGCAACCGTTTCCCCGCGTGTAATTAGATTGGTCGATAGTGAAGTACTTACTACAGTTCATATTGTCGATGCCTTTGATGATTTTTTAACACTTGAATTAAATCACCTCTTAATCTGCGCTGGGTTAAAGGAAATAGATTTAATTCTCTAAGACGCTCTTCGTATGGTTTGTTCTTTAGGCTAGGTATCATTTTGGTAACTCTACGTTGAACTCGTTCTAGCTTGTTTATATGTTTTTGGTAATAAGGGCACCAGGATTGAACGCAGTATTCCAGAAGAGGGCGGATTAAGGAATTGTAAAGGGTTAGGATAACTTCTTTGGATTTATGCTCAAATGACTTGCCTATAAAGCCAATTATTTTGTTTGCCTTCTTAACAACTTCTGAACGTTGACTCTGTTTTAGGTTACTCGATATTGTTACTCCCAGATCGGTTTCTCTGTTTACATTCTAAAGCTGAGTGCCATTCATCGAATAGTTTGCTTTCTCATTTAGGTATCCGATATGTAGTACTTTACATTTATCCGCATTGAAATTAATTTGCCAAATTTGGGAGCAACATGACAATTTATCTAGATTGTGTTGCATATCGTCAACTTGTTTTTTTGAGAGTACGCTATATGCAATTATCGTATCGTCATCAAATATTGAGATTGTACAGGTAAGACTCTCATCTATGTCGTTGATGTAAATTTGAAAGAGAATTGGTCCTAGTACCGATCCCTGGGGTACCCCGCTACTTACATTGGTCCATTTAGATGCCTTACCGTTTATGACTACTCTTTGCTTTCTGTCGCTGAGCCAATTTTCTATCCATTTCAACACACCGTCTCGTATTCCATGCGCTTTTAGTTTTAGCAGTAAACGTTTGTGGGGAACTTTGTCAAAGGCCTTTTGAAAATCAAGGTATATAATATCTACAGCTTTACTCTCATCGTAGAGGTTGAGTATATCGTGGAAGAAGTCTAAGAGGTTTGTTAAACAGGAACGTTTTTTACGAAAGCTGTGTTGAGTATCTTTAAGTAAGTTATTTGCCTCTAAGTGATTTACGAGTCTGTCTCTTATGACCGTTTATAGCATTTTACATACAATGGAGGTTTAGCTAATTGGACGATAGGTACTGGGTAGGGATTTGCTGCCTTTTTTTAATATCGGTGTTACGTTGGCTAGCTTCCACTGATCAGGCATAGTCCCAGACTACAAGGATTCATTGAATAGCAATGTCAGTGGTTTGGAGAGCTCATCCTTAGCTTCCTTTAGAACTCTAGGTGAGATTGTATCAGGTCCTGGCGTTTTATTTACCTTGAGTTTATCTAAGCAATTCAATACTTCTCTCTCTGTAACGGTGATATTGCTTAGAACATCTGAATTATCAATCTGAATAGCGATGGTGTAGGGATATCACCGAGGTCTTCGGTTGTAAAAACTGATGCAAAGAAGGTATTGAGGGCATTACTCATTTGTACTTCGTCTTTGGTGTATTCTCCATTTTCATCGACTAACGGTCCAACAGTTGAAGTAACTACTTTTTTCTTTCTGATATAACTATAGAATTATTTCGGGTTTGTTTTACTTTGATTAATTAACTTTTTGGCTTTGCGTCGTAGCTCTACAAATTTCACCCGTTCTTCGTCGTTTATTGTACTGTACATAAGAGGTATTGTGTACACTAATATTTATGATAATGAGGATAGCTGACCCTATGAGCTATGCCCTTTAAACAAGTCTTTCCCTTCACAGCACCGTTAAGGTTGGATTGGTCGTTTTTTGGTCCCCCGTCTCTCTCATATTTAGCCCCATTAGTCTCAAGATTTGATGCCGTTCAGTCCATTAGTTTGCCGATTTTATGACCTTTCGCCCCATTTCTTTGTCAATGTTAAGACTTTTCGTGTTATTTAGGTGTTGATGTCCTGGCGAGCGATAGCGAGCCTGTAATTTAGGAGGAATCGGCCTTCGGCCAGGACATTAATCTATCGAAAAATGTACAAAATAATCTTGAAGGAGGGTCTTGTTTTTGTTTTTGTCTTAAGCTTGATGAAGGTATAGGGAGGAAACTAAAAAACTGATAAACACATACATAAATGAGGAAATAAATACACATATCCCCCGTTAATTAATGAACAAAATATCTTTACAAAAATGCGGTCTTTAAAAATGGAAGCTAAGCCATCTAATCTCTGTAAACAACGGTAACTCCCACAGTATTCGCTAGGTATCAGGCGCTGCGAAGGGGAAGATTTGTTTAAGGGGCGTTACTTGCTTATTTTCTCTTTCTCTCATTTTCTCTCTTTCTCTGGCTTGTATCCATTCGGTCCCATTCAGCCAACTGTTTTAAGACGTTTATCCCCATCCAGGTGTCAATATTTAACTGGCGAGCGGTAGCGAGCCAGCATATATATATTTGTGTTTTGACAGCAAGATAATTTGTAAATTTTTCGATGGAGAACTGTCTCCGGCAAAGCCGGATTTCTCCATACAAAGTTGCATCGCTATCGCTCGCCAGGAAGAAATCGACACCTGGATGGGGATACACGTCTTAAAACAGTTGGCTGAATGGGGCCGAATGGATACAAGCTGTTACGACCGGGGCTACGAATAAAACAAGGGGACTTAAAGATTGGACTAGTAATAGGGCACTATGCAACAACGGTACGCTAGATCCAAACCCTCGAACTTATATGCCGGCGAACAAAAACACCTATACCCTCCAGAGTTAATCTGCGATAACGGTGTATCCTTAACTTGGCATAAATGTACTCTACTTCAGGCTAACCTACACTGGTATAGCCTGATAACAAACAAGATGCAAGTTACGTTAAAATGCATAAAAAGGAATCTATGGAAAGATCAATTAAATCACTGCAAGATTTAATACAATAAAAAGATGCTTCAATATGGTTACTATAAACAACAATAAACTCTTCACTCCTATCTGAATGAAAGTAAAGTATAGTCCTACAGCATAGACCTGGAAACTTCTGAAGAAAGCCTGATGCTCATAAGATGCTCGTATCTTAAACTATATAAAGGCAGGAGGCAGGACACCACACGTGTAAATGGAATACACTAAAAGATAGGACATATAATGTTAACTGACACGAGAATACTATAAATGCGCAACGGTAGTAATGCTCGACACTAAAAGAAGTACTTCCTTATCAACGAAACAGTCTGCTATGGTTGTGCAACTCAAGAACAACCTAGACTAATAAATGCTGTGAATAATAATGCGTACATATCAAAGAGCTTATATTAAATACTAATACGTGTCTACTCGATTAATAATGTCTAGCTGGAATACTCTAGGTAAGGAACTGTGGTTGAGCAAGACAGGCTCGTAGCCTAGCGATGTCCTTAAGACTGCATCCTTTAAGTTACGTTAATTGACTAGGGTGCTCTCTTGATAGATCCAGATCACAAGTATCTGGTTCTATCCTGGCGACCCTCTAAAGACAAGCAAAGAGGCAACAAAGTGTGGAACTGGAACATGCAAAAACCCTCAGTCAACACAACGTTGCACTCGTAAAGGACGCAAGCGAAAAGACAACACAGGCTACCACAGGACCGGTCGAAGTCGTGTAGGTATAAGCAAACCATACACACATTGGGGACAACGACTACAGTTACCTTATCCCAGTCTAGCATTAAATAAAGAGCAGAAACACTAAATCAATAATGGAGACACACAGAGTTCTTTAACCTATACTAACTAAGAACCCTCAAAACCTATTCTAAGTACATGTACATATCTCAGAGGACGGCGCATACAATACAATGGGCCGGCTATGGAAACCGTATGCAGAACCCAAGGGGACAAGTAATTGAATAAAAGTGAGAAGCAATGGAAAAGAAGAAGGTCAGAGAGAGAGACAGAGGTAAATGGGGTGATCGGGAGAGAGTATGCAAAGGGATGTTAGAAGCATGTGCGCCAAGCCTGTCCTGAGGAGAACAGCTCCTGTGGACCCTCATGCAGGAGGCAAGTCACACAGGAGCCCACAAAGGCGCGATGGTCGGCCAATCACGGGCCGATACGTCACAATGCAGCAGGCCCCTGGGACGCGCCAGGAGCCGCCAGCCAATCAAGGGCGCGGGAAAGCCTGCGCGCGAGCGGGAAAACTCATCCGAGCGAGGGAGGCAGCATCATACATACACACGTACATACTACCACCACGCTGCCTCTATCGCTCTTTCTCCTTAACTTTACACCATGCATCTTATATTCTACTAATGATATAAAATACTTCCCTTTGTCACAGACGAAAACAAAGACCACCACTGGACTGTCTGTGACAATGTGAGCACAAGGAAAGAAAGAACAACATTCTCGGATAACTGAAGCCCATTTTGATGTCCCTGGCGAGCGCTAGTGGCTAACGAGAGGCGATTCTGCCCACGCTGGTAGACGTCACACCCCGCCCAAGATATAGGATGCTCAACATTAGGCGAGCACCATATCTGACAAGGCAGAATGCCGGCAAGACCCGTCACACATAGCCACTCCTCCAGAAATGAAATGCAAAGCTCAATTCTTACATAAAACAACATATTAGCATAAATAAAATCTTATAACCCCTCCCAAAGATAATAGTATAATTTTAGCCTGCTATGCTCCCTGAGCAAGCTTCACAGAGCCAGCCTACTAAGTGAAAGACAGGTTCAACTTAGGAGTTTAGCTGTAACATTGGCAACTTATAATTAACTATCAAAAAGAACAAGTTTTTATGTGATTTTTGTATTTAATTTTAATGTTGTTTTTGACGGCTGCTCTACTGGGGCAAGCCTGATTTTTCTCCACTCAAACCCACACACCTGTGGTGATCTACGCCGGATCCTCCACCCTCGACAAACAGTCTGCAATCACATTCTCACAACCGGCAATATGGCGAATGTCTAGATTGTATTCTTGCAACATGAGTGACCAACGTGTCAGCCTCATATTCCGGTTGTGGAATTGGTTCAGAAATTTAAGAGGGTGGTGGTCGGTATAAATCACCACGACTTGCCCGTAGGCAGGAACATATACTTCAAAGTGCCTGAGCACCAACAGTATTGCCAGCAGTTCTTTCTCCACCACAGAGTAGTTTTTCTGAGCTGAATTATACTTCTTGGAAAAGAAACTGACTGGATGCTCCAAACCTTCCTCGTCTGTTTGCATTAGGACGGCACCAGCCCCTACACCGCTGGCATCTGTTGCCAGCTGGAATGGTCTTTCAAAGTCAGGGGCCCTGAGGATTGGTAGGTGCTTGACCAGCGAAAAAGCCCTTTCACACTCAGGTGCCCACTTGAACTTTTTGTCTTTTGCTAGTAAATCTGTCAGAGGAGCTAATACAGTAGAATAACCCTGAATGAAACGACGATAGTAACCGATCATGCCCAAAAATCTCATGATCTGCCGCTTGGTGGACGGCCTGGGGAACTGATTAATAGTCTGTATCTTGTTTTGGGGGGGGGGGGGGGGGGGGGGGGCACACCTGGCCTAACCCGACCACAAACCCAAGATACTGTACAGTTGCCCGGACAAAGTCACACTTGCCCAGATTGACCACCAAGCTGGCCTCACTGAACTTCCGAAACAAGGCTTCTATGTGCTCACAGTGACTCTCAAAGTTGTCATCGTAGATTATAACGCCATCTAGGTAGACAGTGCAGTTAGGGATGTCAGCTACTAACTCGTTCATAAGACTCTGGAAGGTTGCTGGGGCATTTTTAAGGCCATACGGCATCACAATGCAACGGTAGGTGTTCCCATCAACCACAAACCCGCATACCCCCTTCGCCCGCTCAGACAAGGGCACCTTCCAGTAGCCTTTCACTAGGTCTACCTTAGTTAGAAACTGTGCCTTACCAATCTTGTCTACACTATCGTCAACACGGGGAAGGGGATAAGCATTGGTGGGAGTCAACCCGTTCAATCTCCGAAAGTCAATGCAGAAGCGAACCTTCCCGTCAGACTTGGGCTGCAGAGTGACAGGAGATGTCCACCTAACTGCTCCCTTCTCAATCAACCCTCGTTCCAACATATACTCTAACTCCGCTCTAAGGGCTGGGAGTTTAATGGGTGGAATTCAGTAGGGTACTGATTTAAAGGGGGGGTGATCTCCCACGTCCACGTCATGCACCACTCGAGTTGTGAGGCCTGGATGCTCTGCAAACACAGTGGGGTATGAAGCAAACAGGCGCTGCACGGCTACACGCTGTTGCTCAGGCAGGTGCACTAGAGCATCGTCAGCCACCTGTCTGGAGTTCCCCGCCCACTGGTCAGCAGAGACATGACACTCCCAGTTATCTTCCACCTGAGCTTCACTGTCCCTCACTCCTTCTCCACCATGACTGCTGCAGGTCAAGACAGGGACAGCGAGAGGCTCAGGGGGAGGCCTCACAAACTCTTTCACCAGATTCACATGGCACAGCTGATTCTTGTTACGCCTATCTGGAGTAGCCACAAGATAGTCTAGGTCAGAGATCTTCTTTACCACCTTTTAAGGACCAGCGTACTTAGCAGCCAATGGATGCCCTGGCAGAGGTAACAAAATCAACACCTCCTGCCCCACCTTAAACTCCCAGAGTTTTGTCTTCTCATCGTACCTGTCCTTCATCAGTGCTTGCGACCCTACCAAATTCCTACCTGCCAACTCTAGGCTTGTCAGCATTCTCTCTCTGCTCTCGAGGACATACTTTAACATGGAACATGGTTTTGCTGTGCCCTCCCAGATTTCTCTAACCATGTTGAGGGGGCCTCTGACCTGATGTCCGAAGACTAACTCATTGGGACTGAACCCGAGGCTTTCACCAGGTACCTCCCGAGCAGCGAATAAAACATATGGCAACCCAAGATCCCAATCCTTGCCATTTTCAACACAGTAACAACGCAGCATGCTCTGCAGAGTCGAGTGCCACCTCTCCAACACCCCTTGGCTCTCTGGGTGATAGGCTGAAGAGACAACTGTACTGATACCGTGCTGCTGCATGGTCTGTTTGAAAAGGTTAGAAGTAAAATTGGACCCTTGGTCTGACTGCAATTCCTGCGGGTACCCGTACCTAGAACAGTACAATAGCAAGTTACGAACAACAGTCTTAGCAGTACCATTTCGCATGGGGTATGCATCCGGATAACGAGTGGCAACATCCATGATTGTGAGGAGGTACTTGTTGCCTGCACTAGTAGGGGGTAGAGGGCCAACCATGTCGATTATAACCTTACTGAATGGTGACCAGATTACAGGAATAGGGTGTAATGGAGCCTTGGGAATACATTGGTTTGGTTTACCTACTGTCTGGCAGGTACTGCACATTGCCACCCATGACTCAACATGTGCCTTCATACCTGGCCACCAAAACAATTTCGCCAAGGCTGCTACCGTCTTACATACACCCAAATGCCCTGCCAACGGTACATCATGCGCCAACCTCAGTAGGCTATCACGGCACACACTAGGCACTACCAACTGGTCCACCACTCTTGACCCACCCTCCCAACTCCGTCTGGGATCTAGAAAACGCCTGTACAAAATACCCTCCACACGAAAGAAGTCCCCCGGCTTTGCATCCCCGTCCTCCTCAAGTTCCACTGCACCGTTACTACACTTCTGAAGCTCAGGATCACCTAGCTGCAACCGACAGATATCCGAAGGAGCCAATTTATCGAGATGCTCCCGGAGCAACTTATGGCCTCCCCCGGTACTGGACTGTTCGATCCTAGATTGCTTTTGTGAGTAGCGGTGCTGTCTCGGAGTTTTCACACGCCCTACTTCCTCAACAAGTGTGACAGGTTCTGGGGCCACTCCGGACCTTAACAATGGTGATGGGCTGGTCTATCAGAGTGAGAACTGAGCAATCTCTGCCATACCCATAGCTTACTCTGACTGTTCCTTTTACTTACATATTTTCTAGATCTCAAGTGACGGCGTCTCTTCCGTGGATTGACCTCCCAATCTATGAGATTGGAAGCCAAAGCGTCACATTTTTCCTTTGCCCCTCAACTTTCTCTTCATAATTGCTGAGGAGCACAGGGCCCTGGGTGAGGCTTTGGTTTTCCGGGCATTTCCGCTCCCTCCTCAGATCCCCACCATGGAGTGGCTTCGGTCACTCAGGCTTTATTGTGGTCAGCAGGGAGGGTTCTGTGGGGGCGCTCGGTTATGGCCTTGGCCTTGCTCGGGGACTTGGGGCTGTTCGACCAGGCAGCTTGGGGAACAACAACAACAACAATGGTGCTAATACTGAGTCGCCAAGGAGAGCCGCTGGATCAAAACTCTCAAAACTTTTCCCAACTTTAGGTTTCTCCTTTCGACCATTCCTCCGCTGGTCTAGAGACTGAGGAATAGGCTGTGACACTTTAGATGCACGAGAACGGGTGACAACACACGCCATCTGCTGTAATTGACACCTCTCGACCAACTCCTGCCCCTCCCTACTCACGTCGGCCGCCCTCTCGGCAACGACTAAGGGTGGAACCTCAGAAGTAGGCACCGCAAAGTCGTTGCCGAGAAGAAGGTCGACGCCTTCTACTGGCAGTTTCTCCACGATTCCAACATCCAACTCTCGTGTCACACCTTCAACCTCCAGCTCTACTCGAACAAACGGGTATGACCGTGTAGCATTAATACCCTGCACCACAACTACCCGTGCCGCGTTTATAGGTTTGCCTGTAAAGTTTTTCTTCAGAGTCTGGGATGCACCTGTATCACGCAACAACTCCAACCCATGCTTGCAACCAGCCCAACTCACGGAGCCACGCCCTCTATGGTCGCAAAAAGCATCGCAGACAGGTTTCGAGCCTTCCGGACACTCCTTCACTGGCTGTGCCCCCGTATCTGACATATCACCCCGGGTAAATGCAGAAGACCTCAGAGACACCCCAACGTTGCTAGCCAAAGACACGACTGCTGTAGATTGGTTACTAGGGCAGGAATGTACAAAATGCCCCTTTTTATGACACTTAAACACTCTACTTCACCCTGGGACTTCCCCTGAGGTGGGGAAGGGCCCTGACCTTTCTTAAACGGGACGGTTTTAGGTGTGTGATCAAAATTGGTATCATTGCTCTTGCTTTTGTTATTAAATGTGGTATCACTGACTCGGGGGGGTGGAGTGTTGCGCCCCTTGTTAACTTTATCGGTCCGTTGTGCAGACCCGCACCCACGGATCAGTGATAATCTCGGGTAAGCCATCTCAGCTGCCTCTTGTAGAGTTTTAGGACGTTTCTCTTTGAGGTTCAAAGTCAGGTCGCCACCTGTGCATTTGAAAAATTGCTCTAGAAAGACTAACTGCTCAAGCTCTCCGAACGTCGTCACCTTCTTTGACCTCAGCCAATTTCTCAAAGCATCAGACAGTTCCCGGGCATGTTCTAGAAAAGTGCACTCACGACCCTTCGTAACACCCCGGAACTTCAACCTATATGTCTCTGGTTGTAACTCGTACGCCCGCAGAACAGCTTCCTTCAGTACCTCATAATCGATGCAAGACTCCAAGGGCAACGCATCATATGCCTTGAGTCCTTTGCCAACCAACCTAGAGGAAACAAGGGCTGCCCACTTAACCTCGGGCCATTGGTACTCCCGGCACTTCTTCTCAAAATGCAAGAAAAACTCGGTGACACCCGACTCGTCAAATGCAGGGACTAACTTAAGAAAGTGCGATAAAGAATGATCAAGACCTCGATTCCCAGAACCGAGACGCTGCCCTGTCGACTCCACCCGAGACTTCTCAAGCTCTATATCTGCACAGTACATGGCCTTTCTCTCCTCAGCCTGAATCTTAGCCATCTCAATCTGGTATTCCTGCTGCTTAGCCATCTTAGCCATCTCAAGCTGGAAGATCATATCTGGAGTTAAACCTTGAGGAGGAGGAGATGCAACAATTGGAGACCCACCCAGTGATCCACCCAGGGGCAAACCACGCTGCCAGTGACTATCGGCCTGCGGGAACGTACCAGGCTCCGGAGCCCGAGGGGGCGCCATGGTAGGAGTCGAGTGGAATGGGGGCTGGGCCGAAGGTGCCCCAGCTCCCGCTCCACCCGAAGCCCCACGCACCCCACCGAGCACACAGGCCACCAGGTCACTTCTCGTCATGCTGCTAGTGCCAACATGCCCCATGACCGTGGCCAAACACTGGAGACCATACCGATCAATCCCCGACACCCGGTCAACAGTAATGGGCATCTCCAGAAACTTCCTTGCATCCTCCTCACTAGTTACTACTCTAATGCGTTCTAACAAAACCAGCTGCTGCACCTCAGAGTCTGCTTCCCGTACTGTGTCCTCACTATGCATTGTCCCGTCGTTCGACATAGTGTCCACCGAAAATTCTCAACGTTTATAAACAAAAAAGAAGTACCTAAAATCTCATGTAGCACTATTCACTCAAAAAATGCTTGAAGACAACTCAAGTGCTATACTACGTTGCCGAAAAAAAAAAATCCAACGTGTCCAAAACATTCCTCAAAAAACAAATGTCCAAAAATCCTGCAATTATTTCTTAGTTCATTTGGTATGACGACTAAGATAAGATACTAGGCAAGGTCGCCATTTGTTACGACCGGGGCTACGAATAAAACAAGGTCACTTAAAGATTGGACTAGTAATAGGGCACTATGCAACAACGGTACGCTAGATCCAAACCCTTGAACTTATATGCCGGCGAACAAAAACAGCTATACCCTCCAGAGTTAATCTGCGATAACGGGGTATCCTTAACTGAATGTACTCTACTTCAGGCTAACCTACACTGGTATAGCCTGATAACAAACAAGATGCAAGTTACGTTAAAATACATAAAAAGGAATCTATGGAAAGATCAATTAAATCACTGCAAGATTTAATACAATAAAAAGATGCTTCAGTATAGATACTCTAAACAACAATAAACTCTTCACTCCTATCTGAAAGAAAGTGAATTATAGTCCTACAGCATAGACCTGGAAACTTCTGAAGAAAGTCTGATGCTCATAAGATGCTCGTATATTAAACTATATAAAGGCAGGAGGCAGGACACCACACGTGTAAATGGAATACACTAAAAGATAGGACATATAATGTTAACTGACACGAGAATACTATAAATGCGCAACGGTAGCAATGCTCGACACTAAAAGAAGTACTTCCTCATCAACGAAACAGTCTGCTATGGTTGTGCAACTCAAGAACAACCTAGACTAATAAATGCTGTGAATAATAATGCGTACATATCAAAGAGCTTATATTAAATACTAATAAGTGTCTACTCGATTAATAATGTCTAGCTGGAATACTCTAGGTAAGGAACTGTGGTTGAGCAAGACAGGCTCGTAGCCTAGCGATGTCCTTAAGACTGCATCCTTTAAGTTACGTTAATTGACTAGGCTCTCTTGATAGATCCAGATCACAAGTATCTGGTTCTATCCTGGCGACCCTCTAAAGACAAGCAAAAAGGCAACAAAGTGTGAAACTGGAACAGGCTAAAACCCTCAGTCAACACAACGTTGCACTCGTAAAGGACGCAAGCGAAAAGACAACACAGGCTACCACAGGACCGGTCGAAGTCGTGTAGGTATAAGCAAACCATACACACATCGGGGACAATGACTACAGTTACCTTATCCCAGTCTAGCATTAAATAAAAGAGCAGAAACACTAAATCAATAATGGAGACACACAGAGTTCTCTAACCTATACTAACTAAGAACCCTCAAAACCTATTCTAAGTACATGTAAATATCTCAGAGGATGGCGCATACAATACAATGGGCCGGTAATGGAAACCGTACGCAGAACCCAAGGGGACAAGTAATTGAATAAAGGTGAGAAGCAATGGAAAAGAAGAAGGTCAGAGAGAGAGACAGTGGTAAAGGGGGTGATCGGGAGAGAGTATGCAAAAGTTAGAAGCATGCGCGCCAAGCCTGTCCTGAGGAGAACAGCTCCTGTGGACCCTAATGCAGGAAGCAAGTCACACAGGAGCCCACAAAGGCGCGATGGTCGGCCAATCACGGGCCGATACGTCACAAGGCAGCAGGCCCCTGGGACGCGCCAGGAGCCGCCAGCCACTCAAGGGCGCGGGAAAGCCCGTGCCCGAGCGGGAAAACTCCTCCGAGCGAGGGAGGCAGCAACATATATACACACACACATACTACCACCACGCTGCCTCTATCGCTCTTTCTCCTTAACTTTACACCATGCATCATATATTTTACTAATGATATAAAATAGTTCCCGTTGTCACAGACAAAAACAAAGACCACCACTGGACTGTCTGTGACAATGCGAGCACAAGGAAAGAATGAACAACATTCTCGGATAACTGTAGCCCATTTCGATGTCCCTGGCGAGCGCCATTGGCTAACGAGAGGCGATTCTGCCCACGCTGGTAGACGTCACAAAGCTAAAGAGAGAGGGAGAGAAAGAGAAAAAAAGCGAAGTGGGCCCCCTTAAGAATAACACTAAGTGCCAATAACATAACACACAGTTCATATTTTCAGTCACGCCGTTTGTAATCTTTGGTTTACATCTTATCTATTCTAGGTGATCATTTAGAGAGTAACCATTATGTCTTCAGTTATGCAATGTCCAGAATGTAATGCAAATTGTGATAAAAACGTAAATGTATTCTTCAATGTTATACGATTCATCAAACTTCATTAAAGGTGAAATATTGGGAACTGATTCATCACTAGATAATGCATTGAATAACTCGGAATGCGCAGTATTGAATTGAAATGGATTTAGCTTCATACATAGCGATATAGATAACATTATTGGTCCTATCAGATAATTATATTCGATGTGTGTATCAGAGAGAGAAAGAGAGAGAGAGAGAGAGAGCGAGAGCGAGAGCGAGAGAGAGAGGAAGTGAGGGGGGAGGTTTGAGAGAGAAAGAGTGTGAGTGAGTGTGTGAGAGGGGAAACACATACGCACACTTATAATAGTATGCCTTTTATTCACATGAGGCGAAGCATTTCTTTTTTAATCGAGTGGTGGAATGGACTACTGTAGAGCATAGTAGGGTCACTGAGTGTAGTACTGGATCTCGCTTTTATTTCCCGAATATATGCATTCACAAATAACTAACACTATGTTATACGGTGTTATAGTTACAAACAGCCTCGTAAGGATCCATATATATATATAATTATAGAGAGAGAGAGAGAGAGTCATTCCTTGACCCCCTCACAGCCCAGCTATATTCTGGCTGCGTGGTCCATGTCCCTGGTCCCCAATGGTGTGAATATGCTAGGTAGGAACATTGCTGCCCTGGCCCGGTGTCCCAAATGTACCAGTTATCCTAAATTACCAAAATGTTCAAGTGTCTCAAATGTAACAGGTATTGTAGTAGCCATTATATTTCAATGTCCTAATGTCCCAAATGTATCCGTTGTCCTAGTAATACCAAAATGCTGTAGTGCCCCAAATGTACCAAATATCGTAGTAACCACAATATAATGATATTATGTCCCAAATGTACCAGGTATCGTGGTAGTCATAATATCACAATGTCCTAATGTCGCAAATGTACCCGTTATCCTAGTAGCCATAATACCAAAATGTCCAAGTGTCCCAAATGTACCAGTTATCTTAGTAGCTAAAATACCAACATGTCCAAGTGTTGCAAATGTACCAGTTATCCTAGTAGCTAAAATACCAACATGTCCAAGTGTTGCAAATGTACCAGTTATCTTAGTAGCTAAAATACCAACATGTCCAAGTGTTGCAAATGTACCAGTTATCCTAGTAGCTAAAATACCAACATGTCCAAGTGTTGCAAATGTACCAGTTATCTTAGTAGCTAAAATGCCAACATGTCCAAGTGTTGCAAATGTACCAGTTATCCTAGTAGCTAAAATATAAAAATGTTCAAGTGTCCCAAATGTACCAGTTATCATAGTAGCTAACATCCCAAAATGTCCTAGTGTCCCAAATGTATTCCTTATCGTAGTAACCATAATATAATAGTGTCCCAAATGTACCAGGTATCGTAGTAGCCATTATATTACAATGTCCTAATGTCCCAAATGTACCCGTTATCCTAGTAGCCATAATACCAAAATGCTCTAGTGTCCCAAATGTACCAGGTATCCTAGTAGCCATAATATCACAATGTGCTAGTGTCCCAACTGTATCAGTAGCCGAAATATCGAAATGTTCGAGTGTCCCAAATATTCCAGGTATTGTGGTAGCTATAATATCAAAACGTCCTATAGCCAAAAATACATGTGTCTTAGCGTCCCAAACGTACCAAGTAGCATAGCAGCCAAAATATCTCAATGTCCTAGTAGTATAAATAACAGTTAATGTCCTAGTGTTCCAAATATATGAAGCATTCTAGTAGCCAACATTTTAAAATGTCCTAGTTTCCCATATATAATAATGTCCATTAATGTCCTAGGGTCCAAAATATCTTAATGTCCTAGTTTCCCAGATATAGTAATGTCTATAAATGTCCTAGAGTCTAAAATATAAGCATTTCCTAGTGTCAGACATAATAATGTCCATAGGTGTCCAAAGGTCCAAAATATCAAAATGTCCAAGTGTTTCAAATGTCCAAAATTTCATAGTAGCTCGAATATAATCAAGCGCCCGCATCCAAAATGTCCCAAGAACCCTAGTAGTCAAAATATCAAAATGTCCTTGTGCCCTAGATGTCAATATCCGGGTAACCAAAACGATCAAATGTCCTTGTGTCTCAAATATACTAATAGCCATAATATATAAACGTAAAATATAAAATGTCATACCGTATAATTATAAAATATAAAAATATCTTAGTTTATATAATATATATATATATATATACCCGATATATATATATATATATATATATATATATATATATATATATATATATATATATATATATATATATATATCCTAGGGTCAATTTCTCAAAATTATTACAGAAAGAGACCGTTGTGCCCCTTTGATAATGACTAGGTTTATCAAGAGACAACAATATACATAATTATATTGTACAGGAATATATATACCGTAGTTATAATGACAAAAACCGATAGAAGTATGAGGAGCACTAATGGTCAACTAAGATTGGACACTGTTCTCATTAAGGATCTATAATTAGCTGTCCTTTGGGGCGCACCTGAGACTTTCACCACGTACATGCATGTACATTTAGAACCACTTTCACAGACTAGTAAACGAAGACAAGGGCGACGGGGGGTTAAGGGTTGGCTTATCGGTTGTAATCTCAAAGTATATTAATATCTTTTCATCAGGTAGGTGATAACTACTCTAAAACGATTAGCACAAAAGGGATGGGTGGTGCGAATATGTTGGGTTGGACTGACGATATATAAATATATAAAAAGAGGGATATATTTCTATCTCTAAAAAAAGGGTAAGACACTGGTTTAGAGTCATTCAAATATTACTCCATGTTGACCATCTGAATTCTACTTCTTATACCTCGATCAGGGACAAACAATATAAACACTTGTATAAATACAGATAGCAATACATATATATTTACACACACATGAATATATATATATATATATATATATAAAATGAGGTAGTTGTACAATGTACTTTATAATTATATAATGTCTGTTCAGTCTTGGATGTAAATAATGATTGCAATATTTTTGAAATTCTGAAGATGAGACGCATTTTTCCAGAGAGTTTAAACAGTGCGGCTCAGAAATTATGACTATGCCCCCTGAAGGAATGTGAGAGGTATCGGCGGGCAGAATTTTAATAGACACGAGGACAGGTTTACGAGATGAGTGCTGGCTACAGAGAATACGGAGCCAAGGGAATTATTATAGTGTGTAATATTTTTAATGGGGGATTTTGCATGAGTTTACGACAAACGAATAGACATAAATACATAGACGGACAGACAGAGTTATAGCCAGTCAACCAAGAGACAGATAAACAGTTAAACAAGTTGACGTCATAGTTCTTTACTTCGCCAAAGCCTTCGACAAAGTCCTCCGGCATTGACTGTTAGCTAAACTGGATTACTATGGAATTCGAAGATCACTTATTCACTAGATTAAGACTTTCCTAACCAATCAAGAACAGCACGTTGTTCTCGATGGCTCCCACTCATCTTCTGTTTCTAAAACTTCAGGAGTACCCCAAGGCACCGTCCTTGGTCCCCTTCTCTTTCTCTCATACATCAATGACCTTCCATCATCTTTAACTTCCACTACTAGACAGTTTGCAGACGATAGCATAGTATACCGACCAATAGCTGATAGGGATGATTGCCTTCGATTTCAAGACGACTTGTCTGCTCTTGAAGACTGAGTAGCCAAGTGGCAGATGACATTCAGGCCAGTCAAATGCAACCACATATGTTTTACCCACTCCAAGAAACCTGTCCCCTTTGCCTATAAACTCCATAATACCAACCTTGATACCGTTCATTCTCATAGGTATTTGAGAGTCCACTTCTTAGTAGACATGAGGTGGAGCACACATGTGAGTAGTGTCATGGCAAAAGCCAACAAAGCCCTGGGTTCCTGCACAGGAACCTAAAGAGGTGCAACGCAGACATCAAAATGTTAGCCTTTAAAACACTAGTTCGACAACACATTGAATACTGCGACACTGTCTGGGATCCACACATTCACAACAAAAACTAATAAATTAGAAGCCATACAAAATAAAGCTGCAAGATAGATCAGACATGATTACAGGCACACTACATAGGTCACTTTGCTTAAGCAAGACATTAAATTCGACACACTTGCAACAAAAATACAAATACACAGAAAACAAATGCTATGCAAAATCCCAAACAATCTAGTAGACATTGACAAAGATACATATTTACACCCTACAAATATACGATCCACAAGAGGCAGCCACAGACGAAAATACCACACATACCAGGCAAGCATCGACATATTTGGGTGCACAGTTTTTCCCCGCAGCATCCAAGAGTAGAATCACCTCCATCTCATATAGTTAACCATTTCACGCTTTTATGACGCAGAGGTTGCCAGATTAGCAATAAGAAATAAAGTTCTCTCACTCTTATAATTACCTCTCCAAAATTAGTTTTCTGCCCACAGCTAACTCAAAGACAACTTCAGAGGTTGAAGTAACTAAACTAAAGGTTTCTAAATACCCCTGATGGTAACAAAGGCTTTAAAGTATCCCCAATAGGCTCAACATCGCGTCATATGCGTGAAAGGGTTAACAGTCCCACTCTTGATAGTTTGAAGGCTAGGATCACCAAACATTTTTCTCTTAATCCTCATTCTTCCCAATAGTCCCATAGCCCCCCCGCACAGCCCCCGCATATCATGCTGGCCGTGTGCAGCCCTCTGCGGGTCCCCAAGCTAAAGCTAAAAACAGTAGACATTCAGGGAGTAGACAGACGAACAACAGAACTACAATAGACCCACAGAATGAAGACAAACATTCAACACAGATATATGACGGATATACAATAAATAGACAGGCACTATGCACACAAATATTAAGATATATTGGCAGGCAATCCAAAACTCCATGTCCCTTAATTTTAGTGGCCTCGAGGACAGGTTTACGAGAGTGGTGGTGATGGTGCCGTCAGTGTTCCCAGAGTTATGACCCTCCAGCGGGCAGTGCACCAGGGCGCAGGGAACACGGAAACTAGTCTGTTCATTATAGGTGGGCCAGAAATGGTGACCTCTACCCTCTGTGACTCAAAAAGGGGAGGAACAAATGGGCTGTGAATTTGCACACATATTCCCCGGCCGACTTTTCCCAAATGGTAGGAATATTCGTTTGATTGCTGTAGTTGTGTTCCAGTTACAGAGGTTTTTGGTCAAGATTTTTGGCCTACCTATAATGAATGGACTATAAGATTCTATAAGTAGTGGGACATGCGATGACAGGAGGCTTTTGTGGACCTGGTAGTGTTAGACTGTTTTTAGCTACATTAATTTAACAATTATAATTTGTATTAGGTTATATACTTATAAAGTGGTCGGGGGCTGGGAGAGTGCTGGAGAGACCTTGGTGACCCTGGTCTCTGGGTCTTCTCCTGGATGACCTAGATGTGTGTGAATGTGTGTTTTGTTTTTGTGTGTTCATTGTTTTCTGTTATGTCCCTATTCTTGCTCTGTCTTGAGTCGCCCCCCCCCCCCCCCCACCCCCCGCCTCCGAAAAAATAAAAAACAAAAACAAACACGGAAAAGTAGGGACTGTGCCTGAGCATATGGATGGATGGATGGCAGACAGATTTATCCTTTCCCATAGGGCAGTATATCGTGCCTTAGCAGTGTGTATACTGGTGTTGTGGTTAACGTCTTGTGTCCCACCTTGGTAACAGGTTCACGCCCAGTTCAAGATATAGGTTTATCGCAGCACAGAGCTGGTTTCCTTGAGTAAAGACAAGGTCATAGAGTCGGGTTATAGACTTTCCTGCTGACGCAGCCATAGGCTGATTGAAGCAAGGCTATGGCTTGGGTGATTGTCCATAAAGTGTCCTTCGAGGTAATAGTCATTGGTACAATCACTCAGAAAAGTTCTTGCACCTCACATATTTTGCATTATGCTAGTGTTTGAATGTAAACTGACATATGATTGTATTGTTTACGCGTTAATATACAAGCTGTGCATTATATTGCAAAGCATATTTCATGGATACATATACGGTATAACGATGACTGTATTTGTATAAAACAAAATACATTAGTGCGGTGAAAAGGAACCGTATGTGTGTGTGTGTGAGAGGGAGAGGGGGGGGGGGGGGTAGATGCACGTGGCTGAATAGGTGGGTGTGGGTGTGCGTAGGGTTAGGTGTGCGTGAATGAGTAGGTGGGGGTGGGGGTGAATGACTAGGCGGGTGTGGCTGTGGGTGTGCGTGAGTGAATAGGTGGGGTTGACTGGGTAAGTGAATAGGTGTGCGCGTTTGTGTGTGAGTTACTCAGTTACTCAGTTACTTGTTCGTCAAGGGGAATCCACGCAATGCGAGCTAAGCTCATTATTATCGCGCCTCCTTAACTGGGAATGTATTGCGTGAAATGCATGTTTAAGTGTTTTATGTACTGTTGGAATGGCTGTGGATGTGTGTGTAGTCTGTATTTAGCCAATTGGCGACATCGGAAACGAAGGCTTAGGGTGGATCTGTATGGTACCATTCTCACTATAGACGGTACCGTCTCGCCCGAAAGCTTAGGTAGACATCAGCTTAGGTGAACCATATGAAACCCATCTCGCCTTGTACCATTTTTGCCAACCCCAGATGGGACGTCACAACGTCGTCCACTTATTCCAGGTACCTATTTACAGCTAGGTGAACTGAGGCTAACACATGAAAGGAGACAAGCCCAATTTGTCTCCGCCCGGCCGGGGATCGAACCCCCGACCCCTCGTGTGTGAGACGAGAGCTCTACCTACTAGGCTACGGGTGGGTGTGAGTGGGTGAATTGGGGGGGGGGGGTTATGTCTGATCAATAAGGATACTAAAAGGCCACAGACTGTATGGTATTAGGGTTTAATGTTTGGTTATACAATTAACACGCTATGTCACCTAAAACCCGTAAACAGTTTCAGTATTTGAATACGGATTTCTTTTCGGCTTTCTGACTATCATTAGATGATTTAATCAGTTTATGAAAGGTATATGAAGGTCAGAGGATTAGTTGAGATAGTCTTTACCCTTATAATGTTCACAGATCCTTCGTAAGATGCATTATATAATCCTAAAAACTAGGCTAGTTAAGATTAAATTGACAAAATTATATTCTCTCAAAAAATATTTTCTGAGATTGTACACTAAAGTGAATTGGTCTTGTATGGTGGAGACACGAAACGGGATTTAGAGCCTCTATAACTAGGCTATCTACACGAGACGTAGACATATAATAGAGCTAAAATCACCCTAAAAACTAGGCTAGTTAAGATTCGTAAGATGCATTATATGATCCTTCGTAAGATGCATTATATAATCCTTCGTAAGATGCATTATATGATCCTTCGTAAGATGCATTATATAATCCTTCGTAAGATGCATTATATGATCCTTCGTAAGATGCATTATATAATCCTTCGTAAGATGCATTATATGATCCTTCGTAAGATGCATTATATGATCGTCTAATGCTAATTACTATATACTTATAAAATGCGTCATAATCTTGAAAGGGTTAACTTTGACTTGGTTTTCTAAAGAATGGCCGTATATATGAAGTGGGTTCTATAAGGTGGATCGGGGTGATGATGGCATAGTGTCGTGATCCTGGGGTGGTTTGTGGCAGTATTGTTCTTTATCTGGGCATAGTTATCAAAGGTGCGAAAGGGCGATTTTTGCATGTATTCATTATTTTTCTAGTTTCCTCCCTAGACCTCTATCAAATTAAAGAAACAACACATCCATTAGATCCTCCTTCTAGATTAATTTGTACATTTTTCGGTAGAAAAATTTCCCGGCCAAAGGCCGGTTCTTCCAACATCACAGGCTCACTATCGTTCGCCAGGGAAAAAATCGACACCTAAATAGCACGAACGGTCTAAATATTGACGAAGAAATGGGGCGAAAGGTCTTAAGATCGACTAAATAATGGGGCAAACATCTTAACATCTGAAAACTAATGGGGCTAAACATGAGAGAGAAAGTGGTCCAGAAAACCGGCCCATGTCCCCTTAACCCTTTGAAGACTATTACGGGTTTTGACTGTTTATTATAGTTATCAGTAGACGATTTTATTAAGCTTAGGGTGAACTCCTGGAAGCTAAAGAGTTAATTGAGATAGTAATTACCCATTTGATTCCCAGATAGTAATTACCCCTTTGATTCCTAGATAGTAATTACCCCTTTGATTCCTAGATCGCCTTCCTAAATTCCACACACTCGTTTAAGGGGGGTCACCTGCTTTTTTATCTTTCTCTCCTTTTCTCTCGCTTGTATCCATTCGGCCCCATTCAGCCAACTGTTTTAAGACGCTTATCCCCATCCAGGTGTCAATTTCTTCCTGGGGAGAGATAGCGAGCCAGCATTGTATGGAGAAATCCGGCCTCCCCGGATACATTTTTCAATTACAAAATTTACACATTTAGCTTTCTGTCAAAACTAAAATAAATATTTGATGTCTCGCTACCGCTCGCCAGGAAAATAGTGACACTTGGATGGGGGTAAAAGTCTTAAAACAGTAGGCTGAATGGGGCCGAATACAAGCCAAAAAGAGAGGGAGAGAAAGATAAAAAAGCGAGGTGGGCCCCCTTAATGATAACCAACATCCAATGTAAACATGTGTCTTAGATCCTCAAGGGGTCAAGTTACGGCGGCGTGAGAGCTAACAATCCAAATTAATCTACAGTTTATTAATTACTTAAGACGACCTATAACTGTAATCTATCGTAAGTTATAATGACCACGTGTGCCACGTTTGGAGTATTACTAGTGCTAAGATTACCATGTCAGAATTTAGGATACGATAAACAGAAAACATATATGACGCTGGTAGTATTCAAAATGTCCTGGTCTTTTAGTTAAATTTGAATATGCCTTTCGTGAGATATAATTATATTGAAAAATATACTTTGATAAGTAGACATAATTAATATAAACACCATGTGAGGAAGAACACATTATAATTTATATAGTCAGATTTTATCGGATTGTATAGATAATTGTAGAGTATTGAATGCTGTGAGTGAATTGCGATTGCGCTATTTCTATTGCCAGACCCCTTAATCCCTGAGGAAGATGGGCACGAATGAATCGCCTCCATGCTCCTCTGTAATCCGTAAGCCAGCACCCCTCCTCCTACCCCAAACTATTTTAACTCCTATATCTCTCTCAATCCCGTGCTTCCATCTCATTCTCGGTCTACCTCTCCCTGTATTGCATTGTCTGATATTAAACCCCCTTCTCCGGCAATAGACACAAGGAATTGGAACACTGAGTGTTATTGTTTGTAGATGGCAGGATGTTGGGGAGGAGTTTCTTATACTAATTGATATATGTTGTTTATATTTATTTTAGTAATATTGTATTTTTAATTAACAATCGATTATGACGGACAAACAAATATAAAATACACTCTAACCCTTTTAGGAAGCCATGATTCACGCTTATAATAGACGATTGTATGCAGCCTAGGAAGCAACTCCTTTAATTAAAGGAGGAATTGTTATGGTAAATACTCCTTGTACTTCCACAAACCCCGTGTTCAATAAACTTTATAATAAGTATCTAAAGGGGTATTTAGTGTCCATAATAATCTACCTATTTATAGGTATTTTGATGGCTATTAACCCATCTTATTAGGGAAAATAGGGACCAATAGACTCGCCATATTTTTCTCATTATAGTCAGCATGGAGGAATTTCGTTATCGACAACTTGAAAAACCCCGATTTCACCGAAATATAACACCAAACATAAACCCCAATGTAAACAACGCATTCCGTCGACTTGACCTCCTCCTTGTTTTGCAGGCGGCGGCGCGCGATTCAACCAATAAATGGCGCTAGCGTTACTCACCAAAACACAGTACCGGCAACCTGTTTTTGCCCCCTTCCAGATCAACATATATGAGGATGACAATAAGTGAAGGGACTGCCCCCCCCCCCCCCAACCCGCCGTGTATCCAATTTACCCCATAATTTCCCTTACCTACTGTAGATGCGCGATTCACCCAATAAATGGAGCCCTTTGACGCCGTATCTTCAGATTAATGAATAATGGGTTAGTTATATGCAAATCCTCCACACAACCCATAAACAAAAATACCTTTTTCCTTGAACAATATATAAGGAAAACTTGGTAAATAAGGCTGCTCTATAGTCCATTCATTATAGTCAGACTATAAATTGTAAACCCTAACCTCTGTAACTACAAAGGGGGTACAGCAAATGGGCTGTACATTTCCACACTTATTCTCTCGCTGACTCTTCCCAAATGGTAGATATATGAGCTCGATTACTCAATCGTTTTAGAGTTACAGAGGTTAGCGGTCAAGACTATTGGCCTACCTATAATGAACAGAGTATAGTTGTCTTGAATGGTACCCTCCCCACTTGTGTTTTTGTTTTAATATTCTCGGGATAATGGGGCCGAATATTACTGATGAATAGGTTTTGCCAATAATATGCTTGTAGAAAATATACAGAAACGCCGGTTTGTTTAGGTAAAACTAAAAATAAACACCTCCAAAAGTGGTTAAAGTATTAAAGATCTTTACCTTTCTTTGTATACATACATGCATGCGTAGAAACATGCATACATACATACACATATACATACATACATATATACATTGTAAAATATAATAAGTATGAAGATGGTTATCAAGGTGTCCATAATAATCTACGTTATTTAAAGGTATAATAGTGATATAATAGTAATAATGGTACATAGACTACAGTAGATCTGGACTGGACACGAAAATGGAACTTTGCAGTATGGGACCCAAAATCGGAAAAAGAACCCCCAAGTTCGAACCTCGAAACCGCGAAAATATCAAATTGTCACGGTTTAGAGGTACGAACTTGGGGGTCCGTTCTCCGATTGTTGGGTCCCCTACTGCCAAGTTCTATGTTCGTGTCCAGTCCAGATCTACTGTAGTCTATGAATGATATAATGGTAACTCGGCATCAATATACCCAATGAATGTATTTATCTTGTTCATACCATTTATAATACACTTGATTTGTGCAGTGTATACATAGATGCATGCACTCAGACATACTATACACTCGTGAGTACTAGTAGCTATGCACCCATGTCAATCAGTACCGAACACAAATGAGACACTACAATGCTTTATTGTATCGCAAATGCTTCAGAACTTGGCTTTAAAGGGACAGTGGTTATTGTGTTGGTCTATTTATTTATATGTTAATTATTTTTTAGTTTCTTCGCTAGACATCCATCAAGCTGTAAACAACATTCCCTAGACCCCCCTTCAAGATAAATTGGCAAATATTTATTTTAATACCACGAATTTTCCCTGTGTATTTTTTTAAATGTGCATCAATGTAAAGTGTTTGTAATTAATTAGAAATCTCGGGAAAACCTATTTTTCCTATTATCGATCTATGTTAAGACACGCCCCCCGATAGTGGGGAAGGATATGAAGATTAGGGAGTTTTGGGGTAAAAGGCGTAACAAAGCGATAAGATATTGACATGAAACCTGGCTCGAGTTTTCATTAATTTGAAACCCATAAAACCCAAAATTTGAAAATCCAGAGCCACATTTGGCAAATGTTGGCTCGGGTTTGTCGATTTTTCAGAGTAAAAAAAACTCTGTTACCTAATTTCGAAACTTGGCTCGGGTTTTCCGTTTTATGAAACTCCAAAATGGAAAACCCGGGCCAAGTTATTGCAAACTTTGGCTCGGATTACCTGATATTTGAGAGTAAAAAAGAACAGTAACCTTATTTCGAACGTTGGATCTGGTTTTCCGTTACTTGAAACCCATAAACAAATGTGAAAAACCGAGCCAATTTGTGGCAAAAGTTGGCGCGGGTTTTGCGATTTTTAAAAGTAAAATAACCAAGTCACCTAACTTAGACCTGGGCCGTTGGATACAATATTAACCCTTACCTAGCAAGTAATACGTGTTTTAGTACCGAGTACTTGTTTTTACAAAAGTAACTCTAACCTACCAGGTAGTAAGTGTTCCTAGTACCGTACCTAGTTTATTTCAAACCTACCACCCGATCCCTTGTCATTAACCTAACCAAAGAATCTAACCTAATCTAACCTAGACCTAGTACGGTGGGATACAAGACTAACCCTCACCTAACACATAGTATGTGTTCATACTACCCAGGACATTGGATACAATACTAACCGTGACCTACCAGTGAGTACGTGTTTTAGTACCTAGTTTATTCCAAACCAACCATCTGATCCCATGTCATTAACCCAACCAAAGAACCTAACCTAAGTAACCCAAGTTAATTCCCGCAACGTAACTTAACTTACGTAACCTAAGGCAAGAGGTAAGCTAACGTATATTAGCATTAATGTAATGTGGTTCTTTACAATTGCTCACAATAATCACATAAATGAATGTCAAAAGTTAGCTCTTGTTATCCCGTTTGTTCAAGTAAAGAAAAACCCTGCACAAATATTGTATAATGGGGTATCTTGTTGAGAAGATGTGGAGGGAGTAGGTAGATGGTGGGGAGGTGTGTCGGCGTTTACGGCGCGAATGTCGGCCACGTCGAGCTCTGGCCGAGCGACCGGCACGCGTAGGTGATGAGGTCGATGTACCAGGCAACGGAGAAGATTGGGCTGAGTCAGGACGGGACCATTTTCGTGAAGGAGAGCTTGGAGCACTAGGATGAGGGTGTGATAGGTTAATGCTTGGTTTGATAGTTATATCAAGATTTAGAACAGGCTCCCAATGCTGAAAGTTTTTATTGAGCCACACATTTATATAGCCTATTATAATTATCTGCCAAGGTTATAAATGTGCATTATCAAGGAAGGTCCTTTTTCTATGGGGAGTATTAAAACCAAAATCCCGGCTTGTCGTCGTCTTATTTAAAAACCAATATTCCAGACATCGCCACTCATTCCTATCCTCATAAAAAATAATCATGGCCACATCGTCGACAAGTGACAGAAGTTGGTAGGCAACCGTGTTCAGTAAATATTTCTAGGGCGGCAATATTGCTCTGTGTAGTATCAATTATTATGGAATGTGGCAGAAGAGCACAGTCTTTACATACACCTGACATGACTTCACTGACAACTAGCTTCAAGGTAATTGGGGGGGGGGGGGAGATGGTTGTTTGTGATTGGATCACTGCAATGACGTAAATATACAGTTGCGGCCAGTTCCGCGCAGGACACTCAATAGGTGGCAGTACAATTAGTAATTATAAATTAGCTGGTAACACTGGTGAAGGGTGGGTAGGAGGTAAGGGATGGGGGAGGAGAGATATGGGCGAATGACGGTGGGGAGGGTGGGAAACGAGTGGCGGGGGTTAACGTAGGAGGGGAGGGAGTAATGGGAGTGGGAAACTAGAGGTGGGTGGCAGCAGACGTTGTGGGAGGGGGTAGAGAAGGTCAGGTGGGGGACGGAAGAGAGCGGAGGTCAGGGATATGGGAGGGGGGAGGAAGGAGAATTACAGGAGGGAGGGGGAGGAGGATAGAAGGTAGAGGGTTAATAGTGGAATATTGATAGAAGCTGTGATGTCACGTTGTAATTGAGTAAGCCTGTAGAACGATATATGGGATTAGGAGTTAGATATCAGTTTCAGATGTTTCACATTTCTTCTACTTAGGTGATGAATTCAGAATTCTACTATCACAGTTTTATATATACTCAACATTACAGACAAAGCTGAACTCTAACGACTTCCTCCACTTTTATCCATACTATTCGAAATGCTGCTGGACAAAACAAAAACAAAAATCTTCTGATGTTAGCCAGAATATATGAAATCCAAGCATCACTGTACTGCAGGACTTACTCTGATTGCTTAAAAGCTCCTACGATATTTATTTCGTAATGTGAGGTTATCGAGTGATAATAATCCCTTGTGGTTCATAATGCGTTTTGCCCGTGTACTGCGGGTACAGTTCAAAAAGAAATCTCAATTTTCCATCTGACTTAATAATTATACCCTTTCTAATCTGAATAAAATCGTATAATAACAGAAACAAAAACATAATAGAAATGCGTCATGAATCTTGAAGGAGTTAACCACATTGTAATTGTATCCTACTGATACAATTATTGTAAAATTGTTTCCTATTTCACAGTTTTACTGTTTGGTGAATATATAATATAATCAGATTTTCTTAATTTTTGCACACAAATTTATACTACTCGTGTATCTTATGTCTCTAATTGGGGTTTGTAGTTGATGATTAATGCTAAGAACGGGGTGTTACTTTATTGTAGGTTATCAACAAATATATGTTGGAACTAAAACATACAATATGTTCATGCAGTTCACTACATATATAGTTATTATCAATATTTGTAAATAATGTTGGTAGGTCTATTGTTATATAATATCAGTTGTATGAGACTAGTACATTAAGAGTCTTAACTAAATATATCTATATTGGTTTGATTTGTTTCTTTAAACTTTAAAGAAACCAATCAAACCAATATAGATATATTTAGTTAAGACTCTTAATCTCCTCGTCTCATACTACTGAGATTATATATCAATAAACAGGTCTATTGTTGGTAAAACATCAACACCGATTTAATACCTACAATATATACTGTATATAATATAAGCTATATATAACCAGATCGGGTGCAATGGGATGCTTCTACAACTAAGTCGCTCTCGCCTCGTTCTATATGATCTGTGCCCCATGAATATTCTTTCCTCTCACTTAAACATTAGACTACCGTAGTGCGGTGGGAATATGAACATGATTGGATTAATATCCAGTAGGCCTATTCGAGAATGGATGATAGGTCGTGGGCGTCTGCATAAACCTTTAACCGTCTTGGTGGTGTAATGGTTAAGGTGTCTAAAAATATGTGTGTGATGACCCGGGTTCGAATCCTGGTGGATCACATAATTATATGCTTTCATTAATTTCATTGGAGGTGTTTGGTGTTATGGTGAAATCAATAACAAATGGATTATCGAGAGAGTAAGGGCATATACTTTATATAAAATAATGACCATAAGGATGTTAGTGGAACTGTATAAGGAGGTTGTTGTTTCTGATTTATCAGCGATTATTGTTGCAATACCTAGTTAATGCCTGACTTAGAAACTATGTTTATGCATTTCCAAATACTGATAGCTAGGTAGTCGCAATATTCCACATTCACATACGGATTCTTATGTTGTAAAGGCATCTTCTTCACCAGATTGAACACAAATTAAATATGTAGGCTTAAGTGTCGATATTTGATATACAAGCTCTTTTCTTCGACTATGGAATATTGTAATTATATTCTACCATTTTTATGTAATAATTCGAAGACTCATATGGCATAATTAATATTAATTTTATGACCTCGCAATTTTCTAGCATCTACCGCTTTTTCACTAAGCCTTTAGTGTTAAGAAGGTTATGATATATGTATCCATATTACATATAAAGCATCCAATGCAGTTAAGCCTTGTATAATAATTCTTTATGTAATTATCCTCTATTTAGGTCCTTGCCAAAATTATTAATTAAATAATCCTCCTGCATCAATGCATCTACTCCAATGATTAATTTAATATATAGCAGTGATATTGTACCCTACTTTTTCATACAAAATAAAGTAACAAGACGCATCATTCCGTTTATATGAATTCCTTCAGTATATATATGATACCTACGTATGTGGTATATAATAACTAAATATTTCCATCATCAAGGAAAGCCGAATTACACACCTAAGTCATTCAAATTCCCAGTCTCCTGCCAACGTTTATCCCATATCTCCATCGTTGATTTTGCAATACCAAGATGCTGAGCAGTTGCTCTTACGGTCCAGCCAATATATCGGAGGGCCACAATTCGGGCTCTCATAGCAAGCCGAGTCTGCTGTCGGTTCATCTTCAGGGTTACACAAGTCCTCCACTGAATGTTCCCACATTTAGGATTTCCACCATACCTCGGTTGGAATTATATTGGTTCCTTTCATAAGATGACGCCATAATCACGATATGGAGTAGGTAGAGCAGAGATGGAAAGGGGGATGGGGATGGGGTGTATGCCTGTTATGGGAGACTGTGGTATACGAACTTCGTTCGGTTTGAAGCAATATTCAATTAGAACAGTTGGTCAAAATCAGAATCAAAGTGTTTCTGCAATATTCTTTAGGTGAGCGTCTTCATTAATTGTTCAGATATAATTTTAATATGCGTCCAATGTTATCTATGGTTGAGTGGAAACGGTGCACAAGTTTCCCAAATAAACCTGGAGTGAGTAACTTCGAATCCTGGTCAGGATACCTCATTCTCATTCACAAACAAGGAGATGGTAAAAACCTGAAAAACTATCGACCAATTAGCTTGCTTTCTGTTTTGGATAAACTGTTTGCTAAAAATTATCACCAACCGGATAGGGAGAACAGTAGATTCAAATCAGCCAAGAGAACAAGCAGGTCTTTTAAGTGGATATTCAACAACATATCATATGCAAGTTGTTAATCAAGTAATTGAGAAAACAGATTAATTTCAAAAGCCCTTGTGTATAGAATTTATGGATGACTAAAAGGCATTTCACTCGGTCGAAATTTCTGCTGTAATGAGAGCGATTCGAAAACAAGGAGTAGAAGAGAATGAATTATGCACAGGGGTAATTCTGCGTAACGACTACTCCTGTTATTTTAAGTTTTATTTATTTTAAGTTTGTATTTTAATGCTTTGTAAGTGTGTATTTTCTAGTTAGAAAGTGAGGAAAGCACTATTTATTAGCATTTGTAATATTAATTGTAATTCCGATACCTCAACAATCTAGGGGAGAGTTTGGGAATGCGGGGTTTTGAGTGTGGTAAAAATAGGGGTATTATAGGAATAACTCTAAAAATGTAATAAATACAATTGAAAAAAAGCCAAAATGTTGAAATCCGTGCCAAGTTTTGGCAAAAGTTGGCTCGGATTTGGCCAATTTTCAGAGTCTAAAAAGTGCAAAATTGGCTCGGATTTCACCCTTTTTCAGATGAAGAAAACCCCAAAGTGTTGACCAAACTTGGCTGGGGTTTTTCGAGTCCAAAATCACAGTAACCTAATTTTGAAAGTTGGCTCGGGTTTTCTTGTTTTTCAACATGGAAAAACCCAGTAAGAATGGGGTTAACATTAGCCTAACCTAACCTCACCTAACCTAGTATTATGGGTGGGGGCTGCTGACCCCACACCCCCGCTAAATCCATGAAATCCGAGCCAAGTTTTGTCATTAACCTAACCAAATAACCTAACCTAACCTAACCTAACCTAACCTAACCTAACCTAACCTAGTATTATGGGGTTAACATTAGCCTAACCTAACCTAACCAAACCTAACCTAGTATTATGGGTGGGGGCTGCCGCCCCCACACCCCTGCTTAATGCATTAAATCCGAGCCAACTTTGTCATTAACCTAACCTAGTATTATGGGGTTAACATTAGCCTAACCTAACCTAACCTAGTATTAAGGGTGGGGGCTGCCGCCCCCACACCCCCGCTGGTTGGATAGTACATTGGATAGATAATTAGGTAAATTCCTAGTGTTAATTAGACTGAAAGGCAGAGAGAAAGAGGTCCGCAGAGTCGTGTTGTGTGCCGTCTATGGGGAGGTGAACCCTGGACAAATATCGTTACAGGTTACAGGTTCTAGATCTCTCTTAATACAAAAATTCGAGGGTTGACACTTATTTTAACATGGAGTATAGGTTATATTACATCCTAAATGAAATTTAAAATATCTGTGAAAATTCTTGGGATGTTTATGTAATAGAAGTTATTGTAAGACACGTAATATGTTGAAGGGGGAGTTCTGCCCCCTCTAAACACCCATCACTTATGTCATCATAATCTGTTGTACTTCATAGGGGGTCCAATTAAGGAGAAAGTGAATTAACAGACGAAATTAGGCCGCTAACTACAATAACATAGCGGGCCGCCGTTTATGGGAGACTTTTTACACATAATTTGCAATGTTAATTTTCTCCCTTAATCGATTTTTCCAAATTATTAAACTTACATAAAAATGAAGGTCAATATACAGGAGGCGCTACAATATAGGTAGCAAAATTCTAATGGTAGTTTTGGGTTCCTATCATCATATGCTTCATTTCTATATACTTTTTATCCCCGGGAAAAAAACAAAAAATCTTGGGTTTTTTATTTTTTTATTGGATTTTGTTTTTGTTTTTTATTGGATTTTGTTTTTGTTTTTTATTAACCTAACCAAAAAACCTAACCTAACCTAACCTAAATGTATTTGGGGGCTATTAGGTTAGGTTAGGTTAGGTTTTTTGGTTAGGTTAATGACCAAAACAAAAAATTCCAAGAAAATAAATGAAAAATCCCAAGATTTTTTTTTTTTTTTTCCCGGGGATAAAAAGTATATAGAAATGAAGCATATGATGATAGGAACCCAAAACTACCATTATAATTTTGCTACCTATATTGTAGCGCCTCCTGTATATTGACCAAAATGAAGTACAGTTTATAGGGATTCCAACATGCATTTCAAAATTGTCATCAAAATTGGTGGGTGGTTTGCTTAATATATACCAAAAAGTCATGTTTACCACAACACCTGGATGAGGATAAGCGTCTTATAACAGTAGGCTGAATGGGGCCAAATGGATACAACCCAGGGAGAGAGGGAGAGAGAGAGCGAGAGAAAAAGTCCAAGGTGGGTCTCCTTAATTAAACAAAGTATTAACCCATTGTTTGATAATTACGCCACCAAAATGGCAGTACAGAAAATAACCTTACCTGATCTCTCTTACTGCAGGATCTCCAGGGGTAGATTGTAGAAGAGGTGGACGGGGACGACGACAACACTTAATCCAAGCTATCACCAGTGGTTTATATATTGTTTTTTCACCAACCAACTTCACTTCTAAACTCAATTAATGAAATCAACAAACACATGTGGCACTCCAAGGACTCGAACCCAGGACACTCATACCAAAACTCCGCGCACTTATGCCTTACGTTATCAAGTTAACAGAAACGCGGATTATTAGCTGTGCTTTAATAAAGAGGTCTTTACAGTACAGAGGCTACTGATTAACTCCGGATATACAGAGAATAACGATTTTATTTACACAGACACGTAACTAAGGTAACAATGGGTAAAACATTCACTCTCTCACTTACGCAAAATCTCACCACTAGATGGCATGCATTTGGTTCGTGAAACTGTTTCATCCATAATTATCATGCACGTCTATACGAGCTCATATCACACACACTGTATTGTCAAATTGAATTAGTTTTTTTTGCCTTACTTGATCTTATAGTTAACCTAGAACATGATCTTGAGTTAGCTGTCTTTTATACTTCACTTGAATAAATAAAACTGCTGCTTAACTCTTTCAGTCTAAAATACGCGTTTCTGTTCTGTTTTCTGGCTACTATTAGACGATTTTATTCAGATTAGTAACGTTATGTGAAAGTCAAAGGGTTGATTGAGATAGTATTTACCCTTTTAATACCCACATATGCTTATTAAGCTGCATAAAATCGTCTAATGATAGCCAAAGTAAACTGCTAAAACGCGTCAGAGATTCAAGGGGTTAATATGAGTTACGTTTTATCATACCTTCCCCAACCTCACCTTATCCTAACTCTCTGCACAAGTAGCCTGCTTGCTGCTGCTGCTTACATTCCCTTGTAATTTGCCATATGTGTTGTTATCTACAGTAACCTATGGAGCAATGGTAGCATGTTCGATTAATAATAAAAATTGCCCGGGCTCGAATTCTGGTTAAAGAGAGACGCTTGGGCAGTCTTCTTACACCCGATACCACTGTTCACCTAGCACTTGTTACAGACCAATACCCTGAGACTTTGCACATTGATTTTGGTTTTGTCAATTGTACGTGCTCGCCTGTGAATTTGGTGTGTATTTATGTTGCATAATTTCTGATTCGTCAGGACATTTCCTGCATGCTAATATTGTTAATTTCACTCGGTGACCTCTGTGTAATTTATTTGATAAAAAGTTACGAAGCTTTATTATCATTATTATGTTGTTACATAAGTGAGATAAAGGCCTATGAGCGAGTGTGAAGGTCCAGCGTATTCCTTTTCAGCTTGGCAGGATTGTCAGAATTCGGTCATGATTGGTGGCGGATTTGGTGTGAAATATTCTCTGTTGTAAAAGTTGAGTTGTTTGTATTATTGCCCAAGTCTCTTTAATTTGCATTGCATTAACACTGCCTTGAGTTTGGTTTGTCCTGATCTTACTTGTAGTTACTAGAATTTGTTTTCGGTTACTTGCACTCCTGGCAACTGAACCTGCCCTCTCAGCCGGCAGAACTGGATCCGGGGCGACAGAACCTCACTTCCGATCTGTTTCTCTTAACATAAAACCGCACTGCTTCTTTCCAACGTGTTTCCCAATATTATCTGGTTATTTACCCCCCCTTGGTCTTGTTTTGAACATTCATATTGCATAGGAGTCATTGGATGCACATAGCTAAAATGTTCGTCAATCCATTGAGCATTTTTAGTTAAGTTGGAGTACCATGCGGGCTTGCAGGAATTCGTTAGCAAGCTTCACTTGGTTAAGGGTCTCAGGATAAGCCCTGTATCTCGTCGCACTCTTGCATGCTTAATTAATGTGCTTAACTATATTTTCGTGTGCTGCACACTGTGGATAGAGACCAATTTGTGTTAGGGGTTGCTCATCTGGGTACTGACCAGGAATAATCTAATAAGGAGAAAGGTCTTAAACGAGCTCCCAATTGATCCCTAGTCTTGACCAAGCACCCCTGAAGATGGCTATGTCATCGGTGGTGCATCGTCTGCTCACTTACAAATATCACTGGGAGTTGCCAGATGGCGTGGCGGCAGATACAAACATGGCATGTTGGTTGTGGAAAATACAAGCGGAAGCAAAAGAAATTGATATATCACTTTTTTCTCAAAGGTAAGGTGAAGTGCTTAGTCATAAAAAAAGCGTATCTACGAGTACAGTATACTGTATACAGTACAGTATACAAATACTATCTCCAATTGGGGCAGAGAAAACCTTGTTACCTTTAATGCTTCCAAAAACCCAATTTCTCCATCTATCTACCCGTCAGGATCTCCCAGCGGACTATCCCTTATTCTTCAACAATACAAAATTTAATCCTTCATCTTCTCTAAATATTCTTGGTGTCTCTTTTTCTTCTGCTCTCAGTTGGAAGGACCATATTACCAGTCTTGCTAAGGCAGCCTCCCAGAAGTTGGGTGTGCTCAACCAACTTAGGGGGTTCTTTTCCCCTGCACAGCTTCTTGCTCTGTATAGGTGCATAGTACGTCCTTGTATTGAGTATTGGTCACATGTGTGTGGAGGGTCCTCTCACACCGCTCTCCTAGACAAAGTTGAAAGGAAGGCCTTTCGTATCATTAACTCCCGTCCACTCACTAACTCTCGCAATCTCTCTCTGTCCGCCGCAATGTTGCATCTCTCTCGCTATTCTATCGCTACTGTTACGATCCAGGTTCTCAAATACACAGGGCTCTTCAACATTGGACTAGATAATGGCAAAAAGCAACAACGGTAACACTAGATCCAACCCCTGCCTTAAACACTGGAAAACAAAACACCATTACCGCCCTGAGTCGTGCCTGGACAACCAGGTATCCTATGACTCGGTAACTCAATGATCTCATATCTACCACTCATAATCCAATACATTCCTACGCAGATGACTCAACACTCCACAGTTCCTTCACATTTACCAATTCTTTCACCCAACCCGATCTTATAAATTCAAAAATAAACACTGCAATTTCTCTGAACCAGGACCTTTCTAGAATTAATGAATGGGGACAAGAGAATCTAGTTTCCTTTAATGCACAGAAAACCAAGTACATTCAATTTTCTAACCGACAGAATCTCACTGACTCCCATATATTTTTTAATGATGTAAATATTCCCACTTCCCCTAGTATTGACATTCTCGGTGTAACATTAACTACTAACTTGAGCTGGACACATTATGTTAGAAGCATTGCTAAGAATGCCTCTAAAAAACTGGGACTCCTGTACAGAGTTCGAGAATTCTTCACTGACGAGCAGTTGGCCGTAATATATAAAAGTCATGTGCGCTCTTAGATGGATTACTGTTCACCTCTGTGGGGTGGAAGTAGAGTGGTTGCATTGAGGCAGTTGGATAAAATTCAAAATAAAGCTATTAGATTAATCAATAACCCTGCAATCACACAGGACCTTCCTACATTAGCCATACGAAGAAACGTTGCATCCCTTGCATTATTCTACAGATATTTTCACAGCAATTGTTCCGAGGAACTTGCTTCAATTGTGCCGCCTCTCCACATCTTTCCCCGTAGAACTAGGGCAGCTGAGAGCGCCCATGAATTTACACTTTCTCCTCCACAATGCAGAACTTCTGCTTATCAGAATTCATTTATCCCCAGAGCTACTACTCTTTGGAATTCACTTCCCTCGAATTGCTTTCCACAAACTTACAATCAACAAATGTTTAAATCCAGTTGTTACAAACATTTTATGAATGGAGGATGCCTTTAGGCACATGGACCTTTTTGTTTTATCTGTGTTTTTCCTTCCTCCGTTCATTGTCTCTTAAAAAAAAAAAAAAAAAAAAAAAAAAAAAATGGTGCACACACACTAGGCTGACGCTCAATGAAACAGCCTATTCTCAAACAGTAAAAGATTACTCGATTATGTTACACAAAGAAAATATAGTTAACGTGATTAATTAACGTTACGGTAGATACTCAAATAACTGGCACTCCTGTATTAAAGAAAGTGCAATGCTAGTCCTGCAACATCAACTGGAAACTTCTGAAATATGTCTGATGCTGGGAAGATGTTCGTAAAGAATCTTGAACAATTATAATGCAGAATACGGGTCACAATAAATGCTAGGACATATAGTAATAATAGGCAGGCGAATAATAAAGACTGCGCAATGGTAGTAATGCTCGACAACTAAAGAAATGCTTTGTGACACAACGCAACAGCCTACTCGGGTTGTGCAACTCAACAACAACCTCGGCTCAAAAGTGCAGTGAATAATAATGCTGCATACATATAATAATGGGGCTTATCTCTAACCAGTGTCTGCTCAGTTAATAAAGTCTAGCTGGGGTATCAAGGCAGGGCAACAATGGGCGAGCATGCGGCTCATAGCCTAACGTTGTCCAAGGGTGGTATAATGAAGATTACGTTATATAACGGGGATGCTCTCTTGATAAATATAGGTCTCTAGTACCTAGCTCTATCCTGGCGATCCCTCAGAAGTCAACACAAAGAGGCAGCACTATGTTGTGAGGGATAGGCTATGGCCCTCTCACACCACAGCGCTGTGCTCGCAAAGTAAACCAACCCGAAGACAACTTAGGCTACCACAGTACCTGTCGATGTCGTGCAGAGCTTAGCTAACACTGCACACATCGGAGACAACGACACAGTAACCTTACCCCTAGTCTAGCTTTAGATAACCGAGAAGAATCACTCAACACCTTGCAAGGCAGACATATACCGGTCTACAACCTTCCCGAGAGAGGACACATACGGAAAAGTCCGTCTCTCTAAACCTCAATAAAGCATAATACCTCCTTAACCTAATACATGGAAATATCTGAGAGCTTCGCGTACAATACGACTGGTCGACGGTGAACGTCTATGCTGAAACCAGAAGGGATGTTGAGTTTAATAAAGATTAGAGAATGAGAAAGGAGAAGTCCAGAGAGAGAAATAGTATGCAAAGTAGCAAGTATGGGGGACAGAATTGCAAAGGATGTAGGCGATACGCGTGTCAGGCAAGCTCTGAGCTGGTAAAGAACACGAGGCAGCGACGGGAAGGGACTAGTTGACCACCCGGCCGCCAACGCTGTCAGCGCCCAAGCGAGCCGTGTCATAGCTCACCACGCTGCTGGGTGTACTCCTTCACACTCTCTCGCTCGCCTCCCACACAAGCAACATTTATATTATAGCGAATATAAAATATAAGGCGCGGCCACAGACCAAAACAAAGACCACTTCTAGACTGTCTGTGGCAACACGACACTAATGAAATAAAGCAGATCATTCTAGGACAACTGTAGCCTATCCCCCCATCCTGGCGAGCACTAGCGAGCTGCAATGCCCCACGCAACCATTCTGCTAACGCCGGGAGGCGTCACACTACTATAATAATCAGTGTTCCTCAGAGCTTTCCCAGTGTATACCACCTCCTTTACGTAGGGTATGTGGTACCCGTCTTGCACCTCAATCCCACCCCTACTCTGTGCAACTCTCCAACCCAAGAGTGAAACATTACTCTCAAACTTTCTTCTACTCAACAGCTGAGCTCTGGAACTCTCTCCCAGAATCAGTCTTTCCCTCTTCCTATGACTTAAATTGCTTCAAACTCCGTGTGTCCAGGCATTTTGGCTCGAACATCCCTTGATTTTGGCCCTGTCACTCTTTCAACTATGGGGGAGGCACTCGCTATAGGCAGTTCTGCCTTTTGCCTCCCTCAATCACATAGAAGAAAACAAAATATAGTATACTTACATACCGGTACGAGTATATATCATGGCTGACTGAATACAAGATTCCAGAGACATCATCTCAGTAAATAGCTGACCCATGAATGCTGGCATTTGCATCATTACATATGTTTGTTATGGCTCAAGAGCCTTGAATTCAACAATCTGAAGACGAAAACACCTGATCAGCTGAACAAGTCCAGTGTTGTGTGAAGCAGACACTTTTAAGATGACCAGTATAGCAGTGTTGGTCGTCTGACGTCTGATGCTCAACAATTTACAGATGTTTTAAATAATATAAATAAATAGCGTAATCTACTCACGTTGTATTATATGCCATTCACCTGATCGGTTATCTTTAATGTTATATATACCATCATTTTTTTGTTCTTAATTTGTGTGGAGTGTGAGGTTGGAATTACTTGTTTATACAATATTATTCATGAATACACAGAAAAGCAATAAACGTCAGTGGAGAAATTCCCCTAGCATTGTATTGTGCTGCAGTGGTCGACCTGAATAGTAAACACGTAACATCGAGAGAAAATATATTTATAAACGGTACAACATGAGACAAAAGATATGTTCCACACTTTTGGTAATGTTGTTGCTGAAGGGGTGTTTATATATTAGTGTATGACGTGTATGGATGGAGCTGTAGAAACATAAATTACTCGAGAGACAGTCACTGGTATGAATTGTCTCGCATATTCCTTCGTGAGAACTAATTGCGTACCGGTATGTCTTAATTTACTCCTCACCAATTAAGCCGTGCACGTAATATGAGGAACTATATGATTCACAGTGTGTGTTTGTTTGTTTATTTACTCAGTAAACGTAAGAACACTATGGGGACCATATGGCTGAAATACATACGGGTACTGAAACACATTTAAATGTAAGGAACAAAACCAATACAATATATTATAGACGTTGAATAACCTACGCATATAACACAGGTATTATATTAGATAAAGTATGTTATACAGAAACGGTAAAGTTACTGCAAAAATGTTAGATTGTATACATGGAATGTAGCACAATATATTTAGTTGTAGTAGCATTATGGACTATAAGGTAGGACAATAATGATAATGACAAAATGGGGATCACAATTAAAACATGAGTGACAACAGTAGCCTACTATTTAGATATAGGCCTATAAAAGCTATTATGAATTGTGAAAATGAAGGGATATTGAGTACTGCAAGCAGTAGCCTATAGATAGTAGAACATATATAGTTATAGCTCGAATATAACCGATGTCTAAAGAACGGTACTTTCTCTAGTGAGGGGTATAAACTGTATAGTTACTGTTCGAAAGTAATCGTTCTCTATTAGTGGGCGCTTGACGTTAGATGGGGTAAGTATCAGGGGCCTACAACCAAAAGCAGAGAGTCACTTCTCCTTATTAGATTCTTATTGGTACTGACGGAGCCTTGGACTTTAAGCAGCACTTACAGTGACTTATATCCCAATTTTTTAGTCAGCCTTTAACAGCTTGGGATTATAGTCGTTTATGTTACAATTCTGTACATGGTGTTTACCATGTTAGGTATTAATATGTACTTTAGATTTTTTATTTGCCTTTGTGTTAACTACATCTGAGTATACTCCTGGATATTTCTTTTGCTTGTTTGTGTAACGTACAGAGGTCAGGTCTTCCCCAAGCATTTGACAAGGACGTTTTGCTTGATTTATTTGAGGGAGAGCCCAATTAGTTTCTTCCATTCCTGTATAGTAATGTAAACAATGTTTTTATGCCTAGGTTATAATTCCTTGATGGCCAAATTGTCTTTTTGTGAACCTGGAGCGTTTAGATTTCAAGTGAGTTTTATGTTGCATTCGAGCTGGATAATTTGAGCAGTTGTTCTGTTGATAAATACAATGTTGTTCACTACTCTCCCATTCGTAACACAGTAAATAGGGACTTAGTGGGCTTTTGTAGCATTCCATTCAGATACGTAAACTATGGGCAAACTTGGAAAGAATGCGAATGAGAGCTGTGACCAAGCGTTAGCATAATTTGGTTACATAAGAATATAAATAAAATAAATAAGATGAATATATATCTTGTACCAGTATTGCCGAATGCTTATTATGGGTATGGACATAAGGCATATTTGAAGACAAAGAGACAAATTACACTAATGGCACCATAATGGCATAAACTAGCCAACCACTGTTACAATAGGATCTGGACCCCTGACACGTGAGATACAGATTGTATAAGAGGTGAACGAGGACAATGACAGTAGGGGTGTCTGAACTTAGGAGTATTTTTGTGTATGTTAGTTTTTGTCTATCCCTTTCCTGATATTAAATTTCCCTACACCATTACTAACATTATTTCGTCGCTATGCCTTGCCACACTGTTTAGTTAACTTCAAATATTACCTAGCATAAGTTAGTTGCATTTGATCTTATAATATCCCTGCATTGAACTCTTTCTCTCTCTCTCTCTCCAGGATAAAGATTAAAGTAGAGATGGGGAAGGGGCGATGAAAGTAGAGTTCGTGAATTTAGGATTATGTGTGGCTTTTGTTAGTTCTCATTACTAATTTGATTCTAAAACCATTGTACAATATTGTCTCATGTAGTTTCAATGTTATGATTTCTTGAATTGTACAGTTAACTTATAATAATTTCCAATGTAAGTTGTTCATATATTTTACCTGATAATTTAGGTATTAATAACTATGCAGTTAAATAATGCCAATCATAATTTCGTCGTTATGCCTTCCCAGATTGTATTGTTAACTTAGAATATTATCTTATCATAATTTAGTTGCAGGTTTTGGTCGTGTTTGTTGGTGTAACTTATCTAATCTGAGATTTATCCTACAATATCGCGAGTTACTTATCATGGTCTTCTGCAATGTATAGTTAATTTATCCTATTATCCATTTTGAGTTATTAATATGTATGCCTTTCCTGATCGTATAGCTATCCCAGAATTAGTATCACCTGTTTTCCAGCAGTTGTCGGTTTCTTCAGATGATTGTAATTTGAATACCACTTAGTTCTTGACACTTAACGGACACATAGGAAACTACAATGTCTCTGTGCCATATTAATACCGTGTTTGCATAATTAACACAATATTTCGCTACAACTTCTTCGTAACAGATAAAGAAAACAAATGGAAACATGACAATTAAATTGTACCACCATCTAAATCACACACACACACACACACACACACACACACACACACACACACACACACACACAGCTACACACGCACATACACAAACACCTATGCACGCACACATACAGGGAGGGATAGACAGACGAAATAAGAAGTAAGAAGGAGGTGTGGTGTGGAGGTGTGCTGGAAAGTGTGAAAAGGAACACCTTGATATGGTTCGGCCATATGGAACGTATGGGAGTACAAAGGAGTACAAAGGAAATCAAGCAACAAGAGGTCTAGTGACCCTTCTAGGTTGCTTGTCCTCCAAAACACTGAGGATCAAGTGTCCAAACAGTGGTTTAGAGTGGGTAAGGGAACATTGGAAAGGGAACTACTGCCCTGCCACTAACGTGGCAGGACTAGGAAGTTAGTAGGGGACATATGGGTTAGTAACTGAGGGGAGGATAAAGTTATTCATTTACAAACGCAGTCAGTCGCGGGTTTGATGCGAGATATTTGTCTAGGCGGAATTTAAATGAATCAACGGTGCTGCAGTCTATAACGTCTCGGGGAAGCCCATTCCACAAGTTGACAACTCGATTGAAGAAGAAATTCTTAGATTCGTGCGAGTTAAAAGATTTACCAATAATTTTGCAACCGTTTCCCCGCGTGTAATTAGATTGGTCGATAGTGAAGTACTTACTACAGTTCATATTGTCGATGCCTTTGATGATTTTGAACACTTGAATTAAGTCGCCTCTTAATCTGCGCTGGGTTAAAGGAAATAGATTTAATTCTCTAAGACGCTCTTCGTATGGTTTGTTCTTTAGGCTAGGTATCATTTTGGTAACTCTACGTTGAACTCGTTCTAGCTTGTTTATATCTTTTTGGTAATAAGGGCACCAGGATTGAACGCAGTATTCCAGAAGAGGGCGGACTAAGGAATTGTAAAGGGTTAGGATAACTTCTTTGGATTTATGCTCAAATGACCTGCCTATAAAGCCAATTATTTTGTTTGCCTTCTTAACAACTTCTGAACATTGTTGACTCGGTTTTAGGTTACTCGATATTGTTACTCCCAGATCAGTTTCTCTGTTTACATTCTTAAGCTGAGTGCCATTCATCGAATAGTTTGCTTTCTCATTTAGGTATCCGACATGTAGTACTTTACATTTATCCGCATTGAAACTCATTTGCCAAATTTGGGCCCAACATGACAATTTATCTAGATTGTGTTGCATATCGTCAACTTGTTCTTTTGAGAGTACGCTATTTGCAATTTTTGTATCGTCATCAAATATTGAGATTGTGCAGGTGAGACCCTCATCTATGTCGTTGATGTAAATTAGAAAGAGAATTGGTCCTAGTACCGATCCCTGGGGTACCCCGCTACTGACATTGGTCCATTTAGATGCCTTACCGTTTATGACTACCCTTTGCTTTCTGTTGCTGAGCCAATTTTCTATCCATTTCAACACACCGTCTTGTATTCCATGCGCTTTTAGTTTTAGCAGTAAACGTTTGTGGGGAACTTTGTCAAAGGCCTTTTGAAAATCAAGGTATATAATATCTACAGCTTTACTCTCATCGTAGAGGTTGAGGATATCGTGGAAGAAGTCTAAGAGGTTTGTTAAACAGGAACGTTTTTTACGAAAGCCTTGTTGAGTATCTTTAAGTATGTTATTTTCCTCTAAGTGATTTACGAGTCTGTCTCGTATGACCGTTTCTAGCATTTTACATACAACTGAGGTTAAGCTAATTGGACGATAGTTACTGGGTAGGGATTTGCTGCCTTTTTTGAATATCGGTGTTACGTTGGCTAGCTTCCACTGATCAGGCATAGTTCCAGACTGCAAGGATTTATTGAATAGTAATGTCAGTGGTTTGGAGAGCTCATTCTTAGCTTCCTTTAGAACTCTAGGCGAGATTGTATCAGGTCCTGGCGTTTTATTTACCTTGAGTTTATCTAAACAATTCAATACTTCTCTCTCTGTAACGGTGATATTGCTTAGAACATCTGAATTATCAATCTGAATCGGCGATGGTGTAGGGATATCACTGAGGTCTTCTGTTGTAAAAACTGATGCAAAGAAGGTATTGAGGGCATTACTCATTTGTACTTCGTCTTTGGTGTATTCTCCTTTTTCATCGACTAACGGTCCAACAGTTGAAGTAACTACTTTTTTCTTTCTGATATAACTATAGAATTCTTTCGGGTTTGTTTTACTTTGATTCGCAATATGTAACTCTAAGGTCTTTTTACTTTGCTTAATTAACTTTTTGGCTTTGCGTCGTAGCTCTACAAATTTCACCCGTTCTTCGTCATTTTGTGAGGATTTTAATCTATCATTAGCAAATTTTTTAGCAAGCAGGCAGTTTGAAATATCTTTATTCCACCATTTGGGCTTATTATTATGGCCTGGACGCCGTATTTTCGATGGTATGCAGTCTTGCACTGCTTTTAGGTAAGTGGTTTCGAATAACTTCCAAGATGTATTTATGTCGTATTGTTAATTAAAAAGCTCCAGTCAGTTTCTTTAAACATAGCTCTAAGTTTATGGAAGTTTGCTTTCTTGAAATTAAGGACTTTTTCGATGCTATTTGGTTCGTTACTAGTAAACTTTAAAGTGAAAGTTATCGTACGATGGTCGCTGTTACTGAATTCATCACCAACATTCAAATTCTCTATCAATTCTTTTGTTGCAAGTACAATGTCAAGAACGTTATTACCACGGGTCGGCATTCGAACAAATTGATAAAGCGAACTCTCTTGCAAGTTCGTATACAAGTCATGTCCGGTGTGTGAAGTAAGAGTATCGCCCCACTTGGTCACAGGTAAATTAAAGTCGCCAAAAATTATGGTATCTTGTGAGTTACTTACATCTGCAATTTGTTCGTAAATTTCTCGGTCAGTTTGCACTGATTGAGCTGGAGGTCTGTATATTAACGCAAGTATTATTTTTGTACCTTTATTATTCTTTATTAGCACAAAAGATGTGTCGACGTTCACAATTTGAGGTTTTGACACGAGGGTCGGGTTAAGACTTTCTTTGATATAAAATAAAACGCCACCTCCATTTTTATTTATTCGGCTGTTCTCAAACATTACATAACCGGGAAGTGAATACTCTGCTAAAAAGTCTCTATCTTGTGTATTGAGCCAAGATTCTGTTATGCCAATCACATCATAATTTTCTGTAAACACTAGTTCCTCTAAATCTGAAAATTTATTGCGTATGCTACGAGCGTTTGCATAGAAAACATTCAAAGTTTTGGATTTGGGATTCAAGGAACGGTCTTTATTCAAATTATTGGTTCTGGTCGGATCTACATTTACATTCATGGCTGTCCTCGGTCCTCGGTCGTTATCCCTGACGGTTTTGAATTTGGGTCGTGTTGGTGGAGCTTTATCCAAATTCGCGGTTCTTGACGGATTAGTATTTAATTCCTTTGTAGATTGCCGTCCTCGCTGTCTTCGGTCCTCCTTCCTGGTTGTCCTGTGCTGAGTCGATTTCTTCTCCGAAAATCCTTCACCGCATCGCACCGCACCGCATCGGAAGCGAGAGAATGACCAAGAGGGTATACGAGAGCGAGGTGGAAGGACAGAGAGGGAGACGTAAACCGAAAGAGAGGTGGATGGATGGAGTGAGGAAGTATATGGATGAAGGCGGTGCTGGTTGGGAGGAGGGGCGTCGACTGACTGGGGACTGAAGTGCATGAGGGCGGATCGTTCGTGGCCGCCCCTTAGGGGATCTCGGCGTCAGGCAACAGATAGATAGATAAATAATTATTATGCACACACACACACAGACATGGGAGATGCGGAGTTTAGGAAGGGTACTTTGTGATGATGGGCAGTGACAGTAGGGGTCTGTTCACTTGGGTTTTTGTGTGGCTATCGTAGTGGCTATACCTTTTTCTATTTGAATATTGCCTACCATAGCAAGTTGTATGTGTGCCTTACCTGATCATATTTTTACTTACAATAATATTTATATTGAGTTAGTTTTTTATGTATTACCTTAACCTAGAGCTAGTCTAGAAACCATGACATTTACAGTTGTGTGAATTTGCAACGGCATGTGGTTGTGAGGTTATCACTGATGGTATTAACAATAAGAACGACACATTGTATCTCTAGAAATATGGATACTATAGTCACAAATATATGTTTGTTAGTATTGATATGATCGTTTTACATATTTAACACAACATATTACTAGCACTTCTTGACACCCTTCATATGTTTTTTATGGTTACATTAGTAACAATATCATGTATTTCTTATTGTAGGAATGCTAAGTTAATATTACTTTCCCATAATCAAGTACATATTTGTTTGCCTTAAGCAATTTGGCGGACTGTTATAGTATGCTAAACAAAGACTGTATGCTAAACAAATATTACAATATAGTAATTAGTAAAAAGGGTGTCCCCCTTATTAGAAATAATATTGTGTTAAAGTTTGAAAATGTATTATAACACGAACGAAATGAGAAAAAGCTAATAATAATTATTATATGCAAAATTTAAGAAAATGATATAGTCTGAAGAGAAAATATAAGACTATGATGAAACTATATAGACCCAACTTCGAAATATATTAAATAGAGGTTAACGATGAAATTATTTAGGCTTCTGAAGATATATAAAATCATGGTGTTCATTTGAAGCAGGAAATATACTTTACGATAAGTAAACAAAAATTCTAGAACACAGATAGAAGTTTGAGAGGGGACGAGGATATTGAATAAAGTGTAAGTAGGGATTTAACCCCTTCCGTACCGTCGATATCCTTATTTTAATCTGTCTACTAGTAATCGATGTTATTAAGCTTAGGAAGGATGTCTAGCAATCATAAGGCTTCGAACTATCTCGATCGACCATCCTATCTAACACAGATCCTTCCTAAGCTGCATACAATCGTCTAAATATAGCTACAGAAAAATATAGCAGACGTCACTAGTAAGGAAAGGGTTAAGTAACAAAACTAACACAATGAAATAATATATATAGGAAAAACAATAATGATATAGGCGCTTGAAAAGAAAATTTTAAAATATATTAGAAGCAATAAACACTATTGCCAATATACTAGAACCCGGAAGAGATGAACCATGAATAGGGTGAAAACAAGGCCGATTATTTATGAGTTTGTGGCCCCAGGAAAAGGGAATAACCTTTTTGGGTGTATCGGTGAAGCGAAGCGCAGGGTCCACCACCAGAGGCACTGCGGTGACAAAACAAAAGAAGATCGAAAGTAAACATTGAAGGTGACCGCGATGAGGCTCAGGAGGGGATTGATAGGGGGAGTGTTGAGGGTGAGGGGAAGGGGAGAGATACATGGGGGAGAGAATATGAATGAAGGGGTCGAGGAAGGGAAAGGGAAGGAAAGAGGGATGGGAAGATATAATTGAGAACAAGATAATTAAGAAGGAAGGAGGATGAACGTAGGAGTTAAGAAGAGATAGGAGGGGAAAGGAAGTAGGAATGTAAGAGGACAGACAGGATGAAGGAGAGTACGAAGGAGTATAAAAGGAAATCAAGCAACACCAGTTCTAGTGACCCCTCTAGGCTGCTTGTCCTCCAAAACACTGAGGATCAAGTGTCCAAACAGTGGTTTAGAGTGGGTAAGGGAAAATTAGAAAGGTAACTACTGCCCTGGAACTAATGCCCGTGGCAGGATTAGGAAGTTAGTAGGGGACAGATAGGTTAGTAACATAACACAGTTGTAAATGATCTTTCGTATATCTGGGAAAAAAGAGAGTAACGTCTTATACGCAATAATCCTTGATGAATCTGAGGGGGTAATACAATAAAGTTATTCAATTACAAACGCAGTCAGTCGCTGGTTTGATGCAAGATATTTGTCTAGGCGAAGTTTAAAAGAATCAACGGTGCTGTTGAGAGGGGAGAAGAGCGTAGGAGATGGAGGATGGAGGTAGAGGATGACGATGTTTACGTAGATAGGAGGAAGAGAGGGTAACATATGAATACAAAGGGAGGAGTAGAGTTGGAGGCAAGGGAGGTGGTGAAAGGAGGGAGGACAGGACAGTGGGGCAATTTTAAGAGGTGGGGGGACATGGTTTACGCGGGAAAAGGTGGGGAGCCGATAAAGGAGAGATGATAATTTATGGCGAATGAGTACGAAAGGAGCATATGAGGGGGGAGGAGATCAGGAGGAAAGTATGGGGGTGAAGGACAGAAGGTGTGGGTGGTGGAAGAAGAGGAGTTATATTAGGGAATGGAGTTAAGAGGAGTATGAGGGAGGGATGAAGGTGGGACGGGAGTGGACATTTTAATTTGACTTAAGGGGGGATGGTTCAGTTTTTGAGCGTTTTTTGCATGCATTCATTATTTTTCTAGTTTCCTCCCTAGACCTCCATCAAATTTTAAAAAAACATCCGTTAGATCCCTCTTGTAGATTAATTTGTACATTTTTCGGTAGAAGAATTTCCCGGCCGAAGGCCGGTTCTTCCAACATTACAGGCTCACTGTCGTTCGCCAGGGAACAAAATTGACACCTAAATAGCACGAAAGGTCTAACAATTGACGAAGAAATGGGGCGAAAGGTCTTAACATCGACTAACTAATGGGGCAAACATATTAACATCTGAAAAAATAATTGGGCTAAACATGAGGGAGAAAGTGGTCCAGAAAACCGGCCCATCTCTCCTAAATTATTAACTGATGAAGGGTAGCAGTCACTATCATTCGACTGACACGCACTTTCTCTTAACCAATACAGCCTTTCCTAGAGAATCACATGCAACTCCTTTAGTTAAGCCAAAGAGTTGATGTAATATATATATGTATAAAGGGTGAAGGGTAGAGAGCAGTATGAGGTAATCACACTGGGATATGTCTCCTAAGCATAGTAGGGCAGATGTAGGTCAGTGATCGAGAGAGTGAGAAGGGAGAAGTGGAGGTGAGGAGCAGCGCGGGTTTAGGAAGGGAAGAGTATGTGTAGACCAGATTTTCTCCTTGAAATATTTTGTAGATAAATATCTGGAGAAGGGACAGATGTTGTATGCTGCCTTTATGGATTTTAAGGAAGCCAATGACAGAGTTGATAGAGAAGGTATGTGGAAAGTTTTGAAAATATACGGAGTAGCTGGTAAGTTGCTCAAAGAGGTAAAGTGCATTGTATGAGGGTGCAAAGGCGGCAGTGCGTGTGGAGAATTAACAGAACGAGTTTTTTGTATCTGAATGTTAGGTTAAAACAAGGGTGTGTGATTTACCCACGGTTATTCAGTATTTGTATGGATGGAGTCATGAAAGAAATGCATGGAAGAGCAGTGGATGGTAGTCTACCCCTGACAAGGGAAGGAAATGAGTGGAAATTACCTGCACTACTGATTGTTGACGATACAGTTCTGATAAGTGATAATGAGTGGGGGTTACAGGGTTTGGTAAATATGTTTGGAACCGTGTGTGAGAAATGGACCTGAAGGTAAATGCAGGGGATAGTAAGGCTATAGTCGTTGAAAGGGGTGTAGTCACAGAGTGTGAGGTGAGGTTTAATGGACAGGTTATGGAGAATGTCAGATCATTCAAGTACTTGGGCAAAGTAATGAGTAAAGTTAGAAGTATGGAGGATGAAGTGCAGGGGAGGGTGCAACGGGAATAGGGTTGTAGGAATGCTGAACGTATTGACAAGGAATGAGGTGGTCAGCATGGAAGTAAAGAAGTCATTGTATGATAGTGTGGCAATCCCGACATTGACGTATGGGAGTGAAGCATGAACGTTGTTGGAGAGGCACAACTCAAGAGTGAGAGGGGTGGGAATGAGTTACTTCAGAAGTGCATGTTGAGTTACATAGAGGGATAGACAGACGAATGATGAAATAGGAGAACAGTGGTGTGTGGATGTGGATGTGCTGGAAAGTGTGAACAATAACACCTTGAGATGGTTCGACCATGTGGAACATATTGGACGCGAGATAATTAATACTAAAGTGTAGAGAGTGAGGTGCAAGGACAGAGAGGGAAAGGCAGACCAAGAGTGAGGTGGAAGGTATATAAGAGAAAGCGGTGTTGGTTGGGAGGAGGGGAGTCGGCTGACGGGACAGCGGTGCATAGGGGCAATTCATTTGTGGCCACCCCTTTGGGGATAATGGCGTCTGGCTATGTATACAGTACAGATACATATATATATATACAATATATGGAGGTTAAATCACAAATACGTGTGATCAAATTATGTAGTAATACTCGCTAGGAAAATTGAAAGAATGGAACACCAAGCTTTCGTCTATTCTCTCAAGAAATCTTCAGGGCAATACGAATTACCCTGAAGATGTCTTGAGTGAATAGACGAAAGCTTGGTGTTTACATTGTTTCAATTTTCCTAGCGAGTTTTACTATATACTGTATATATATATATATATATATATATATATATATACATAGAGAGAGAGAGCGATACATATAGGGAGAGAAGAATAGGGAGAAAAAAACATGTATAAGATAAGAACAAAATAAAGCAATCAAAATGGGATGGATTTACTCTGAAATATGGTAAAACAAAAATCAGCTTTGCTTAAAAAAAATCAGGTTATATATATAGAGTAAATAACTGTAGTACAATTTTTTTATTTTTTTTATTTTTTCTGTGATTGAGGGAGGCAAAAGGCATAACTGCCTATAGCGGGTGCCTCCCCCATAGTTGAAAGAGTGACAGGTCCAAAATCAAGGGACGTTCGAGCCAAAATGCCTGGACACACGGAGTTTGAAGCAATTTAAGTCATAGGAAGCGGAAAAAACTTATTCTGGGAGAGAGTTCCAGAGCTCAGCTGTTGAGTAGAAGAAAGTTTGAGAGTAACGTTTCACTCTTGGGTTGGAGAGTTGCACAGAGTAGGGGTGGGATTGAGTTGCAAGACGGGTACCACGTGCCCTACGTAAAGGAGGTGGTATGCACTGGGATAGCTCTGAGGAACACTGATTATTATAGTAGCGATAGAATAGCGAGAGAGATGCAACATTGCGGCGGAGAGAGAGAGATTGCAGAAAGATGGTGAGTGGACGGGAGTTAATGATACGAAAGGCCTTCCTTTCAACCTTGTCTAGGAGAGCGGTGTGAGAGGAACCTCCCCACACATGTGAACAATACTCAATACAAGGGCGCACTATACCCCTGTACAGAGCAAGAAGCTGTGCAGGGGAAAAGAACCCCCTAAGGCGGTTGAGCACACCCAGCTTCTGGGAGGCTGCCTTAGCAAGACTGGTAATATGGTCCTTCCAAATGAGAGCAGAAGAAAAAGAGACACCAAGAATATTGAGAGAAGATGAAGGGTTGATTTTTGTATTGTTGAAGAATAAGGGATAGTCCGCTGGGAGATCCTGACGGGTAGATAGATGGAGAAATTGGGTTTTGGAAGCATTAAAGTTAACAAGGTTTTCTCTGCCCCAATTGGAAATAGTATTTAGATCAGAATTTAAGAGTTGTATGGCTTCATTACGTTTGTCGTTGAGGGATTGCTGGCTGGTGCATTCTGAAAAAGAAATGGAGTAGTGTAAGGTTGAGTCGTCTGCGTATGAATGGATGGGAATTAAGGTACAGTTAAGGAGATCATTTATAAAAATTAGAAAGAGAATAGGAGATAGGACAGAGCCCTGAGGAACACCGGAGTTTATAGGGTGAGGAAGTGAACAATGGCCGTCCACAACCGCGGCTATGGAACGGCCGGAAAGGAAATTAGAGACAAAGGCACAGATGGAGGGATAGAAACCGAAGAAGGGAAGTTTAGAAATTAAAGATTTATGCCAGACTCTATCGAAGGCTTTCGATATGTCTAGTGCAATAGAAAAAGTCTCACCGAAGTCCCGAAAGGAGGATGACCAAGAGTTAGTAAGATATGAAAGAAGATCACCAGTAGAGCGACCCTTAAGGAAGCCATACTGGCGATCTGAGAGCAGATTATGAGAAGAGAAATGCTTAAGAAATTTGGGAGCAAGAATAGTTTCAAAAACTTTAGAAAGACAAGAAATGAGAGCAATTGGACGATAGTTGGAGGGTTGAGAGCGGTCACCCTTCTTTGGGACAGGTTGAATGTGAGCAAACTTCCAGCATGAAGGGAAGACGTTAGAGGATAGACAGAGACGAAAGAGTTTGCCTAGGCAGGGAGTCGGCACGCTGTAAGATCCGGAAAGCTATATCTTCGTTGTCTTTGTTTAATTTTTTTATTTGTATTTTTATTTTTTTCTATGTGATTGAGGGAGGCAAAAGGCATTACTGCCTATAGCGAGTGCCTCCCCCATAGTTGAAAGAGTGACAGGGCCAAAATCAAGGGACGTTCGAGCCAAAATGCCTGGACACACAGAGTTTGAAGCAATTTAAGTCATAGAAAGAGGGAAAGACTGATTCTGGGAGAGAGTTCCAGAGCTCAGCTGTTGAGTAGAAGAAAGTTTGAGAGTAACATTTCACTCTTGGGTTGGAGAGTTGCACAGAGTAGGGGTGGGATTGAGTTGCAAGACGGGTACCACGTGCCCTACGTAAAGGAGGTGGTATGCACTGGGATAGCTCTGAGGAACACTGATTATTATAGTAGCGATAGAATAGCGAGAGAGATGCAACATTGCGGCGGAGAGAGAGATTGCAGAGAGTTGGTGAGTGGACGGGAGTTAATGATACGAAAGGCCTTCCTTTCAACTTTGTCTAGGAGAGCGGTGTGAGAGGAACCTCCCCACACATGTGAACAATACTCAATACAAGTTATAATAGTAAAGGCTCTGTCCTATCTCCAGTTCTCTTTCGAATAGTCATTAATGATTTTTTCAACTGTACCTCGTCATAACCACTCATATGCTTATGACTCTACCTTACACTATGTAACTAGTTTTCCACAATGACCCACAATGCAATTACTCGAAAACTCACGTTATGAGGCCATGGCATTCCTTTTTTCACATCTATCAACTATTTCCGATTAGGGAATCTTGTTCTTTTGCAATGCTTCCAAAACCCATTTTCTCCATTTATCTACCTGTCAAAATGTTCCACATGACTATCCTTTACTCTGCAACAATATACTAATCAACCCTTCATCTTCTCTGTACATTCGTGGTGCTTCTTTTTCCTCTAAAATGTCTTAGAAAGATCATATTACCACATTTGCAAAAACAGCTTTCCAGGAGTTAGGTGTGCTCAACTCTCTTCGTGGGTTCTCCACCTCCGCACAACGTTTTACTCTGTACAGGGACACAGTGCGCCATGTATCGAGTATTGATCGCATTTGTGGGGAGGTTCAACCCATATTTAGATTTTTGTTCCTCCATACACATACACAGAAAAAGGTTAATTACAGGTAACAAATCAATTTGCACAGATTTTGTCACACTGTGCAAGAACTGCTGTTTTAATTTCAACGAAAACACCTAGTGTTTTCTAAAAATAAAAATGTAGATTATTAGATAATTGAAATACACAAAAGATGTCATCGTACTGAAAAATAAGATAATATTTAGTTTTATCCCTTTCTTTTTTTGAGGACGCGTTTCTGCACAATATTGGTTGTCAGTAGGCGATATTGTGTAGCTTAGGAAGGATATCTAGGAATAAGAGGGGGAAAAATATCAATTAACTCGAGCTCCCATAAGTTTTTCTTAAGCTGAATATAATCGCTTAATAATAGCCACATAATCCACTAAGGGTTAACTTGTGGACTATGACGTAATTGTCTCATGTAAATATAAGTTTATTTAGTTTTAATATAATACAATACAAAAATGGTATTAAGGTGACTGATATGCGAAGTATTGTTGGTAAAAGAAATAGTAAGATAAATATAATGAGAATATGAGGGGGAATGCAGAGAATATGGAAGAACGTTGAAAGGACAACTAAAAAGAATGGAGAGAAAAACAAATTACATATACAGTATGGTAATTATGGAATTGATATGCTGGTAAAATTAGTATATAAACTGATATTGGAAGGGGGAGAATGCAGAGGATATCAACGGACGTATAATAAATAAATAAGAAGAATTGAGAAGGAAATATGTATTAGAAAAGGTGTTACAGCAATGGATATACAAAGTACTGTTGGTAAAAAAAAAATACAGACAGACAGACGGATATATATATATATATATATATTTCTTTTTCTTATATATATATATATATATATATATATATATATATATACTGTATACAGTCTATAACGGGAAAACATGCACACGATATTGAGAGACGTTGATTTAGTAAATACTAAGATATGAGAAATGAAATAATTACAGAAATAATGCTAATATGACAATTGATGTGCAGAGTATTGTTGGTAGAGATGGCGAGGGGAAAATATATGGAAAGATGGAGAATTTAAAGAATATCGAAGGATGGGTAAGGAACAAACAAGAGAATATATGGAAAGCAATGCCAGAAATTGTGATATGGGAATTGACATACAAAGTACTGGGCTGTAGAAATAGAAAGATATAATGAAGGTGTATACAATTACTGGATATATTGATAGTGATATACCTTTATCTCCTTGTATTAAACGAGTATGTTGCTGACACTATACCTATCTGATAATGGTATTTGTTATGGATATTTTCATACACTTTTCATACCCATATTTATCAGTTTGTACTGATAATATTAGGAAGAACATTATAAGTATGGAAGCAAGGTTTCAAACAGGGACAATGTTGTTTTGTGATTGGAATGAGTGTGAAAGTAGCTACAGGAAAATTGGAATTAAGTCGCCTTGTTTTGGCCATTTATAAACTTCCAGGATAATACAGTGAACTATAGAGCATAACTGTATCTGTACAATACTGTACTGTATGTCTAATAATAATGCCTAAAAAAAAAACTAAGTTTTTGGCCGGGGTTTATATAGTCTCTCGCTTGATAACCTGACTGGAAGGACGTTGACAAAGTAAATTGAATAATCATTAGAATTGATGATAACAAATGGCAGAAATATTTATATGCGAAGTAATGCTGATGAATATGGTAAGACATAGACAATTAGAAAGGGTGAGAACTCAGAGGATAAAAAATTACATTGATAGAGGATATAAGGTTTGGGAGGATATATTTACAGAAAAGGTAATAAGGCAGTTGATATGCAAAATACTGTCGGTTAGAAAAAATCATGTATTGTAAACTAATATTGGAAGAATGTATATTGCAGAGTATAGCAAGATGCATTAAAAGAGTAAATAATATAATAGGAGAGAAAACATAAGTACAGACATAGAAATACGGGAATAAACATGCGAAGAACTGATGGTGAAATAAATATATGACGAACACTATAAACAGAAAGGGGGAGAATACAGAGAGAGAATGCATAAGAACGCTGAACTAAACAAATACAAAGACATTAGAGAGAAGCAAATACCAGAAACGCCAATAAGACCATTAATATGCGAAGTACTGTTGGAATGAAATAGTTAAAGATATTTTTATTAGCAAGGATATAATGACGTCGTAAAATGTAGAAAGAGTATATAACAAGACCTGGTAAGAAACGAATGGCATAAGTGCGTGGAATTTCGGTGTGAGTGTCCTAGGTTCGAGTCCTTGGAGTGCCACATGTATTTGTTGTTTTCATTAAGTGAGTTTAAAAGTTAAGTTGGTTGGTGAACAAATATAAATAATTGGTAAAAATGGCAGAAATAGTAAATAGCAAGCATTTCTACAAACATTGCAAGGGTTATACAATTAGAAAAAGGAGAATGCAAAGGATATCGAAGGACGTTGGAAGAATATATACTAGGAAAACAAGGACAACAATATATCAGAACGGTACTAAGGTATACTTGATATGCGAAGTATTGTTGGCAAACCTAGTAAGAGGTATATCAAAGGACTTGCAAAATTAGATGATTAAAAAAAGAGAGAATAACTCATGATGACGGTATTAAGGGAAATTGCTGATCAAGATTAATATACAAATGTTGAGGATATTGAAGGACGAATAAAACAAAAACACGTTATCCAGATATGATAAAGAAAACTAAATATATATGAGAAATATTGTCGGTAAATATGAACACGGTTGATAAAACTGGGGTGAAAGAAATTGCAGTAGAATCTACAGACTATAAATAATAAGACAAAATCGAATTAGGAAAGAGTACGAAGATAAGAGGAAATGCTATGCAAATTGTGAGCAATACAATTCTTGGAGAGAAATTGAAGGGAGGGAGAGAGAGAGTGTATGTGTGTGTGTGTGTGTGTGTGTGTGTGTGTGTGTGTGTGTGTGTGTGTGTGTGAGAGAGATACTGTATTTAGAACGATAGCCTTTTTTTTCTTTGGATGCTATATGGATGCCGTAATGATCAAGCAACAAGGTAATATTTTAATGTTGAACATGTTAACCTCCGAGCCAGAAAACAAGCTGTATATCCTGTACACGTATTGCTGAATGTTTGTCATGGGTATGGTTATTGTGTTGACTGTTAATAAAGGCCAATGATACCTGTGGCTATAATATGGTGAAGTTTGACCGATCTCCCCTATTATAGGTTAGAAAATGGAGTAAGAATATAATGACGTAGAGGTTTATGGGGAACAAAAGGAGGAGGAGGAGAGGAAAGATAAAGAAAATCAGAAAAGTAAGAAGTAGCATAACGAACACAAACGACAAGTATAGGAGAGAAAGAAGAAAACTAAATAAAAGCAAGATGAAGAAGGATTCAAATATCAGAATAGGGCTCAGTTGGTGGGTACAGAGTAGTATATAAACTAGGGCAGTATATCTCATGGATATGATATTATCATTGGTCAAAATTATAATATAGATTCAGTATTATATACATGTACCTATAATGATCTACTGTATACCTAGTTATCAATCCTATTCGCGTCTCGCTATATAGCACTCAGGTCCAGGTCTCTCTCTCTCTCTCTTTCTCTCTCTCTCTCTCTCTCTCTCTCTCTCTCTCTCTCTCTCTCTCTCTCTCTATATATATATATATATATATATATATATATATATATATATATATATATAATTATATGTCAAACAATACTTACATTCTTTCATAATTAATTGGATTTACTGGTTGTGTGATTTTCAGCACAGGTAAGCCTCTCAAGTCACAAGAGGCAAAACGTTCTGTTTAAACTGAGTTAATGACCGAAGCCATAATTAGTTCGGTTGTTGTTTGTTTTTTTATTGCAGGAATTGGTAGGTGCCTGGTGAAGAAAGGGTTTTGTCATATACCAAATATAGAAAACATAAATATATAGAACATTAGTAAATGAATCGTACCTGTAGGAGACCTTACAAACCCGTATTCAATATTACGTTAATTAATGTATTTATTAATTTTACATGTAATATACGACATTAAGACCATATATACCTTGTGATATCAGAGGTTTATTAAGGGGGCACACCTCGTTTGTTTCTCTCTTTCTGTAACAGCGCATTTTGAGTGACTGTACTGTTACACTGGCCAGCTTGCCAGAATGCACTCGTAACTCGCTAGCGCTCGCCAGGGCAGTGATATGGGCTACAATAATCGTAGACGATGTTCTTTCTTTCATAGAGTTCATGTTGTCACAGAAAGATCAGTGGTGGTCTTTATTCTTGTCTGTGACACTTGGAAGTATTTTATACCATTGCTAGAATATAAGATGCATTGTGTGAAGCTGTAAGGAGAAAGAGAGCGAACAGCGAGGTGGTAGTGTGTGCGTGTGTATGTACGTATGCCTCCCACACTCGGAGGAGTCTCCCACGCCCGTGATTGGCCGGCAGGCCTGTCTATGTCATAGGACGCTTGCTCTTCATGACGTAGTCGTCTGTGATTGGCGGGCGCTGTCCTGGGACGGTGGTGCGGGCTCCTGCCCTCGTGTCTCCTTCAGAGGTTGGCGCAGCGTGCTTGGTCCTACATGTCCTTTGCAATCTGTCCCCCATATAACCCCCTGTACTACTTTCTCTCTCTCTGAACTTCTTCGTTTTCATACTTCTCTCTTTATTCAATTACTTATCCCTTCGGGTTCTGCATACGACTTCCATAGTCGGCCAGTCGTATTACCAGCACCAGCTCTCACATTTATGTTTGCACTAGTTTTAGGGATTATTAGAGTCATAGTCATATGGTAGCCTATTGTTGGGGTGCTCTTAATTATTGAGCTGTTCTTTCCCATTATTTAATGCTAGACAGTGGAAGGTATCTTTGGTCGTTGTCTGAGTTATGTATGTGGCAAGTCAGAGCCTGTACAACATCGACGAAGCTAGCTAGCCTGTAACCCTTGTGCATATTTTCCTTTGCGAGTGTAGCAGTATACAGGTGAAGGGCTTTTGCCTATACTTACCTGTATGCTTGCTGCCTCACTTTGTTGACCTTTGTGGAGCGCCAGGGCAAGACCAGATACTAGAGATCTGGACTTTCCAAGAGAGCCTCCAAGTCACTTAACGTAACATAAGGGAAATCTGTTCAAGGGGAGACACTAGGCTACGAGCATGCTTGCGCTCTGCCTAGTTTCCTAGTACCTTTTATGCCACTGCTAGACTTTATTAGTGAGAAAGACAGCATTGTGTTTATTAACTTTCATTGTGTATGCTTTAGGAATTATTCACGCCCTATTTTAGCCTAGGTTGGTGCATAGTGCACAACCCAGTTTGGCTGATACGTTGGCTAAGGAAGTACTGTTTCTGAGTGGTTATTATTAGTGCTGTCACAGAGTTGTTGCACTCCCTTGTTATATATATGTATCCTACTTATTGGTGTATTTAAGATACACGCTTTGGTGTCCTGCCCCTGCATTATTTCTGTTCTGTATTAACGAGCATCTTAGAGCATCAGACCTTTTCAGAAGATTCCTTATCGGATTGCTGTAGGACTAGACTTCCAGTGTTTTCATAGAGCATTGAAGAGTTTAGTGTTGAGTACTGACTCACACTAAAGTTAACGTAAGCAATTATTCCTTTATTAAATCTTATATAGATTATTCAAGCATTGTTATTACTTAAGAGCATTTTCGTAACGTAAGTACTCCTGTTGTGAGTTGGCTTTGCCGTCACCGGAAAGCCTTTGTAGAAGTGCACTAAAACCCAGTTAATTGATACCCCGTTATCCAGTAGATTAACTCTGGAGGGTTTTATGTGTTTTTGTTCACCGGCGTAATAGTTTGAGGGTTTGGAATTAGCGTACCGTTGTAGTAGAGATAACAAATGGCCGTTGTTGCAGATATAGCCTATCATCTTGTCCATTATTAAGTGCCCTTGTTTATTTCGTAACAAATGGCGACCTTAGACCAGAATATAGTGAACTGAATATTGCATTTTTTTTTTTGGAGAAATCTTATTGCCATTTGGGGTTGAATTTATTTCTAGCATTGTTGGCAGTAGACATTGTTTTGAGGATACATAGAACTTGTTGGAGTTATTGGTGACCTAGTATTGCACTCAAGAACATCTTCGAATATTTTTTGGTGAATAAAGCTACGCAAGAGTTTGGCTACTTTTGTCTTGACTGAGAATTTTTGTTGTTGACTCCATCATGTCACTGGACGGGTCTGAGCATAGTGAGGGGACAGTGCGAGAGGCACGTGAGGAGGTGGAGAAGGTGGAGTTGTTAAACGGCGTTCGGGTGGTGAACAATGAGGAGGATGCTCGGAGATTTTTGGAGGAGCCTGTGTCAGCGGATCGTGTGTTGGGGCTAGACCGGTACGGACTGCAGTGTGTAGCCAAGGTCTTAGGGTTTCCCGGTACTAGCGGTTTGTCGAGAGGTGAGCTGGTTACCTGTTTGCTCGGTGGGGTGCGTGGGGCTTCGGGTGGAGCGGGAGCTGGGGCACCTTCGGCCCAGCCCCCATTCCACTCGACTCCTATCATGGCGCCCCCTCGGGCTCCGGAGCCGGGTACGTTCCCGCAGGCCGATGCCCGCTGGCGGTTAGGTATGCCTCTAGGTGATTCACGGGGTGGGTCCCCAATCGTAGCACCCCCTCCTCAGGGTTTGTCTTCCGAGATGTTGTTTCAGCTCGAGCTCACCAAACTTCAACAGCAGGAGCGACAGGCTAAGCATGAGGCTGAGCTCGAGCAGCGGAAGCATGAGGCTGAGCTCGAGCAGCAGGAGCGAGAGTCTGAGTGCAAGTATAGGTATCAGGCTGAGTCTGCAAGGTATTGTGCCGATATTGACTTAGAGAAAACTCGTGTAGAGGTGACGAGGAACCGGGTCGTCCAGGGGGGTCGAGCCCAGGACCAGTCCCTGTCGCATCTACTAAAGTTGGTTCCAGTGTGATGAGTTAGGAGTTACAGAATTTTTTCTCCGGTTCGAGAAAAAGTGCCAGGAGCACCAATGGCCCGAGGAGAAGTGGGCAGCCCTTGTTTCTTCACGATTGACGGGGAAAGCACTCAAGGCGTACGATGCTTTGCCCCTAGATTCCAGTGTGAATTACGAGTTGTTGAAAGAGGCTGTCCTGAGGGCGTATGAGCTACAGCCAGAGACCTATAGGCTGAAGTTTAGGGCGGTTCCAAAAAGAAAGGAGAGTACTTTCCAGGAACACGCTAGAGAGCTGTCATATGCATTTGAAAATTGGTTAAGGTCGGAGAAGGCAACTACTTTTGATTCAGTAAAACAACTAGTGTTGCTGGATTTTGTTTTTAAATGTACTGGCAGTAACTTGACTCTTAGCCTTAAAGAAAAGCGACCGAAAACTCTACAAGAGGCGGCTGAGCTGGCTGACCTCAGGTTGTCACTGATTCGCGGGTGCGGATCTGCACAGAGAGCTGAGGCAGGTAACAAGGGGCGTACCACTCCCCCCCCCCCCCCCCCCCTGAATTAGTGACACAAACAATTATCAATTCAAGAGTACTGTTGTCAATTATGATCCCAAGTCGAAACCCTTCCCGTTAAATAAAGGCCCGGGCCCTTACCCTTCTCAGGGGAAGTCTAAGAGTGAGGTGGAATGTTTCAAGTGTCATATTGCGCGCTCATGTCCGAGCACACCGCCTACAGCAGTGGTGTCACTAGTGAGCAACATTGGCGTTTCTTTGAGGTCTTCCACGTTTGCCCGGGGTAAACAGTCGGTTGCGAAGTCATCGCCGGTGCAGAAGCAGCAGGAGGGCTCGTCACCCGTCCGTGATGTTTTTTGTGGTCATAGGGGGCACGGCACTGTGAGGGGGGCTGGTGTGAGGCATAGGCTTGACTTGTTGCGTGATACGGGCGCTTCCCAGACACTTGTTAAGAATTTCACTGGCAAGCCAATTAACGCGGCTCGGGTTGTAGTGGTTCAAGGCATCAATGCTACGCGGTCTTACCCGCTGGTCAGAATGGAGCTTGAGGTGGACGGTTTGACCCGGGAGTTGGATGTGGGTGTGATGGAGAAGTTGCCAGTTGAGGGGGTCGACCTCCTTCTCGGTAATGACTTTGCGGTGCCCACTTCCGAGGTTCCACCCTTAGTCATTGCCGAGAGGGCGGCCGACACGACTAGGGAGGGGCAAGAGGGGCTCGAGAGATCTCAGTCCGCTCAGGTGTCACAGCCTAGTACCCAAGTTTATGACCAGCGGAGGAAGGGTCGGAAGGAGAAAGTCGAGGCTGGTGGTTGGGTTGAGAGTTTGGACCCAGCGACACTCCTTGGTGACTCGGTACTTGGCCCAAAAGTGAGCTCCAGAGTGGCCCCAGAACCTGTCCCCACTAGTGACATGGTAGGGCGTGATGGCACTCCGCGACAGAGTAGTTCCCAGGGACAACAAAAAGATCTTAGTCTTGAGAGTTGTGGGAACGGGGCTATTGAACTCGAGGACGGGGAAGCATGTCATGTGAACCTGTTAAAGGAGTTTGTGAGGCAACCACCTGAGCAGCCTACTGTCCCTGTGTTGGCCTGCAGCAGCCAAGGTGGAGAAGGAGAGGGGGGCAGTGGGGCACAGGTGGAGGAGAGTTGGGATTGTCATGTCTCGGCGGAGCATTGGGCGGGGGACACGAGTCAGGTGGCTGTGGAAGCGCTAGAGCACCTGCTCGGTTCATACCCCACTGGTCGTGCCGAGCACCCAGGCCTCACAACTCATGCGGTGCACGATGTTCCGCTGGCAGGTCACTTGAGTGTCAGTAAACCGTTGGCCTCGTTGTTTCAGTGGTTCAAGGTGGGCGACGAGGCTTTGGCATGGTTGTCAGGTCAGGGTCGACGCATGGCTGCTAAGGGTAGTGGTCAGAATCAGGACATTGAGCAGATTGGTGAGGTTGGCTGTGGAGTGGATGCGCCCGGTCGTCGCATAGCCTCCCAATGCTGCTCTAGTAATATGCAACAGCCCTACCATAGACCGACTTTATCTGGCCATGTCGCTGAAGGCGATGATGCTGTGCAGGCAGATGTAGTCGCAAGGAATGCGGGGGTGCGCATGTACGATATCGGCGGGGAACCCTTAGCAATTATGAACTATGGGAGTGACTGCACAGGTGGTACTGATTGTCCCTCTCATGACCTGGCTGTTCTAGGGACGAAGGTGGAGAAGGAGGGAGACCATAGTGTAGAAACTACGGTCTCGGCTGGGTTGTGGGAGGGCAATGAGCATGTTGTTCTTTGACATAAGTTGCAACCTCTTGTTCCTAAGCGTCAAGAGAAGTTGTTTACTAGGCTGTGACAGTACGTCCGTATGTTGGTTGATTCTCCAGGCCTGATATATGGGGTAGAATCCGACATGGAGGCTGGAGACAGTGCAAGGCTCAAATTGGCTCCCTACCGTATAAATCCTGCTTGACAGCCTGCTGTGAAAGCAGAGCTAGACTACATGTTGGAGAAGGGTCTGAGGGATAAAGGATATCGTGAGTGGCCGTTACCAGTGAGTTTGCAACCTGAGTTGAGTGGCAAAATCCGTGTTTGTGTTGATTGCAAGAGTGTTGGTGCATTATCCTTGACAGACGCCTATACCTTACCTAGAGTTGACGACACCATAGACCGCATCGGGGCTGCCTCATTTATCACGAAGGTAGAACTAGTGAAAGGTTATTGGCAGGTCCCGTTGCCAGAGAGAGCGAAGAGAAGTGCCAGTCTTGTGATGAACTGGGCAGTTTATCAGTGCCAGGTGTTGTTTTGCTGCCGGAACACAAGTTGGATGTGTGGCATGTTAAGGGCACTGATAATGTTTTGGCTGATTGTTTGTCACGGGAGGGTATGTCTTAAGGAGCACCCTCGCCGTTCAGTCAGTGTGTGTTTGAGAGTAGAGAAAAAATTAGGCTTGCCCCTGTAGTGCAACGCCGCCAAAAACACTATTAAAAAAATGAAAACCTCACATAAAAACTCTTTCTTTTGATAGTATTTAAGTGCAGTATATCACAGCAAGCATCTAAGACACTCTGAGTTGTTGTCTTAGTAGGCTAGGCTTAGTGAAGCTTGCTCATTGAGTGTGATATAATTATTATGATGCTATTATTTTGGGGAGGTGTTGTGCAGATTTTTTGTTTATAATGCAGTGTTTTATGTTTGTGATCGTGCCTTGTTTTCACAACTTGGGAGAGTAGCTGGGTGATGCGGGGTTGGTGGGCATTCTGTCTGGTCAGATGTGGAGTTCACCTGAGGCTGAAACGTCCCACATCTTGGGCGGGGTGTTACGCTGGACAGCTTGCCAGAATGCACTCGTAACTTGCTAGCGCTCGCCAGGGCAGTGATATGGGCTACAATAATCGTAGAACGATGTTTTTTCTTTCATAGAGTTCATGTTGTCACAGACAGATCAGTGGTGGTCTTTATTCTTGTCTGTGACACATGGAAGTATTTTATATCATTGCTAGAATATAAGATGCATTGTGTGAAGCTGTATGGAGAAAGAGAGCGAGCAGCGAGGTGGTAGTGTGTGCGTGTGTATGTACGTATGCCTCCCGCGCTTGGAAGAGTCTGCCACGCCCGTGATTGGCCGGCGGGCCTGTCTATGTCATAGGACGCTTGCTCTTCATGACGTAGTCGTCTGTGATTGGCGGCCGCTGTCCTGGGACGGTGGTGCGGGCTCCTGCCCTCGTGTCTCCTTCAGAGCTTGGCGCAGCGTGCTTGGTCCTACATGTCCTTTGCAATCTGTCCCCCATATAACCCCCTGTACTACTTTCTCTCTCTCTGAACTTCTTCGTTTTCATACTTCTCTCTTTTTCAATTACTTATCCCTTCGGGTTCTGCATACGACTTCCATAGTCAGCCAGTCGTATTACCAGCACCAGCTCTCACATTTATGTTTGCACTAGTTTCAGGGATTATTAGAGTCATAGTCATATGGTAGCCTAGTGTTGGGGTGCTTCTAATTATTGAGCTGTTCTTTCCCATTATTTAATGCTAGACAGTGGAAGGTATCTTTGGTCATTGTCTGAGTTATGTATGTGGCAAGTCAGAGCCTGTACAACATCGACGAAGCTAGCTAGCCTGTAACCCTTGTGCATATTTTCCTTTGCGAGTGTAGCAGTATATAGGTAAAGGGCTTTTGCCTATACTTACCTGTATGCTTGCTGCCTCATTTTGTTGACCAAACCAGATACTAGAGATCTGGACTTTCCAAGAGAGCCTCCAAGTCACTTAACGTAACATAAGGGAAATCTGTTCAAGGGGAGACAGTAGGCTACGAGCATGCTTGCGCTCTGCCTAGTTTCCTAGTACCTTTTATGCCACTGCTAGACTTTATTAGTGAGAAAGACAACATTGTGTTTATTAACATTCATTGTGTATGCTTTAGGACTTATTTACGCCCTATTTTAGCCTAGGTTGGTGCATAGTGCACAACCCAGTTTGGCTGATACGTTGGCTAAGGAAGTTCTGTTTCTGAGTGGTTATTATTAGTGCTGTCACAGAGTTGTTGCACTCCCTTGTTATATATATGTATCCTACTTATTGGTGTATTTAAGATACACGCTTTGGTGTCCTGCCCCTGCATTATTTCTGTTCTGTATTAACGAGCATCTTAGAGCATCAGACCTTTTCAGAAGATTCCTTATCGGATTGCTGTAGGACTAGACTTCCAGTGTTTTCATAGAGCATTGAAGAGTTTAGTGTTGAGTACTGACTCACACTAAAGTTAACGTAAGCAATTATTCCTTTATTAAATCTTATATAGTTTATTCAAGCATTGTTATTACTTAAGAGCATTTTCGTAATGTAAGTACTCCTGTTGTGAGTTGGCTTTGCCGTCACCGGAAAGCCTTTGTAGAAGTGCACTAAAGCCCAGTTAATTGATACCCCGTTATCCAGTAGATTAACTCTGGAGGGATTTAAGTGTTTTTTTTCACCGGCGAAATAGTTCGAGGGGTTGGAATTAGCGTACCGTTGTAGTAGAGATAACAAATGGCCGTTGTTGCAGATATAGCCTATCATCTAGTCCATTATTAAGTGCCCTTGTTTATTTCATAGTGCCGGTCGTAACAGTTCACTCTAGGGTAACTCATATAATCACATGTATAACTCACACCCTTATAACAGGTATTCACTTACTTAAGTATACTATTGTACATTCTAATTGGGCATGATGTCCCCTATAGAAGATCACCCTACCTATAAAAGGCCTTGGTACAATTATTGCAAGCTAAGCAGGGGTTCTCATGCTCCCTTCAGAGAATTGCAGCAATACCAAGATGATTGGTAGCAACTAAGTAAGGTGTCACTCCCCACTGATAAAAGCCGGCCCACTCCTGTGGTCAGTAGCAGAACAGACAGCCCTATGGAAGGTCGAACCCTTGACCGGCTGAGGTAAATTATACAGTGACGTATACAGTGACAAGTGCGATACGGTGCGATATTAGTGTGTGTACCATTTACCTATTTTCGCTATTCTTAATTCATCTATTCTTTACAGGAAGCAATACAGATTACAGGAATAATAACTTAATCTAGTTGTTAGCCAGCTTACTGCTTTTAATTAGGTAGATACTTCCCTGCTGGGCATTACAGTATCTACACAGACCGTATAACTATTTACAAGCCGCATAGTCTATATTTCTGTTAATAAAACTATATAGAAAAGCCACCAGTGTCTTTGCTTCAAATCAATTACCTCAGCAATTTACCTTTCAACATGTTTTTACAGTGATAACCTGGACTACAAGCATTACAAGGAAAATCAAGGTAAGAGGCAAAAAGGTATCAACACAGTTTAATCCCCGATACATTTCTTTCCTTCTCTCTTTGGCTTGTATCCATTCGGCCCCATTCAGCCTACTGTTTTAAAACGTTTACCCCCATCCAGGTGGCAATATTTTCCTGGCGAGTGGTAGCGAGCCAGCATATATATATTTGTTTTTGACAGCAAGTTAAATTTGTAAATTTTTCGATAGCCGAACTTCTCCATGCAATGCTGGCTCGCTATCGCTCGCCAGGAAGAAATCGACACCTGGATGGGGATAAACGTTTTAAAACAGTTGGCTGAATGAGGCCGAATGGAAACAAGCCAGAGAAAGAGAGAAAAGGAGAGAAAGAAACTGTTTTAAGACGTTTATCCCCATCCAGGTGTCGACTTCTTCCTGGCGAGCAATAGCGAGCCAGTATTGTGTGGAGAAATACGGCTTCGCCGGAGAAATGTTTCTATCGAAAAATGTACAAATTTACCTTGCTGTCAAAACAAAAATATATATATAATGGCTAGCTACTGCTCGCCAGGAAAATATTGACACCTGACTCGGGGTAAGTGTCTTAAAACAGTAGGCTGAATAGGGCCAAATGGATACAAGCCAAAGAGAGAGGGAGAGAAAGAGAAAAAAGCGAGGTGGGCTCCTTTAAGGGGAGATTTCCACTGGACGGATTTTTTTCTGAACGCCTTTATCCCTCATGTATAGTTCCATTGCTTTATACCTCATGTATAGTTCCATTGCTTTATACCTCATGTATAGTTCCATTGCTTTATCCCTCATGTATAGTTCCATTGCTTTATACCTCATGTATAGTTCCATTGCTTTATACCTCATGTATAGTTCCATTGCTTTTGAGATGTTAAGACGTTCTCTCCATTAGTTTGGCGATTTTAAGAACTTTCGCCCCATTTCGGTCAATATTAAAACCTTTCGTGTTATGTATGTGTCAATTTTTTCCTGGTGAGCGATAGCGAGCCTGTTATCTAAGAGGAACCGGCCTTTGGCCGGGAAATTTTTCTACCGAAAAATGTACAAATTTATCTTGAAAGGTGGTCTAGGGGGTGTAATTTTAAGCTTGATGGCGATCTAGGGAACAAACTAAAGACCTCCCCTTAAGGATAGGGTGGCATGTTTAACTGTTTTCGGTCATAATTGTACTTTTTGTTCATGTGTATGCATACATTGTAAAATGATTACTGGAATAAATATGGTATATGAGATTAATGACTATATTAATAGTGATTTACATTTCTATCGTTATATTAGATGGACTTACTATCCTCAATGTTGTGTTATTACGTACATTATATTATAACTCTTCTTATACATTAATTAAACTCATAACTTTTGACATGTGGATTAAGGGGGGTCACATGCTTGTTTTATCTTTCTCTCCTTTTCTCTCTCTCTCTGGCTTGTATCCATTCGGCCCCATTTAGCCAACTGTTTTAAGACGTTTATCCCCATCCATGTGTCGATTTGTTCCTGGCGAGCGATAGCGAGCCATCATTGTATGGAGAAATCCGGCTTCGACGGAAAATTTTTCTGTCGAAATATTTACAAATCTAGCTTGCTGCAAAAAAATAAATATATATATATATACTGGCTCGCTACTGCTCGCCAGGGAAATGTTGATGCCTGGAGGGGCGTAAACGTCTTAAAACAGTAGGCTGAATGGGGCCGAATGGATACAAGCCAAAGAGAAAGGGAGAAAGATAAAACAAATAGCTAGGTGGGCCCCTTAATTCTACCTGAGGGAAAATAAAAAGACACAATGTTAGGATAAAAGGAAAACATAAAGAAGGGCGAATAAATGAATATTGCGTGAAGAGTGGAAGAAGAACAGACACATGTAAATATATGAGAGAGAGAGAGAGAGTACAAAGGAGTACAAAGGAAATCAAGCAACAACAGATCTAGTGACCCTTCTAGGTTGCTTGTCCTCCAAAACACTGAGGATCAAGTGTCCAAACAGTGGTTTAGAGTGGGTAAGGGAACATTGGAAAGGGAATTACTGCCCTGGAACTAATGTCCGTGGCAGGATTAGGGAGTTAGTAGAGGACAGATGGGTTAGTAACTGAGGGGGGGATAAAATAAAGTTATTCATTTACAAACGCAGTCAGTCGCGGGTTTGATGAGAGATATTTGTTTAGGCGGAGTTTAAATGAATCAACGGTGATGCAGTCTATAACGTTTCGGGGAAGCCCATTCCACAAGTTGACAACTCGATTGAAGAAGAAATTCTTAGATTCGTGCGAGTTAAAAGATTTACCAATAATTTTGCAACCGTTTCCCCGCGTGTAATTAGATTGGTCGATAGTGAAGTACTTACTACAGTTCATATTGTCGATGCCTTTGATGATTTTGAACACTTGAATTAAGTCACCTCTTAATCTACGCTGGGTTAAAGGAAATAGATTTAATTCTCTAAGACGCTCTTCGTATGGTTTGTTCTTTAGGCTAGGTATCATTTTGGTAACTCTACGTTGAACTCGTTCTAGCTTGTTTATATCTTTTTGGTAATAAGGGCACCAGGATTGAACGCAGTATTCCAGAAGAGGGCGGACTAAGGAATTGTAAAGGGTTAGGATAACTTCTTTGGATTTATGCTCAAATGACCTGCCTATAAAGCCAATTATTTGGTTTGCCTTCTTAACAACTTCTGAACATTGTTGACTCGGTTTTTAGGTTACTCGATATTGTTACACCCAGATCGGTTTCTCTGTTTACATTCTTAAGCTGAGTGCAATTCATCGAATAGTTTGCTTTCTCATTTAGGTATCCGACATGTAGTACTTTACATTTATCCGCATTGAAACTCATTTGCCAAATTTGGGCCCAACATGACAATTTATCTAGATTGTGTTGCATATCGTCAACTTGTTCTTTTGAGAGTACGCTATTTGCAATTTTTGTATCGTCAGCAAATTTTGAGATTGTACAGGTGAGACCCTCATCTATGTCGTTGATGTAAATTAGAAAGATAATTGGTCCTAGTACCGATCCCTGGGGCACCCCGCTACTTACATTGGTCCATTTAGATGCCTTACCATTTATGACTACCCTTTGCTTTCTGTTGCTGAGCCAATTTTCTATCCATTTCAACACACCATCTTGTATTCCTGGCGCTTTTAGTTTTAGCAGTAAACGTTTGTGGGGAACTTTGTCAAAGGCCTTTTGAAAATCAAGGTATATAATATCTACAGCTTTACTCTCATCGTAGAGGTTGAGGATATCGTGGAAGAAGTCTAAGAGGTTTGTTAAACAGGAACGTTTTTTACGAAAGCCGTGTTGAGTATCTTTAAGTATGTTATTTTCCTCTAAGTGATTTACGAGTCTGTCTCGTATGACCGTTTCTAGCATTTTACAAACAACTGAGGTTAAGCTAATTGGACGATAGTTACTGGGTAGGGATTTGCTACCTTTTTTGAATATCGGTGTTACGTTGGCTAGCTTCCACTGATCAGGCATAGTTCCAGACTGCAAGGATTTATTGAATAGTAATGTCAGTGGTTTGGAGAGCTCATCCTTAGCTTCCTTTAGAACTCTAGGCGAGATTGTATCAGGTCCTGGCGTTTTATTTACCTTGAGTTTATCTAAACAATTCAATACTTCTCTCTCTGTAACGGTGATATTGCTTAGAACATCTGAATTATCAATCTGAATCGGCGATGGTGTAGGGATATCACTGAGGTCTTCTGTTGTAAAAACTGATGCAAAGAAGGTATTGAGGGCATTACTCATTTGTACTTCGTCTTTGGTGTATTCTCCATTTTCATCACTAACGGTCCAACAGTTGAAGTAACTACTTTTTTCTTTCTGATATAACTATAGAATTCTTTCGGGTTTGTTTTACTTTGATTCGCAATATGTAACTCTAAGGTCTTTTTACTTTGCTTAATTAACTTTTTTGCTTTGCGTCGTAGCTCTACTAATTTTAACCCGTTCTTCGGTCATTTTGTGAGGATTTTAATCTATCATTAGCAAATTCTTTAGCAAGCAGGAAGTTTGAAATATCTTTATTCCACCATTTGGGCTTATTATTATGGCCTGGACGCCGTATTTTCGATGGTATGCAGTCTTGCACTGCTTTTAGGTAAGTGGTTTTGAATAACTTCCAAGATGTATTTATGTCGTTATTGTTAATTAAAAAGCTCCAGTCAGTTTCTTTAAACATAGCTCTAAGTTTATGGAAGTTTGCTTTCTTGAAATTAGGGACTTTTTCGATGCGACTATTTGGTTCGTTACTAGTAAACTTTAAAGTGAAAGTTATCGTACGATGGTCGCTGTTACTGAATTCATCACCAACATTCAAATTCTCTATCAATTCTTCTTTTGTTGCAAGTACAATGTCAAGAACGTTATTACCACGGGTCGGCGTTCGAACAAATTAATAAAGCGAACTCTCTTGCAAGTTCGTATACAGGTCATGTCCGGAGTGTGAAGTAAGAGTATCGCCCCCCTTGGTCACAGGTAAATTAAAGTCGCCAAAAATTACGGTATCTTGTGAGTTACTTACATCTGCAATTTGTTCGGAAATTTCTCGGTCAGTTTGCACTGATTGAGCTGGAGGTCTGTATATTACGCAAGTATTATTTTTGTACCTTTATTATTCTTTATTAGCACAAAAGATGTGTCGACGTTCACAATTTGAGGTTTTGACACGAGGGTCGGGTTAAGACTTTCTTTGATATAAAATAAAACTCCACCTCCATTTTTATTTATTCGGCTGTTCTCAAACATTACATAACCGGGAAGTGAATACTCTGCTAAAAAGTCTCTATCTTCTGTATTGAGCCAAGATTCTGTTATGCCAATCACATCATAATTTTCTGTAAACACTAGTTCCTCTAAATCTGAAAATTTATTGCGTATGCTACGAGCCTTTGCATAGAAAACCTTTAAAGTTTCGGTTTTAGAACTCACAGAACGTTCTTTCATCGAATTTTTGGTTCTGGTCGGATCTACATTTACATTCATTGCTGTCCTCGGTCCTCGGTCGTTATCCCTGGCGGTTTTGAATTTGGGTCGTGTTGGTGGAGCTTTATCCAAATTCGCGGTTCTTGACGGATTAGTATTTAATTCCTTTGTAGGTTGCCGTCCTCGCTGTCTTCGGTCCTTCTTCCTGGTTGTCCTGTGCTGAGTCGATTTCTTCTCCAAAAATCCTTCACCGCATCGTTGAGAAGACGCCCAAAACGTGCTGCTCCCACCTGGTTCAGATGAACTCCATCGTCCGAAAACAAATAGTCATCGTAGTAGAAATTGTCCCAGGTGTCGACGATTCCCACGTTCTCCTTCCTGCAGAGGTTTGCTAGACAACGATTTGTGCTGGTGGCCATGTTGTAAAATCGGCTCTCTACACCGAGCCGGGGGACGATTCCTGAGACGATGATCCTTGATGACTTCTCCTTAAACGACTTGATCAGCTGCTGGTACTTTAAAAGCAAATCTTCCGACCGGGTTCGCTGTACATCGTTGGATCCAACGTGGATGATGTACATTGTATTAGCAGGGGCCAGCTTTGATACTTCGTCAACTGCAGCAACTACATCGTCCACACCCACCACCAGGGATACAAAAACGCTTCCTGGTCTTAGGTGCCCTGGCGCAAAACTCTGTGAGCTGACCACGTATCATCGAGTCTCCCACGAGCCGGACTTCTTCTATTTCCTCTTCGTCATCTGAGTCTGTGAGTATCTGGAAACGGTTTTGACACTCGGTAATTGGTATGGTTTTCCTGGTCTTGGGGGAAACGTTGTTCCTCACGACACGGAAGTTGTCTTGAGGGGGAAAAGAGTCACTATTTGTATCTTGAGTATCGGAAACCTCAGCTGAAGTGGCTACTGTAGGCGTTGAATTGTTGGCAGTTGACGTTGGGGCGTTGGTGGCTGCTGGAGTTGCGGTGACAATTGAAGTTTGTGGTACTCCAACGTTGAGTGTTACAAACTCTTGGAGTGATTCCAGCTTCATGGTGAGGACGTTGATCTTGTTGTAGGCTTCATCTAATTTCACTGTAAAATTCACTCGTTGCTGGCAGAGCCGGCAGACTTGAAGATCGACAGTATCAAACATGGACTCACCAAACCTACCGGCGCAGTTCGCACAAGCGCGAGGCATTGTGACAGTCACTTTCTTCCGATCACTTCACTCACTTAAAAAACACTTCACTTACTTTAAAACATTTCACTCACTATAAAAACACTTCAATCACTTCAACCGAAAACAAATATGCTGAAATACGCAGAAATAGGTTATCAGGGGTGATAGCCTAACCGAAAACAAAAATGTTGAGATACGCAGAATTAGGCTTCCAGGGGCGATAGCCTAACCAAAAGTTTTTTTTTTTTCAATTGAAATACGCAATAATAGGCTACCAGCGTTGAATAGCCTAACCGAAAATAATAAAATTGAAATTCGCA